>JAPDVU010000007.1:119888873-120566331 GCA_026230045.1 Corynorhinus townsendii | reverse complement strand
GTTATTTTTTACAATAAATGAGAAAGTTGACATACTGCCACCCTTTTTTTCTTTTCCATCTTAACTTCAACATCATAATGTAGTTTTGCTTGTTATTATTTCCAAGTGACCAACAGGTGATAGGGCACCAATAAGTATATATATATATATATATATATATATATATATATATATATATATATATATAATTTAATTCACCTTTCAGGTGGGGTTTTAACATTATTTTATAAGTAAGGAAAACAAGGCCATACAGAAATAAGTGGAAAAATAGGGACCAAAACCCAGTTTCTTATTAATGAACAAGTCGGAATATCAATGCTGACTAGATATGTGATAATAATAAATTACTTTTAATTTTTACATCTGATAATAATAATTGGTTATGTTACTAAAATGAATTTGTGAAATTACACACAGATACATTAGTAAATGAAATGATATGATTTCTTAGACCCATTCAAAAATTTGGAGGAGGTGAGGTTGGGCCAGGATTGGCCAGGGCTGAGTTAAGGTGATAGGTACGAGGGGGTTTATCTAACAATACTACTCATGTGTATGTTCAAATTCTCCATTATGAAAAATTAAAACAACATCCAAACGAAATCTTTCTTTCTCCAAAGCCCATGCTTTGAAACACTCATAGTCCTATCTTCCTGAATATTTGCTTGAAAAAGAGTCACTGTTTTTATAATTTGGGGGAGTTGAAATAATCTCTATTTTTGTTGTTGTTCCCATATCAATGTCAGGAAAAGATAAATGAAACCCTTTTTCTTCATCTACTACTATTTAACTAATTTTGTTTTCAACTGAAGTTTAGCAAACAAGCAAAGAACACAACAATGTATCATTTCCAATAATGTCTTAAAATCACTGAGTCCCATGCTAAAAGTATGTCAAGGAGGGTTGAATTGTTTTGGATAAAAAGACTGTTTGATTCTAATGTCTTTTCATCACCACTTGTAAAGTCATTGAACATCTTACGGATCACTGGTGCATAGAGGTTTTAATGAAGAAAGATGGTACAGGGCTACCAGATCCACACACATTGTGTAGTTAGATTTCAGCTTAGAGGTTGATTAGTCATTTTTAAAAAACAGAGTGTGTTCACTTCACTTTGAGAAATGACCATAGGATTCTTTTATTACCAATCAGGAGGCCCTGGTAAGCGGAAGGGAAAGGCAGGCTGGCAGGGCTGGCTGGGCTGGCTTTAGGCAGAGGTAAGGTGGGGTTGCAAAGGTGAATTCATTTGAATGATGCAAGTGAGAAGCCTGCTACCAACACCTATAGCTTCCTCCACCCTATTTCAGTCTGTTTCGATGTCAGAGAATTAATGTTTTGTGCTATATTTTTCCAAAAAGGAGTCTGCGTGTGGCAAAACCTGACCGTAAAAAAACTAAAATACAATCAAGGTAACAAAACCCATGTACATAATACAATTGAAAAATAACACTAAATAAGAAAGTAAACGTGTATGAGACAAACTAAAAACAGAGCATGTCTGGTGCAGACTGCAATGTGCATGGCAGCTCCCTGTAGACATCAGAGGAAGAATGTCCCTCGCAGGAGGCTCCATGGGGGCTGTGGATGGACAGGGGGATCTGGTCATGCAAGCACAGACAGGGAGGTGGAGAGGAGCATTGAGGACACTAAACATACATTCCTTAGTATTCAGGCATTTTCCTTTAAAATGCACGTACTACCTGGGGAGCTAACATCAAATGCTTTTCAGCCTGTTTTTATCTCAAAAAAGAAATGGCTATTTATAAAAGAGTCTACAAGACAGTGTTCTCCCTACGAATGGTGCAGATACAACTGGGCTTTGCTGTGGAAGTAGGAGAGAGCAGCTCCTAAATATGACAGGTTTAGAGCTCTAGTAGAGGGAACATCTCAGAAGTTTGTCATCAGAGGAAGACGCTGGAAGTCTAGAGGAAAAATGGGGAAAAAGGGGGGGGGGGGGCAGTTGCAGAGACCAGGTGATATGAATGAGTCAGCTAGGAGTCACAATTTATGGAGATACTCTCAGCTGCTGACCCCATACTTGTACCACCTTAAGATCTCCTTAAATGCATGCCCCAGGCACCTTTCTCCCTTCTCTGTGTCCTGATCTAGGTACCACAAAAGAAAATCTCAACCAGAGAAATAGAGTAACATTTTGTTCAAAGTGTACACATTTTAACCCAGCTGGGTCATCCCCAGGATTGGCATTCAGGAGGCAGCCAATCAATGATTCTCTCTCATCATTGATGTTTCTATCTCTCTCTCCCTTCCTCTTCCTCTCTGAAATCAATAAAAATATATATTAAAAAACAAAATGTACACATTTTATCTAGTTGATATTCTCTTTTCTCTCTCTGGCACAGACAAAAAGAGAAACACTTCTTTGAGTTACAAATATTTCTTAATAATTAGAATATTTAGTTGGTTTGTCTGCCTTGTACCATTAAATACAAGTGTTGCAAATATTCACACACACACCCACTATATACTGAGAACTCTTTGGTATTTTGGAAATAGAATATTGAATCTATCTAGACACTTTTCTGAATGTAATGCACCATCTGGTAGGTGAAAGATATATGTGCATAATTATCAATGAAATTAAAGACTAAAAAGTGTCACATACTAAACACAAATAATGAGTTATTTAAGTTAAGATAATTTTTTTAAAAATTCTTACAACTGATTCAGGAAAGATTTGTGAAGAAAGTTACAAGAAAACTGGATTTTGAAAGACAAATGGGCAACAAGTTATTAGATAAGCACTCTTCAGATAGACCAGATATCAAAAGACAACGAGGAATGCTCCAAAGTGTAGTCCTTCAAAAACTATAGACATGAATGTGTATTGTCATGACAAGTATGGCAGAGAATGAGTGTAAGTTTTGCAAAATACTGTGAGGTGATCTATCCTTTCATCACCTCATTCCCATTATCCCCTCTTCTGCACTCAAATAGCTTGTATTGAAAATTCTACTGAACATAATATGCTTTACTTGGAATCTATTCCAAGTGACTGTCTAATAAAATGTGTGTTTTCTATAACAATGGCCACAAATATAATATTTTAAAGGCATGAATAATATCTAGAAATAATATCTTTATGTGTCGTTTGAAAATAGTGCCATCTTATATTTTTTCATTTATTTTTGCATTGCCTAAATACCCCAGAATTATATAATCCTCACAAATTTTAATTCATTTACCCACAAAACTTTCTAAATCAATTGTCTTTTTAAAGACTAGTTTGACAATTAATATTTAGGATCTCACTTGGTTCATTTTATGTTCAGATTTTAAATTTCATTTTGAGTCAATTTTATTTTATTTTATATTTTTTATTTTTTTGAGTCAATTTTAGATAGGAATTTTCTTAGTTTTTCTCTTAGAATTTTCTTAGCAGTCATTATTATTTTAGAGTGGATTTCCATTTTATTATATTTGAAATATATAAAGTTTCTATCTATAATCTATGCTGAACATCTCCAAAACTGTATTATAACATGCGAATGTTAATAAACAATTACAAAAAAAGAAAGGAAAACTTTATACCTGATCAACAAATCTTTGGAGAACACATGCTTATACCAAGTGTGAATGTTCATTTTCTACAGATCGTTGGGAGCAATAGGGACTTTACCTATTAAATAAAACATGTTTATTACAGGGGCATGGAAGGATATGCAGGATTCTGGAAACTTATTTTATGAAAGCACCCTCCTTTACGCCAAACATGTTGAGGAATCCTAGTTACCAACTACCCATTTGTAATAGGTCACACAAACCAGATCTATAGTCTGTGACATATCAGACCACATCGTTTGTTCTCCAGGCACTATTCTATACTAAAGTGTCCTTGAAACAGAATGGAAATAAATATTTTTCCTGGCTTAAATGGTAACATTGAGTCTTAATAAGAGGGGAGAGTTTCACAGTTTGCAAACAGTGTGGGACGGAAGTGCAGAGTGGGATGAATCCAGGAAAGGCAATCAGGTGGAGGACCATTTCTCTCCTAACAGGCCTCTTGCCTTTGTGCTCTAGACATGCTTTATCAGTGTGATCCTCCTCCACCATCTTTGGGACATCATAATTTGTCTTCTTGGAAAAATGGAAATTTCTTTGCTATGATGTAGCATATTTATATTAGTAAAGGAAGTCTAAAAACTCAGAGCTGGAATATCACCCAGCACTATTGTGTATATATATCATGATATAATATCACAGAATAAAATTGTACAATAAATTATAGTCATTTCTAATAATACAATGAATTATGGTTTATTATACCTCTATATAAGATAGCTTTTAAGAATGAATCATTTGATTTTTTAATAAGTATCCATGCTGGTCAACAATCTCCATCAAATGGTTCCTTAGAAAATAAGTTCCAAAATAAAAAAACTTTGTAAAATTTTGCATTGACCCAAAATACCTTACTAAGAAATACTTTTTACTAAATTATAATCTCCTTGTATTTGAGTCTGTAGCATATAATTTTGGTTTTCTCACAGCATTTAAATTAATATTCAGCAACACCTTAGAAGTTCAAAATAATTTTCTAAAAAGAAAATGCTAATAATATGTTCCTTTCATGCAAAGAACTACTTTGTAATTCTATTTTCCCTTCTTAACCACACGAAGAGGAAAGTGACTGACTGTGAATTGGCAGAAGGTAATGAAAGGAGTTGACTATTGAAGCACAGGTGCAAATGATGCTGGAGAGAAATACATCCTCATGCCCAAGTGGCAACCATTTGATTCTAATGGATAGTTATTAGTCCTTGAATTTTAAATTCTCCACCATTTTAGATATTTCTGAATAATATTTTCAATTTTCTAAATTTAGGTTCTCACAAGTCTTCAAGTTAAACACATTATTCTAGCCAAACTAGGTTGGTTTTCTTTTTTGTGCTACTCAAACCCTTCATTTCTCATCTGCACTTTCATGCCAGATCTCTTTTCTCCTTTACAGACATTCACATCATATCCATTTTTCCAGACTTACCTAAAGTTCAATATGCTCCATGAATAGGTGCATTTACTGGAAACTCAATGAAAAGCAAGCTTTTGTGCAGTGGAAAGATCAGGACATGGCATCCTAGACAGACCATGAATTAAGACCAAGAAAAGTGGATTCAAATCTTGGTTGCATTAATAATTCAGTGATGTTTTAAGCAAATGAATGAATAGTTCTAATCCTTAAATTTGTTATTTGACAGCTGAGAATGCAAATAACTGGGAGCCACAATTTCTGCCATGACTAAATGTCATGTTTAAGCAAGAAATTTCAGAAAGAGTAGGAAATGGAAGTTATGTGTATTTCTCTATTATATGTTAAGCACTCTGCACATAGTAGGCACTTAACATGTAAGTGTTACTCTCCTCTCCCCATCTCTGCTGAGCTCAAGAGCAGGGATCATGTGACCATGTCATCAGATATGTGTGTGTGTGTGTGTGTATATGTCTGTATATTTGCACACATGCTTTGTAGCCCTTGCTCCAGTGTTATATATATATAATTTTCTCAGTAAATATTCTGTAATTGTTTGACTTATTCTTAAAATTAAATTTATTCATCTTTAATAATGATAAGAAAAGTGGAAAAAACAGAGAAAGCTAGAAATGAATCAAATATCACAACTAAGATATATGGCGTATCAATTTATGTTCCCACATGCCTTATTACAGATTTTTTTGGAACATCTAAAAGATTGACATTATTTCTAAATATATTTAATTCCCAAAGCTCCAATTGATTCTGACTATATAGAAGTAACCAATTTAGGTAAATCTGGAGCCCCACTTAGGCTGAGGGCCCAGTTTTGCTAACAGTGCACATTCAGGGAACATTGTGAGCAATTCTATTTATCTAAGAGTTCAGCCTCATGCTTGGGTTTGCAGGTGCAGCTGTAAATTTCAGGTGATTTACAGAGTGGGAAGCACACCAAATCTGAAATTATAATGGAGCCTCAAGGCTCATAGCATCTTTTGTTAGATGTCCTGGTTTTATGATTTTGGGTGAGTGCCACCACATTTTTCTTCCAAGTGCAATAAAAAAATGATGCCTTTCAAGCTGAAAAGCTTAACAACCACTTTACCTTTATTGAATCTGTAGCTACTGTACTGAAATAGCAAGGGTTTTGCTGCAACTGTAATTTGGGTTTTTTGTCTGGACATCTCTGCATGCCTTAAAAATGGGTTTGCATTGAGCACAAGGGAGTTAGCCAACAAAGCTAAAGATAAAGATTCACGGTCTGATCTTACTGTTGCTGACAGATACCCACCTCAGTCCAGTGAGAAGGACTACTGCTTTAGAGATCATAGAGATCTGGAAGTCATATTCTAGAAGCCACCTGCTACAATGACTGTGGCCCTAGGTACTTGTTTAATCTCCCCAGGGCTCAGTTATTTTATAAACAGTTTGACAGGATTGGAGATAATAACCTTTGATCCCTTCAAAGTTCACTATGCATACTCTTCTAAGGAAACTTGCACATTTAGTCAGTTTGTTTATTCAGCACTCCATGTTTTCCTGGGTCTTTCCCCAAAGGGATGTTATCCTCCTAGAATGTAGTAAATTAAGCAAAGGTTTTTGCATCTGAATTATGCTATAAATTAGACCCTGCTGGCTCATCGCATAGGAAACAACCTCTATGAGTACAAGAAGAGGAGATAAGGAAAAGTACAGCTTTTATGATTGTGAGTAGTTAAATTATATTTCATGTCTGTTAAAGCCCCAAGGAAACTTTATTTCTCCTAATCCTATTTAGATTTATCTAATATTTTAGAATCATTACTATTTACTATACATCATGCTAGAGAATTTCACCTGACTTATTTATTAATTTATTTTAATTTAAATTCTTTGTTGTTTACAGTATTACGTAAGTCTCCTTTTTCCCCCATTGACCTCTCTCCGGCCGCCCTCACTTCCCAGCAATGCCCTCACTCCTCCCCCCTCCCCACTGTCTGTGTCCATTGTTTATGCTCATATGCGTGCATACAAGTCCTTTGGTTGATCTCTTACCACCTCACCCTCCTCCTTCCCTCATAGGTTGGACAGTCTGTTCGATGCTTCTATGACTCTGGTTCCATTTTTGCTCATCAGTTTATGTTGTTCATAATATTCCACAAATAAGTGAGATCATGTGATATTTACCTTTCTCTATTGTTGAAAGTAATACAGATGTCCCTTCTTTGCCCCTCCCCCTCATTTACCCTTCCTAGCCCACATCTGCCTCCAGGCCTTCACAACACTATTTATTGTGTGTCCATGAGTTGTGCATATATACATACAAGGTCTTTGGTTAGTCTCTTCCTATCCATCCACTCTCACCTTCCCTCAGAGGGTCAACAGTCTGTTCCTTGCTTCTATGTCTCTGGATCTATTTTGTTCATCAGTTTATTTTGCATTATTGAATTTTGTCATCACAATAACCTCACTGAAGGTCACACATGAGCAATCAGGTCTTGGATTCAAACTCCAAATCTTTTTATTCTATACTTAGCAGCCTTTCATTACACCATTTTCTATTTAATCATGCCTTTTACTATAACATAGTATAAATTGGAGGCATCAGACAACCTAACTCTTATAATCACAGCTTCATTCCATCCTCAAAGTTACCTCTGCTTTTCAGCTTTGTTTTTATTCTTCCCCTATGGACAATGCAAACTTTATGCTTATGTTAAGATTCAAATGATGTTCTAATTCTCATCAAAACTCTAAATCACTACATCAGATTTATTTCACTGCTTTCTCTAAATATTTTTAGTGAATTTTGACTGTATCATGTTTAGATGTACTTTTGTGTTCTCTTATGTTATTATTTACTAGAGGCCTGGTGCACAAAATTCGTGCACTTAGGGGGGGTCCCTCAGCCCAAATTGTGAGAGGGCACAGGCCAGGCTGAGGGACCCCACTAGTGCACGATCAGGGCTGGGGAGGGACGCGGGAGGTTAGCCAGCTGGGGAGGGACTGCAGGAGGACTCCAGGGTGTGTCCAGCCCATCTTGCTCAGTCCCGATTAGCTAGATGCCAGCAGCAAGCTAATCTACCAGTCAGGTGTCTGCCCCCCGGTGGCCAGTGCATGTCATAGCAAGCAGTTGAGCATCCTTAGCATATCATTAGCATATTACACTTTGAGTGGTTGAATGGACGACCAGACACTTAGCATATTAGGCTTTTATTATATAGGATTAAATTTGTGTGTGCTGATAAGCCCCTCCTTGAAAAAAGGGTATTTGTCTCCTCCTGCAGAAGATTTATAATAATTATTATTTAATCCATTCATTTAATAAAAATTTCAACTTTCCTTGCCCTAAACCATGCAAAAATAATAAAGTACCCTTAACCCTTTGGAAATTTGAAGAGTGAGACGAGGGATACAGACACCCAAACAAGTAAATGAAAATACTATACAGAACAATTCATGATTAAACTTGTCTTAAATGTTGTTATAAGAACAGATGTGAAAAGAACTTTGTTGAGGGAATTAGTTTGAGATTGGAGGAGGCTGCAAAGGAGTGGAAATGTGATCTTTTTTCAGATAGGAGAGTACTTTGCTGTTAGAAGAAACAATATATTCAAGAGCAAGCATGAGTGTGGTATATTCTTGGAAAAGGATGGAATGCTGTGTGGTAGAGCTAGTTGAATAGTGAGAGATGGCACAGGATTCATAACTTGGTACCTGTGTATTAAACGATTTATGCTATGCTGAAAAATCTAGGCTTTATCTTGGGAGACACTAAAGATTTTTCGGTTTTGTTTTGTGTTCAGGAGAGCTTTGCTGTGATAAGATTTGGTGTTGGAGAGATAAGGCTGGATACAGTGTGGAGGATGCATTGGGGAGGGGCCGCTATCACTAATATAGCTGTGGTGAAGAAGGAGAGGTAAAAAATTGATTCAAGAGATGTTCAAGAAATATAATCAACAGAACTGATTGAATCAAGATAGGCTCTCAGTCCCCATAGATTTTTTCTTTTAATACAAGCCTGCCTTTATTTCAACATCCCAATAGTTGAGAGCACCTGTCACAATCTAAATAAAACTCAATTGCTTTCTTGCTGATATTTTTTTTTCTAGGACAAACCAAACATTGTTCCTTGCCCTTTGGATGTTAAAGCTGTCTTTAAATGGAAACTACTGTTCAGTTGTGGATGATTTGTCTAAGATATGCTACTCAGAACATGTACTTAAAAGTGACCCTCTGTAATACTTCTTAAAATAGGCTATGTGGCAAATACTTGTGCACAGAAAATATAAAAGGTTAATTCTACATATCTTGAAAATAGTACTTTAAACTCTTTCCCACTGTGACTATCAGGCATATAATACATCAAAAAATGGTAAACTAAAGTCAAGATCAAGTCATTTTCTAAAGGGAAAAACAAAACAGAAGAATTGTCATTCTTCAAGGACAAATGTAATCACAGTATATAACTGATCCTATGTGATGCTAACCTACTATATAGGTATCTAAGAGAATGTATTTTCTGAATGAAACCAATCAGTTTGTATTTCCATCCCAGTTGTGAATTTTGTTGAATTTTCTCATATATGTGGCTCCTTCAAAATTCCAGATGCTCAACTTTCTACCTCTTAAATAACTCAATACTTAAAAAAATCTTTCATCATGGTTTGCATTTAGTAACCACTCTGAGTTGTTAGTCTTACAGCCTTCATATTCCTCTTCTTTCCTAGCAACTAATTCTTGATACTGTTTAGGAAATTTAATTCTCAGGAGTTGAGTCATGATTACTGTAAGGCAATAGTGGTAGCATATTTTCCATTGCTAAACATTTACTTTGCAGTCTCCTGTGCAAGTAACAGATGGTCTGTGACAAATATGGGCCATTGAGAGATTAGCATTCATGTTTTAGGAGGCTTGTGAGAGAGCTTTGGGTGTCTGATAAAAGAGCTGGTTATACTGAGAGTTTGCTTTCACCTTTCCTCAACAAATACACAAGTCCTGAAAAAGAGTCAAGATATTGCTGAAGCGACAGTCATCTTTCAGTCATGAAGTAACAAACCAATGACCAAAATCTCAATTAGTGAGCATGGTAGAACTAAAGAAATGAAATACCTGGGTTCAGAGCTATGCTGGTAACCCATCATCTGAGAGCGAAAAAAAAAGTCATAATTTATATTGTGTGCCCATTTTAATGGTGTAAATGTTTCCACTATGGGCAAATTGAAACTACTAATCACTGAACATTCAGCACACCACCGCCTGGGTACCTGATGACAAAATTTGAGTTACTGAGCTGACTCTAATTTATCTACTTTAATATATCTTTTTATTTAAAAAATATTTATTGAGCACCTACTATATAACTGGAGCTATTTAAGGCATTTGGGTTACATCAGCATGCAAAGTTAGAGAAACAAATTTCTGCACTCATGGAAGCAATATCCTAGAAGGAAGGAAAAGACAATCAACAATAAGCATAATACATAACTGAACTGTATAATATTTTATAAATTGATAAGTATTAAAAAAGAAAAAAAAAAGAAATAGTAGCTTAGGGTAAGGAAGATAAGAATCTGTTGGTCAGAAGAAGCAAATTGATGGAATAAATCCGATGGTCCAAATAGGATGCACTGACACAGTGATATTTGACTACAGATTTAAAAAGAAGAAAGATTTAACCACAAAGATATCTGGAAGAAGAAGCTTTCCAGGCAAAGATAATTGGTAGAGCAAAGGCTGTTGGTAAGGAGCCTGGGAGGCCTGACTAAGGACTCTTTAGAAACAAAGTGAACAAGAAGGAAGAGGAAGGGGGTGACAGTTAGCCCTTGTAGGTCATCAGCTGTTAAGGAAGTGACCATCACTGCTAAAATAATTGAAGAAAGTTACTGATGCATTTCCAGGACAGTGATAGATGTTTATGAACACTCTATCTCATAGACTTTGACAATCCTTTAATGTTAACTTCTGCTCTATGAGATCAATTTCCCCTTTGGATTTAAAATATTCCACAAGAAAACATTTTTCTCCTGAAATGACAGTTACAGCCAAAGCTATTAAACTTTCATAAAATTTCTACTTTATTATAAACCCAAACAAATTCTCTCTTATCTGACAAATGGTAGAACCATATCAAATACTTTATAAAGTTTCATTTAAAACCAGACCTACAAAACACATTCTGGAAACATATTATTGCTAGAAAAAATACACCTCATTTATAACAACGACCTCTTCTTTTGTCCTCCAAAGTGTATGTAATGAAACCACCAAAAGCATATAAAAGTTTGGATTATTTTTAATCAATGTTAAAATAAAAACTAGAAAATGATAGCATTAGCATGCCAAAATGTAAAACCACTTTCTGAAAACATATAAAGCAGATGAGTCTCAAATGTGGATCTGAGGGCATTACTGGGGAAAGAGAAATGACCCTCCTCTTGGCACATTTCGGTACTGTGTGGAGCTTTGGACACTGGGTAACAGGCCCCAAAATGGATGGGGCGCTTCAGAACAAAGCACAAACATCCTGTTGTTGAAGGGCAAGAGGCAATAGCACAGTTCATTTAGATAATGCCTGCACTGAAAAAGTTAAAGTGGGAAATTGAAATATACAATCCATAGGTCACTCTGATAATCACTCTGGTACTGGTAATCAAAGAAACATAAATTAAGAAAGAAAATAAAGTGTTATTTCTATTAATTCATGTATTTTCAAATCCATTTTATGTTGGATATACAATTCAATATGTTTTATGTGCAACTTAAGAAGTCTTTTATGTACATGAATGTAAATATTGAAGTGGGTACATTTGCAACTAAGAAATATTAGGACATGTAATTAGGCCATAAAGCATTTTCAATATACCTAGTTTTATTCAGAAATTTGATATCTAGAAATTTCTATGAAAGGTTTAATCTTGCTTTGTGTAATTTGTCTATAAGTATCCTTCTAATAGGAAAAAGAATATAGAAATAACCTAGATGCTTAATATGTTAGTGCTTAGAATAAATTATTATTTATTTATCAATAAATATTTTATGTCATTAAGAACAATACATATTAAATAATTTGGAACTGCCCCGGTATATCATTAAGCTAAGTGTGTATTATAAGTCTTTAGAGTGATTTTTAAAATATATATAAAATATATGCATATAATTTTTGAAATATATATATATAATAAAATTTTAGTAAAGCATATACCATGACACAACGAAGTCATTGCATGGTTTTTGCTCATTTGCTTTCATGTTTTTCTGTTTCCCCTCCCAAGTATTAAAAAATAACCATCTATTTATTCTGTTATAAAAATAATTAAAATAAAATAAAAACTTACAGCAAATAATTTTCAGCTTGCTAACAAAATTAGTTTCCCTCTTATTCTTCTAGCATATAAATGTTTTTATTACCCTTTTTGTTTGAAACATATATTTACAAAATTTTATATTTATATGTAAAATTATATATTACATATTCATATTCATAACAAAACATTTGTATCTAGTGAGAAGTTTATAAGAGTCCATAAACTCCAAAAAAATGTTTAGAATTATTGGTTTACAAAGGCAAGAAGCATGGCATTTAGAATTATCTTTGTCACACATTTTCATGTAACTTTTTATTATCTCTGTATTTTGCATTTAAACATACACTGTCATATGCTATGGGTATTGGCACATTGTTGAAAGAGAGTGACTTCTAAATCCAACTTTGTCATTAACCATGTTTCTTGGCATTTTGTCCATCATTTGAACATCTTTCTGTCTCATTTTTCCATTCAAAAGCAATACATCTATATATATAAAAGGCCAATATTCTAGGTGTCTGACTTTCAACCATTTGACAGTTCGACCGGTAGCTATGACATGCACTAACCACCAGGGGACAGATGTTGAAAGCACAGGCATAGAAACATGGAACAGACTGATGAATCTCAGAGGGAAGTGGGGGAGGGTGGGAAGAGATTAACCAAAGATCTTACATGCATACTAGAGGCTGGGTGCACGGATTCATGCACTGGTGAGGTCCCTCAACCTCGCCTGTGCCCTCTTGCAATCTGGGACCCCTCAGGAAATGTTAGACTGCTGGTTTTGGCCCTATCCCTGCAGGCCAGGCCGAGGGACCCCACCGGTGCATGATTCTGTGCACCGGGCCTCTAGTTAATACATAAAATGGTTAACACATTGAAAGCATAATACATCCTGGAGAGTATTTAATGTGTTTAACATGTATCCTATATTTCTCAAATCAAGTCTCTGAGTAGGTAATACAATTACTTTATTTAATAACCGGAGAACTGAAGGAAAAGAGAGTAACATTAAGAAACGAACAGTCAATAAGTGACAAAACTGGGAGTCTGACTCCTTTGTCCTTGCACTTGACCCATACCTTTACCTCCTCATTAAGTTAAAGAGGATACTTTTCAGCCTTCCCTGCTTTATGCTTTTTTTTCTGAAGTGCAATTAAGATGATAATAAGGACATTACTTTGGAAAATATAAATAACTATGTTTTAAATATTAATTCACTAGCGGTTACTCATCTATGGGTTGGTTTTGAAGAACCCCCCACAATGTGGTCTTTTTGCTGGAGAAAAGTACAAATGGGCCTCTGAGACACACATATGAAGACATTTTCTTGATAAATGCACTGGAGTTTTGAAGTTCTAGAAACTTGAACTATTCAGTATCTCAGGGACTCTGGGACTTAAAGTATTTTTTCATATAAATTAAATGAGTAAAAAAAGTAAGGTATGTACAACTCAAGAAAGCTTTTTAAAGTTATAATAATAAAAATAATATTTAATGTGATAGACATCCATATCTTCAGCCAGTACTATCTCCCTATATTCCAAGAAAGATCAGTTGACAATCAATGTGATCATCAATTGACAATCAGTGGACAATTAGTTGAGCAAAATGTGAATCTATGACTTGATATTTGTCACTAAAGAAATGATTCCACTGCAATAACCACCCTGTTTTACCTACTGAAGAGGAATGCAAAACCCTTCAGAACTCTAAGGACATCCATTTCCCATTTACTTTTTCATTCAGATGAATCATTGCTACTATTCTTTTAGTAGTTATGTAGAAATTGCACTAGATAAAAATTTAGGACATGCTAATAGTGCCAAGAATTATTTGAGCCTGCACTCTGGTACCTTGTTAGGGGAAACTTCCAAATTGCTCATTGACATTTTGTCCTTTCATAATCTTATTCTGAAAAGTCACATTCTCAAAATGTCACATAGGGACATTTCTCTAGTTTGTTCTTTTAATGCCTAAATGTATGTTTATTTGCCTATTGGAGATTAATGTAATATTATTGAATTAAAAGGAGTCAATTAAAATATATTTACAAGGGCATCCTTTCACAAAAGCCAAGGAAAGATGTAGAACTACTGAAACAAAATTTTGTTATTAAAACAGGAAAGTGTGCATTCATATAAATACAGTGTAGGATGTGTGTCCCACAGGTTGTACTGATACCCATTTCCTTTTTAAAAATATTTTTATTTTTTACAGAGAGGAAGGGAGAAGGAGAGAGGGAGAGAGAGATAGAAACATCAATGATTAGAGAGAATCATTGATTGGCTGCTTCCTGCACACCTCCAACTGGGGACAGAGCCCACAGCCCAGGCATGTGCCCTGACCAGGAATTGAATCCTGGTTCACAATTCAATGCTCAACCACTGAGCCACACAGACAAGGTCCCCTTTCCTTTTTTACAAAAAAATAAAACAAAACTCGCTTTTCAAACACAAGCTACCTGGAGATTATGACTTGGTCTTCCTTGGTTTCAGTAAGCATGGACATTACAGTCTTGTGTAGTGTTTATCTCTGAATACATAGTAACATTTGGCTTCCTCATTTATACATTGGCTGGTCAGTGTAAGCTGTAACATTTCTTACATCCTATAACCAAATCATAGACTCTAGAATGCATATATGTGGTATAATAAGTGACATTTCTTTCCACTACGCAATATCAATTAAAGTCCATGGTGGTCTGTCTGCTCAGGTCAGAAAGACCTGAGAATTCATTTTGACATGATGCCTTAAGAAGACACACATAACAAACAGACGTGTGTCAAAGGGTTAAAAAGATTTGCCAAACTTTAAAATATTCCAATGATATCGCAAAGATACAATGTTCTGAGGCTTAGTTTAAAATGGTCAGGCAGCCTAAACTGTCATATTGCTACACATCTCATGTCATAGGGAAGGCTGCAAAGACATGTCACTTAGCTTAGCTCCCAGAAGATGTTTAGAGTTTGCTTGGGCAGCAAGGAGCAGTCAGGGCATTCCAAGTTATTCACATGATATCTAGGATTACTCATGAACACAAGTTAGTTTGTTCACATGTGGAGCAGATCAGATAATTGAAAGCAAGAACACATATTACCGTGAAACTTAGTAAAGATTATTTTACAAAGCACCCCTCTGGGCTAGCCACAGATGCTATGATATTCTAACCTTCATACCTTAGATAGACAAAGTTTGCCCTTGGTTCAAATAATACTTGTGTATGTTTGTATATGTGTGTGCATGTGTGTATGTCTATAGTATTGCTTAGGAAACCCCTATGAGAGTAGAACTTAGGTTTCTGCATTTCAATTATGTTCTATCTGTTTTTTCCTTTTTTTTTTTTGGAAAAGAGAGACCAGACTGTATTGATAAAAGGCAGGTTTAAATAGTGACTTAAAACCTCTTTTTACAAGCTCCAGTAATATAAATTTATTTGCCCAGATTTACATATTGTGATTTTTGAAAAATAGAGACCACAAGGAAAGATGACATGTGAAGTTGGTGATGAATGTAGATCAAATATGGATTTATCTAAGATATAATAAGATACGAAAAGAAAGCAGGCTATAAGAGAAAAGGCCCCGGTATAATATCACATGGTATACAAATACTAAGAATAAGTGAAAGAGAAACAAATCAAGGCACTTTCTCTTTGACAAAGAAAGTGGTTGATCTATTTTTTCCAGAGAAAACAGTTCTGGGGGTAAAAATAGGAAGATCTGACTTTGTATTTAAGTGGTAGGTAGTTTGTGACAATTTATTTTGCCTCTTTAGGTATCAAGTTCCACATATCTAAGTTCAGGCAAGTTGTATTTTCTGGAGAATAAAGTCAATTACAATGTAACCTTTCAGTAGTTAAATAATTTGATTAAATTTATGTATAGTCTCATGTTCGAGAATTCCAAAAATGCAGGAATAAAATATCAGCCTAAGATTTCACTTAATACATTTTTTGAGTCACCAAAAATCATTCTTTACATTACCAATTGATTTGTTTTTTCTTCCCATAGCTACATTATGTGTCACTTACCTCTAAGGGACATGGAGTTACATTCCACTTCTTCATCAAAGTGGCCTGCTTAATTCACAGTTTCAATTTCTTCCTGATATTTTGTTGGCTATAGTACTTTGCTTTCTTGGCTCATTTGTCAATCCAATATTTTCAATAGTCACAATGTCTGTCCTTTTTTAAGAAATTTGTGTTGGTCTTTGCTGCTCCTTAATTTTTCACTTAGACATTGAAATCTGCCAGGAAGAGCACTCACTCGCTTATATGGAAAAAAATAAGTATTTCCTCACTTCCACTTTCTTCTTTTTAGGAATCCTATATAATAAAAGGCTAATATGCAAATCAACTAAACAGCAGAATGACCAGTCACTAGGATGTGCACTGACCATCAGGGGGCAGATGCTCAATGCAGGAGCTGCCCCCTAGTGGTCAGTGCACTCCCACAGGGGGAGCATTGCTCAGCCACAAGCTGGGCTGCTGGCTGGTGAGCACAGTGCCCCCAGGGTAGTGCTAAGGATGTCTGACTGAGGCTTAGGCCCACTTCCCAGAGGGCTTAAGGCATCCGTTGGACATCCCCCAAGAGCTCCCGGACTGTGAAAGAGTGCAGGCTGGGCTGAGGGACCTCCCCATCCTGAGTGCATGAATATCCTGCACCGGGTCTCTAGTCATAATATAATCCAAATTAATGAATGGTGATACAGGCATTTAGTGTTTATTATTTCAAACTAGAGCATGGAATGAGGATTAAAGAGTTATTATGCTGGCTTTGGCATTCTTGTAAGATAAAAGAAAGTCTATTCTATCCTTAAATATATAGTAAAATTTATCTGAAGTAATAGAGACAGATATGAAATAATTTCAACAAATCATGAGATTTTACCTTAGTAGGTCTAGGAACCAAAGCAGCTATAGCAATGTGTGTCTAATTAGGCATTCTTTGGCTGGAATATTCTTTGTAAGATTTCTCAGTCTATTTCTTTTTATATATATATACTTTTATTGAGTTCGGAGAGGAAGGGTGAAGGAGAGATAGCAATATCAATGATGAAAGAAAATCCCGGATCGGCTGCCTCCTGCACGCCTCCCATTGGGGATCAAGCCTGCAACCCGGCCATGTACCCTTGGCTAGAATCAAACCTGGGACCCTTCAATCCGCAAGCAACACAATCCACTGAGCCAAACCGGTAGGACTTCTCAGGCTATTTCTATGCTTAGCACAAATACAACCATATTAAGCCACAGGTACAGATACTTGCTCATTAGAGCTTTAAAAAAATCATTTTAAAAATTCACATTGCTATCAATACTGAAATTTGTTTGCCCCATTATTTCAATTAAATTAAGACCCAAAAAAAGAAGAAAAAAAAAGAAAGGGCGGGGGCGGGGGGTACTGTAACCTCTGAATCCCTGAACGTTTGGTGACATTAGGTATCCCTGCTCCTGGGGCTGGTAATGCCGGGTGGTGGTTGGGTTTTTGTACTTTTAGCGCCCAGAGCCCAGTCTTTCTCAGGTCAGAATATGTCCTTGGCAGGTGAGGAAGCTTGGATTAAATGGCAATTCACAGCAGTGCTCAGAAAATACTTTCTTGGGGATCTAACAATCATTTATTTGTTGCTTCTACCTAAAATTGCTGTGAACTTTGTTCTTTATTCAGGGAAGTGCATGGAAGAGGTGATGGCGCCAGCTGTCACTTCTCAGGTGAGAAACAAATGCTGAGAAGTGCTATTGTCCTAAAAAGATCATCCTGAAGGTTATTGCTCTGGACCAGACAAAGCAACAATAAATAGTAGCAGCATGACCTTCCTGAGTGAGAGAAAGAGAAGACTGTACTTTGAGGAGAGGGGGGAAACACTATTTTCAAATATTTATAAATGTTTATGTATTTTATAAAAATGTTACATATACAAAAGCAATGATAACATCAGAAGATGTTTCATAAGTGTAATTTTTCTGTAGAAGTGAATTCTGTTGACTCTTATTTGAACAATCCAAGAACTAAATATGAGGTTCTTACAGATATAGACTGACTTAGTTGGAGAATTAGAGCTAAAAGAAAGAAATGAAACTTTTATAAATGAAGACACCTAGCTAACAAGATGAATTTTTATGTGTATAGAAAATCTCTTTGTTAAGGATAGTACCATCTCTACACTTATTTTTGTTATCCAAATCAGACCCTACTTCTAAACTACTTCTCCCAGTTATCTACTTTTTCCAGGAAATAATTTAAAGTATATACCATCACACGAGCATTACAAACAGGAAGCATTTAGCTGGTGACATTAACACATCCAACTCTGGACAGTTCTATCTCCCAAGTCCCCACCACTTTCATTCAAACTCTTCTATTATTTGTGAACTTGTCCATCTTCTCCAGGCCATTATAACCTTCTGTGAAGAGAAAAAATCTAACTGCCAGAAACCAGGTTCTCACATATAATAATTCAGTTCTTACAATGTCTTGGTAAGGCAGATATGTGTGTGTTTCATGTCAGAAACTCAAGATTCAGAGATTAGTGGTTAGATCCGCTAGGTCATACAGCAAGTGTAGCAGGTACAGAATTCAAATCTTGAACCCTCTGACATGAAGCTTAACATTGTATTCACTATAATCTATAGGTAGAAGAGTTTTATATTTATTTACATATAATTTTCCCCTTTCATTGCCTAAAGTGAAGTCTACAGTTTTTTTCAAATTATAATGGTCAATATATGCTAATTATATACAAGTAACTAAAACCATCCCCCCCCAAAATAAAATTAATAGAACACAGAAGAAGAGAAATTCGTTTTTCTATTTATTAACACTTTGATTTTTAACAATTCTAATAATAATGCAGAAGGTAATGTAATAATATTACACAAATCATTAACATTCAGGGAACCGGAATACACTGGGAGATTAAGTGAGATCCAAATGTTATCACCTAGTTAAAATAGCAGGTGGCACCTAATAAGATTAAATTTAATAAGAATAAATGTTCAATCCTGCACTCTTATTTTTAAAAACCTGAAAAACTTAAAAGGATTTAGGCATTGATTAGCTCACCACATTTCAGCATGGGAAACCAAACAAGTTATATCCCACTTAGAGAATGATGGTCATGATTATTAAGTAAATTGAAAATATTTCATCAAACAAATTTATCTAAGAGACTAAAAATTTTTGGGAAATTATAATAACCTTCTTGCAGTATTTTCATATGGTCATGTGGAACAAAAATTAAACTAATGCTATTTGTTTTCAAAGTGGTGGAATTCAAATAAAAAAGCAGAATGTAGAATAGGAAATTTACTCTCACTATTGTAGCCAAGTTGACCAAAGATGGAATAAAGTATAAATTATCTCACCACTGGAATTGCTATGCAAATATTTAAAAAACATTAATTGGGGATTTTTAATACATTATTTTAATATCAGATGATGCTTATAATCCACCTAAATATTGATTCTTACTTATGTTTCTCACACTCTTAAGGGAGAAAATTGTTACCGGGATACTGACTACATGCTCTACCCTCATTCCTGGTTAGGTTAGCTTGCCCCATCACACTTTCCTACAGCACAAGCACTTTGCACACATATATTTTTAAGAAGTTATTTAGCATTTTGTATTTAATTCCTTTCCTTCCCTTTGAACTATAAACTCCATGAGGACAGGAACCATGTGTATCTACATATTTATGGTCTATCTACCATCATGGGAGAAAGAGCCAGTAAATATTAATGGACAGATTAATCACATAGTAAGAACCCCTTTTCAGGAGCCATTTTTAAATATCGTCAGATAGGGAAAGAGTTAAAGGGCAGTGTAGCATTGAGGCCAAAAACACCAGGGGATGGAGGGGATGGGCATGAACCACATAGCACAACAGTCATTTTTAAAATTAGTATTACAGATGTCCTCCGTTTTTTCCACTTTGTCCCCCTCCACACAAGCACCCCACCTTGACCTCCACCACATTGTTATCTGTGTCCATGGGCCATGCATATATGCATATATGTTCTTTGGCTAATCTCTTCCAGTCCCCCCACACCTCCCCCCCCCCCCCCCGAACTGTCAGTCTGTTCCATGTATCCATGCCTCTGGGTCTACTTTGTTCATCAGTTTGTTTTACCCATTAGGTTCCACATATACATAAGATCATATGGTATTTATCTTTCTCTGACTGGCTTATTTCACTTAGCATAACAATCTCCAGGTCCATTCATGCTGTTGCAAAGGGTAAGAGCTCCTTCTTTTTTGTACAGCTGCATAGTATAATATTCCATTGTGTAAATGTACCACATCTTTTTCATCCACTCCTCTACTGATTGGCACTTGGGCTGCCTCAGGTCTTGGTTATTGGAAATAATGGTATCATGAACCTAGGGGTGCATAAAGTCTTTCCCACCTAGATCAAGAGTCATTTTGAATACAGTTTATAAGATTAATAAGGATTTCTTCAATATCCAGCCATTTAAATAATATTTTAGAACCAAGGATATCTCTAAGATACTTCCTATTTAAAATAAATAAATAAATAAATAAATAAATAAATAATCAGGCAGAAATAGCCATGCTTACAATAGATGTTGACTTTAAAATGTGAATGTCATACATTTAAACAAAAGAGAGCTAGTTGATGACCCTGTCAATATCTATACTAATAAAAGGGTAATATGCTAATTAGACCAGATGTCTTCCGGACATCCTTCTGGACATCCTTCTGGACAAAGCCACGGTGGTGGGGGCCGAGGCAGAGGTGTTTAGGGGAGATCAGGCTGGCAGGGGAGGGTGGTTAGGGGTGACCAGGCAGGCAGGCAGGTGAGCAGTTAGGAGCCAGTGGTCCTGATTATGAGAGGGATGTCCGACTGCCAGTTTAGGCCCGATCCCTGTGGACATCCCTCAAGGAGTCCCGGATTGGAGAGGGTGCAGGCTGGGCTGAGAGACCTCCCCCCCATGCATGAATTTCAATGCACTGGGCCTTTAGTATAAAATAAAAATGTATTAAGACTGCCACATTGCATATTCCTAGAGAGTAGGAAAGCACAGAGTATTTATTTCTAGATTTCTAAAATTTAAGGAGTGAGTGCAGAATACTACTTTCCCATCATGACAATGTTTTGAATATCAAAATTCCCATGTTGAAATCATTTAAATTATTTTGAGGAAGACACATGTTACTCTCAGGGTGATCAATAAAAACTCCAGATAAGATTTCACTTAGTAGCTGGAGTGAAAGGAGCAGATGGAGAGGGGTCTTGGTATCACTCCCCATGCCATCTCTGAATGGAACTGTAACAGAGTAACCTGGTACTAGCCCTACCGGTGCAGGACAATTACCGACCTCCTTGTGAAATCTATCCTAAGGTAAGGAATTAAATCTCTTTGAGGGCCACTGAACATTTCGGAAGTTAATTTAAACCTATCAGTATGCATTTTCATTTAGGAACAATCTCAGTTCCCACCATCCTTCTCTTTGAAGCCTTGACGAGTTCACCAACATGAAACGATTATGATGCAGGGATCTCATTTGGAACATTTTCCTCAGGGTTTTCATCAGCTCGGCTGGTTACCTTTCATTCCTTAGAGCATTTTCAATTTCCTTATGACTCAGCAAGCAGCATTTGGATCAATACTGTATTTTTTCCTCTTTCAGTTTTGGATTAACCCTTAGTCTTTTTTTTTTTTTTTTAAGACAAATGTAAAAGCTTTTTCTTCCAAAAAACAATACTTTTAAAACTCTAAACTGTATCCTTTTCCAAACAGTCTTTGATGGATGTGTCTTGTTGTGTCACATCACTTTAGGTAACTCTTGTCTCCTTGTGTTGTACCAGAGCAAGTGAGAATGATGGACTGAACTGAACAGAAGCACTAAGATACTTCTTGGGGCTTATTCAATAGATTTCTTCGAGGCTTTACAATAAATCCTGCCAATGAATGGAAATATGAAAGCTTTAGGTCATATTTGAAAACCAAACTGGACACAAATAAATCCAAGTATGAAAGATTTAAAGATAAAAACACCTGGGATGTGGCCAAAACCCTGGAAACGCCTTTGCAATTGATTTCCTCTGGGTATATTTGGTGTGGATGTTAAGTGCGGCTGTTTAATATTTTTTTGCTTGTTTCTTCTCATGAATATTAGAAGTTAGCTGCTATAATAAATCCTTCAGGGATTTTTTTTTAGTTGAAGAGGTATTTGCTATTAGCTTAATTTGCAACTGATGCTAGAATGATTCTGAAATCACAAACAATATATTCCAATCAGTGCTCATGAATTTCCCCTGTTTGATAATGCACCTTAATAAGTAATCACTGACATAACCTTGTGAAATAGGTTGCTCTTATCAATTTACAGTTTTTAGCACCATGAAGCATATGTTATCTGAAAGAGAATATATTTTCTACCAGAAATACCCTTTCCCTATAATACACCCATCTACACATATATCTTCTCATTCCAGTTAGGAATAAAATTCCACCCAAGTCCTAGCATACATGAGGATGAGGTTTGATGGGCTTAAATAGCCTTTGGTATTTTCTAGAGAGCTCAACTCAATGAGAACTTTTTTATTTCTTTTTCCTGCCAATGTAACCAAAACAGCCTTACTGAATCAATTTAGCCATGAGGCATTTCCTTTACACACAGGTATTCTGTCCTACCAGAGATTGCAGGACCCTGTCTAGTGTATCAGACACTAAGTCAGGAAAAGATTTTACTAGTGAAGTGATCTCATGGAATCAAGAACTATTTTTAATCAAGGAACTCAGTCAATCTATAGTAAGATTTTAGAAGTAGATATTTATCCCAAAATATTAAAACACAGCTAGATTTCTCTGGTATTATTTTTGCAACTTGATTAAATTAATAACTCATGGAGGGATTATGTTTAGGACCCAGTCTATAATCCTACACAAGTCTGAATCACATTGTTAAAATTTCAATATGTCCTGCATGTTGACATATGCCATGGTAAGTTTTCAAAAATGTTCTTGACTGTGAACAGAATAAGAAAAAGAAACTCTTTTACTTTACATCTGAACATGGTTAGTTTCCCCCTCAAATACAAGTGTTAAACTCCCACAAATCTACCAGCAATTTCATGGGGCTATTTTAGGGTTATGTTAGAGAAAGGCTTTTGCAGAATAAAAAAGCCTGGTGCAGACTTCAGTCAGTTTAAGGTATTTTTATATAGTCTAGTTCTATGAGAAAATGTTGCTGAGAATGTAATTAGAATATCCAGTGGAACTGCAATAGGTGATGTGTAGAAGGGAGCCTGGTCACTTAAGAGAAGCATAAAAACTTAACTTGAGCCCTAGCCGGTTTGGCTCAAAGGATAGAGTGTGGACCTGTGAACCGAAGGATCCCGGGTTCGGTTCTGGTCAAGGGCACGTACCCGGGTTGCAGGCTCTTCCCTAGCCCTGGCTCTAGTCAGGGTGCTTGCAGGAGGCAACCAATCGAGGTGTTTCTCTCACATCGTTGTTTCTCTCTGTCTTGCCCTCTCTCTTCCACTCTCTAAAAATCAATGGGAAAATATCCTCAAGGTGAGGATTATAAATAAATAAATAAATAAATAAATAAATAAATAAATAAATAAATATTTGTCTTTAAGAAACAAAACAAAAATTTAACCTGAGTCAGATCCAGGTGAAAGAGGATAAAGTGGATCACTGATCGGTCTGGGCTGTTTTGTTTTGTTTTGTTTTGTTGTGTTTTTTTGGGGTTTTTTTTTGCCCCATTAAATCATGCTTCATTCCTTCCTATTTTCAAGTTCCTACATTGTCATTAATTCTTTCCTGGCCACTCTATTAAAATTGCTTTTGGGAAAAGATAGGACATTAACTTAACCCTGTAGCATGTCCAATGGTTTAGTTTATGTGTCCTCTTTGGGATTTTGCATTTTAAAAACCTAATAAAACTTTAAAGGGAGGAAGATAATTTCAGGTAGCAGGTTTAAGAAACTGAGCCTTCTCTTTGTCTTTCAGATTCTGTAACAGAATAGTCATCAGTTTTTTATATTTCTCATATTAGGCTTGTCTTAAACTTATAAATGCAGACTGGCAAAGCTAAAAACTCTCATGGGAAACTGCTTGGCTTATCGGAGGCCAATTTTAAAAATGAATGGGAGGTGGGAAAGGGTAGAGGATTGATTTTTTTTTAAATCAATCCTGGTCAGACATTTTGGGGGAAACTTGTAAAAATGTCTTCCAATTCCATATATACTTAAAATATGGCTGTTATTAGGTAAGATATAAGTAAACTTCCGATACTAAAATCGAAATCCTGTATAACCAAAGGCAAAATAATTTAACTTAGGAAATAGGATTGTGTTAATATTATAAGATTAAAAGAGAATGTGATAGAAAGCCATTAAGTAAAACAATACCCCAGGATAACATAATATTCTAGGAGATAACTACATATAAATTAATGATAGTAGTGAAAAGGATAATAGCATTATGAACTTTATTTGGCATTTTACACACAATTTACATTTGTTTTTTTATAATATCCCCTCTAGGTGAGTGAGAGTGTAATTCATCTAGGACAGAAACTGAGAAGCTTTCAATATAAATAAAAAAGGAAAAGAGATTTAGGGAGGCAGAAAACAATTACATGCATTGGACTACAGCCAGAGCACACAGATTAACGGTCCCATCCTGGGGAAAGTAGGCAGGGATCCTCAGTACTCAGCAGTGGCCAGGGTCCTTCTCTCATTTCTTACCAGAAAGACATATGACCTTCTGTCCTCCTGGAGTCCTCCAGTGCTTCCTGCCTGCTCAGCATTTTTTGCATACCGCTACCTTTTACTGCCTTCTTCAGGAAGAATAGATAGCTTGCATTGGGATCTGTGGACTTGCTGAGTAGTCTGACAAGGTCTTTTCAAAAGGGTTGTGTGCTGTGTCTTACAATAAAATGATTTTATAACCCTCCCTGGCATCTCTCACCAAGGTCTATATTATTGAATAATGATTACATGTGCATGATCAGGACACCCCAAACTCCACCCTTAGGGTTTCCCCACCCAGTGGAGAAAACACACACACAAAAACAAACAAACAAACAAACAAACAGGAAGCTGCTGGGAAATGTTACATATATATCAAGCACAGGTATACAGCTGGTAAATGAATCTTTTTCCAGTATCTGATTCTATTGCTACACAGAGTAGCAGGACCATTCCTCTGTGATCACACCGGAACTTTTATTTTTTTTCTCCGTTAGAGCACATGCCAAACTTAGAAAAAATAAACATCTCCATACACAAGTAATTTTCTTCACCAGGAAAAGTCAAGAAAATGTACTGTGAACAGAGTGGGTCAACCTGTCTGTAATGCCATGGAAATTGCTTGCTTGTGGCAGGACACTGTGGTGATTAATTACATGCAATCACCATGTACAAGGGTTATATCAATGCACATAGTTAAATGGTAGGATGTTAGGAATCACACATAAGAATGCCTTAACTCAGCTGATCCCCTAATATATACAATTCAATCATCCTACCTTTGTACTGCACTTTGTTTCTGAGTGAATCCAGAAACACTGCTCCTGATTATACTTGCACAGTTCTACAATTTACAGACTATACAGTTAGGTTGCAACATAAAGTTACCTAGATTATAAAACATTTGGAAAATCAATACCGCATCAGCAAGGTTGCCCATATATAAAATGGCATATTCTGTGCTGTTGAGAACAAACATTATTTCAACTTTCATATCATGTAAAATTGCTAAAGCAGAAAACAATGAACTTCTACTTAAAATAAATATTAAAATGTTTGCAAAACTCACCTTGAAGCCTCAAAAAACACAGCAGGAAAACATTAGCATTACAGTTATTTTTAGTTCAATCTCTTGATACCACATATAATGGAACTGAGCAAGAATGGAATTGAATATTGACAAAATCTGTCTTTGTAGATCATGGTGTAGATAACTAGAGGCCCCATGCATGAAAGTCATGCAAGAGCAGGCTTTCTTTCCCCCAGCTGCTGGCACCAGCTTCCCTCTGGCACCCAGGTCCCAGGCTTCCCTTTGGCTGCCTGCAGGTACCCGGGACCCAGGCTTCCTTTGCAGCCCTGGCTTCATCCAGAAGGTTATCCAGAAGGACATCCAGTCTAATTAGCATATTATGTATTTATTATTATAGATAGTTAGAACATGTAGAGTTTAGACTGTAGTCTACTTATAAACAGTAACTAGTATAGCAATCTAAATAGTCTTACCATATCTTCTAGTCATGGGTATCTTAGTAATCACCTGTACTGGATTAAAAATCTTACGTTTCTGCCATAACTGTTGCAACCCATGCAAGCAAAAATCATGTGTTTTGTGATACCCAGTGATCTCTGCCTTCTAGTACTCATGCCCTTATATAAACCTTTCCCATGGACTGGGCAGGAAGTGTGATTTGCTTCTGATAGAATACTATAGTTGATGGATCTGTCACTTCCATTATTACATTGCATATAATTGCAAATTTTGTTTTGATAACAGAATAGCTTCTTTCCTGACTTTGATGAAGCCAGTAGCTATGTTATAAAGAGGCCCAGGTGGCAAGGAACTGAAGATTGTCTATGACTGCCAGCAAGTAATTCAGTCCCCCAGTTACACAGGCCAAAGGAACTTAATTCTGTTAACAGCTATAGAAGTAATCTTGCAAGAGGATTCTTCCCCAGTCATATCTTCAGATAAGACCTCAGCACCTTGATTGGAAACTTGTGACACCCTAAAGTAGAGGACCCAGCCCAGCTATTCCTAGACTCCACACTCAGAGAAACTGTGAGCCTATCAACATATGATATTTTAAAACACTAAGTTTGAGAAAATCAGTTATGCTGCAATAGATAAGTAATATAATTTGCTTCTTAATAAAATGTATAATACAAAAGCAGGCAAAGTAGGTTTACAGTTGTAAGTACATGAAACAGTTTATTTTTGCATTATTATTTATTAATTATTGTATTATTTTCCATAAGAATAGCTGAAAACCTACTTGTGTCCACAATAAATTTTGTCTACAATTAAGGGCTGAGAATGCAATATAGGAACCTTATTTTTTTATATTAAGGATAGGGTAAAATCAGAGTCATAAAACCTCTATAATAATAAAACAATTGTGCAACCCTTAACCGGTAAAAACAATAATGAAAATGGAACCAATAATAGAAGAGTGCAATTACTTTCCAAAATGTCTTTGCTTACAACAAAGCAATTCTAATGAATGCCACTCTCTATTTGTCTGTATTTCCCCTTCCTGAAGTACTCATGTGACACCTCCAAGAATCTCTCTCTGACCTCTTGGGCCCATTTGTTTTGCTAATAAACTATCTTCCTTCCAGGTTTGGATGAAGCTGCCACATTATGAGCTTCCTTAAGGAGAGGCCAGGGTGGCAAAGAACTGAGGGTTACCTCCAACAGATAAGTTCCCTCCCTAGGAACTTACTGTTTGTGTCACTGACAGGAGGGGGCACTTAAGGTACATTACAGATACTGCTGGTGGGTGCACAGACAAATCTTATATGCCCTTCCCTAATATGCCCTTCTAAATGAGTGAAACTTCCAAAGGGCAGGAACAATGCCCTTTATCCCTCTCATGACAGAGAAGATGATCAGAAAACTGTCTTTGTAGATCATGGTGCTGAAATTGCTAACAGGAATAATTTATGTCTTTTCTCTTTAAGGAAAAAATTTACATATCAAAAGCTTTCAAAATAAGAGAAAATGCATTTGCATCACAGTAGTAGAATACCAGGTAGTTTGGTTAGTACTTTAAGACCCAGAGTCCTTCTAGAAACACGTACATTTCCCATTACCTAGTCAATCATCTATACACACAGCTTAGTTGTAAACTAGCTCTGAAAAAACAGCTAGATCCTGTAGGCAATTATTGATTTTTCTTATGACATTCAGGCAGGTAATTATACTAATACTATGCCCTATCATTAAATTCTGGGATAGCCTTGTGACCCTGACATGTGTTAGATAAACATGTGCTGCAGGTACCATATGACCTTATTGTTCATCATCAAGGAATGCTGCTTGAGATCACAAGATGTGATAGGTGAAGCAAGTGAACAGGCTGATAGATAGACATCCCAACTTCAATGACAATATATTTAAACACAAGAGAACTCTTGAGCAGTGTGTACAGAATAAATTTAAGTATTGATTACTTCTTCTGAAGGTCACTCTCCTCTGAGCATTTGAATCTATTTAAAATTTATAAGGTTAGTTTTTCCTAATTCAATGGCAAATCTTTTTACAGTAAACTACATTTAATAAAATTTTTGAAATGAGGAAAATGTTGGAGATATCAACTCAAAATCTATCTCCTATAATCATTCTTAGTATGTTGAAGTACTTCATGAAAAATTCATATTATACTGTACATGAAATATCTCTTTTTTTTCTTTGAACATTGGCATATAATATCTATTCTTCCTGGAAAATTCTTCCAAAGACTCTTTGTCTAAATCTTGCTCATCCTTCTGGTTTCATCTTAGACAACAAATGAGGAAATCAATAAGTCAAAGTTGACTGCCCGGGGAATGCTTTGCTTTGCCAAATTTTTGTTCTCCTTGTATATTGCTCTTCTATCTCAACATACACACACATAATATCCCCTTCTAATTGCATGCCTCTGTTTTTAATTTCACAAGTAGACTATAATTCTCATGAGGGCAGTAAAATGTCTTGCACACTTCTATACTTCCAAAACAGGTACAAAGCTAGCTATACCATAAAAAAAGCAATATGTTTGGTAAATGAATGACTGGATGAATGAATGACCTTATTTAATACATACTTTAAATTATGAGTATATTTTATGATAACTAAATATTAAGAACAAAATTTTGAATATCTGGGAAATATTCCATCATGTGATTATATCATTTTTTTGAAAGTTCTTTTTATTTCTTTGTTCATTGGTGTTATTTCTAATGCCTTGCTATCTATATATTTAAAAGCCAAATGACCAGAATGACTGGATGACCGGTCGCTATGATATGAACTATGGCTGGCCAAGTGGCCCGATTGGGGGTGGGGCTGGTGGCCGGTGGCCAACCTCCTGCTGGCCCTCACCCTTGCCAGCCTGGCCCTGATCAGCCTGGATCGGGGCAGGTCATCTAGACCCCACTCATGCACAAATTCGTGCACTGGGCCCCTAATTTAGATAATTAATTCAGTGGTCAACCTTATAATGCCTCTTAATCTCTATTTTTGATTATTTCTTCAGAATAAGTTTCTAAAAGTGGAATATTTTTAAGGTTTTTTTGATACTAGGGCCACATTACTTTTTTTTTAAAAATTAATGACTAATAATGTTATCAGTAGGTATAGTTTATTTCTTAAAGTTTACTTATTTTATAAGTGGCAGCCTCGAGTTTCGTGTTGTTTATGTGATAAAGCTCAAATATTCTGTTCCTATATTTATCATATATCTATTATAATAATTTACATCTCTTCATTTGTTATAATTATTTATATTTCTAATCTACAAATTGTTTTCCACTATTTTTGGTTCATTTTTCCATGGGAGTGGTATTTGATTGGTGGAATTATTTTCATGTCCATATATTCTGCTGCATGATGACAGACACTGGAAGATTCTACATGAGCCCAGTAGCATACAGAAAAAAATAGCCACATGTTCATTAAATGATACAATTTTTTAAGTGATGCATACATAAAACACATATATTTGCCTGACATAAGTTAGGCAACTATTCCTGTAGGAAAACTTAAGGGATGTAAAAGATGTGTCTGCTATAGCTATCAGCTAACTTCTACCACATTCTGACTATGCAAGGACTTTTCAGAGAAGTAGCACTACTCCTTCTTTAATATTTCTCACTTTTATCCTTCCTTCATACTTATGTATCATTTACATAAACTTATCTATTCACTCATTCTACGACTTTTACATTACACACTAATTTAGGTTTAGTTCTCTAAGTGCCCAGAGGCCACCTTTGTTGTCTCTTGTCTAGCCCATATGTGACAGATTTTGTTGCAATGTGTTGATGAAAATAAGTGAATTATGGGTAAATGAGAGAATAAATCAGTAAAGTTATTAAGATGCATTTCTACCCATTTTTTTCATTGCAGATAGTGGGGATATAAGAGAATAGGAAAGTTGAATTTTAATAACCAGCAACTGTTTGGAAAAAAAAAAAGACTATGGCCTTTGCCTGTTTCTCTATGTTTTCTAGAACTACCCTTTAGTCTAATTAAGCATTGCTTGTCAAGTAGTCATTCATAATATAGAAAAGTTTGATAAGTTTATATAGGTTATGATTTTTCCTCCCATGAGTTGCCAGATTTCCTCAATTGAAATTGTTCTACCAAAGGCAACAGTACATTTTGAGACATTGTATGGGAAACATAAGCAATTGCTACAGGCAAACTCTTACTTCAGCTGAATTTTGTTAGAGTGTATAGTTAAAAATGAGTGTTTCATTAGAGGTGTCAACATTGGAACAGTCTTCCGTGTGAGTATTTACTGACTTGGAATATCAGTAACAGGAAAAAACGTATTTCAACTTGTTGCCATCTTTACAATAATTGAATTTAATGAGCTTTACTCTAGCTTTTACCCAAGGAATCATTTCTCTAATCAAGTCTAATTGGTGTTTTCCCTTAAGATGAGAATAATATACACACCATAATGAACATAGTATGCCTACAGATTTTAGAGAAAAAGGAAGGTATTTTATTCAATTAATGAGTAAGATTTCGATCGATTTATGTTAAATTCTGATATATGTCCAACTTATTTTAAAATAATGCTTATTTATAATATCTCTTAACTCAAAAAGACACTTATAAAATTAACAAAGTTCCAGATGTAATGCTGAGATACAGAGACATAAACCTTCCTAAAACAATGAGTTATTGCATTAAGATTAATAATTGTACAGACACTTCACTGAAGGTCTGGGAAATGTATTGATATGAATATTGTTTTTATTAAATCTCTTAATAAAAGATCTATTAGGCATCATACTATAATTCATTAATTTCAATCTCTTAGATAAAAATACAAAAATACGAGCAATAATATAATGTATATCTATATATCTGATCTTAAAATTAATATATAATGCCTATGATTTTCATATTTGCCTCAGATCTTATCTGTTAACAAATACGTATATATAAGTCAAACATCATTCTTTATGCTCTTTTCTTCCCTCTCTTTCTCCCATGCTACTCCCCTCCTTCATAATAGGCAGCCACTTTATCATGATTTTTTGATATATCTAGCCCATGTTTTTATATATTGAATACTTATTGTGACTCTAAAAAAATAGTATCTAGTGTTTTTATTTATCTACTTTGATTTAACTCTGGCTATATATATATATATATATATATTCATATAAATATAAAAAAAACACTATCTATATATGTAAAACACTAATATGCAAATAGACCAAATGGCAGAACAACTGAACAATGGAACAACTGGTTGCTATGATATGTGTGCTGACCACAATGGGGTTTACATGGAACATGGTGGACTTCGGCAGCAGGCAGCAGAGCACGGAACATGGTGGGTGCTAGCCATGATGGAATGGTGGAGCAGGTGAGTGGCTTGGCACCAGACCAAGGTGGGGCACCGGTCGCTGTCATCGGGGTGAGCCTCTGGTGGTTACTGAAAATTATTTGCTCCTGTGCACCGTGGTCCTGCCTGGCGCTTGCATCCACTGCTGGCGCTGGAGCCACCACTCGCATCTAGTGCCAGCCCTGATTGCTCAGCACCATCAGTGGCTGCTGGCCCCAGTCGCCCTCAGGGCTTTTCCACCTGCCCTGCTCCTGAGTGGCATCGGGGCTGGCAGCCACATCTCGCTCCCACTGCTGGCACCAGAGCCACCGCTCGCACCCGCTGCCAGCGCACGGCCCCGGTCCTGATCATTTGGCACCATCAGCAGGTGTGAGTGGCTGTTGCTAGCCCTGATTGCCCCTGAGGGCTTCTCCACCTCCCCCTGCTCCTGAGGGGCAATCAGGGCCAGCAGCTGCTGCTCTCAACTGCTGCTGGTCTCAATCGCTCCACGGCAGGAGTGGGGCTTCCAGCAGAGGGCATGGAAGATGAGCCGTACTCACCCCTGTGCCCACCACAGCCTTGTGGCCCACAGTTCCTTTAAAGGTGCATGAATTCATGCACTGAGCTCTAGTGTGTGTGTGTGTATGTGAGTGTGTGTGTGTGTGTGTGTGTGTGTGTGTGTGTGTGTGTGTGTGGATAGATAGATAGATAGATAGATAGATTCATAGAAATAGAAAAATCACTCTGGAACTTCATAAATAGTAACAGATTATTGGTTGACAGAGGTGGTGATTGGGATAGGTGAATTTATCAGAGTTTTGGTAAATAAAAGGTCTTGTACATTTTTAACACTTTTTCAAAAGAGCTACAAGTAAATTTAATTTTAGTTTGAGCAGTGTCTATCTGCTCTGCTTCTTTAGTAAGGTGGTTTGATAATTTCATTTATTTCCTTCAATTTTAAGTGAATACTCAGAAGAAAAGTTGGTTGAAAATGATTTTTATTAATTAACATATCAATAATATTTGTCCAACTTTTTAAAAGGAAGAGTTTATAAACTTTAAAAACAGTCCACTTTTAAATTATTTTTCTACTTAAATTTTTAAAAAAAATTCAGCACTAATGACTAGTTTACCTTGTGAACAATGGTTTATAAACTGAAAATCCAGCTATTGTTACTTAGAGTGATGTGTAAAATAATTCCTATAATTATTGTAATTTTAAATCAAAGTAAAAAGACAAATTAAAAATTAGTTACTTCTGTGTTTTACATTCTAATATTAAATTTGTGTTTAGTTATTTTTATATTCATTTCAGGAATATAAAGCCAAAATTTCACTATTCTTTTAGAATTATTTTTTCTTCATGATAAAAACTTTATCAGAGTCACTTAGATATAAATGGATTATAAGATCTAAGTAATAAAAAGGAAACCATTGAGGTTTGAGAGCTGAAGTCAGGCAATTTCCATACTACAGAAGAAAAGTTTACAGGTAGGGAAAAGACAAAGGAAAGCCATGAAAATAGTCAGAGAATTAGTTTTAAAAGAAACTATTTGGGGCAAATGGAAGACAAGTGGTGTCAAACTGATTAGACCCAGGTAAATGAACAACTTGGCTTAAAATTAAATTTTTAGTACAAAATCCTTTCTCCGCAATATTTAGCACACACTGCCTGCACTGTGCATGTAATAATTTTGTGCTAAGGTTTCTAAATTGAGTTGTAAGTGCCTGGAGTTGAGAAACTGGGTCCAATTTACATTTGCATCCTCACTAGTAGCTATAATGCCAGCAGAGAGTGAGTGCCCCATAAATGTTTGTTTAACAAAGGATGTATTAGTTGGGTATCAGAGTGCTACCCTTCATCTTCAGCATAGTCCCAGCCCCTTAACCTTTATTCAGACCTCAGAGAATTTTCTCCCAGTAGTTTCTACCATGCTGCCACATACTGAGATACCAAGGAGACCTAAGCCCTGCAAGGCAGGGTTGCCACATTTTCATCGCAACACTACACGTTAATTTAAAAGGAAGATATGTAGTGCTAAATTTGGAAGATGATTTTTGTAGATGGAACAAGCTACCATTTGAGAGTCACATTCACAAGAGCTCAACCAAAAAGAAAATCAAAGAACCTCAACAGGGGGTGCATGGTGGGGGCCGGAGGACTGGGACAAGAGAAGATCCTTACTAGAAAACAAAGAAGACAATGCTTTCTCAGTATACCCCACTCTTCACCTCAATTCCATTTTTTAAACATACATGGTTACCTCAGGAATTGAGGAACTTGTAGCAGTTACAGTTTCTACATTTTTCCCCTGAAAATTGTGTCAGCAATCTCAGCTTAAGGCACCCCGTAGAACTAAAGTTGAGCACTGCAAACACGCTCCAAGTGAATATGAGTTGGAGGAAAGAAAGGTATTTTACACTAATCTTAACCTAATCAAGATTTGGATGAATGATTAGCAGCTAATTTAAATTAAGCCAGGGAAATGAGATTTAAAAATACCTTTGAATCTTATTTTGTTGAGCACTCGATTTTGTAACAGGAACTACGCTAAACTCACTGTTATATTATTCATTAAATTATCACAACAATCTTATGAAGTATATATTTCCAAAACTATCATTTTTTTATAAGAAAGAATAAGAAGTGAACTAATTTGCCCATCTCATAGAACTAATTAAAAGTTAATAAGGAATTGAAAGCCAGTTTTCAAAAATCAGAGTATAAATAGTATTACTAATCAAATCTTAAGGTTTAATTTAATACACAAAAATTACATTATGCACATAACTATTGGAAAAACACTAAATTCCAATAGCAGACAAATGTTTAAACAAACAAAAATTACATACAAAGATTATTATATGCTATTAAAATATTTATACATAGTGTGTGATAATATGGAAAACATGTTCTTGTTAGAATGTAAAATTATACATAAAGTATGATTACAAACATATATATACACATATATGAAACTTTAAAATATCAATAACAAAACAAAACTTGTGTCTACTGATACACAACTAGATAAAAAACAATCTGTTATATATGTAAAGAAATATTACCTGGCCATAAAAAAATAATGAAATTTAGCCATTTGCAACATGTGTAGACCTAGAGGGTATTATTTTAAGTGACAAAAAGTCAGATAGAAAAAGACAAATACTATATGATTTCACTTATGTGTGGAATCTAAAATACAAAGTAAACAAGTAAATAAAATAAAAAAACAAACTCCTTGATACTGAGAACAGACTAATGGTGCCAGAGGGGAGAGTGTTTGATGGTCTGGGTTTAAAAGGTTAAGGGATTAAGAAATACAAATAAGTTGTTACAAAGTAGTCACAGGGATGTGTAGTATAGCATATGGAATATAGTCATTAATATTGTACTAACTATGTATGGTGCCAGGTGGGTACTAGACTTATCAGGGGGAATCACTTCATCTTTTATATAAAAAAAGGATAATATGCAAATAGACAGAACGGCAGAACAAGTGAACAACCAATCAAAGCGTAATATGCTAATGATCTGCTAAGGCTGCTCAACTGCTCACTAGGACATGCATGACCACCAGGGTGCATACAGTCAACTGGTCAACCAGTCGCTATGACATGCACTGACCACCAGGGGGCAGATGCTCTGACCAGTAGGTTAGCTTGCTACTGGGGTCTGGCCGATTGGGACTGAGCGAGATGGCCTGGACATGCCCTAGAGCCCTCCCATGGTCCCTCCCTGGCCCGGATCGTGCACCAGTGGGGTCCCTCAGCCTGGCCTGCTCCCTCTCGCAATCCAGGTCCCTTTGGGGGATGTCGGAGAGCTGGTTTCAGCCCGATCCTTCAGGCCACTCCCCTTGGGAGGGCGCCAGACGCAGGCCTTATGGCTGGTGAGTGCTGCTGCGGCAGTGTGAGCTTATCTGGATTGGGATTGATTGGGCGTGAGTCCATGGCAGGCACAGTGGGGCCAGGATGAGTGGGAGCGGCAGGTAGGAGCGGCAGGTAGGAGCTGCAGGAGGCGTTGGACTGCAGGTTTCAGCCCAATCCCTGTGGGCCTCCCAGAGGGACCCCCACCCATGCATGAATTCATGCACCGGGCCACTAATGAATTATAAATACATTTACCCATGATGCTGAACATCTTAAATAATATAATGTTGAATATCAATGTAATTGAAAAATTAAAGTTGATTAAAATTAAAAAATAACTGCCCTCTCTGAAATAAAATAAAAAATATAAGACACTGAACTTGGACATGGGGGAATAAAAGGAGAAACAACCAATATTGTTTTTCTGAATATATGCTAAAAACATTTAAAATGCTGAGACTTTTCAGCTAGTAATTCTGTTTTTTATAATCCTTTTTGAAGAAATATACTGAAAAGTAAATAAATACTTGTGAACAAAGATGCTCATCAAAGTGAAAATATATAAACAACTTAAATGTCCAAGTGAGCACTTTCAAGAAAAGTATTTTGCACATAAGATGTAATTTTATGTAATGTTTATGCCTTCAACATCTTTTTAGTGTCAAAGAAAACTGCTTTCAATATAATGGCAAGCAGAATTACAGTATTCAAAATTGTATGTGTATGATAAAAAATATAAGCACAGCTAAAAGATTGCAAAGAAATATGTCAAATGTTACTGGTTTTCCTCTGAACAATAGAAGTATGATTGATTTTTCTCTTTATAACTTTCTGTATTCTACAATTTTTTTCTATAATCATCATACAGTATATTATTTTATTTAAAATAAAAAGTCACTAACGTCTAAATTTTCTCTTTGAGCATGATTTTTTGCAAAAATAAACACATTGAAGAGATATTGAATGGTGACTTGTTAAATAACACCTTTCCCTATTAGACTAAACTGTAAAAAGCAGCAATAGCATCTTAATTATACCTGTATTCCCTTTACATACCACTGTGTGTTCAATGAATGCTAACAAAACCAACAACAACAAAAGACTTGGAGGATTGCAGCTGACCCATAAATATCAAGAAGCTTTTGTGAATTAAAAACAAACAAACAAACAAATAAAACAGGCTAGGAAATATCACAAATTATTTTAAAGATTACATAAGAACTTTCAACTAATAAAGAATAATTTTGCATATAAACTTTTCCAGATCATAAGACAGAAAGTTTTTCAATTTATTTGCAGAAGCTAGCAACAACTCAGATAAATAAACCTGACAAAAATAGCATCCTCCAAATAACTAAAAATAGAATACACTGTAACAAATAGAACCCATTTCTAAATTTTAAAATGTTCAACATAATTTATCAAGCCAAATGATAAACTTAAAGGCATTGGAGAAAAGTCTATATCTTGAATAGATAATCAAAACAAAGGAAAACAAAAACAAAAACAAAAATACAACAACAAAATAAAAACAGGGAAAAAATGTATTAGGAAATAAAAAGTTATAATACTGTCCCCTTACTGTGTTAAAGGATACTTATCTCAAATAAACAGCAATATTTCATTTCTTAATGAGCAATAGTCTCAACATTTGATTCACAAACATTTTTGAGACCATCATTCATTATAATTAGACACCCTTACATTTGTACATACACACATTTTTTTATGTAATATCTGAGGTTACATGGATTAGTTTAAATGACCTTCAAACTCCAGTTAGACATGTCTGCTTTAGAAGCATTCCATTTAAAGTCAAGACTAAGTAAGGATTTATCATGACCTGTTTGAAACAATGGCTTATCTCATGAAACAAACAAACAAACAAACAAACAAAAAAACAACACAATATGAATGAATGGATGAATATGGAGGGGAAAAAAGAAACATCTTTACTTCAAGATGATATATTTACTACCTGGAAAAACCAAAGGAAAAAAAATGAAAAGCCAATAGACAATAAAAATGATTGTAAAAATGCTGGTTACAAAAATAAAACCCAAACGACTTCCCTAGATACTAAAAATGACCATTTAGAAAAAGAAGTGTTTAAAAGAAAAAGATTGACAAAGAAAAATATTACTTTGTAAAACTTTTAACACATATATACAGGATCTCTACAATGTTATTTTGATAGACTTGAATAAAATAAGTCAAAATCTATTATACTATAAGACACTATCTCTAAATGAAAGATTTAACACAAGAAAAACATTGATTCTTTCAAAACCGATCTACAGTTTTAAGGAAACTTTTTGAACTTAGTCCACTGATTCTCAGATTTGTCTCTAAGTCCAAATGTGTATTTCAGAATATTTTGATGAATTATGGTAAGAGAAGACTTGCATTTATTATTTTGATATCACTGTCATTTGTTTTAAAACTGTGATGCTAATACCAGAGTGCCCTGAGAGATCTATTAAATAAAATATAAATCAAAGAAAGATATACAGATAAGCAAATGCCTTCCCATAAGGAAAGTTTAAATTATTAAAAATGCTTTTGAATGAACTCTTTAACTCATTAAATAGAAAGCAAATCTTGCCTACTCTATAAAAAAGCAAATTAAAGAGGATAAAGTGTAATGGGAAAGTAAATGTACAAAATATTAAAAATTCGTAATCTTTAATTTAATTTGGTATTTTCCAAAACCACAAGTAGAATGTTATTTGCATTTTCCCAGAGCATAAAAAAGTAGAATAACACTCTATATGGAGCAAAGTTATCATTAATGCTGAAACATATCTGTATTCATGTACCCCAAATTAATGATCTGTCTCATTTATGCATGTTGATATAAACTTCCTAAATAAAATATTTGCAAAAAAATTTTAAACACATTAAAAATAATGTTTCATGATTAGGTGGGATTTATCCTAAGAATGTAAGAATAGTGTAATATTCAGAAATCATTTGCTATCATTTACTACATTAATAGTTCTAAATAGAAAAAAAACATCATGATTTTCTGTGTAAATACCGAAAATGTCTTTTATAAAATTCAATGCTGTCTGGTAAAAACATAATAAAATAGGAAGTGACGGGTACTTGCTATAATATTAAAAAATGTATACCTAAGAGAAGCCATCATTTTACTTATTCTGGAAACATTATTAAGATATATTAAAGATCTACAAAAGCAAGTATGCCCAGTGTTAGGTCGAGGCAGGGGGGAAATCCAGAGCCTATGCATGCATATGCAAGGTAGATGGTGACAGAGATAACTGGCACCTTCCTAGACCCCTGGCCCGAGGCGGAATTCCACACCTCTCAGGCCCTCTGCCCTCCCCTCACTAAATAGCTGTATAAAAGAAGTGCCTATGCCCCTTTTTGGCGCGAACTTCCCTGGCCCACCCTCGGACCAGTGAATTTTGCCTGGGAGCGCAAGATTAACCCCCCCCTTTCTAATCACCTGGACTCTCTGTGTGTTGTATCCTGCGTCGTTGCAAACCTTACACCCAGTATCTCCACTAATATTTAATATTGTATGGGTGGAGTTAATTAACCCATTCAGACAAACAACAAAAAAAAACCCCTATAAATCTGTAATAATTGGACACAAAATAAAAATATTTTATTCCAGATCACATAATATTATTATATACAGGGATCAGTAAATTATAGCTGATGGGCTACACTTTATGATTTTGTAAATAAATGTTTATTGGAGCAAGCTATGTTGATTCATTTATGTATTGCCTATGGCTGTTTTGCACTACAACAATAGAGTTGAGTAGTTGTGACAGAACCTGTATTGCCAACAAAGCCTAAGATATTTATTACTGTTTTACCCTAAGATATTTATTACATGTTTTACCCTAACCTAGAGAATCTGTGATATGATTAACACAAAAAAACACCATGTGGCAGAATATTAAATAAACAGGAAAAAGTCAATAATCTTTTTATATGACTAAGATCTGGTTAGAATATTGAAAGCAATACTAAAATAAAATAATACATTTTAAAATTGATATGAGGAAAAATAAATACAAATAAGTGACATAAAATTAATAACATTATTGAAGCAGGAATTTTAGGGGGACCTAGGCAGGCTTAGGGATTTTTTAGAATTGGGGTCCATGGAAAGCTCTGGGCTATAAACTGGGAGAAGGCACATTTTCATAACACAAAAGCCAGGTGCAGTCACATCTCCATAAGACAAGGAAGCCAGCTTCAGTCACATCTCCATAAGACAAGGGACCTAGAAGTAGGCAGGAAAGGTCTATATTTAGAAAATAAAGAGAAGGAAGCCCAGAGGGAAGAAGGGGGGAAACCTCACATGTCCCATTTGAGGTTCCACCTGTGAGCCCAGGAGTTACTACAGTAACCACCTTGAAGGGGAATATTGACCAATCAGAGGGGATATCAAGGCACCAAGTTCTGTAGCCTATATAAGCCATGGGGGAAAAGAACCCAATGGGACTCTTCCCCCTCCCCACGTGGGAGTCAGTTCAGGGACCCTTCCCCCGATCTATACTTGGGAGTCCATTCTGTAGGACTCTTCCCTCTCCCCACATGGGAGTCAACAAGTATTTGATTTAAAAACAAGTATTTATCAAAGTTTCTTTGGATAAATCTCCATCTTTGCTATACCACTTTCTGTCTGGATTTATTCTTCAATTCTGGCAGACAAAGAATCCGGGGTCCAGTCCAAAAATTCGGTATATTATCTTAATTTAATTACATCTTTACTCATCTGTTTATAAACTAAGGGTTTGATTGTAGTTTTAAAAATACCTCACCACAAATGTGTTTAGAAGCAGCTTAGATTGAGTGACAAGATGTTGATTGTGAGAAATAAATACTTCATCTAGACTTTTAAAATGTTGCTTTAGTATGAATAATCTTATAGAAAAGAAATGACAAGAGCATTTGCTTGAAATGTCTTTCATTTTCAATGGAATCAAAGTGAAAAATCAAGTATCATATCCTTTAATATTTTCATGAAACTTAAAAATTATTAAGGATTCGTGTTTGATTTATGTGTGTTTAAGCACTGAGGGTGATAAAGATAGGCTGAACACCTGGCCATGAATACATAAAAATAAAAAGAAAAACCCAAGAACACTGGTTGAAGCAAATGGAAGATTAAGTTAACTGATGATCCAATTAGGAAGGCAGCAGGCAGTCAAAAAGATTGTACTTCAGTCTGAGCAGGGGCTCCTCCTGCATCCCCAGGGGATGTTTAAATAATAAAGCAGAAAAAATATTGTTGCTTCTGTCTTCCTTTACATTTCTTTTATGTAAGAGAGGAAGAGAGACAAAGCAGAGCGAGGAGGGAAGGAGGGCAGAGAATGAGATTGAGATAGAATGATTACAAAGAGAAGCTATCAAGAACATGCAAGCCATGGCCACAGGTACTGAACCACCATTCACCGTGGGGCATTTTGTTTTCTGACCTACTCTTAGATGGATGACTACAAGGATATTCAGGGAGTACTTTGATTTTGTCAAGGGAAAAAAGACCTGAGGTCATTTTCCCGTGAATGTCCCATCCAGGATCAATGAAAAGAAATAACTATAGATAGAACCTGAGAGTTGGATTTCTCTTGGAGTCAGATTTCATTATCCTGCCACACCAATCCAATAATTTTATGCTGAGAGGGCCTAGACTCATGATTGTGAAGACCAATCGGCTAGTTGTCTAGCCTTGAATGGTTATTATAATCTAGGTCTCATGTTTCCAGATCCAACAGTAGTTTTTTCTTTCTTTCTTTATTTATTTTTTAATTATTTTGTAGTAGTTTCAGGTGTACAGCATAGTGGCTAGACAATCATATACTTTAGAAAGTGTTCCCCTTGATATTCCTAGCACCCACTTGGTACCATACATAGTTACTACAATATCATTGACTATATTTCTTATGCTGTAACTATATTTCCTGTTTTATAACTACAAATCTGTACTGTCAGTCTGTTCCCTGGATCTAGGAGTCTGTTTCTGTTTTGTTTGTTCACTTATATTGTTTTAGATTCCACATTGAAATCCGATGGTATTTGTCTTCCTCTTACTGACTTATTTCGCTTAGCATAATACCATCAATAGTGTTCTTCGTTTCCAGTTATTACTCCCACAAATTAACATTTCAAATGGGGGTGACAAAGCCTCAAAAGTGAACCAAGAACAAAAAAAATTATGTCTTGACCATCTTAATGTTCTACTCTACAAGTTCCAACATGTGGGGTAAGCATGATTTATGTTAATTATCAAAAGATGCTTCAGAGAACAAAGTGGTCACAGGAGCCTGTCATTGTTACCTTATGTTTAAAATGGTTCACGTCCATATTTTCTCAGACTCAGTTGATACTTTACTGTATTTAAATGCACATTGAAAATGTATACTTATCAAAATAAACAGCTGAGAGAAATTCAGAGAAAAGCTTCAAATTATCATTATATATATAAAATGGAGGAAATAGGCAAATTTGTCCAGGACGCCATCACGTTACGACTGTTCACAGGGTGAGCATGGCTGCAGGGTCGCTGGGCGGCACTCCACTTCTAAGCGTCCTGCCCAGGCAGACGCCCCCGCGACCCACAGCCAAATCGCAATGCCGACCTGGGTTTACTAAACTGTACTGGAGCTGCTCCCCACACCGCCGCCCCTGCTCCAGGACCACACTGCGGGCGGCAGGGAGCCCTGGCAGCGTCCTGACAGGCGGGCGGCCGGCCGGGAGAGCCAAGTAGAGTGGGGGCTGCAGGGAGCTACGGAGGGGCGGGGCGGCCGCAGCCAAGCTCGGGGGGTCCGAGGAGAGCACCTAAAGGAAGAGGAAGCTTCAGCAAAGCAGCTGACCAGGAGCCATGGCCAGGGGGTCTGTAGGCGCGCGGACAGGCTCCTGGATGAACACCGCAGCTTCGGCGAAGTGGCCAGCCAGGAGGTGGGTGGCCCAAGGGGTGCAGAGCGGCGCCGAGGCGCAGTGCACTGGAGGGGGCTCAGGCTGGGGCAGGGTGCTGGCAGGCGGGGATCTGCCTCGCCTGCAGAGAGCAAGGTTCTGCAGTGGCCTCAAGAGGTGGGAAACAAGAGACGATGATGACTACCGGCGGGAAGGACGCCGGGCAGAGGGGCAGGGACCCACAGCTCGCTCTGAGGTGGGGGTGGAGGGGCCGCCTCACCTCAGTGGAGGGACGCCGCCCTGCTGTACCCCACTGTGGCAGTTCGGAGAAGCTCCGGGCGCTAACCGGGCCTCCCTGTGGCCTGTGTACTTGAGAGGCCGGGACTCCTGCTCCCGCCTCGGCCCCAAAGCAAGCCTGTGCTCATCCCGCCCCCAGTTCCCACCCCGCCCCACGGGGCGCGTGCCTGCATGGTGAGTGCGATGCCTACCACCTGCTCCCCAGAAAGGGGGGCAGTAAAGAATGGGGGTGGGAAGACGGGGGGCGGGCGAGAGGAAAGAATGTAGAGCATCCACGATGAAGAGGTGCTTGAGAATGAGGCTCGGAAGCCTGACAGGAAAGTTTGTTCTGTTTGCCCCATGGCTGCCCCTTAGGAAGGGCAGAGTGCGGCTGTGAGGGCTCCCTGTGCGCTGAGTCCAGTTCCACAGCCACCTGGAACTCGCCTCAGTTTCCTGGTCTGTAAAAAGGATTAAGCATGTCCCAGTGCCTTTGCTGAGCTTTGAGGGCCAATTGACATACTATATAAAGAAAATGAGGGAAGAAGTGAGAAAGAAAAGGAGGGGCCAGCAACACAAAGAAAGATTGGAAAGAACCTGTAAACCTATTGTCACTTAAATAGGGAATATAGTCAACAGTGTTTAATGACGGTGTGATGCCAGGTGGGTACTGGAAATATCGGGGAACACTTTGTAAAGTATATGATTGTCTAACCACTATTGTGTAACCAATATATAACCTGAAACTAAAACAAAATAATATTGAATGTAAAGAAATGAAAATAGGAGTGACATTTTTATAAATTTCGAAGTTTAAATAAAGGCTGTAAAGGAAAGAAGGGAGAGAATAAAAACAGTGCTTTTCCTTTTACCACTTTATTGTCTTTTCAGTACATGAAAAAGACAGTTGTCTTTATATGGTGCTTTTATACTTTTTTAAGTCATTATCTCATTTGATGTTCAGGGCAACTTAAAGACAAGATAATTAGTTCCTCCACTATTCAAAGAAAGGAAATCTTGGTGTCTGGCCCCAATGATTCAATCGTCAAGCCCTTATTGTAAAGCAGGGTTAGTGAAATTTTCTGTGAAGGGTCATATCTATACTAATAAAAGCCTTGGGGGTGATCAGGCCTGCAGGGGAGGGCAGTTGGGGTGATCAGGCTGGCAGGGGAACAGTTAGGCATCAATTAGGCCAGTAGGGGAGCTGTTAGGGGGTGATCAGACTGGCAGGCAGAAGTGGTTAGGGGCAATCAGGAAGGCATGCAGGTGAGCAGTTAAGAGCCAGCAGTTCCAGATTGTGAGAATGATGTCCAACTGGTCCACAGGGATTGGGCCTAAACTGGCAGTCTGACATCCCCTGAGACATCTGAGATTGGAGAGGGTGCAGGCTGAGCTGAGGGACAACCCTCCCCCCCACCCCCTGTGCACTAATTTCATGCACCAGGCTACTAGTATATAAATATAAAAATAATTGCATAAATGGTAGTGAAAGGCCATGTTTTTAAAAAAATGTCAACAAAATTAACCAATACAACTGACCATAATCCATACCTAAAATGTAATTAGTAAATAGATAATGATGCAAAGTTGAGTTTGTACAACAATAAATACCTAAATAAATAATAAATACCAAAAGCAGAGCCAACTCTGACTCATATTTCAGAAAAGAAGGTTGGGAAGAGACTGTCTGGGAAAGAATAGAGCTGCAGGGCCTAACAGTGGCACAGTACAGGTCAGATCAGTCCCAGAAAGAGAGAAGCACACCTGAGTGCAGAGGACTCAGAACAGACATGGGGCTGATAACTCAGAGGAAGGATTACTGAGAAGACAAGAAGCCCTCAAATTATAAGGTAACATATATGGCAGTCTTAAGTATGAATGATGTAAAAGGAGGAGGTATCATTTGAAGCCCTGTTGAAGGAAAGAAGAATCTATAAAAACAGAAAAGAATTATAGAGCTAGAAGGAATGCCAATCCCTTGCCAACAACCCCCCTCCACCAAGAAGTTTGCTGAATAAAACAAAACAATGTCTTAAATATTCAATAGGCACCTCACCCCCATATCCACCTTTGTGGTACCTAAAGCCATGTATAGTGCTACTGAATATACTGTATATACTATGTTTTTTTATTATACATACATGTAAGAAAGTTTTATTTACAAAATTAGGCATAGTAAGAGATTAACAACAAAAACTAATAATGAAATGGAACGATTATAACATTATACTGCAATAAAAGTTAGTTGAATGTTGTTGTTCTCTCTCAAAATCTTACTGTACTCTAGTCATCTTTTCATGTAAAGGAAGCCCTTCCCAGTTTCTCTTGGGCATGTCTGATTTGGGCATCACTACTCTTGAGCTTTGGGCCATTATTAACTAAAATAAGGGTGACTTTAACACAAGCACTATGATCCTGCAACAGTGGATTTGATAACCCAGATGGCTACTGAGTAACAGGTGGGTAGTGTATACAGCATGGAGGCGCTGGATAAAGGGATGATTTACATCCTGGGTGGGATGGAGTAAGATGGCATGAGATTTTACTATGCTACTCAGACAAAATCCTATCTAATAAAAGAGTAATATGCAAATTAACCATCACTCCATGACAAACATGGCTGGGCCCATAGCCACAAGATGGCAGCGCCCAGTTCTCTCAGCCCCGCCAGAGTAGCCCAGTCCCAGGGAGGGCTGCAGATGAGAGCCGGGCAGCCCTGGGTGTCCGGCTGGGAGGCATCCACGCCCCCACACCTCCATGCCCTCCCAGCGGCAGGACACCTGGGGTGTCTGGCTGGGAGGCGCCCACGCCCCCACGGAGCAATTCAAGTACTGATGATTCTACCAATGGAAAAGTTAAGAGAAAGAGAGGACAGAAAAGGAATAAAAGGAGAAAAGAAAGAAAGGACAAAAGATGAAACATCAAGAAAAAGAAAGAAGGAAAAAAGGAAGAAGCAACCATATGATATCACCTTTCCAAGGTCTCATGAAATTCCTGTTTAAGGAGTTTATTTTATGAAACTTTTAGTTTGCATTTACATTTTTACTGGTTTGTCAAGACCACGGCAAGTACACTGTCCAATATGTGTTTTTTTTCAATACATTATATTGATTTTTTACAGAGAGGAAGGGAAAGGAATAGAGAGCTAGGAACATCTATGGGAGAGAAACATCGATCAGCTGCCTCCTGCACACTCCCCACTGGGTATGTGCCCCCAACCAAGGTACATGCCCTTGACTGGAATTGAACCTGGGACCCTTGAGTCTGCAGGCTGATGCTCCATCTACTGAGCCAAACCAGTTAGGGCTGCCCAGTATGTTAAAGAAAAACCATATCTAATAAAGAGGGAATACGCAGGGAAGGGCATTTGGGGGTGACCGGGCTGTCAGGGGAGAGTAGTTGGGGATGATCGGGCCAGCAGGGGAGCAGTTAGGAATCAATCAGGCTGGCAGGGGAGTGGTTAGGCAGTGATCAGGCTGGCAGGCAGAAGCGGTTAGGGGCACTCAGGCAGGCAGGTGAGCAGTTGGGAGCCAGCAGTCCTGGATTGTGAAAGGTATCCCCCGAGGGGTACCAGATTGGAGAGGGTGCAGGTTGGGCTGAGGGACATCCCCCCCCCCTCAGTGCATGAATATCATGCACCAGGCCTCTAGTATAATTTTAATTTGAGTTGTTTATTTCTATAATTTTCCATTTAATATTTTTGAAATGCAGCTGACCAAATGTAATTGAAATTACAGGAAACAAAACTACAGATAAGAGGGGACTAATGTAAAAATAAGAGAGTCTCTTAAGAAATGTAGTAAACCAAGTCAACCACTCAGTGATGCTTAAAAGAAATAACTATTATTGCTGGTACAGAACATTAGAAGAAATTTCAAAGTAAACTAAAGAGTAGTTAACATACTTAAAAATTAAGAAAAAATGAAAGTATATTAGCTGGTAGAATGGAGAAAATCTCACTGAACTACTTCATGCAAACACTTGGCAGTCTCAGAAAGTTTTACAATAAATTATATCTAATTTTCCAAAACCACATATAGAATGGTTTTTACATTTTCCCAGAGCATAAAAAGTAGAATAACAACTAGATTCTCTATATGAAGCAAAGTTAACATTAATGCCTAAACATATTCATATTGTGTACACAACATTACTAATCTATCTCATTTATGCACATTGATGTAACTTCCTAAATAAAATATCAGCAACAAAATTTTAAACACATTGAAAACAATGCTTGTGATTAGGTGGGATTTATCCTAAGAATGTAAGAATAGTTTAATATTCAGGAATATTTTACTATCATTAGTTTTAAATAGAAAAATCATGATTATCTCCTTAGATACTGAAAATGTCTTTTATAAAATTCAATCCTATCTGGAAAAAATATATACTAATAGGAATTGATGGGTACTTACTTTATATATTAAATATGTATAATGAAAATAAGCCATCATTTTACTTATTGGGGTAACACTAGAGGCATTCCCACTAACGCTATACAAAGGCAAGGATACCCAGTATCTCCACTAATATTTAACATTGTATGGGAGGAGTAAATGAACCCATTCTGACAAAGATGAAACAAAATGAAACACAACACAAAAAATAAAAACTATTACTTTGTAGTAATAAGACAAAAAAAGTCTTATTCCAGATGGCATAACACTATTATATGTAGGGGTCATTAAATTATAGCTGATTGGATATACTTTATAATTTATGATTTTATAAATAAAGTTTTACTGAAGCAAGCTATGTTCATTCATTTTTGTCCATGGCTATTTTGCAGTACAACAATAGGAGTTGAGTAGTTGTGATTGAAACTATATTGCCAACAAAGCCTAAGATATTTATGACTGTTTAAGAAAAGGTGTTTTGACCTTGCCCTAGAGAATCTGTGATAAGATTAACACAAAAATACCATGTCATCACAGTGGTAGAATATGAAATAAACAGGAAAAAGTCAATAATATTTTTATATGAATAAGATCTGGTTAGAATATTGAAAGAGTAAGCCCACTTTATAATAACAATACAAAAATAAAATAATACATTTTAAAAATTGATATGAGGAAAGATAAATACAAGTGCAAATGGATATTTAGCATATTATAAAGGTGGCATTTCAAATCAACGGGGGAAATGCAAATTTATATATAGAAGGTATTAAGCAATTAAAGAGCCATTTAGAAAAATATGAAATTGGATTCATACCTCGCATCAGAATTAACTTCAAATTAATAAGATATCTAAACATAATAAATAAAGCCACATAAGTACTAGGAGAAACCATTGATGAATTAATTTATCAACTTAATAATAATGAAAGTCTTTCTAATTATGTCTCAAAATCCAGCTGCAAAAAAAGAAAAATATGTGCTCATTTGACAAAGATTTCATGAAAAAAATCAAAATAAATAAAGGCAAAAGACAAAAGATAATCAAGGAGAAAATATTTTCAGCATATGTCACAAATGAAAAGTTAATCTCCCTAAATCTGTAAAAATCTAAAATAGGAAACAGGGAAATAAGAAAAATAAATGCTGATTAGCCTCTATTTGGTATATATGTAGAAAATGAAAATAAAATTTAATATTACTGAAATCACCCTAAGACATTGTTATAAACACTAGAAATTATTTTTTTAAATTTAAATTCAGTCTCAGTTATTATGTAAAGAAATTATATAAGAATCTCTTGAAGTGGAAATGTTTTAAAACTGCTCAATTTCCAAGAGTAAGAAGTTTTGTCTAATAAAATAGGGAAGTTTTTGCAAGATAGTTAGATATTTGGTTATTTGGGAGAGAACAGATATTTTTAAACTGTTATAATACTGACTAGAGGCCCAGTGCACAAAATTCGTGCACGGGGCGGGGGGGGGGGGGTGTCCCTCAGCCCAGCCTGCACCTTCTTCAATCTGGGACCCCTCGAGGGATGCCTGACTGCCCGTTTAGGCTCGATCCTGGTAGGGATCCCTAAATGGGCAGTTGGACATCCCTCTCACAATCCAGAACTGCTGGCTCCCAACTGCTCATCCACCTACCTTCCTTATTGCCCCTAACCACTTCTGCCTGCCAGCCTGATCACCCCCTAACCACTCCACTGCCAGCCTGATTGATGCCTAACTTCCCCCCCATGCCAGCATGATTGCCCCTAACTGCCCTCCCCTGCAGGCCTGGTCACCCCTAACTGCCCTCCCCTGCAGGCCTGGGTCCCCCCCAACTGCCCTTCCCTGCAGGCCTGGTTGCCCCCAACTTCCCTCCTCTGCCATCCTGGTCACCCCTAACTGCCCTCCCCTGCAGGCTTGATCACCTCCAACTGCCCTCCCCTGCTGGCCATCTTGTGGCAGCCATCTTGTGCCCACATGGGGGCAGCCATCTTATGTGTTGGAGTGATGGTCAATTTGCATAGTACTCTTTTATTAGATAGGGTAGAGGCCTGGTGCATGGGTGGGGGCCAGCTGGTTTGCCCTGACAGGAGTCCCAGATCAGGGTGGGGGTTCCCTTGGGGCATGGGGTGGCCTGGGTGAGGGGTTTGCAAACCGCAGGCTGGCCACACCCCCCAGCGGCCCAAGCAGAGGCCCTGGTATCTGTGATTTATTTATCTTCTACAATAGAAACTTTGTAGCCTTGAGTGGAGGCCTGGGCTGGCCAGGGTGTGCAGGAAGCTTGGCTTCCTTCATTGCCAGGGAAACCCATGCCTCCTGTTCATTCCACGGCTGCAGCCATCTTGGTTGGGTTAATTTGCATTCTTGCTCCCGATTGGCTGGTGGATGTGGCTTGGGGGAGTAGTGGAGGTAGGGTCAATTTGCATATTACTCTTTTACTAGATAGGATAACACTTTGAACAGCTGTAGTAATTGCTATAATTTTAGAAAGCCCAATATGTGCTTGATATTGCTTTATATGCTTTTGTGTATTATCTCCTCTAAGTTAATAAAAACACCAAAATTATTACCTCCATTGTATATATGAGGAAACAGAAGCAGGGTTGTTGAGTAAGTTCACCAACATGGATAGCTGGCAGGGTTGAGTGTTGGGACTCACCCTGGCAACAGCATTGCATTTGATGTCCAGACCAACAGAAAACCAGGCTTCCACCATATATTTTCAGCATCTCATGAATCTCTTAATACCATCAGTAGGGAAAGGTAATGGAGACTATAGAACCATCAGATAAAAAACTGATCAAGAAACCAAGTCTTCTAACCATTGAACCCCAACCCACACTTCATTCTCTACTTTATCTTTTCAACTGGGAAACTGTGTATTTGGTGACCTTGCTCCATCTCTCCTTGTCCTTTCAGATACCAAATTTTGAGATGGTTTTATAGTTTGTTTGCCAATTATATATGTTGATTACTTTCTTTTCCATTTTTAGACCTGGAACAATAAATAGTCCCTTCTTTCCTACCTGCGGATGATAGCACAGACCTTCCTTGCCAAAAGCCCTAGCTGTTTCATTGTGCTGCCAAAGTTTCTGCAGGCCCATGATGTAAATGCTATAATGCTCATACTGTGTTTATTGTTTCTAGGGTAGATTTTAGGAAGTTAGGAAGAGCTAATCGGCACGTGAAGCATAGTTCCTCCCATTTCAGGCCTTTTGAAAACCAAGTTATGTTTAAATTGCAATGTTTTTGGCAAATCTAAAAACAGTGGTCCATATTATCAGGAACTCCCAAAATATCATTCAAGGAACCAGAGAATGCCAATAGATTTAGCCTTAAAAGGAAAAAAATGTCCTTGGGGTAGGTGAAGATTCAAAGTGAAACACATTTAGGAAAAGCTGGGTGATATTGCATATTTTAAACTCAGAAAGTGACAGCATTTAAATATTCGTTATGGCCCTCCAAGAAGGAAATGAAATTTGTTGCACTTCCCAAGTATATTTATTGCCCAAGTCATTTTTTCAAGGTGCATCATAAAGGACTAATGTTCCCCAATAGCCTTTGGGAAATATTGATTTAGAAGGAAATAAGGTAAGAAACATTGAAATGACACTTCAATGGCATACTTTGGGGATTGTTAAAAATATTTCCTACTAACATTTTTGAAGTTGTCCTAAACGTGTGAGAATATGCTGGAAATCATAATTAGGACCATTACTTAATTTGAATCTCAGAGAAAGAGACTATTACCAGCAAAAAATAATCAAAATGTCAATACACAAAATGTTCAAGGAACACTCATCAGAGAGTTTGAATTTATAAATCAACCATCAAATAAGATTAAAGATGTAAAATCATTCTATTATTTAGTTACAAAACATTAATTAGTTATTTTTTAAAAATAGATATTTTTATTGATTTCAGAGAGGAAGGGAGAGAGAGAGAGAGACAGAAACATCAAAGATGAGAGAGAATCATTGATCGGCTGCCTCCTGCACACCCCACATTGGGGACTAAGCCTGCAACCTTGGCATGTGCCCTTGACCAGAATCGAACCTGGGACCCTTCACTCCACAGGCTGATGCTCTATCCACTGAGCCAAACCAGCTAGGGCAGTTATATTTTGTATGAAAAGAAAAAAACTTTCACATTTGAATTTTAAAATAAATACAAGTATATGTTGTTCACAAGAAGACATGCAAGTAATTATGTTTCTGAAGAGTCACATCAGGTAAAAAGTATAATTTTCCAAGAAAAGGTGCTTTAAAAAAAGAAACAGTGGAAGCAGAAAATCTCTAATAACTTTGGATAACATTACTTTTTAAAATATATATATTGTTATTGATTTCAGAGAGAGAAAGGTAGAAGGAGAGAGAAATAGAAACATCAATGATGAGAAAGAATCTTTGATCAGCTGCCTCCTGCACACCCCACACTGGGGATCAAGCCCACAACCTGGACATGTGCCCTGACCAGGAATTGAACTGTGACCTCGTGGTCCATAGGTTGATGCTCAACTGCTGAGCCACGCTGGCTAGGCTGATAACATTACTTTTAAAATAAACAAAACAAAACAAAAAACTATCAAATGGCTCTGAATACAGGTAATTCCTTATAAGTTATATGAAACTTTCAAAGTGCAAATAATTTTTAGTTTATTTGACCTATTTCAATGGGTAAAACATGTGTAAACAATCACAAAGTGTTGCTCCTTGGTAGGGTAACCACATGCAATCAAAGAAAGGCAAAAAGCAGGCCAATCTATCACTTGGGTTAGTTGCGTATTTTTTTGTCATCAAAATTATGTTGATTATGCACAAAGAGCGGGAAATTTTAGTGACATTGCACATGGGTCTTGACTCATTCTTTTCCCTTTTTTTTGTTGTTGTTAATTTTCACCTGAAGATATTCTTTCCATTGCTTTCACAGAGAGACTGGGAGGCAGGGAGGAAGTGAGGGAGGGAGAGAGAGATATATATCAATGAAAGAGAGACACATTGACTAGTTGCCTCCCAGTCACATCCCAATCTGGTGTGGGGAGGGAACCCAGAACCCAGAACACCCAACTTAGGTACATGCCCTTGACCCAATCAAACCCACGACCCTTTGGTGCCTGGGCTGAGGTTCCAACCACTAAAAACACTGACCAGGCTTTTTCTTATTTTTTGGTGTGTGTGTGGGAGGGGGTGGGGGGGAGCGCAAGGGGGGTTGTGAGTGTGTGTGAATACCTATGTAGGATATCAACTCAGTCTAAATTGAATCCTTTGCTCAGTTAAGGCATGGGTTCTCCAGAATCTATTTGATGGAAACACTTAGAAATGCCCTGAGAGAGAGCTCATCCTAAGGAAATGAGCATAATTCCTGACATGTTTGACCCAATATTTACATTTCAGTGTCAGGGTTAGAGGATATTTTAGTTGTGTCAAGGCATTCTGTCCTTATTTGTGCCTCCCCTCCACCCCCCCAAAAAAAATTTTTTTTTCACAGACTTGTCTCTGTTTCCCAAAGATTTTTTAAAAAGCTCTATATAAGATCTGAAAGAGTTATTTTGCTAGAAATTCCATACAATTTAGTACACATGTAGGGTGCATGGCTCATATGTTTAACATTAGAAGAGCAGGAAGGCACTTTTCATTATTTAATCATGAACCACTATGCAGCACACAACTTTTCCCCCTCAAGTATTAGAATTGTCATGTGAGGAGAAGTTATACAGATTTTAAATGGCCTGAATTTAAACAAGTTTGAAGCACAGCTGGCTTAGTCAACTACAACTCCCCCAATTAAATAAACTCAAATATGTATGTTATACTGAAATGTTAATCTATTGTATGTAGTCATGGTTTTTATCAAAATATGTTGTTAAAAATATATAAAGATCACTTGTGGTGGAATTTACAGGAGATATATTTTAGCTACTAAAACCTCCCTTTCTCTTAAGTTTGATGGTATTTACACCCAAACAGGCTTCCTCTGGAGGCAGTGGGCCTGGTCCACATGCTAGAACACCATGTTATGGCAACATATTAGTAAGATTTCAAGCACTGATATGTAATTGGATTATGTGGCAGATTAGGTCCCATTGGTCCAGGGATTCTAGGATGCTATGATTTTTGTTTGAGTCCTCTGACCTCTAAATCTGGAGAGAGGCCATGTCTACTCTGGTTTCCAAATTGACCACTTCTGAGGAGAATATGTTTAATCCATCTTATTAATTAGTTTGTAATCGACTGAAAGTTTTGGACTGTTAGCAGAACAGCTGATTTTCAATAAGTGTTTTGAACTAAATGGCATTGTGCTGGGAGCTAAGTGTATGTTCCTGTTTGCAAAATGGGCCAAGCACTAATTCTTTTGTAAGTTTCTGAAGTCTATTTGGTGAATGTATTATTTAAAAAATCACTATTACAAATATTTTTCAAGTAGTTTGAGTGACATTTTTTAATTTTGTAAAATAAATTGGCTATTCAGCACATTGAATAATTTTACTCATTTGGCTGTCAGCTTGCAAGTAAATTTCTGTGTGTAATACACACATATATGATATGTTAAATATGTATGTATATGTTTATATATATATATGTGCATATAGTTAGGCTTATATACATATATAGGTTTAAAATACACATTGTTTATTAACAATATATGTGCATAAATACACATAGCTATACTAGAGAGTTAAAAATAATAAATTCAATATTATTTGTGCATTATAAAATATTATCTCTTAACAATAAATTATAATTTTTCATCTTTCACTTCTGTAAAAAAATTCACTTACAAAATATAAGAGAAGGACCTTTCATTCTTAAATTTTCATTTTAATCACCAAGGAAAAATGCATGGCAAACAATGCAACTGTTTAATAAAAAAGAGCCCAACTTCATAGAACAAGCTCAGGTTGATATTTTCCCATTATAAAATTGTAGCACTTCATTTGCATTTGTATTTGTAACCGGCCTACTTCTTATAGCACTCTGTGATAATTGCCAACTCTCTTTATATAAAACTTATGGAAGATGGTAGACTGACTTGCTATGGCTAAAAATATCTCATATTCAGGTAAGCTTTATTAAATCAATTACCTATAAGTTCTTTACTACTGAATCTATTCTCAATTGTTGTACCATTTACCCATCAAAGAGAAAGTGTGGTCATAATAAAAACAATGACTTACAGATTATTTGTTTGACCTGTACAATTTATAAATCAAGGTCACAGATATCTCATTTTGATATAGATTCTCAGAACAAAGAGAGACTTGGGTACACATCAAGCTAAAATCATTCATCCTCAAAGCCAATGGGAATAGAGTTGAAAACACTGTCCTCAGAATTGCTCTTCCCTCCCAGTATGGTTTATGACAAAGGGAAGCAATATTTCTCTACTTTTACCTTGAACCCTGAGCCTATCCATTATCTGTTCATCCATCCAACATGCTCTTTAGGTTGTACAATTAAGAGCAATCTGTGCTTTCATCACTCCATCTGAAAGGAATGTACTAGCAAAGAGCCACAGGGGTAAACACACTGCAAACACATATAGTGGTGGTGGTGAGCCCGATTCTGGTTTTTATACATAATTAAGAAAATGGCAAAATTCCATGCAGACTAGGGAGGGTGGCAACATAACCTCGATTACTTACACTGACAACAGAATTAATCTTCTTTTTTCTTTTTCTCTCTTTTCAATAACATATGGGCTCCACTCAGCTGTGGAGTATGGTGGAACCTCACTGGGATCACATCTGTCAGGTTTCCAGGGTGAATAAAAGCACTCAGCAGGTTTGTGAGCTACCATGTGTGTGAACGTGGGGAAGAATTAGTGCCAAGTCATTGTCCTTGGGAAAACACTTTACCTTGTCCCAAACATGTTGAAGGATTATAATCTATAACATAGATGGGCCCCACAAAATATTATTTATGGGAAAATTTCAAAGAGGAAAATGTATCTAAAATGCCTTCTATTAAGTTAGAGTTTATTTGTAACTCACACACACACAGTTTAGACACTTGGTTACGTTTTTCCCATGATGTGTACTAAAAAATTCTTGAAAAAAAATTTTACACAATAAACACCATGCAGTCATGGTTAATAAAAATAAAATAGGGTGGAAAAAGATTTTAAAAAGTAATTAGGCTATAATTGGCAAAGGTTTATATGGTTAAAAAATTAACAGGGTACATACCAGTTATTTAGAGTGTTCCTGGAAGAGACTCACTTTATTTAAAACTATGCTTTCTTTGTATTTTCACTTTGTTGATGAAAGTATCATCTTATCAAATCTTTGTCAGACTGTTTTTCAAATCCTTTTCATTTGAAGTTAGCAAGTGTTTATTGGACACATTCTGAGAGCACTTGCTTAGGGACTGAGACTGCTGTACAAAATTTACATGACATGTTCCTGATACCAAAAACTCATTGTTTAGTCATGCCAGAAAAGATAGAATTAAATAATTACATAAAGCAATGTCTATCTAACTAGTTGAAATGTATAAAAAGTGTAAGTAGACCTGGCCGGTATGGCTCCTTTAGAGCATCATCCTGTGCACTGAAGGGTTACAAGTTTAATTCCCAGTCAGGGTACATATCCAGGTTGTGGGTTCAATGTGTCTCTCTCACCTCTCTTCTCTCTTCTCTCTTTTCATCTCTCTCTCTCTCTCTTGCTCTCTCTCTCCTCTCTCCCTCCCCTTTCTTCTCTCTCTCAAATTATTTTTTTTAAAATGTGGGTTGTACATATGTGCAATAAGGAAATTTGAAGAAATCTAGAGTCTGTACTTTTAATTGTTCTGAATTTGGTGAGAATATTGTGATGAGTGTGCCTAGGGAACTTAACGAAAATTGACATTCTTAGGTTGGGTTTCAGAAAGGATTTCATTACAACTCTATGGTCATTAATGGATCTGAAAGAGGTCGGTCTCTCTGAGAACTTGAGATGAGGCAGCAAGCTTTGAGCTAATTTTTTATTATTTGACCCATGCAAAGTAGGGGTTTCCTGATAATGCAACCAACCATATTCCATGCTGCATTTAGAGAAAAGTTAGCTCTCTGAACAGTAAAATCCTGGGTGGATAGAGGGAAAGAGAATGTGGTCATACAACTCCTGTGACATCTTAAACTTCATCCTCACATCTAAAATAAAAGTAAAAGCTTGTATAATAACTAATACTTTTATTACTAAGTCTACTGGGTATAAATGAAACTAAAATGAATCAATTTGAATTTTTTAGTTTTCTCATGGGTTTTTTACATTATGGTATTCTCTATAGAGTATATAACATGACAAAATTGCCTATCATTAATTAATCTCTGGCATATAGGTATAATATTAGATGTGATGAATGAAGAGAGAGAAAGGGTAATATTGAGTCTTGAATTCTAGATGTTAGTTTATTAAAGATAAGCATCATAGCTGTTTCTCTACCTCTATCAGTGTTTACCTCTAATTAATAGGAGGTAATATACTTTAGACAAATGCTATGTCTTACTTATTTTTAATTTTTTATAGGATTCTCTGAAAATTTATCAGCTTTGGAATTTCCTTAATCAGTGATCATTATACATGTGAATAAGCCTGGTTTGTAAGCTTTTGCTCTACTAATATAAATGGCTAATGTAAACCTCACACAATTATTAGCTACTATAAACATTATTTTCTCTATATGTAAAGTATGTTTTATACAAAGACTATATTTTAATCACTAGTTGGGCTATGGCCCCCTAAACACTAATTCCTACAGTGACCTGGGCTTGGCCATATGGTAATTTCTAGCCATTTACTCTGTGCATCCTTGTCCTTGAGTCCCACCTCTGTTCTTTCCTGGCCAAATAATAACAGCAGTGCCATTCATTCTATGGAGGCAGGAAAAAAAAACACACACAAACAAACAAAAAAAACAAGAATTAAGCCATCAAAAGGGAAAACAGTCTAGATAGGAAATACTTTATATAGAAAAAATATTTTACTCTCTATTTTTTCAAATATAAACTTCAACCCCTAACAAAATGGCCTAAATTTGCTCCTTTGTCTAGGTCTCCTTCAGAGTTTCTCTGAATGAAGGATAGGGTACTAGTGAATGAATAAAATCTCTAAGTGTCAGAAAAGGCTAGCAAAAGAAATGTGACAGCTTCCAACATGCTCTCTTCCCTTGTAAATAATTTTCCTGAATATTCTAAAGCATGTCTACTGAGACTCACATGCATTGCCATAACTCTTGGCTGTTTCTGGTTCTTAATTTTATATAAAGTATGTACTTATTGGATGGTGACTCTGTATTTGCTTTTAAATACATAAGAATGCCTCAGCAAAATCACTTTCTTCTCTTTACATCCTAATAATTAGAAAATTTAAATAAACTGCTTGCTGTCTAACACATTTTTGAAAATCAGCAAATTATACAGCTATATTTGACACAATATGACAAACAACCACGGAAATAATTTCCCCTTATGTGCTTTGTAAGTCAACATTTCACTGCTGTAAAAAAGGGCAATTTCAAAACATTCATTATGTCAGTACAGTAATGAGTGGTGGTAAAATATAATTTAATTAATCAAATATGTTTTATTGTTTTTTATTGTTCACACCCTTTAGAGTCTCCTGAGAATATAGTTCACAGAAGACATGGAATTTTATGGAAGATATCTACTAGATCTTATTAGAGGGAGTATAGGATATATGTATAGTTTTATCTATAATTTTGCACATATAGACCAATCATGTGTGTGTGTGTGTGTGTGTGTGTGTGTGTGTATATATATATATATATATATAGTCATATCCTATCTAATAAAAGGGTAATATGCCAATTGACCATACCTCCCACTATACCCAAAAGCCACGCCCACCAGCCAACCAGGAGCGAGTATGCAAATTAACACAACCAAGATGGCAGTGGCCACGGAGAGAGCAGAAAGCTTGGGTTTTCCTGGCAATGGAGGAAGCCAAGCTTTCTGCCAACCCTGGCAGGCCCAGGCCTCCACTCAGAGTTTCAAAGTTTCAATTATCCTGTGCACCAGGCCTCTATCCTATCTAATCCTATCTAATAAAAGAGTAATATGCAAATTGTCACTCCAACACAAAAGATGGCTGCCCCCATGTGGTCAAAGATGACTGCCCCCATGTGGACACAAGATGGCCACCACAAGATGGCCAGCAGGGGAGAGCAGTTGGGAGGGGCCAGGCCTGCAAGGGAGGGCAGTTGGGGGTAATCAAACCTAAAAGGGAGGGCAGGTGGGAGGGACCAGGCCTGCAAGGGAGGGCAGTTAGGGGCAAACAGCTGGCAGGGGAGCAGTTAGGCATCAATCAGGCTGGCAGGGGAGTGGTTAGGGGGTGATCAGGCTGGCAGGCAGAAGCAGTTAGGAGCAATAAGGAAGGCAGACAGGCGAGCAGTGGGAGCCAGCAGTCCTGGATTGTGAAAGGGATGTCCGCCTGCCCGTTTAGGCCCGATCCTACCTGGATTGGGCCTAAACGGGCAGGCGGGCATCCTTCAAGGGGTCCCAGATTGGAGAGGGTGCAGGCTAGGCTGAGGGACACCCTCCCCCCATGCATGAATTTTGTGCACTGGGCCTCTAGTGTATAAATACGAATACATATATAGCTCCCTTTCTCTCTCTGAAATCAATAAAAACATTTTTTAATAAACATCCCCCAAGGGGTCCTGGATTGCGAGAGGGTGCAGGCCAGCTGAGGGACTCCCACTGGTGCATGATCAGGGCCGGGGAGGGACGCGGGAGGTTGGCCAGTCAGGGAGGAACCTGGGAGGTCTCTAGGGTGTGTCCATCCCTTCTTAATCAGTCCCAATCAGCTGGAACCCAGCAGCAAACTAACTGACCGGTCAGATCATCTGGCTCCTGGTGGTCAGTGCATGTCATAGCAACTGGTCTACTGGTCAACTGTCTACCCCCTGGTGATCAGTGCATGTCATAGCGACCAGTTGAGCAGACTTAGCATATCATTAGCATACTACTCTTTGATTAGTTGAACGAACGACCGGACACTTAGCATATTAGGCTTTTATTATATAGGACACAGCATATTAGGCTTTTATTATCTACAATAATATATATATATATATATATATATATATATATATATATAGTAGATAGTATTACAGATGTCTCCCATTTCCCCCTGCCTTTACCTTCCTCTGCCCAGCGCTGACCCCTCAACTCCCTTAGATTCTCACCACCCTATTGCCTGTGTGCATGGGCTATGCATACAAGTATATAAGTTCTTTGATTTATCTCTTCTTATCCTCGTACCCCCACAATTGTATTGGGGAGGACCTGCAGGAGGGCTCCTGGGCATGTCTGGCCCATCTCGCCCAGTCCCAATAGGGGCTGATCAGGGCCAGCCATCTGGGGAGGGACCCCACCAGTGCACAAATCTGTGCACTGGACCTCTAGCAAAAGTAATAATTGAACAAAGACTTGAAGGAGGTAAGGAATAAACCCTGAATATCCCTGGTAAAAAAGTTTCCAAGTGATGGATACAGCCTTTAAAAAGCACCTGACTGGGAAATTGTTGAAGAAACAAGGAAGGTAATGTAGATAGAAGGGAGAAAAAGAAGGAGTATTAGGGAAATTATTAAAACTATAGGTGCATTACAAAAGATAACAATACATTCAATTACATACGTATTTACAACTTCTAAAAATTAAATACAATTATAAATAAAGAGGTAAATGACAAACTGGTGTGAAATATTGGAAATGAATATAACAAAAGGTAATCCACTAGGTAGCAATATCTATGAAAGCTAGAATATTTCTTTTTGCTCACTGTAGAATCCACTTAGAAAAGTGTTTTTTATATGTCTGCTATAAATAGATCTTGAATATTAATAACTAATATATGCTAGTAGAAATGTAGAAAGTGGGATACTCACATTTTTGTGGATGTAGTATGTGGATTTCTTGAAAGTATTTGATAGTTAGAAATACATAAGTCTCAAAATTTCATGCTACAAAATGTAATTATAATTTCTATTTCCTCAACTTGTTTTATTAATTTCAAAGCAGTAGCCATTCCTAACATTATATTTTATATTTATTTTGTCATAATGCACCTGTTAGGATACCATGTTTCTTTTGTTCTTCCCTATATGCCAAATCATAGACTAGTTACTGGTAAATCACAGATCTCTGTAAATATTTCTTGAAAAAAAAATGAATAAATAATTGTACTTCTAGCAAAAATTCCAAATGAACTAAGAAATGCAGTCAAAGACTTATGTACAAGGATGTTAAATTCAGTGTAATTTAAAATAATAAAACATTAGGACACCTTAAATTTATAAAATCAAGGTAATGTTCAAAATTTGTGGCATATCCCTTTGATGAAATATCATATAGGAATTAATCTTCTTTACAAAGAACATTTAATATTACAGGAAAATGCCTTCAATATGTTAAACATAAATAACACAATACTAAATCCTTTGACATTCAATTAACATTTGTTGCATTAGTATATGAGCAGATGTTGATTAGAAATGAATTTTGGAATTGTGAGAAACCTTAAAGTACACCTAATCCAGGTATTTTATATATTTTTTCTTTTTTATAAATCAATTATCTTATTCAAAGACAAAGGAAATTCAGTTGATAATATTATAATAACTAAGTTTGGTACCAGGTGGGTGTTGGAAATATTGGAGAGACCTCTTTGTAAAGTATATGATTATTAATTACTATGCTGGACACCTGAAACTAATACAAAATAATATTGAATTTAACTGTACTTGAAAAAAATTAATAAATTTAAATCAGAAGTCTACTGGGGGAAAAATCACATTTTAAATGGAGCTACTGTGATTCAGAGAGGAAAAAGAAGGAGGATGGTGTGGGGAAAACCTCATTGTACCAATTCCTGAACACCTCCTCTCATCCCATTTTGTGACTGATGGAAGGCTCAGAGAAGGAAGGACAACCCTTTATGACTCTGAGCATAAGTGGGTGGGGAGAGAGTTACAATTTAATCGAAACCCAGAAGAAGATATTCTAGTCCCAGAATGTCAAGTTACCGAATGTGGACATGTGTCCAGATAGAAGAAATCTGGGACCAGAAAACAACTCCTGTGATCTTGTTTGAGTACTTTTTTACTACTCCCCATCCTTGTTGACTGAGGGTTCTAAAGTCACTGAAATTTACTCATTCCTCTACACACATGCTACTTCTGTCAGTAACTTAGCTGATAGGAGTGGGCACCGTGTGCATAGAAGAAAGACAGCCCTGTGATATTAAAGAGAGTTATTTTGTGCTGCTATGGTAACAAATTAACACAAAGTTGGCAGTTCAAAGCAACACAAATATATTACCTGACAGTTCTGGAGTTCAAAAGTTTGACACAAGTCTTTGTGAGCTTGAAATCAAGATGTCAGCAGGGCATGGTTTCCTTTTGGAGCCTCTAGAATAAACTGCATTTCCTTGCCTTTTCCAGCTTCTAGAGGCTGGCTACATTCCTTGCATTCTTTGGCTCATGACCCCCTTCAGTATTCAAAGCCAGTGACTTTGCATCTCTCACTTCTTCCAGAGTCACATTCCCCTCCCACGTTTTTCTCCTTCCTGCTTCTTCTATTTATAAGAACCCTTTAAATTTTATTGGGCCCGTCAAGATAATCCAAAATAATTTCCCTATTTTGTTTAAATATTTTTTATTAACTTTTAGAGAGAGAGAAAGAGAGAGAGAGAGAGAAATATCAATGTGAGTGCAAGACATTGATGGGCATGAGGACCAGGAATCAAAGTGGCAACCTTTCTGTGTGCAGGACAATGCCCAACCAACTGAGCCACACAGGCCAGGGCATAATCTCCCTATTTTGAGGGCAAGTGATTAGAAACTTTAATTCTCCTTTGCCATGTAGCCTAAATAGTCACAGGTTCTAAGAATAGGGACATAGGCCTCTTTTGGGGACCATCAGTTTGTCTAACACAAAAAACAACTTTTAAAAATTCCTCAATATATCTGACTTCTTTTTCATACCTAGCACATACACACATGCCTGCAGAGATAGACACACACACACACACACACACCAGTCCCTTATGTCAGTGGTCAGCAAACTCATTAGTCAACAGAGTGGCAAACTGCGGCTCGTGAGCCTCATGTGGCTCGTGAGCCGCAGTTTGCCAACCCAAGGAACATAAAAAAACTATGAAAATGTGAATTTAGTCTAAAAGAAAGAAATATAGTGAAAACCCACTCAATTGACCTCCACTTAACACACTCATAAAATAAATGGTCCATTTTCAAGTATATTTATTTATTTTTTAATTCTCACCTGACAATATTTTTTGAGAAAGAAAGAGAAAGAGAGAGAGAGAGAGAGAGAGAGAGAGAGAGAGAGAGAGAGAGAGAGAGAGAGAGAGATCAACTGGTTGCCTCCTGTATGCATCCCGACCGGGAATCAAACATGCAAACCTAAGTATGTGCCCTGACTGGGGATGGAAGCCATGACCTTTCGGTATACAGGATGGTGCTCCAACCAACTGAGCCACTCGGCCAAGACTCCAAATCTTTTGTAAAATATACTGTTCCTCTTCTACAGCACCCTGACCCCTGTTGCTATAGCCAAGTATTCCCGTTCCTACCTACCACACTACAAATAGGGCAGCATTTATATTTATTTTTTCTAAATCAGCCTTTCTTAAAATTAAATAAATATTTTTAAACTTTTAAATGAATTAAACAGTTTATCTCTAATGCAGTCAGATTTAAGAAATTGTCTACATGAATGCTTTACATGAATTTGAGTATTAGCACACCTGATTAACCAGAGTCAGAGAAAAGAGCGTGAGGCATGTGGGTTTTGATGACTGAGGGTAGGGTGGACAGTTTAGAATTTTGGGATAAAGATAGAAGATGATAGCGATGAATGGGGGCCTCCTAAGTCCAGGGAGTAAACTGGGGGCCCTAGGATAACCAGGAGACAATTCCTGGATGAGATTTGGGTCAGCAAGTAAACTTTGCCTACTTTTAGTTTTATCCGAACTTGTACTCTTATTGAGTTCAGTTTTGCCCCACCATTTATTTCTCACTGAACACTTATCTAGAATCAAACTGCCCTTTTTAAAATATTCTATTGAGTTATACATCATCTAGCCCAAATTGGTAGATTTCCCTGGTGCATTTGAAAGGAGTTTTTGAAAATGTTATATTCACTGAGTTCTGAACATTTCTTGGTGTCTCTTAATTAGCTCTATTTCCAAGAACTGTTAGTGACTTTTTTCTATAATAAACTAATAAATTGTGTGGGTCAAGGTTAATATAATTTTAAACTGTCAATCAAATTCCACAGCTTCTCTGCTCATTAATATATGTTGAACTGCTTCATTTATCTTCCACCCAGATTTCATTAAAACTACAAAAGCTTATTTTTTATTTTTTATTTTTTAATTTTAGAGAGTGGGGCGAGAGGGATAGAGAAATAGAAACATCCATCAATCAGCTATCTCCTGTACACCCTCCACTAAGGATTGAGCCCACAACCCAGGCATGTGCCCTGACTAAGAATCGAACTAAGAAGTCTCTTGCTTCATGGGTCAAAGTTACTGAGCTCTACTGGATGGGCTACAAAAAGCTTATTTTATCTAAGCATGGTAATGTTTGTTGATGATATTGTTATCTAGAGAAATTGAGTTTCTGAGCAGCAATCAATAACATGATACTCTTGCAACTGAGATAAACTAAAACGAGAAATATCCAGAAAGCATTTTCATTGTATGTAAAGGATAGATTTAGTCTTTGCCTGGATTGCAAATATTTATAGATCCAGTTACTGATAAGCTGATCATAGAAAGGTTGCATCCAAGGAAAGTGATTTGCTGCTTTTCTTAATTATGTATTTTTTTACTATAATGTAAGTCCTTAGTGTATCAATTATTCTATTCTATCCATTCACGAATGGCTCAAAGTGTTAAAAGATTTAAAGGAAGTCCCTTAAATGTGTCAGCATCAGTTTCCATTCTTCAAATGTAGGAATCCAATTTAATGAAAGTGTGAAAACCAGTAGCTCAAACATTCAATATCTCATTTAATCTAATTGCTGCAGCAATATAGGTCTTATCCCCACCTACTTATAAGGAACTGCAATTGGGAGGAGTGAAGTTACTTCCCAGGTTTGCACAGCAGGGTGGTGTCAGGATTCTGAGAAGCACTCCCAGTGAAGTTCTCACTACTGCTATTGACCTTGGGGCACAACAGCACTTGACTTAACCTCAGAGAATATCTCAGGTTGTATGACTGGAGTATACTTAGCACATCTTCCTGTTTTCTAATTAAGCTATAAAGCTAATTGTCTAATAAAATTTTACCAACGTTTTAAGAACAAAGTCTTCTTAAAAAATAATCTGGGGTAGATTATAAGAGAGAAAAAAATATTTGCTTAAAGGGAAGATGGGATGGGTATTTTCTTATAACAAAAAAGAAAATAAACAGAAAAATGGCAAAATTCGGGTTAATTTGGGATAATATGGCATACTACTTTTATTAAGAAAGAACAAATTAGTTTTTATTTCATACTATGAAATGCCAAGCATTTTTAAAATTTATATCCTTAAGATCATACAAAAATGTTGGGGATTTTTGTGTTTTCTTAAATATATTTTTATTGATTTCGGAGAAGAAGAGAAAGATAGAAACATCAATGATGAGAGCAAATCATTGATCGGCTGCCTCCTGCATACCCCCTACTGGGGATCCAGCATGCAACCCTGAATCAAACCGTGACTTCCTGGTTCATAGGTCATTGCTCAATCACTGAGCCATGTTAGCTGGGCTAAAAGGTTGTTTTTACAATTCTTGTACTATACATACAAACAAGGTAAGGCTCATGGTTTAAAATGCTGGGCCAAATTAATTAGATAAAAACAAATAAATTGAGGTAAATACAGGCCTATCTGTCTCTAAGTCCATACACTGTCAATGGCTTAACATTTAGTATACTGTCAAACAATATTCCCATATGGGTTATCAAATAAAAAGAAAATAAATTACAGTTCTTTCTCAAAATCACAGTGATGATGTTGTTACTGTAATAAAAGCATCAAATAAATATATTTATAACTTTCTGGAATTAAATAAAAACATATACCTAAGGCTCAGAGTGTTAATTATAATACTAATGTGGCTATTGGAAACATTTGATGATGGAATTAATGTACACATCACTTTAATTAGATTTTACACAAGGTTAATGAACATATGTGGTTTTTATATATATGCAGAACTCATCAAAAATAACTATATTATAAAAATAAAAACAGGCTAAAACAATCATGAACTACCCTTAGCAGATCTGATTCAAGTAATAATAATAATAAAATTAGAGATTTAAATGATACCCTAAAAAGAGTCTTCCAAGATTTAAAGCCCTACTGCATGAAATAAGTCTTAAGTTTCTGAGTTGAATTTATAAAGAGGTATTTTTTCAACTCCATAGTAGATAGGAAGTGCCAGCAATAAAAGCTATACCAAAACAGAATGAACTACTTAATGAAGTTAATGAGCAAATCATTACTAGAAGTTTCAGGGGTGGACTAGGCAGGCTTTTGTTTGGGAAGCTACACACAGGACTCAAGCAGGCAAAGAAAGAATAGACTGGATGCTTAAGTCTCTTCTAACTCTGATGGCTTATGATTTTATTTCACTAGGGAATATGAATGTATAAATATCTGTTTACTTAAAAGCTATGTAATAATGATCATTGCCTCAATTGCCAAACATTTTCCATATGTTCACCCCTTTGAGGAGGCCAAGATGGAAGAAGTCATGAAGTTTCTATTACATAACCAGATAACTTCTAAGAAGAATGTAACTTGATTCCTTGAGCAGCCATATGTGATATTAGAAAATAAAACCTACAACCCCCTAATCACACCTGATTTGATTCAGTGTGTAAGGAAGAAAATAATCCATATAGAATGGACATAGAATCTTCCCAGCTCAGTGGAACTTGATGTCAGCCTTATGTTTTATAATCACACTAGAGGCCCATTGCATGAAAATTAATGCACTGGAGGGGGGTCCCTCAATCTGGCCTGCCCCCTCTCACAGTCCGGGAGCCCTCAGAGGCAGGAGGAGACAGGCAGTCGGGGGAAGGTGATGCCCCCATCACACCTCTGCTGCTGCCACTGCTGGCAGCACAAGCCTTGGCCGGCCCTGGTTACCTGAGCCTCCGGCGGCCCTGGATAGCTGGACAGCCATCATCTAAGGCCTGCCTGTACCTCAGGCCAACCCTGGGTGGCTGGGGGGCTGAGGAGCCTGGCAAACTCCAGAGACAGGTGCACAGAGAAGCTGAACCCGCCTGGGGGTAGGCCTGGCTGTGCCACGTGCCTGCGACCCCAGTGGGGCTGAGAGGACTGGGCACCACCATAGTATGGCTGTGGGTGCCGCCATCTTTGAGGGTGTAGCAGTCAATTAGCATATTCCCTCCCTATTGGCTGTGCATGCTGCCATCTTTGTGAGGGCGTGATGGTCAATTAGCATATTCCCTCTTTATTAGATAGGATGTATTTTTTTTAAATAAATCATTATTGATCAGATTACAGGTGTTCCTCTTTTTGTTTTCCCCCTATAGCTCCCCTCCACCTGATTCACCACCCCACCCTACCCCATGCCCTTACCCCCTGCCACTGTCTTCACCCATAGTAGTAAGATTTTTGTCCAATCTCTTCCCGCACCACTCACACCCGCTTCCCCCTGAGAATTGTCAGTCCACTCCCTTTCTATGTCCCTGATTCTATTATATTCACCAGTCCATTCTGTTCTTCAGATTTTTTATTTACTTGATTTTTAGATTCACTTGTTAGAAGGTATGTATTTGATGTCATTTTGTTGTTCATAATTTTTATCTTTACCTTTATCTTTTTCTTCTTCTTCCTCTTCTTAAAGAATACCCTTCAGCATTTCATGTAATCCTGGTTTGATGGTGATGAACTCTTTTAGCTTTTTCTTGTCTGTGAAGTTCTTTATCTGACCTTCAACTCTGAATGATAGCTTTGCTGGGTAGAGTAATCTTGGTTGTAGGTTCTTGCTGTTCATCACTTTGAATATTTCTTGCCACTCCCTTCTGGCCTGCATAGTTTCTGCTGAGAAATCAGCTGACAGTTGTATGGGTGCTCCCTTGTAGGTAACTAACCATTTTTCTCTTGCTGCTTTCAAGATTCTCTCTTTGTCTTTTGCCCTTGGCATTTTAATTATGATGTGTCTTGGTGTGGTCCTCTTTGGATTCCTTTTGTTTGGGGTTCTGTGCGCTTCCTGGACTTGTAAGTCTATTTCTTTCACCAGGTAGGGAAAGTTTTCTGTCATTATTTCTTCTAATAGGTTTTCAGTATTTTACTCTCTCTCTTCTTCTGGTACCCCCATAATTCGGATGTTGGTACACTTAAAGTTGTACCAGAGGCTCCTTACACTATCTTCATATTTTTGGATTCTTTTTTCTTTTTGTTTTTCTGGTTGGGTGTTTTTTGTTCCCTCATATTTCAGATCTTTGGTTTGATTCTTGGGGTACATTGATCTACAGTTGAGTTTCTGTATATTCTTTATTTTAGACAGTGTATGCTTCATTTCTGACTGGTCCTTTTCCATTTTTTTGGCATTCTCATTAAGGTCCTTGAAGGTCTCACTAAGCTCCTCAGAAGTGTCATCAAGTTTCTTGGTGGTTTTTAGAAGATTCTTGAGTAACCTTATAAATGTGGTTCTGAACTCTATGTCGTCCAGTAGTTTGCTTTCCTCCGTTTCTTTCATTCGTGACATGTTTCTTTGTCTCCGCATTTTGGCTGCTTCCCTGTGTTGATGGAGTGGCTTTGTGTGGTAGGTGACCTATAGGGGGCAGTAGCTCAGCCTCCCCAATCACCTGAGGTGGACGCTCTTGGTACACCCCTTTGTGGGCTGAGTGCAAAGTCTTGGTGTAGTTAAGCCTTAATTGCTGTTGGTACGCTGGGAGGAATTGACCTCCAGGCAATCGGCTGTGAGGACTCACTATGTCTATAAGAACTCCTGTGCTGGAGACATGCTTATGGTGTAGGACTTGTTTCAGTGGGGCTTTGGTGCTCGCTGAGTCTGCCTCTTGAATGTGTCACTTATGGATGTGAGGAGTTGAAATCTGGTTTCTCACACTGACCACTAGGTATACTGGCTTCTGGATCTCCAATGGTGTGCAGGTCAGCTATTGTCTGAGTCCACCTAGCAGGAGCTACAGCGAGAGCTACAGTTTTCTCCTCTTTGCTTGGGGTTTGGAGGTTTTGGAGCTGTCTGACCCAGGCTGCAAGTTTGCTAGGTTAAGCTGCGATAGGGCAGGCCTTTCTTATGCTAAAACTGCTGCTTGGAGCTTGGGTGGGTTTGTAGGTTGTGTGGGGCGGTGTCTCAGGGCGTCACTAGGCTAGGGTGTGGCAAACAGCGATGGCTTCCAGTTAGCCGGCTCTGTGTCTCCCACTGCGTCCCGTGCCCCAGCGCAGTAAACAATTATTCTTGCGCGCAGCTCTGCAAGCAAGGCCCCCTTCACTTTCCAGCCCGATGTCAGACAGTCCAGCTTCTCCCTGTAGGGGTTTGGGTCCCCTGCATCTCCCCAGAAACTGTATTTCAGAGTAATCGGGGGCTTGTCTCCCTTTGGGTTGAAAAAAGCAACGCCTGCCGCCAGCCCAGATCACGCGCCTCTGTACCTCAGCTTTTCAGCTCTTGTGCACGTCTCAGTGCTCTTTTCTCTTTCCTTCTAGTTGTAGAACTTCCACTCAGCCAGCTTTCCCGTGGTTCTGGATGATAGACGTTTTATCTTTTAGTTGTCGTTTTGAAATTGTTGTGCGAGGCAGCAGTTTAGGTGTATACCTACACCACCATCTTGGATTCTCAGGATGTATTAATACAATAATATTTTCTTAATACAAAACAATATTTTTTCCTGCAAGCACAATAAATATAGCTGGCTGAAACATTGTATATCTCTCAGCAGTGTTAATGTAAATCTTTGTGAGAATATACACCATCCTCAGTGCCTTTGTAGAACTCATTTTCATGTATCAGAGCAGAGAGGAATGTATCAAAGGCTGTTGGCTCAATGCAAAAGAAAAAAAATGAGTTGGAAGTTAGAAAACTCATGGTCTAACTCTATCTATTATTAACAAGTTTTGTGACCTGAGGCAGCATCAAATGTGACATATGTAAAAGTTGGATGCCAACTTGGGGTAAATTCTTTTATATAATTCAGTTTCACTCTTATGTCCCATTAATCCATTAGCTTTAACTTTTTTGTGGAATTAAATAATTCCAAATAGGCTTACCACATTAGCCATACAAATGTGGAACATGAAAACTTATCCCCAAAAATGTAAATGGAAAAAAAGCATTTAGAATAAATGAAACTGGGCCCCCAAAAAGAAATAGATATAATGAGGGAGTGAAAATATAGTGGAACCTGAAGTCATCTATGCCATGGCTCTCAGTGGCCTAGTTAACAGCCATTTCCTTAATAACAGCCCACATTCTCAATTAGCCTCAGTTGCAGCTAGGAGTGACCCTGTGACCTGGTTCTGTGACCAAAAAAAAGCTGTCTTAGGGGAAATTCTGGGAAATTTTTCCCTTTGTGGTAAGAAGAGACATAAGTGAAAATGATGTTCTCATTACTTCACAATTTTTTGACACTGATGTAGCTGGATGTCCCCAAAACCATACTCAGGCTGGATCATTAGCTAGAAGGACTCACAGGACTCAAAAAGCTGTTAATGCAGCACTGTGGTTTATTATAGTGAAAGAACACAAAGAGCAAAGATGCATAGTGTAAAATTTACGAGAAACCAGGTACAAGCTTCCGGGCATACTTTCCCAGTAGAGTCATACCAACATGATTTTTCTCCCAGCAATAATGTGTAGTACACATAAAAAGCATTGCCAACCAGGGCAGCTCATCTAGCCTCAATATCCAGGTGTGCGTGGTGTTTTTTTTTTTTGCCGGGATGGGGGGACCAGGGGGGGGGGGAGAGGTTTGGGGAGAGTGTAATTAGTCATATAAGCATACAGCACCTCTGTGGCTGGCCTCAGCTATTCAGACTCCAACCCCCCAGAGCAAAACAAGCATTCACCATAAACAATATTCCTGGTATAAAATGTCTGATCAAACTGGTCCCTCATGGCCCAAGTCATGCAAACAAAATAAAACACAAAATATTAAAAACAGCCTGAATATTTCAAGGGCTCAGTGTTCACCTCCCAGGAGCCAGCCAAGGGCCAGTGCTGAAGGCAAATCTTTCTTGGGAACGTATAGGGCTTGAGCAGCCCAAGGGGGTTGAACACCCCAGACATTCTAAATTAATCCTTTCCCACACACTTTGAACATGGCTGTGAGCTGACATAATGTTTGGAGCTGTAATCTCCATTGATGGTTCTGGGACAGGGGTCAGCAAACTGTGGCTCGCAAGCCACATGTGGCTCTTTGGCCCCTTGAGTGTGGCTCTTCCACAAAATACCACAGCCTGGGCAAGTCTATTTTGAAGAAGTGGCGTTAGAAGTTTAAGTTTAAAAAATTTGGCTCTCAAAAGAAATTTCAATCGTTGTACTGTTGATATTTGGCTCTGTTGACTAATGAGTTTGCCAACCACTGCTCTAGGAGAACAAGGAGAAGACTGTGGAAGTTGATAAGAGCCTTGATATTTTTGAATTTCTGATTTACCAGCTTTAAACCGCATTCCTGTGAATGCCTTCTTACGTGAAATACTAGAGGCCCGGTGCACGGATTCATGCACCGGTGGGGTCCCTTAGCCTGACCTGCACTCTCTCGCAATCCAGGACCCCTCAGGGGATGTTGGATTGCAAGTTTCAGCCCGATCCCCACAGGCCAGGCCGAGGAACCCCACTGGTGCACAAATCCTGCACCAGGTCTCTAGTATGCATATAAGATCTTTGGTTAATCTCTCCCCAACATCCCTCCCGCCCCTTCCCTCTGGGATTCACCAGTCTGTTCCATGTTTCCATGCTTGTGCATTGAGCATCTGCCCCCTGGTGGTTAAGTGTGTGTCATAGCTAACAGTCGAACGGTCGAAAGTCTATATATATATAGAGAGAGTTATATATATATATATATATATATATATATATATATATATATAAATTCTGGATTAAAGTTATGTTATTTGACTATTCTCTTTGGTTCTGATAAATGGATTTTAATTGACTCATCATGCACTGCAAACCATGGCACATATATGAAGTTTGAAGGTTAAAAATATATACATATATTCTGATAGAATTGGGCCTTAGAGTGAATATTGATATAACAGAAAGTCTGCTTTCATGTCTTTTTTCTGGTCCTCTATCCAGTGCTCAGTAGGCACAATGACTACAATATCCTCATTGCTACAATTCTGAGAAATTATCATTACCTTTTACTTAGTTGTATTTTCTTAAAATGTTATTTATATTTAGTAACCTAGCCCAGTGTTTTGCACAATGAACTTTCAATGAATAATAATTTTAATTAAATATTTTTACAATGAGATTTTGCCAAATAACTCTTTTAAAAGATGAATTGAGGATCCTGTTCTGGCACCAAGAGATAATAAAAATCACTTCTGCAGGAAATATTTATGACATTTTAGTCTTGATGGAATGGTTAATTTATAGCCATTCCACATTTTCTATAAAAATACATTTTCCAAAAAAGAATAAACTTTGATGTAACCCCTGTTAGTTCAGATAAGCTGCTTTTCATCCCAGTGTTTCAGCAGTCCCATTCACAACACTTAGAGTTCTTCAGCACAGTTTTAAACTATAGAAACACCTTTTATGATCTCCAGGCTTGAATGCTCAGTTTTGAACACAGGTTTAGTTTCCTATAGAATTCTGTTTTTGCATTTGTGTGAAAGAATGACATTGAGGTTTTATAATTTGTTTTAGAACCTGGAGAAGACATCATTTTCCTACCTGTCACACTAGGTGACATGTAAGCCCTAATGACATTCAAAAGTTATCAATTTGATTTATTTGTAATTTGAGAAACTTGGCTGGTAGCTATTTGGAGCTGGTTTATTGGTTTAGAGGTATTTTCTGTGTGCCTAAATATAGAGTGATGAAAAGGCAACAAATATAATACGTTATATAAAATGAAGCACCTAGCACAGCCTCTAGCCCATGGTAGATTCTCAACATATGCTCTTTGCCTTTCACTTCATTTGCCAAAAATCATTATTCTAGGCCCTACCTCTACTATATTTTTATTAATTCATATATATTTCAAACATTTTTACTAGTGTCACTCTATGTTTTTTCAATTTAATTAAAGTGTTGTTTTTTTACATTAGATTTTACAGAGAAGTTGCAAAAATAGTACAGAGTTCCCATCGACTCTTTACCCTATTTTCTCTTTTTTTTAATATTACACTTTAGTATGGTACAATCATCAAAACTAAGAAGCCAGCCTTGATATATTGTTATTAACTAAACTCTATACATTATTCAGATTTCACGAATTTTCTCCTAATGTTCTCTTTTGATTCCAGGGTGCTATCCAGGATATTAGTTTAAATTTTGTCACGTCTCCTTAGCTCTGACAGTTTCTCAGACTTTGCTTATTTTGCATGACCTGGCAGTTTTGAGGAGCACTGGTCAGGTATTTTGTATAATGCTGCTCAATTTGGATTCGTCTGATGTTTTTCATATGGTTAGATTTACAAGGCCATGGGTGACCAAACAGGTGACTTTGTCTTCTCATCCCATCATATCAAGTGTACAGGCTATTATGATGACTTATCACTGACGATATTAAACCTGATCACCTGGCAAAAGTTATGTTTGCCAGATTTATCCACTGTAGTTATTCCCCCCACACCTTTTCATGCTCTATTCTGCAAAGGCAAGTCATTAAGCACAGTTTGTACTCAGGGGTTGGGGCATAAGCTCCATCTCCTAGAGCAGCTAATCTATACTAATAAAAGGGTAATATGCAAATTGGTCAGGACACCCACACAGGAACAATCGAACAGCAGGCTGTGTGGGGCGACAAGGCCGGCAGGGAGGTTAGTGAGGGATAACCAAACAACTGAACAGCAGGCTGCGTGGGGTGACCAGCCCAGCAGGGGGGTTAGTGAGGGACGAGTAAACAACTGAACAGCAGGCTGCATGGGGTGACCAGGCTGGCAGGGGGGTTAGTGAGGGTTGACCAAACGAGTGAAGAAGCAGGCTATGTGGGGTGACCAGCCTGGCAGAGGGGGGCAGTTGGGGGCGACCAGACTGGTGGGAGGTGGTAGTGAGGGGCAACAAGGCTGGCGGGGGGGGGGCAGTGAGGGGTAACCAGGCTGGCAGGCAGGGGAAGTTAGGGGCAATCAGACAGGCAGGCAGGCAGGCTGGTGAGCAGTGAGGAGCCAGCAGTTCTGGATTGTGAGAGGGATGTCCGACTGCCAGTTTAGGCTTGATCCCAGGGATAAGGCCTAAACTGGCAGTCGGACATCCCCTGAGGGGTCCCAGATTAGAGAGGGTGTAGGCTGGGCTCAGGGGACCCCCCCCCCCCCCCGCACGAATTTCATGCACTGGGCCTCTAGTGTTTATATAAATGTTGTGAAATTCTTCTGTATGAGAGATTTGTCTTTTTTGCCCATTTATTTATCTGTTTGATTTTTTAAAATAGACATATATATTTATTGATTTCAGAGAGGAAAGGAGAGGGAGAGAGAGATAGAAACATCAATGATGAGAGAGAATCATTGATTGGCTGCCTCCTGCATACCCCCCACTGGGGATTGAGACTGCAACTCAGGCATGTGCCCTGACTGGGAATTGAACTGTGACCTCCGTGTTCATAGGTTGATGCTCAACCACTGAACCACACCAGCTGAGCTGATCTTTTATTTATAGCACATGGACTCATGGACATTTTTTATAGACTATAAGTTACATTGATTTTTTGTTGTTGCTCACATTGTCCCACCTTTGGAAATTGACTTTCTTTCATGTTGGCTCTTATGTCTTTTGACGTATCCCTATTGTTTCAGTTTTGAGGTTTTGAGCTCTTTCTTACTTTCTGGCACAAGATGCCCCAGGCTCATCTTGTTTATTCATGTCCCAGTCCTAGAGCCAGACATTTTCCCAAGGAGATCTGGGTACTTTTATTGAGAATGACATTAGAAACTAAGAGCTGGGTGCTCAGTGTGCTCATTGCCACTGGGCTAATTTTTAGTTTTGTCATGAAAAATTTCACACATGTACATAAGTAAAAAATTATCGAATTTCTCAAAACCTTTCACTCAGTTATCAACATAGGCAAATTTCCTTTCATCTACCCCTCTACCTGCTTTTCCCACATGCTCCCCTATCCCATTGTAATTGTACATAGAGTGTCTACAAAATAAAAAAAACACACCTTTTCATGTTTTTTAACGTAACCATAATGCCATTATCAAACTGAAAGAAAATTGATTCTGTAATTTCATTCAAACTCCAGTTAGCATTCAAATTTTCTTGATTATCTCCAATCTTTAAAGTTGATTTGTTCCCCTCCTAAGCTTATGTAAAATTTTGAAAGTCCAAGAATTTTTTAGTAAGCTTAGTCATGAATGAGCTAAGCTATCCAAACAACAAGACCTCTTCAGTGATTGTCAAACAAAATTTGTAATTTCTAGATCAACATATTAGCAGAGATTATGTGTATCCCTAATTGTATTTGCTTTTCTTTGGAGAGCAGGGGAATAAAGCTTATGGTATAACTCTGTGATTAGTAAAACACTGATACCTAGGATTATTTAGGAAAGACAGAGATGATGAGAACTGGCTGAGGGAAGGGAAAACCATAAAGTCTTTTTTGTTTTTTCTTGTTTTTTTTTTTAATCTTCTCCAAGGATATTTTTTTCCATTGATCATTTAGAAAGGGTGGAAGGGAGGGGGAGAGAGAAAAACATTGATTGGTTGCCATCTGCAGACACCCAGCCAGGTCTGGGGATCAAGACTGCAACCAAGTACATGCCCTTAACCAAAATCAAACCTGGGACCCTTGCAGTCCACAGGCTGATGCCCTGTCCACTGAGGCAAAAGGCTAGGACAGATCACAAAGTCTTTTGTCTGGACCTGCTCATTTCAACACTTGGCACTACTTCTGGATATAGTAAGCACAGCATAAAAATATTTGTTGAATGAGTCATACTTTTCATCAGAATTGTACATTGTCATATATTATCTAAGATGGTCACTGGCATTATTTTTTGTTTGTATTTATCTAATGAACATTTATTATTCCTGTATTATCATCATTCAATGCTGTTTTCTTTTAGATGTATTTATTGCAAATGACATTCAGTTATTTGTTTTTGAACCAGCTTGGGAGTCATGGACTTCCATTAAAATTTTTTTTAAACAAAATTCACCTTTGTTTCAATAACAAAGATGATGTTATTTTTGTGTGTTTACTCTTACATTATTTAGCTATGGCATTTATATTATTTTCCTAATTAGCACCAACTGTTTCTTCTCAGCCCCACAGATACTCCATATATTCTAGAAAGCTTTCCCATGTGTGTATTAAGTTAGAGTTTGTTTGACACTTCCCTTTAGTCATATCACAATGCACTAGTATTTTGCTCAAAATTCTCAAATTTGTCTTGTTTTGATTTTATTTCCTTACTGTATCTAACAAAGGCTAATAAGAATACTCTTATTTTATGTATCTTTAGTTATTTCAGTGGTAATTTAGGTGCTAAGTTGAATTAATTGTTTGGTCCCCAATCATTATATTAAAAAAAAGTAATATCTTCATATGGTCTTTTTCACATTATTTTAGAAGTTACACTAGATAAGCTACACACAACGCATCTTAATTTTACTACTCCACAAGATGAAAACTATTTTTGACAGTGTGTTTTGACACTTTGCCACTTTTGTTTAGGTTCCTGATCATATTTCTGTGGAGGAAGCATGATTGGGGAGATATGTTGAAATTTCTTCAATATAGAAGATCCTTGATTACCTAGGAAATATTTTACAAATACCTCAAATGGGAAAAAAGAGACAAACCTATTTATGTGTTTTTGAAAGGTTCTGTTACAGATCATCCTTTACTTTCAGAAACTCACTTATCTCAAACACATTTTAAAACAAGGAAAAATTCACATAATAATGATCATCGTAATAATTTTTAAATTAGGGTGCAGGTATCCAAACTGCATCATTCTGCTTTCACAACATATTTTCCTGAACTTTTGCCATTTATTCTCTATGAGTTCTACATGGTTATGTAGATAAACCATATATTCATCAGTTTCTCTTTCTCTTTGGCTCATGGGAGCCATGAACACAACACAGTGAGGATTTGATGGATTGAACTAAAGCCCATATGTGTATCTATCCCAAATTCCAAAGTCTATTTCAATTTTTTTCAATTTAAAAGATATTACACAACTTCCACTATATGCCAACATTATCCTAAGTATTAGAGACAATAGAAAGATAAATGTGTATAGTTCATTCTGCTGTAATGCTTGTTTTAAAAACATGCATTAGTCCCAACACAACTGCTCTATTAAGGAACGATCTGAGCATAATGCGGATTTCACATTTGCTTATGCATGATTTCATCTGTGAGAAACACTAGCTGAATGCATAAAACTACGCCCAGCTAAGCTGAGCTACCACGTGGGAATTCACTAACCACACACATACATACACCTCAAGTATCCGCCAGCTACCTCAATTCACTGCATGTGTTGTGAGCCCCACTGATCCACATCTTGTGTTAAAACTTTCCATGCGATTTCACATCGCCCTCCTTCCACCACGCCACTATAACTCACAGGGGACAACTGTTCTGTCTTAGCCAGAACTCAAAGATGACCTTCAGTGATTCAGATCCTTGTGTTATCTCCCTGCTTTTAGGTGGGAGAAACTTGTCAATTGCTTCTACTCAATGAAACATGGCAGAGGTGAGGTTTATCTCTCCCACGACTATGAAACATTATAGAGTAAAGATGAAGGAAATGTACAATTATAATTAAGTTCTCTAATCAGTTACCTTTAAGTTAATCAAAAGGTAGATTATTCTGGGTGAACCTCAATTATGTGAGCCTTTAATAGAGGGCCCTTCAAAAGAGGGTCAGAGATGGCAGTTAGAGATGTTCTCCTGCTGGCTATAAAGAAGCAAAAAATGGAGCCTATGGAGAGGGCTGGCCTCTAAGAGGCGAGGGCTCCACTCCTGCAGCCCCCAAATCTATCCTGCTAACAACCGGAATGAGCTCAGAAGAGGACCAAGGCTTTAACAGCTTCAGCTGTCTCTTCATTTCATCCTGTGAGACCCTGCGCCCAGGATCCAGCTAGGCTATGCTAGACTTCTGGTCCTATAAACCTACAAAATAAAAATTTTAAAAATGGCTGCTGCTTCAAGGCAGTAAGTTTGTGGTGATTTGTTATACAAGCAATAAAAAACTAATACAGTTTCTGAAGCCCACATCCTCAAACTTCAGGCATGTTTTAAGGTAAAGTGCCATTTTTGAGGCAATATTCATGTGTTTCTTCACCATTTACTATGTATGAAAGTGTGCCACTGTTTTTATTAGGTTCCTATCTTAAATGTGTCACTAACAAAAGTTCTTGAGTGCTGTGACCCAACGCCACTTTTCCCATAAGCCCTGTTTTTTTATGGTGCAGTTTTACACAGCACAGCAATTTTTAGGACTGCATATGGTATGTTATATTAGAACTGGCTGTACTCACAATCTATTTGGAAAGAAACCATTTCACAAGCATTTATAATGGAAGCATCCTATACAGGGTAAAACATTTTTCTAATAGTATAATGTAGTTGTCATATTTATTCTCAAACTACCTTTAATAAATAGTTTGTGAGGCCTTCAACAATAAAACCACGTCATTACAAGATTGTTCTTTTCAACTGAGCTAAATCTGATATTTGATTTGGAAATTAGAACTCTAAGTGAATTTGTTCTAAGTTCTACTTTTTTATAAATTGAGGAATCTAGTCCTTTCTTCATTTGGGGTTCTTCATTCAATGAATATTTAGAGAACCAAGTGAAAAATGTAAGTATTTAAGAGTATTTTTATACAAGGTTAATCAAGATCTTAAAAAGCATTCATTTAAATATATAAATATAATCAAATTATCCTATATAATAAAAGGCTAATATGGAAATTGACCGAATGGTGGAACGACTGGTTGCTATGATGTGCACTGATCACCAGGGGCAGATGCCCACTGCAGCAGCTGCCTCCTGGTGATCAGTGTGCTCCTACAGGGAGAGCTCTGCTCAGCCACAAGCCGGGCTGATGGCTAGAGAGTGCAGCAGCAGTGGTGGGAGCCCCTCCTGCCTCCGTAGCAGTGCTAAGAACCCCTTGGGGGATGTCCGCCTGCTTGCATAGGCAGGGAGCAGGCCTACGCCAGCAGTCGGACATCCCCTGAGGGGTCCAAGACTGTAAGAGGGTGCAGCCTGGGCTGAGGGAACCCCCCCCCCCAAGTACACGAATGTCCTGAACCAGGCCTCTAGTCCTATCTAATAAAGAGGGAATATGCTAATTGACCCTCATGCCATCGCAAAGATGGCGGTGCCCACAGCCAATAAGGAGGGAATATGCTAATTACTGCCATGTCCTCAAAGATGGTGGTGCCCACAGCCAATAAGGAGGGATTATGTCAATCGAATGCCATTCCCTCAAAGATGGCAGTGCCCACAACCACAAGATGGTGGCTCTCAGTCCCCTCAGCCCCACTGGCGTGGCAGGCACACAGCAAGCCCCAACCTTGCTGCGTGCCTGCCTCTGAAGTCCCCTAGTCCCCTCAGCCTCCCAGCCCTCCAGGATCAGCCCGAGGTGCAGGCAAGCCTCAGATGTCGGCCACCCAGCTGCTGAGGACCGCCCAAGGTTCAGGTAACCAGGGCCAGCCAAAGCTAGCACTGCCAGCAGTGGCAGCAGCAAAGGTGTGATGGGGCATTGCCTTCCCCTGATCACTGGGTTGCCTCCTGCCCTGAGGGCTCCCTGACTGTGAGGTGGGCAGGCCGGGCTGAGGGAACCCCCCTCCAGTGCATGAATTTTCATGCACTGGGCCTCTAGTAATAAATAATCTTACAGATAAAAGCTATTTCGACAAGGTTATGTACTGCCCATTAGCAATATTTCTAATTTATCCTATATTAGATCCAATAAATACATAACACATACATTCTTTTGTTAACTTCTAATAAAAATCCATTATTATCTATTATTAAAGCATAAATTGATAAAGTAAAAGGGACTTGAGTTATAGGTGACATTTTCATGAATTGCTATAACAAAAATGATAAAAGTGCTTAATTAAGATAAAAGAAATTACCTCCCAACTGTATCCACATACTATTCTTATCCTAACATGTCCTAAATCCTACATCATAAAAGCTCATGTGCACATGAAACCTCCTCCTAGTTTCACTACTACCCAAACAAAGGCATAAAAAATGTGTCAAGATGATGAATGGAGACATAAGGTATTCTATCTGCTTAATTTATTTCTTCATTAAAACCACAAATTGGAAACTTATTTATGGTGTTTTTATTTGTGATATTTGCATTTATGGTTATTAGCCATTTGCAATCCTTACATTTTATATGTCTGTAGTCAATCTCTATAGAGGCTTTTATCAGTGGCTGTCTTACAACTTTCCTGGGAGCACTGCCTTTGTTATACCTACCTGACCCACTGAGGCACTGGCATATTTATGTACATAGTTGATATGTCTTGGGAGATGAACCTTTCTCAAATTGACCCAATCAAATTCTTTCCCCAGAATTCTATAATGATGGGATTAAGAAATCAGTGAAGTCCTCCCTAATATAAAAATTAGAAGATTTAAAACTTTGTTCTTCTTGATAGCCATAATTTCTAAAGATCAGGCATGAAGGGAGAATCCAAGATGGCGGCGTAGGTAAACACCTAAACTGCTGCCTCGCGCAACAATTTCAAAAATTCAACTAAAAGACAAAACCTCTATCACCCAGAACCTCGGGAAAGCTGGCTGAGTGGAAGTTCTACAACTAGAAGGAAAGAGAAAAGAGCATCGAGACGTGCACGAGCGCTGAAAAGCTGAGGTACGGAGGCGCGTGATCCAGGCTGGCGGCGGGCGTTGCTTTTTTCAACCCAAAGGGAGACAAGCCCCCGATTACTCTGAAATCCAGTTTCTGGGGAGACGCGGGGGACCCAAACTCCTACAGGGAGAAGCTGGACTGTCTGCCAGTGAGGGTGGCTTACTTGCAGAGCTGCGCGCAGGAATAATTGTTTACGGCACTGGGGCACGGGACTCCGGGACGCCCTTGGGGACACAGAGCCGGCTAACTAGCAGCCATTGCTGTTTGCCACGCCCTAACCTAGTGACGCCCTGAGGCCCCGCCCTGCACAACCTACAAACCCACCCAAGCTCCAAGCAGCAGCGTTAGCAGAAGAAAGCCCCGCCCTATCGCAGCTTAACCTAGCAAACTTGCAGCCTGGGTCAGACAGCTCCAAAACCTCCAAACCCCAAGCAGAGAGGAGAAAACTGTAGCTCTCACTGTAGCTCCTGCTGGATGGCCTCAGACAGTAGCTGACCTGCACCCCATTGGAGATCCAGAAGCCAGTGTACCTAGTGGTCAGAGTGAGACACCAGATTTCAACTTCTCATATCCATAAGTGACACATTCAAAGGCAGACTCAGTGAGCACCAAAGCCCCACTGAAACAAGTCCTGCCCCATAAGTGTGTCTTCAGCGCAGCAGTTCTTCCATTATAGACACAGTAAGTGCTCACAGCTAATTGGCCCGGAGGTCAATTCCTCCCAGTATACCAACAGCAATTAAGGCTATAACTGCACCAAGTCTTTGCACTCAGCCCACAAAGGGGTGTACCAAGAGTGTCCACATCAGGTGATTGGGGAGGCTGAGCTACTGCCCCCTATAGGTCACCTACCACACAAAGCTACTCCATCAACACAGGGAAGCAGCCAAAATGAGGAGACAAAGAAACATGTCACGAATGAAAGAAACGGAGGAAAGCAAACTACTGGATGACATAGAGTTCAGAACCACATTTATAAGGTTACTCAAGAATCTTCTTAAAACCGCTGAGAAACTTGATGAGACCTTCAAGGAGCTTAATGAGAATGCCAAAAAAATGGAAAAGGATCAGTCAGAAATGAAGCATACACTGTCTGAAATAAAGAATATACAGAAACTCAACTGTAGATCAACGTACCCCAAGAATCAAACCAAAGATCTGAAATATGTGGAAACAAAAAACATCCAACCAGAAAAACAAAAAGAAAAAAGAATCCAAAAATATGAAGATAGTGTAAGGAGCCTCTGGGACAACTTTAAGCAAACCAACATCTGAATTTTTGGGGTGCCAGAAGAAGGGAGAGAGCAAAATATTGAAAACCTATTAGAAGAAATAATGACAGAAAACTTTCTCTGCCTGGTGAAAGAAATAGATGTACAAGTCCAGGAAGCACACAGAACCCCATACAAGAGGAATCCAAAGAGGACCACACCAAGACACATCATAATTAAAATGCCAAGGGCAAAAGACAAAGAGAGAATATTAAAAGCAGCAAGAGAAAAACAGTTAGTTACCTACAAGGGAGTACCCATACGACTGTCAGCTGATTTCTCAACAGAAACTATGCAGGCCAGAAGGGAGTGGCAAGAAATATTCAAAGTGATGAACAGCAAGAACCTACAGCAAAGATTACTCTACCCAGCAAAGCTATCATTCAGAGTTGAAGGTCAGATAAAGAGCTTCACAGACAAGAAAAAGCTAAAGGAGTTCATCACTACCAAACCAGGATTACATGAAATGCTGAAGGGTATTCTTTAAGGAGAGGAAGAAGAAGAAAAAGGTAAAGATAAAAATTATGAACAACAAAATAACATCAAATACCTACCAACAAGTGAATCTAAAAATCAAGTAAATAAAAAATCTGAAGAACAGAATGGACTGGTGAATATAATAGAATCAGGGACATAGAAAGGGAGTGAACTGATGATTCTCAGGGGAAGCAGGTGTGAGGGGTGCGGGAAGAGATTGGACAAAAATCTTACTCCTATGGATGAAGACAGTGGCGGGGGTAAGGGCATGGGGTGGGGAGGGGAATCAGGTGGAGGGGAGCTATGGGGGAAAAAATAGAGGAGCACCTGTAATAATCTGAACAATAAAGATTTATTTAAAAAAAAAAAAAGATCAGGCATGAAAAATGATGAAGTGATTGCCAGAGATAAACAGAGCCAAAGATGAAATGGAAAAGACTATATGGCAGAGCTGAATTCTTGGAGCTACCACCCTTCTCATGGTTTGGTTTTTCTAAAAGTCGTGTATTTTCAAGAGTCAATATATTTCTCTGTTTTCCTCCACTAATGTATGTGAGTTTCCATCACTTAAAGCCAATAGACCTCTAATTAATACACTGTTAGAGAGGTAGCAAATAAATGAACATATGTTATTTTGCTTCCTAGTTTATACCTTGTGTTTTCTCAGTTTAAAAATTCAGCCTAATGTGTTGGTCTCATTGTCAAGAATTTTTTTCCAAAGCACTAATTTACCTCTGTAAGGTTTCTAAATAGTTGGGACAGGAGATAGAGAGACCTAGCAAGTAAAAAAGAGTAATTTTCCTCTAATCCAAGTAATAAGATTCATTTTCCCCATAAAATTTATTACTCCTGAGGTGTTTTTTTTATATTGCATTTAGAGAAAAAAGAGGGAGGAGAGAAAGAGAGAGAGAGAGAGAGAGAGAGAGAGAGAGAGAAACCCATTTGCTGTTCCACTTATTTATGCATTTATTGGTTGACTAGAGGCCCGGTGTATGAAAATTCATTCACTGGAGGAGGGGGTCCCTCAGCCCAGCCTGTCCCCTCTCACAGTCTGGGAGCCCTCAGGGGTGGGAGGTGACCCAGCAATCAGGGGAAGGTGATGGCCCAATCACATCTCTGCTGCTGCCACTGCTGGCAGCGCAAGCCTCAGCTGGCCCTGGTTACTTGTGCCTTGGGTGGCCCTGGGTGGCTGAGCAGTCACCATCCAAGGCTTGCCTGTGCCTTGGGCCAGCCCTGGACAGCTGGGTAGCTACCATCCAAGGATTGCCTGCACCTCAGACCGGCCCTGGGTGTCTGGGGGGCTGAGGGGACTGGGGAACTCCGGAGGCAGGCGTGCGGAGCGGCCCCTGCGGAACTGAGGGGATGTGGTGCCTCCATTTTGTGGCTGTGGGTGCCACCATCTTTGAGGGCATGGCAGTCAATTAGCATATTCCCTCCTTATTGGCTATGGGCACCACCCTCTTTGAGGGTTGGGCAGTCAATTAACATATTCTCTCCTTATTGGCTGTGGGTGCTGCCATTTTTGTGATGGCATGAGGGTCGATTAGCATATTCCTTCTTTATTAGATAGGATTTTTCTATGTGCCCTGACCAGAGATCAAACCTGTAATATTGTCATATCCAGACAATGCTCTAACCAACTGAGCTACCCAGCCAGGGCTACTTCTGAAGCTTGTTCTTGAAAAACAATTACAGAAATGATTCAAATAAGCTGACTAATTTTGTAAGACACATATCCTAATTGCTTTTCTAAATCTATGCTCCTGGAAGGCAGAGAATAGGCCTTTCTCATTGTACATGGATTTATATCAGACATACAGTAGTCACATAATAAATGTTTGTTGAATCCAATAGAAGGACAGGAGCCATGTGGATGTGGAGATTTTGATTTGTGACAAAAGTCACACTTTAGAATCACACCTCATAGCTGATGCTTAAAATCCTTTAAAATATTGATAAAATAAAAATTCAGTGTTAATTAGAATTCTCTATTTTGACTGTCAGCTCTCTCATTTAAAACTTTAGAAGTGGTAGCATGTATAATTTACTGGATAACAGCAAAAGCCATCCTTAGGTATAATGAATATGTTTAAACAAATGCAGGACTGGAGGCTCAGTATAAAGACTTTCAATTTTGTGATTTCAAGATCAAACTTTTCAGTGTGCCCATGGGCCTGACCACTGTTCATGGAGGAGCTTTGAGAATTTTTGATGATGTAGAATCATCAGTGGTGAAAGATCAAAGACTAGAACATTGAGGGCAATGTATAGGTTCGTGCATTTAAAAGCAGTCGTGCCTTAAATAATTTCCAGGCAGAGGATGAAGCTGCTGGTACTGGTGAGCTTGGCATTCAAGGAGGCCAACTCACCTTCTCTTCTGATGAACAGGAAAAGAAAACTATGACGCAGAACACAGACTCGTTCTCAATATTTTCAAGCTAACTAAATGACCTTTAATCAGTTCAAGGAATAAAAATGCTTGTTGAGGTTGCTACTTAATCTGTGACAATTTAGCTTCTCCTTTTCACTTTAATGCCAGGAAAAAAATTAAGCAAGGAGCCAAAACCAGTTTGGCTCAGTAGATAGAGCATCGGCCTGCAGACTGAAGGGTCCCGGGTTCGATTCTGGTCAAGGGCATGTACTTTGGTTGCGGGCACATCCCCAGTAGGGGGTGTGCAGGAGGCAGCTGAATGATGTTTCTCTCTCATCGATGTTTCTAACTCTCTATCCTTCTTCCTTCCTCTCTGTAAAAAAAAAATCAATAAAATATATTTTTAAAAAAATTAAGCAAGGACTCTCAAAAAATGAAAATACAATAAATATATTTCCTGAGATTGGTTCTATGTTATAATATTTAATTTTATAAAATCTTTAGAAAGTTTTATGTAGTATAGTATGCTCTTACTTTTAAAGTGATTGAATACGGTTTATGTGAGTGTTCCCACTGCAAGTGTAGGCACGGGATTGAATCACAGGTCTAGGTTAATAATGGCATTACTAATGAGGAAAAACTTCCTTGGGATATCATTGCGTACACATTTTAACCTGAAGCTCAAGATTACAAGCTTAGCCTCTTAGAAGCAGCTCTGAATGCTTCAAGAAAATAAAACCAAATTAGGCCATAGAATTAAGGGTCAGAGATATCGATGAAACAAAGAGAGAGTTGTGGTTTTCTTTTTTTTTTTTTGGGAGGGGGGGGTATTTATTTTATTTTATTTTATTGTTTAAAGTAGTACAAATAGCAGTGCATATGTTTCCTTTTATTTCCTATTGACCTTTCCCTGGTCTCCCCTATTTCATCCCCCGCCCCAGCACATGCCCTCTCTTCCTTGCCTTTCTTGCAATTCCTTCCAGGAGATGGCCTGAAGCCTCCTCATGCAAGGAAGAGGGACAGGGTATTCACTAAACACCCACATACTCAGTATAAGAGGCCCACAGGACACGTCCAGCCAGTTCTACTGCCAATCTGGCCATGCCCACTTGTTTCTGAATTGTCTGTGGCTGCCTTCATGCTGCAGTGGCAAAGCCAAGTGGATGCCCTGAGGTCTTCTCAGCCACAAAGCTGGATTTGCATTTGCTGTCTGGATGTTTGCAGAGAGATATGTCAGCCCACCTGATGGGACTCAGGTGAAAGAAGCATAAACTGAGAATTTTAGGCCTGTTCTGCTCTAGTTCTCATTTTATTCTACTTTGGTTTTTGCTTGGAGACTTCCTTTGTCATTAGGGTTCGAAAGTCTAAATGCTCTAGTACAGACAAGGAAAAGCGAGAGTAGGTGTGCTTTGAGCTTTGACCTTTAATCAAACACCCCAAATAAGGTCTTAGGCTACATGTGCAGTCCCAGTATATTTCAGCAGGGCACAGACACAGGGGACTCACGAAACTCTTCTTACACTGTAATAAAGTGACCATTTGTCTGGCATTCCCTCCATGAAATCCCTCATGGACCTAGTGCAGGTCGGGGATTCAGGTGCAGCCATGTGCTCTAGTATCAGTAACCTAAGAAAACACACTGCTTCGAAGTGAAAATCAAACGGGCCTCACATAGCCTATCTTTTTAGCTTGTTTTCAATATTAAATATACATATTTCAATGTTTTTTTGAACATAGTAAGAAACAAAAAAAGGTCTAAAAATATATAATCTTCTATTAGAGGTTTTTTTTAAGTTACTTAAATCATATTTTCTTGGAATGGAATCCAGTTTAAGTTGAACTGCTATGGGATTTGTTTGCTTGTTGCTGTTTTTATCATTTATTAACTACAGAGAGCCTGGAGATCAGTACTGTTTTGACTTCAAGCTCTGTGTACTAATAGTGTAATTTCTAACAGCCTATCTGCAACCAAAGCATAAAACTTGTCTTAATGGGATTTTGCCTTGAGCACCATCTGTAATTAGGTAGGGGGTTACCACTGCAACTTCATTACTGTGATTTCTAGGTGAGTCTCTCAGGGTCCCTTTGGCCTCTGGGCTTCCAAGCTTTACAGCCTTCGCTGAGCATTAGGTAAGCTTCTTGTGGTTCTCAGGCAGACAGGCACGCGTGCATGCACACACACACACACACACACACACACACACACACACACAAAACACAGTATGGTTAATATCCATCAGCAGTTTCATAATTAGTAAATGTGTTCATACTAAAAGTTTTGTTCCTATTTTATTATGATTTTCTTTCTTTCTGAACATATTGGCTCTTTTAATGTAAGTACAATCCAATGTAGAGGCACAGAAGTAACCACAGATGCCACACCAGACGTGTACTGTTGACACCATCTGCTTTCTACAATTCTCTCCTGGTCATTGATTTTGCGGGGAGATTTTCTTCAAAATAGTTAGAGAATCTTATGGCATGTTGTGTGACATATGGAGGGCTTTTTCACTAGTGACTTGAGTACACTGTAGTAGAGAGAGCAAGGAATGTGAAATCAGATGGCCAAATTTAGAAGTCTGAATTGCTTTCCTTACTAGACAAAGTCATTTTTCTTCCTGTCCTTAGCCTCCTAGCCTGGAAAATAATGGTCAGTGTTATGTAGCTCCCTAAGTAGTAGCTATGAGAAAACATTACAATTTCTTGATCGTTAGATCGACCAAAGGACTTGTATGCATGCATATGAGCATAAACAATGGACACAGACAGTAGGAGGTTGAGGGCACGTGCCAAGGGGGTGGGAGCGGCTTGGGAGAGGTCAGTAGGGGAAAAGGGAGACTCATGTAATACTTTAAACAATAAGGAATTTAATTTAAAAATATAAAATTAAAAAAATTATCTATCATTTTATGTAAACAAAAATCAATTTTATGTTTCTTACTATGTTCTTATTGGGATTCAGATCATTTCTAAAATATCAAAGAAAACTTTTCACTCCAGGTCAGGTGATGTTTATACAACTTCATCAGTATTGCTTGAAGCTCATAGACTCTGTTGAATTTTTTAGGTATTAGGCTTTTATTTGAAGAATCTGCACAAATTTGTTTTATGGCAGTATCTTACCTACCTATGTAAGCCAAAGGCTATAGCTGCATAGATGAAAGTCAATGAGAGAGAGAGAGAGAGAGAGAGAATGAAAATGAAAAGTACGTTTGAAAATAAAAATTAAATAAATCCTATTGAACTTCTTTATCACTTAAAATCAGTTAAAATAGGATAGGAGAGCCCTGGCTTGGCTTGTGTGGTTCAGTTGGTTGAGCATCTTCCCATACACCAAAAGATCACAGCTTTGATCCCTGGTCCTGGCACATACCCTGGTTGCGGGTTCAGTCTCTGGTCAGGGTGCATACAGGAAGCAACTGATCACCATTTCTCACTCACATCAATGTTTCTCTCTCTCTTTTTCTCCCTCTCTAAAATCAATAAAATATCTTTTAAAAAATAAAATAAGATAGGGAAGACCATTTTCTTATTCTCCCCATAATTCCTTGCTTTTTGTTGTACTGCTCTTCTTGGCATTCACCACAATGTTTTCTTTGATTCATGAGTACAGAATAAGGTTCCCAGGGGGGCCCATCACCTCCATGCCCTCTAGCTGTTCTGCCCCGCCCTCAGAATTGGAAAGACAAAGTCCAGTAGTCTGGCAGGTACATAAGTTCTAAAAAGATCCACCTGTCCCTGCAGATAAATCACAAGGCCTTGATTTAAAGGAGGAAAGTATTAAAACCCCATTTAGATCTTATGTCTAATGCATCTTCTTCAGTTTAAATTTAGCAGCCAAAAAACTGATCTTTTGATACCTATCTTAATCTTATGCCAGTTTTCAAATGATTCAGAACCATTAAGTGAGGAAGTTATGATTAATTAGCATGTTTCAAATTCTAAAAAATAATTTCAATATCAAGGTACTTCCCATTTAGACACAGAAGGATGGGCAGAACAGAGAGGCTAATAAGCAAAACAATAATCACTTAAGACTCAAAAATATGTCTCCACAAGATATTTGGCTCCAGTTACTTTAACTTGGAAATTGACCACAACAATCACAGTGACTACTGTGTCATCCCCATTTCTACCTTGTTCAAAGTTAATATGATTGTGCTTGTCCTGGGCCTCTGACATACTATATGTTGGATGAGGCAGAAACAGCTGTCTTGAGCAATGGACATCATATCCAGATGGGACCTTTTTCTGAGTTGCTGGATTTTGAACCAAAAACATGAATTATCAAAAACATGAATTATTTCCTTAGGTGGGGGACAAATATGTTCAAGTAGGAGAAAAAGGGTTCCTACCACCATTTGAAAGCACTAAATTATAAGAAATAGCTTTTGTCTCCCATCAATAGCTTGCATCTCCTTCTTTTCCTGAGTAATAGAACCTCAAACTTGTATCTAGCCACTTAGCCACCCTACAATAAAAATATTCCCCATTTTCCTCAAAGCTAAGTTTGACCACTGCACTAAATTGTGGCAAAGAGATGGGAGTGGAAGTAATGTTTGCAAGGGGCATCCTTAAAGGGAGGAAGGGCACAGGCTTCTTTTTGTATTCAGTCTGTACTCTGGACCCTGGTTGTCCCCTTTGTGAATAGACAAACATTTTCCAGATTATTATCAAAGTTCACTTCAAAGTCACTAACCATCTGAGAGTTGCAAATCAAAATGACAATAGGTACCAGCTCACACCTGTCAGAGTGGGTATCATCAACAAATCAACAAACAACAAGTGCTGGCGAGGATGTGGAGAAAAAGGAACCCTCGTGCACTGCTGGTGGGAATGCAGACTGGTGCAGCCACTGTGGAAGACAGTATGGAGTTTCCTCAAAAAGTTAAGAATGGAACTCCCATTTGACCCAGTAATCCCACTCCTAGGAATATATCCTAAGAAATCAGAAACACCAATCAGAAAGGACATATGCGCCCCTATGTTCATAGCAGCACAATTTATAATAGCTAAGATTTGGAAACAACCTAAGTGCCCATCAGCAGATGAGTGGATTAGAAAACTGTGGTACATCTACACAATGGAATACTACCCTGCTGTAAAAAAGAAGGAAATCTTACCATTCACAAGAGCATGGGTGGACATAGAAAGCATTATGCTAAGCGAAATAAGCCAGTTGGAGAAAGATAAATATCACATGATCTCACTCATTTGTGGAATATAATGAACAATATAACAATGAACAAAAATAGATCCAGAGACAGAAAAGCATGGAACAGACCATCAAACTTCAGAGAGAAGGCAGGGGAAGAAGGGGAGGTAAGAGACCAATCAAAGGACTAGTATGCATGCATATAAGCATAACCAATGGACACAAACACTAGGGGGGGGTGAGGGCATGTGCTGTAGGGTGGAGGTAGTTGGGGAGAGGTCAATGGGGGACAAAAGGAGACATATGTGATATTTTAAACAATAAAGAATTAAAATAATAATAATTAAAAAATAAAATAAAAAGTTCACTACCAGGTCTAAAAGCCTGTCACTATTATAATCTTCTGAAATCTACATCAGACAATATAGCCAGAACTTGCCCTTGGCAAATTTTAAAACAGATTATGCTTGTTTTTTTAGTCCAAAGGCATCCTTCTTCTGTTTTTTTATGAAGTATGACTTTCTCTATCAGAGGAAAGCAAAAAGTTCTTTCTGGGAATGATGGTGGTAAAGAAGGCAAGGTAATTCATACTAATGTTTAGTCATTCACACACTAACTTTTTGAGGAAAAGAAATACACACATATACATTCCATATATACATTAACACATAGTTATTCTCTCTCTCTATATATATACACATATATGTGTTTGTTTATATACATTAAGAGAGAAAAATGCTTACCTTAAATAAATGAATTTCAACTGATAGACCCTCACACCTTTTGTTGAAGTCTATATAAAAAAAAAATTAAGATATGTGCATATTCTTCAACTTTTCAAATCTTATTCTTGGGGTGCAGACCTTAACCAATAAGATAAATAACATTGAATGCAAGAGTAAGTAAATTTATGGTAAACTAGAGGCCCAGTGCATGAAATTCATGCACTGTGGGGTGGGGGTTCCCCAGCCTGGCCTGTGTCCTCTCACAGTGCGGGAGCCCCACGATAGATTGCCCCAAAGAGGTAGGCCCCACCCACCCATCTAGGGCTACACGTTGGATTGCCCCAAAGAGGTAGGCCGGAGCCATGGGACCTGCTACCACACTGCGCACGCAATGTCAAGCCCCATCCACTCACACACACCCACTGTACAAGCAACCACCTGGTGATTGCTTGTCACGGCGTGAGAGCGTCACTGCGTTAGGATGTCACAACCACATAGGTTTTTATTAATAGGATGACAGTAAATTTATCTAAATATCACATTTTAAAATCCATGAAATACCATCAATTTCTTTCACCTGAATCTCAAAAGTATTCAGTGGGTAATCAATGATATATGCTTTCTCAAACAATAGAGTTCTATATTATTCCATTATATTACTGTTTAACCTGCAAATTAGTGCATATTAAAATATCAGTGCATTGTCCTGGCTGGGTAACTCAGTTGGTTAGAGCATCACCCCAATATGCCAAGCTTGTAGGCTCAGTCCCTGGTGAAGGATTATATAAGAATTAATCAATGAATGCATAAATAAGTGCAACAACAAATTGAGGTTTCTCTCTCTCTCCAATCAATAAATAAAAAATAAAATATTAGTGCATATTACAATATTTATTATCTCTAAAGTAGACATTCTTTCTATCCTCATACTGCTATACAAATAGCTAAGTACCCAAAAAGGCTGGTCATTCTTTCAGTAGTACAGTAAGAATCAGATTTTGCATATTTAACTACCTGGAGTAATTCAAGGAAGATAAATAGGATTGAGGTATGTAAAAGGAAAAGAGTACTTACTAATTTTTTAGAGTTTATTACTATAACTAGAGGCCCGATGCACAAAATTCATGCAAGAATAGGCCTTCCTTCCCCTGGCTGCTGGTACTGGCTTCCCTCTGGCACCCGGGACCCGGGCTTCCCTCCAGCCACTGGCAGGCACCTAGGACCAGGGCTTCCCTCGCAGCCCCGGCTTCATCCGGAAGGACATCGGGAAGGATGTCTGGTCTAATTAGCATATTATGCTTTTATTATTATAGATTAGCCTATGTTGTTAATAATTGCATTCCTTCTAGGGTATCACACTTTGAAATAATTATTTGTAGGGTTTGAGCCATTGGTGCACCAGCAGTATCCATTCTATTGATTGAAAGCTGACAGATAAATCTCTCTTTAGTTACAAGTTGTTGACTGGATCTGAGATTGATGATTTAAATAAATAAAGAGGGAGAAATTTTTGAGCACAGCATTACTGTCAGAATCAATGAATTATCCCTGCTGGTTATTTATTAGTGCACCCAGGAATACTAGTTTTAGAGGCAACTAGGACATTTCTGGGAAAGTTGATGAAAAATTTAACATTTCACTCCAAATCCTCTTCTAGAATATTAAAGGTTAAACATTTTAAATATATTGGCAATAGTCTCCCCTATGCAAGTACTCTTGGGCTGACAAATAACATCTTCAAGTCCATGGCCCAGATGCCAATAACATTCACATTGATTTATTGGTGTACACTTTGGATGGGGAATCTAGTTTTCCAAGCAAGATTCTATATTAAATGGAAATAGAGAACTCTACTTTTCAGAAACATCTCATAAGAATAAACTTATATCTTTGTCTTTACCACTCAGAGTTCCTCTATAAATGTCAATAAAATCTAATTAAGTATAACAATTAATAAAATAGTGTGTGTATATACACACACACACACACATACACAAATCTGTACAACTTTATCATAGAGATAAACAATATTGGAAGACTTAATTTTCAGTGGCACAGAGAAATAAGTGTAGTGGAGAATAAAATAAGTAACTGAGTTCAAGTTTGAAAGCCTTCATTTCAAGCTGGTTACATACAGGACAGTCAGGATGAGAGGCAAGCCAGCTGAGACTTTGGAATCATATATGTCTCATCTGTAAAATCTGTGTGCTTTTCTCAGGTAGTTAGTTCTTGCAAGACCTTCATTCAGTGGTGTTTAACAACCAGTTCTCCAGGCAAAACAAAAATAAAACAAAACATCATTAAAATATCCATACTACCCAAAGCAATCTATAGATTAAAAGCAATTCCTATTAAAATACAAGAGGCATATTTCACAGATTTAGAACAAATAATCCTAAAATGTATATGGGCTGGGAAAGATCCCAAATAGCCTCAGCAATTTTGAAAAAGATGAACAATGTTGGAGGTATCACAATACCAGATATCAAACTATGTACTACAAGGCATTGCAATCAAAGTAGCCGGGTGCTGGCATAAGAATAGGCATATAGATCAATGAAACAAAACAGAAGGCCCAGAAATCAACTCATATTGTAAAAATTATATCACAAATTGTAAAGACTCTTTTACTGATTTGTGAATTACAGTATCTACACTAATTAAAGAGAAACATGCAAATTGACTGTACCTCCACTACACCCACAAGCCACACCCACCAGCCAATCAGGAGTGAGTATACAGATTAACCCAACCAGTATGGCGGCAGCCACGGAGCTGGAGCGAGCAGGAGGCGTGGGTTGCCCTGGAGATAGAGGAAGCCAATCTTCCCACCCCCCCTGGTGGGCCCTGGCCTCCTCTTAAGGCTACAAAGTTTCAATTATAGGAGATAAATAAATCCTAGATACTTGCTTCCAGCTGACCCTGGCCTCCACTCAAGGAGGCGCTAAAAAGAAAAGAAAAAGAAAAAGAAAAAAAGGAGGGGCTGGGAGCTTGGGTCACCAGGGGTTGATCAGGCCAGGATGGGACAGCAGTTGTGGATGATCAGGCTAGTGGGGGGTGGGGCCATTGGGGGTAAGCAGACAAGCAGGGGGCCAGTTGGGGGTGAGCAGGCCGTCAGTGGGCGCAGTTGGGGGCAAGCAGGCCAGTGGGGAGAGAAGATGGGGGTGAGCAGGCCAGCAGGGGGGGCAGTTGGGGGTAAGCAGGCTGGCGGGGGGAGAAGATGGGGGCGAGCAGGCCAGCAGCGGGGGGCAGTTAGGGGCAAGCAGGCAGGCAGGCAGGCAGGTGAGCAGCTGGAGCCAGTAGTCCTGAATTGTGAGAGGGATGTCCGACTACAGGTTTACGCCTGATCCCTGTAAAGCAGTAGTAGGACATCCTTTGAGGGGTCCCAGATTGGAGAGGGTGCAGTCCGGGCTGAGGAACAAATTTTGTGCACCGGGCCACTAGTTTCATTATAAGGAGCTTTCTCTTAACTGCTTTTTTTTTTTTTTTTTTTAGTAGCTACATTTGGGAGATGTGAAATAACACATGCTATATTTGCATGTGTGAATTAACGAGCTAGATTATAATGAGCTTAACTGAACAAAATGAGATACTACATTTTGAGTAACCTAGAATTTTTCTCTAACATTTGTCCTTATTTTTAAATAAATTGTCAAACAAGTTTTGATTTAATACATAAGCTTTTTATTTTTTTCAGGAAGAGATCATGTCCAGATATGAATTTCATGCATTATTGGATTTCCTCAAGATCCACTTGTGAACTTACTTCACTTTGCATTAACATTGACCTCAAATAGATCATTACTCAATCATAATTTATTTTACATATTTACTTTGGATTTCTATACGGTAAATTATTAAAATAAAATTGTTTCAATTTTATTATATATGTAAATGCATCTATGCAAATGTTTCATATGTTTATACACACACATTAAGTAGTTACAAAATAATGTAATATTTTTGCATATTTTGTGTTAAGACTTTTGACACCTTACACATTTAAGCATAAACCCAGAGGAAATGTATGTATGGTGTGAAAAGTTTTCTAAATAATAGAGTTCAAAACACTTACAAATATATAAATTTTAGGCCTTGTGTACAGAACACATCTGGCCTCAATGTGCACATGTAGTTCACTGGAATTAATTTATTTGTAACCTTAAGCATAGTGTCTAATGCATAAGAGCACAAAAGGTATGTATAATACTATTGATCATTATAATAATGATGACAATAATGATAAATACACTATTATTTTATCATTTTTATCCAATACTTGTAGACTTCTATGAAGAGCTCAAGGCTCTTTCATTCTGCTCATTTCATAATCTGATGCCCCTTAAGTCTAAAGTAGAAATATTGATAACATTGGATCATGATTAAGAAAATTGATTATATTCAAAGGTAGAGAGCTTTTAATGTCAAGATCTATTACAGATCTATCATATCCAACTGTTGGCTTTAGCATTTTCTCTCTCTTAGGTGGGATATGGGATGATCACAAAGCTTGAGGCTACCTGCTTTCTGGAATATGCCTCTTTCTTAAGGCCTGTGACAGATCATTTAGATCAACTCCATATTTAACATTAAGGGAAAGTACATTTTCCTCTCCTTTTTTACTTAGAATTTTTCTTTGATGTCAAAATAATGATAGTTTTATAGATAAAATGTAAGGAAAAGAAAACTAAGGATTCCACTATCTCTATTACAGCAAAGATGGGCAGCCTATCTGTTCAACACAAGAGAGTTCTGTTTATAGGCTCCAAATTTGTTCACGAGGCTCTAAGATTAAGGTCCACATGAAAACAAGGATTAAAATGTTCCTTCATTGTTGACTTCTGTATCTACATCTCCCTGAAGAAATTTGTACTGCAATAGTTATGTTAGGATAGATTTCAGGAATCTGATAAACGTATCACTAGGCCCATGGATTATAGAACCTCATAGATAACTTATATTTTCTTATTTAAATCCATTAATGAGGAACCTATTTGGGAGCTAACAAAAGGGAACTGGGACTGAAATCAACAAGCAAAAAAACAAAACAAAACAAATATCAGACATGGTAAGTGGTAACAGTGGAATGACATGCCACTAATGAAAGAGCAGGAAAATCTAATCAGAGTAAGCTCTTGGTCTATGAAGAGTTATTTCTGAGGTCTATGACAAAAAAAAAATAATATTCTAGATAATTTAGAAACTCTCCACATTTCCCACCTTCAAAATGAATATTTACACTCTAAAAACTTCCAAATTTACTAGAACATATGATAATACATACCTGTTAGCAAATTTTTAAAATGATAACTGACTTTTAGAAAAATTCTGGGGGTTATACTCTTAGGGAATGTTTGTATCTACAAAAGAAAAAAACAAACCTTGAATGTGAGATGACTTACAGTGGTCGGCAAACTGCAGCTCACGAGCCACATGCAGCTCTTTGGCCCCTTGAGTGTGGCTCTTCCACAAAATACCATAGCCTGGGCAAGTCTATTTTGAAGAAGTGGCATTAGAAGAAGTTTAAGTTTAAAAAATTTGTCTCTCAAAAGAAATTTCAATCGTTGTACTGTTGATATTTGGCTCTGTTGACTAATGAGTTTGCTGACCACTGACATCACAATAGAAATTTCTCAGGTAGGTTTTCCTGGAGAATTGCCTCTGTGTAAAGATTCGTGAGCTCAGATTGCTTTCATTTTGTAGCTCCACTATACTCTACGGCCTTAGAATCCACTACATTCAACATAAAATGGGGAGGGGGAGAGTATTAAAGCATACCTCTACCTTACAAATCAGGAAAATGTTGTGTGTTACTTCCGCTCACAATCCATTGGTGAGAAGCAGTCACATAGTCTTGCCAGAATGGAAGGGAAGACTGGGAATGCTGTTCCACCCAGTATAGCTCCCTCTCAGTAATTTATTCATACTATGAGAAGTAAAATACATTTTTGGTAGCTATCTAGTGCTTCTGTCCTCATATTCAAAGAATAAAACAAATATTTCACCAATAGATGCAGTGATTCTCTCCTCACTTTGTAAACCCTAAATTTTCTCTAGCCTCCAAATTGTGCAATATACTTTATTCAGAGTATTGCGGATATTTTAGACAGTTCTAGGTGGTCTGGTTTTTATATATCTTTTTGGTAAATCGGTATCTGGTTCCTTCTAACTTGCCAGAGAGCATCCATAATTCTCTGCATTTCTCAGCAGATTCAGAAGAAAAATAACTTAGGGAATTTTCCTGGATCCACCTGGTTGATGCCATTGATTGTTATATTCAAATGAACATATTACTGACAATTATTTTTATTTCAAGACTAAGGTAGGTTTGGTTCTTCAACTATTCTGTTTTTTCTCTTTTGGATGTGCAGATCTGAGATTATATTTGCTATCCATACATCAGGGAAAGAGTTATTGAAATGGGAATGCGGAGTAGGTCTCCATTCACCCTCATTACACTGTACTTACCTGGATAGCCTTCTATGCCCAGAATTTAAACCAATAGCCTACTTCTGCCAAGAGTCACCCTCTCAGTTAGTCTTTCCTTTCTTTTTTTGCTCTTCAATCAGGCTAGCAAGTCAAGCTTTATACAGCATTTCAGTACAGATTGACTTCTTACCACTTTTGTTTTTTTAGAATTGCTGTTGATTCTCTTAACTACTTTTAGCAACTCGAATGTTTATTTTTTCCTCAATTTTTGGCCATAATTTTATTTGTTGTTTGATGAAATGTAAGAAAGAGATAAAAGATAATCTAAGACCCCTTACAGAAAAAGATAAAAGAAAATATTATTTCAGAAATGAGACAAAGAAGAAAAAATACACAAAAATATTATATCATGGGCAGCATTCACTAACAGGATGCATGCACATGATAATATCTTTTATTACATTGAATCAATTTGTTATTAATTTTCAGGCAAAAATTGTTGTTTATATTAAGCACAGAGTCAGATGATAGAATATTAAGATTTATAGATAATTGTTTTGCCCCCTAATGAGAATAGATTAAAGAATACATATTTCTGATGCTTAAACCCCTGTGCTAACACTTTTTTTTCAATAAAACACACTTAAACAAAGAGATTTAGCTAGATAAAAATTAAAATGTATAAATTTGTATTATAGCAATGATATGCCAAATAAGTTCATACCCAGCTTTAATAAACACTGGTCTACCTGTAAGTATATTTACAATGGAACTTTGGGAAAGTAAACAACCTTTGGCATTCAAACATTTTTATTTGATCAATACAGAGTCAACCTAGGTTTTACGTTTTCAACTCTATGAAATAATTTACATAAAAATTCAAATAAAAGTGTGGGGAATGCTAAGTGCTAAATTTCTGTCCTAAAGCTTTTAGTACCAAGATGAATGTATTCATGAACATATAAGATATGTTGTAAAGATAGGTAATTAATATTACCAATGATTAAAATTACATGTTGCAATAAGTAGTGCTAAATTACATACTATTTTGTTATAAAGTATCTATGTACTGATCCTTTCCATTTCATTTTAAAAAAAATAGGCAATAAATTTTAATCATAAATATACAGATATTATGAAATACCATAAAATGGTCATTGGTAGATAAACTCTAGATCAATAGTTTTTAGCTCTCAATTCACATTAGAATTCTTGGAAAGGTATCATAACAATTCTTGGATCCCCAAATCCTCAAATCCTCAAATTCTGATTTACTTTTTCTGTTATGAGGCCTGAACCTCAATATTCTTAAAAGCTTCCTTGATGACTAACATACAGGCAGTTAGCATTACTTAAGCAAAAGATTACTTGGAAATAGTCATCATGCCATAAATAAATATTTACATTTATGGCCTATACTTCCTCATTACAATTGATTCCTCTCTATGTAAAAACTGTGAGCTCCAGACTTCTATATTCCACTGCCTTCTGGGCGGCTTCAATTGTATGGCCTCCAGAAATCTAATCCTTAAATACCACAAAATGAATTTATTACTTTTGTCCCAAATCTACTATTCCTTCATTATGTATTTCAATGAATGACACTATAATTCACTCATTTGTCTGAGCCGAAGAATGAGCATAAACCTTAATGTCTTCCTGGTCTTCCTCTTTCACACGGAGGCCCACATACTAAATATCTGATAGTTTTTGCTCTCCACATTTTCTCAACCTACCCATGTCTTTTCATACTGAGGGATAGTTAACCTAGTGCCAGCATTCTTCCTTGCCTGGATTATTTCTATAGCTCTATCATTGGTCTTCTTAATTTTAGTCTTGCCCATCACCAATTTAATTTCTATGCTGATCCACCAAAAGAAGATATGATCACATCACACTCCAGCTTAAAATGTGGCCTCTGATGCTCTTCATGATTGGCCCTCACTTGCCTCTCAGTTCTCATTTTTTTTCACCATTGTACATTCCAGTCACACATTGTACATTCCAGTCACACTAACTTTTGTTCTGTTTCATGCATTCTCTTACCTCTTCGTATGTGCTTACAAACCACTCTAAAAGTCATAATTTCCTAATTCATCTCCCTTCTACTCATACTTTCATGCCATCTCCTCAGAGCCTTCCTGACACTCAAATCTTGATGAAATTTCTTCTTAGGGGCTCTTATGGTATTCCTCATAACACTTACAACATTGTATTTAATCTCTTTTTCTACTTATCTGTTAAAAAATACTGGAAGTTCTCTAATGGGACCTAACTGCTTTGCTCCCAGCTGTGTCACTAGTGATTTTTCCAGTGCCTGAGAAGTAGTAGTTACCTAATAAATATTTGATAACCACTCGACTGAAAGAGAAGAGGAAAATGCATTGTTTATGAGAATAAAATAGTATACCATATCACAAGCAGGTATGGGTAGTTTTACCTACAGATAGGAAATGGTGGGAGGCAAATGAAGATGAAAGAATCATAATGTTATTGTCTTCAACTTTGTGCTAAATGTATACTCATATTTATCTACTGATTTGTCTATATTATTATAGAGTATTCCGTTATTAAACTGAAAAGTGCTCTTCTAGATGTTCCTAGAGTTTAAGAGAAATGGGCAGAAAATGGATCAAAGGAAAGTGAAAAAAATCTTCAAAGTAATGATGAGATCATCAAAATCATGTATTTGTAAAGGTGAAAGTCTATATTACTTGAGGTCATTTATGAATTTTCTTCAGCTAAGGTTTTACAAAGATGATTACAGATTAAAGGGTTTCCACAGAGTTTACTTAGAAGGTTTTTGTGGGGGTCCAGAACTGCCACAAGAGGCCACACACATTGTCGGAGGTAGACATCACCCTGTGGAGTCAAGGCTCAGATTTGAAGATTTAAAAACCTTAATTTAGATTTAGAACAGGTGTATGTTTTGTCCAAGGCCATGGATATAGTAAATAGTAGATATTATATATATTATTACAAACAAAATGTAATAAACAAAAGATAATCATATCCAGTGCATTCAATCCCTTAATAGTTTTCTCTTTACTTTGTAAAAAGAATATAGAATATGCAAGTGACTTCAACTCCAAGGAAATTGTTCATAAGATAAAGCAACCAGTATATTTAAATGACACTTTTTATATTTTCCCAAGGAGAGGAAGATTCACTTTAATACATATTTATTGGTCTCTGAGTAGCAACTTTTTTAGTGCAGAAACATATGTTGTGGAAATGCCACCACCATAAAATGTATCATATTTTAGTTTAGCAGATTGAAAATGGCCCTACAAGGCATGGGGCAATATTGGTGAAAATGAAGAGTAAACTGCTATGGCAAATGTGCAATGTGATTGCTGGCAGAAAAAGGATTTATGGTGTCATATAAAATATTAAATAGCTTTCCATAGAATAAGAAGCAGCATTTTGATTACAAAGTCATTTGCACCTAAATATCTATTGAACATTGAAAAAAGACCTGCATATCTGTAATGCAATCCTTTACTTAAAGTCTTGCAATGAACCTCACGAACAAAGAGAGCAGAAAAGCAATAAAACATTGACTAGTATAACTATAAAACAATTTGGAGTAAAAAATGAAATATGTCAAGCAATCATATTTTGAGTGATGAAGTGTGTATTTTTTTCATAAAGCATTACATGAGAATGGATATTTTAAATTACAAACAGTAAAACTGGTTTTTGACTTTGAATTCATTCAAGTATGCAACCATAATTATATCCACAATTGAGAAATCATGGTAAGAAATCCACATACCCCTTCTCATGCTCATCATCCAATCAATTTCTTTTTAAAAATAAGGGGTTTTCTTAAAAATGATAATGATATTTTAACTGTTTAAACTTCTACTTGAAATCTCAAGGCAATGTCATTAAAGTATAGCATTTGCCATGTTTCATAAATGTAGGCTCATTGTATTTTGTCTCCATGGATAATTAAGGCCTTAGAAGTCAATCTTTTTCCTAGACTAAAATATATTTCTAAAAGATAATAGAAAGCCTCTGAGGAACAAGTATTCTAAGAAAATCACACTATTAATCGTTCTAAATGAAATTTATATAAATTTATAAATTAACAAACTTTTTTAAACATTTGCATTATCATTATAACTTGCTACAGAATGAGTGTTTGTGTCCCCCCAAATTCATATGTTAAAACTTGACCCCCACCGGCGTGGCTTAGTGGTTGAGCCTCAAACTATCAACCAGGAGGTCACAGCTCTGTGGTCAGGACACATGCCCAGGGTGGGCGATCCATCCACAGTGTGGAGTGTGCTGGAGGCAGCCGATCAATGATTCTCTCTCATCATTAATGTTTCTATCCCTCTCCTCCTTTCCTCTCTGAAATAAAAAAATATATATTTTTATAAAAAAGAGATTCAGACAGCTCCTCCCCTTTCCTCCATGTGAAAACACAGCAAGAACCAGGTTCTCACAAGACATCGAATCTTTGGTGCCTTAATCTTAGACTTCCTAGCTTCCAGAATTGTAAGCAATAAATTTTCATTTTTTAACAATATATTTTTATTTATTTCAGAGAGGAAGCAAGAGGAAGAGGGAGACAGAAACATCAGTGATGAAAGGGAATCATTGATTGGCTGCCTCCTGCATATTGGACAGAGCCCGCAACCCAGGCATGAGCCCTTGACCGGAATCAAACCTGGGATCCTTCAGTCTGCAGGCCGACCCTTCATCCACTGAGCCAAACCGGCTAGGGCTTTTTCATTCTTTATAAATCACCAAATCTATGATATTTTTTGTTATAGAAGTCAGGAAATACAAAGACATAAGGAGAAAAGCCAATGTAAATCACAAAAAATTTGAAAAATATCAAAATTACACTTCCTTGCTTTGAAAGACGATGTCCAATGTTCCTTCATGTTTTTGGAAATAAGGTCACAGACTAGCTATAAAGTCAAATTAAGATTTCAGTGTTGGAAGCAGGCTTAGTGGTGAATTGGAAAAAAAAATATACACTAAGTAGTCATACACATTGGATAACTATAACACTTCTTAATATTGAATAATCTTAGCAAGTGATTATTTCTGAAATCAATGTGTTTATCTTTAAAATACAGATAATAATGTTTGCAATGCTACCTTCATTGGAGAAAAAAACACACAAATAAAGCCTGTTCAGTTTTAGTAAGAAGTTGACCTATAATCTTCAAAATTATACAACATAATAAAGAGAAGTTAATTTTTCCTGTAAAGTTTTTATTGGAATTTTTAAATATCATTTGAGCTATCATTCAGTATACATGAATTTATTTATGTACCATTGTTTAAAATCCGTCTTTTTATATACTATTGAGGTACACACACCTGTCATACACAGGTGTGGAAGAGAACAAAAGACCAAGTTTCTTTCTTTGAAAAGGTCACATTTAACCAGAAAGTCTTGGAAGGAGAGAACAATTTTAGACTACTATATCAAGAAGTATAAAACAGAATGGTAAGTAAAACAATTCATAAGTGATGAAGGGAACAGGAATTTTGAACTCTCAGTTCCTGATCTTAGAATTTCAAGGAAATATTGAGATTTGAGTTAGAGAATATAAAACTCTTAAAATGCTAAATGCACTTGTCAACTACAATCAATCATGGAATAAGAGAGAAGGATGTGTTAATAATAATAAGCCACAACAGATTATAATAATAAAAGTGTAATATGCTAATAAGATTGTATGTCCTTCTGGACGTCCTTCCAGATGACCTTCTGGACAAAGTCAGGGCTGTGAGGAAAGTCTGGGTCCTGGGTGCCTACTGGCAGCTGGAGGGAAGCCCAGGTCTTGGGTGCCATAGGGAAGCCAGTGCCAGCAGCCAGGGAAAGGAAGGCCTACTCTTGCAGGAATTTCGTGCATCAGGCCTCTAGTAATTAATATTTATTGAAAGCATTCAATGATCCCCAGGCTACACTGAGAGGCTATAGGCCTCTCTCATTCAAGCCTCATAGTTTCCCCATTGTAGAGATAAGAAAGTTAAGAACTAGATTAGATAGTATAAATAATTTGCCTAGAATAACAAATCCAGTAAGATGCAGAGGCCTGGATTTGAAGCCAGAATTCTTATTTGGAATTGTCATTTTAAACAAAATACAATAATTATGAAAATAATGACTTGTTATGTAAAGCTCTAATTTATCAATATATTAAAAATATCCAAGCATTACTTAGTGCCTAATATCTACTTCATGTTTGTATGTTCAAAAAATCAATTTACAAATAAAACTGAGAAATGTGACTTCCTTATGCAGAAAGACACATAGTCAAATGCACAGACCTTTGCACATATTCTTGCCTGCAAGCACGCAGACACATATACACACATATAAACAACATTCAAATTTTGATAACCTACTTTAGAGGCAGCTGCCTATTATAAAGGAACAGCAATATAATTAATACAGTACATTCAATAATCACATTATCATTTGTGCCTCACTTTTAATGTGTTTTGTATTCTAAGTTTGAGAGAATAGGCACATTTTTACTAGATTCTTAGGAAAGACCCAGCAAAAAAAAAGAAATTTCAAGGTGACTTTTCACATTTAATATATACTGTATATGCTTCCCAGATACTCAGATCTTCCTCCCTTGCGCCCTGGCCTGGAGTATCTTTTTAAATTATATAATATAATTTGGCTTTTGCAGTTTTCTCCTTGTGCAGATCTTTAAATCTATTTTATTCACAGCAGAATAGAGAGCAAGAGAGCTTTGACTTAAGACAAAGACCCCAAATATTGTGAGAGAAGCGAGTTGCACAAATACTGCAAGTAAACCACATCACAAAGTGAAAAATCCATTAAATGACAAGAGGGACAAGACTGTCTTTTGTTTCTTCCTGCCCTCATTACTTACTGTTATTGTGAGCAGGAAACTTTATAGATAGAGGTGATGACAAATATACCTGGGGGCTACATTCCTATCTTACCCATAAATCCTTTTCACTATTTAATTACACTAGAGATGTGTGTAATCTACATGACTGAACTCTCTTGGGCTTGTCAGGTAAAGACAAATGTCCTTGCATTTTCATTTTTTTCTCTCTTTGAAGTCTACTGGAATTATTTGCAAAAAAATTAATAATCTTATACTATTTAAAAATACTTTATTTTGTGGTGCTTCTTTTTTTTCATTTATCTGATTTCCATTTTGGTAGAATTGGTCATAGTAATTTCATTTGGGATCAATTTCTTGGTCTGATTATGATTCTGCAGGTGTTATATAGTAACTTAATAATAGTTCTTTGTCAGTTAAGTCACAGAAGCTAATTTACAGTGGAAATGCATATGGAATAATAAATTACTGTTTCACTGATTCTCAAAGAAATTCATTGTGATTAATAATATTAAAATAGCAACTGGAGGAAGTAATAATGATTTGCCACAAGTTCCGAGGACTCGTTGAATAGTTTTAATCTTACTATATTTAAATATTGAACTGCAAGTAAATTCAACAATACTCGGTAATGAGATTTGGGATTCAAAATAATGTCACTAATCATAACCAGATTTTGTACATTTTATGGTATTGGATACATGATATTCAGTGGGTTTAAAATATTTTACTGATCTTAAATTAAGCTATCTATGTGAGATTTGAAGACTGCAGCGATTAAGTATTTACAAAAGCCATATTTGCTTTAAGTGATTGATGTGCTCAATTATCTCCAGTGAACACTTCATATTTACACCCAAATCTAACTATTTCATACAATTAAGAGAAACAGAATGATCTGAGGAAAAATAAACAGTGCTTTAGCTAATAAAAATGCATTAACCTCCCCTTCTCTGTTTCATAGGCATCGTCAGGTATTGGAGACAACATTGACTCTGGACACAATTTTTTAAAATGAGTTCAAGTAAATGAATACTTATTAAGTTTCTGGCTCTGTGCTAAACACCTGGGATGTAAGTGTAAAGAATCCTAGCTGTTCACTCTCCTGGAATTGCCAATAAAGTAGATGCAGAGCCACATAGACTAAATATAATACAATGTAAAACCTCTTCTACTAGGGATGGAACAAAGTACCCCAAGGAAAAAACAATTCTTTCTGCTTGAATAGTTCACAGAACATTTCATAGAAGAGATAACATTTTCAGCCGGACTTGATGGATGAAAGGAATTATAATGTTGGGGGTGGCATGGAAAACGTGCCAAAAATTATTAGTAGAGAAATGGTGGTGCTTGGTCACCACAGGATGTGAAAAGATCCCAGACTCTTCCCTGGCATGCAGTCTCTTTGTGTTTCAGCTAGCTTATCTGTAAAATGTGTTCTCTCCCTGTTATTGTGATAATTTGTTCATATCTAACAGGGCTACCATGATTGAACAAGGTGAAGTTGGTGAAATCACCTTGTGATATTATAAATATGCTATTTATTTTGATATAAAATATGTATGATATTAATATTATAAAAATGTAGGAACACAACAACTGTTTCAAGGGAAGAGAGGTAAGTAGCATTATCAATGACTGGTCAAGATCATAGACTAAGTCCCACTATAGCCAAAATTATGAGCCATGGAAAAAATATATAAGAAAAATAAGAGAGAACATAGAAAAATGTAAAATTATTAGACAGTGAGAAATCAGCAGTAAGAAGCATACAATTGAGTAGAATGAGTAGAGGCCATAATGAAAGCAGAGAAATGGATTCTTATGATGAGAAGAGTAGGAATGATGGCAATTCATGGGAAAAGAGTTAAGCCCTCCCAGATTTCTTGTCATATCTATGAGAGCTTGTAATCCTTAAACAGCTTTGCCAAGAAAAAAGAGCAATCCATACTTCTGAAGAAAAGTCTAGAAGTATATTATAAAAGGTCACTTGAAGGCCTCTATGGTGTCGCTGCATTTTAGCTCATGAATATCTAAAGGCATAGCCACCAAGGATGTCAAGTATCAGGAAGGAATTGTCACAAGTAGGACATAACCTCATGCTTAACGCAGCTCACTTTAACCATGCAAATGGCAGAAAATCTTCCCTGCTTATACATCCAAACTCGATTTAATTCAAAGTAAACAGAGTTATTTCAGAAAAGTCTATTAACCTTCCAAAACAAAACATAAATCGTGTATCTGAATTAACAGCTTAGGGAAAAAACTGAATCCTTGGATGGATCAAGGCAATACTAACTCATTTGCTTGATATAATATTTCAAACAGAATATATTGCTGTCTAAAACTTCTGATGATAGTTCTTACAATTAGTTAAGAAGCACTTTACATCCTGTATAGAGGTAAATTTATTTCCATATAAGAGTATTTTTAATAGGGATATTAAGGTCTGACCCAATTCTTAAGAGCAGTTACAGTTGAATGTGCTTTTAAAAAGGGCTCTGCCATATATGGATTTTAAACCACATGAAGTCAGAAACATTGTTTTGCTATTCTTTTGTCCATGAGATGTTTCACTAAATCTGTGCTTTGTTGAATAAGTGAAAGTGTTGATAAAACTTTATGAAAACAAGTATACATCAAAGAGTAACCTTCAGAATAAGTGTGCAACTAATTCAAGGAAATACATTTCTGAACATTATTGTTCCCTTTCAAAATATTAATAAAACTCTTTTTATTTCAGCATTCCCAAGTTGTACTATAATTAGTGCGTACGAATCAGTTGTCCTGGTATTGAAGGAAATATACTAGTAAGACAAGCTGATATTTTAAGTGTGCAAGTGCTGCAGTCTCTTATAAAATAAACTTTTGGTGATAAAACAATATGATTTTCCCACCCCATGACAGCTATAGAACATTAATTTATTGCTTCCAGAGTTTATGTTTATGTTTGAATAAGAAATGACAAATATTCTCTAACTAGCTGAGTCAGGCATTTCTGTCTTTACTAATATATTCAGAATAAAGTTCAGCTCTTCTATTTCTGGATAATTATAAACCTTATCACAAGGACAAGCAATAAAAGTCTATTGAAAACATAAGATTTGGATTATTTAATAATAACGTCCTTTACATTCTTAATGGTTTATTGATTGGGAATTAATGAAATGCTATCTGGAAGTACATTCGTCTATTTGAATGGAAGCAATTCAGACTCAAGCAATTATCATACTTAGTGGCATATTCTCTTGCCTTCCTGGAAAGAGCATTGTTATCACTATTAATACACAGTATAATTGAGTTATTCAGGGGCTGTTTTCCCAATATCTACATGTACATCATTAATGAAGCTAAAATGAACTTGAGTTTCCCAGATGTCAGAGAAAACCTCATTGTTTCCTGACAATGTATCTCCAAATAGACCAGACAGATGCATTCACATGCAGCCTGTTCTACTTCATTTCAATACTTTTGAGGAGGAATACATCAATATACTTTAAGGACAGATCCACATGTTAGCATTATTTCTATATTAATAAATAAATAAAATATAATAAATATGCCACATGTAATTTAATGGTGATTTTATAGCTGATCTACCTATCATTTGACTATTATAGTCAACTGATAGATCAGCTGTTCTTTGAACAATACCTGGAAAATATTACTAAGTAAAAATGTACATAAATAAGTTATTTTTACTTGTTCCAAATGTTTAAAATAAATTGACAAGTATCAAATAGTAATAAAACTGCAATGGAATGATAAAAGCTAAGTAGACTTACTGTGGTGATCATTTTGCAATATATACAAATATCAAATCATTGGGTTGTATACCTTAAACTAATAAAATGTTATATGTCAAATATACCTCAATTTAAAACTAAATAAATAAATAAAAATTGATTGCTTAACAGACTAGAAGTGTCTGTCCTGGGATTCTGCTGATCAATGTGAAGACAATTTGAATGATAAATGAGTAAGTATAAGGATTAGGAGTATATAGTTGATTTGAGTCTTATTTGATGAAAGTCCTAAGCGTGGCTTCTTTTTCCACTCACTTTGAAAGACTTCTAACCTTATCCACAAACACAATTTCTTTTGAACTCTGTTCTCCAGAATAAGAAAATATTTTGTTAGTTATTATAAGAAAACAGGTCCCTGAGCCACATCTTCCTTCTATTCCAAATAATATTTTTTCAGCCTTTGTTCTCCTAGTACTGGAGACATAATTTAAGAATTTCAAGGCAAGAAATAGTGTTTTACTTTCTAAAATAACAAAATTTACATTAATTATGTATAAATCCTATTCGATTTTTAAATCTAATCTTAACAATTTCAAGAGGATTCCTTATTTTCAACTCCATAGTTTACACTTTAATCTTGGGCAAACTTGGATTATCATATTTCACAAATGTACTTCCAGATAGTACTTCATTAATTCACAACCAATAAACCATTAGGAATGTAGAGAACATTGTAATATTTGACTGCCCTTACCTGATAGTGCTAATTGATTTAACAGTATTTTAGGGTCCATATTGGAAAGTGAACTCATTGAGAAAATGACTTAATTTTAACCTACATTTTATTAATAGGATGCAAAGGACTGAATATCAAAAGTAACAATCCAAGTTTCTTACACTGGCACAGTCATATGATTTCAGAAATGCTTATTACATGAATTTCTTATTTCTGCCATACAGATCAGCTTTCTCTCAAGAGATATATGCTTTTATTTTAATTAAAATTGTCTTCTCTGCCATTGGTTCCAATTTCAGCAATTGTAAACTGTAAACTTTGGGCATCTTTGAGACATTAAGATCAGTTTTAACATTTGATAACAATCATGAGGTGGCAAATATGACTTACTAGCTACAAAAATCCATGGGATGAAATATTTCCCCACCCTTTCCTTTAATATGACATCAAATATTTGTGGAGAAACAAATCACTTGCACCCAATGTCTTAGTAGAGGGCCTGTGCCATAAAATTAATGACAAGTTCATTGTGAACAATCTCTTCCCAGGAATACAGAATGCAAATTAGAAACATTTTTATATAATGTCTTGATTGGTGGAAGTTTTGAGGGTGACTCAGTGGCTCTCTAGCATTATATGCTAATAGATTTTCCAACTCAAAGATGGCCAACTGAGCTCTATAATCATCTAAAAGGGAAAACCTTGTAATGTACCCACCTCTATGCAGAAAATGAAAACTAGTGAGAAAATTGAATGTTCCAATTATCATCTGTTAAAATTCTACTTCAGCTGATTTCATCATCATTTAAATATTAAATATCATGAAAAAGTAAACTTCGCATCCATTTTCTTGCAAGATCCTCTTGGTTTACAATCAGATCCTGAAGTCTCATCCTGACCTGAAGTCCAGCCTCCAGAACCCTAGAATTGTGGCAGGGAATAAAAATGTTATACTAGTCTGACTTTCCATGAAATAGAATTAGAACAAAATGTGCTAACAAACTTATAAAAAGAACTCAGAAAATGACAGTTTCCTTATAAACATATTGTAGGCATCAGCAGTTCCAGTGCCTGCTGGTACAAGAATCAGCCTTGACCATGACTTCAGTTGATGCAGATCGCCCAGCTGCAGAAATTTGGCTGGCCCTGGCCAGTTCCAGTATGCTCATATTAAAAATCCATATTGGGGCCAGGAAGAACACTGCCTACATGTCCACAACCCCCCTCCCTCAATCTCTTCTGCTTTCCCTCTCCCTTCCTAAAAAAAAAAACCCTTGCCTCCACTGAGATGTTAAGATGAACTTCAGAAAATAGTTTGCCATCTTCTCAGGTGACCAGCACTTGAATAAACCTCTTTCCTTTTTTTACAAGCACCTGTCTTGCAAGTTTGGTTTTCATTTGGACAGTCAGCCAAACCAGGGTTCAGTAACAGAATCTCACCTATGTTAAATATTTTATTTGAATCAAACAAACAGATCTTGCATATTTTACATGTTTCACTGAATCCTATCTAATAAAAGAGTAATATGCAAATTGACCATCACTCCAACACACAAGGTGGCTGCCCCTATGTGGTCAAAGATCCTGCCCCCATGTGGACACAAGATGGCCACCACAAGATGGTCAGCAGGGGAGGGCAGTTGTGGGCAATCAGGCCAGCAGGGGAGGGCAGCTGGGAGGGACCATGCCTGCAAGGGAGGGCAGTTGGGGGTGATCAAGCCTGCAGGGGAAGGCACTTAGGGGTGACCAGGCCTGCAGGGGAAGGCAGTTAGGGGCAATCAGGCTGGCAGGGGAGCAGTTTTGCATCAATCAGGCTGGCAGGGGAGTGGTTACAGGGTGATCAGGCTGGCAGGCAGAAGCGGTTAGGGGCAATCAGGAAGGCAAGCAGGCGAGCAGTTGGGAGCCAGCAGTCCTGAATTGTGAAAGGGATGTCCGACCTCCCGTTTAGGACCTATCCTACTGGAATTGGGCCTAAATGGGAGGTCGGACATCCCTCGAGGGGTCCCAGATTGGAGAGGGTGCAGGCTGGGCTGAGGGACACAACCCCCGTGCACGAATTTCGTGTACCGGGCCTCTAGTATAAGATAAAATTATTCCTCTAAACTAATACTACACCTAGTATGAAATTATTCTAGACCTGGGATTGGTAAGATTTTCTGTGAAGGGCTAGAAAGTTAATGTTTTAGGCTTTCCTGACCAGACAGTCTTTGTTGCAACTACTTAACTCTGCCATTTTAGCATGGAAGGGGACATTAACAATTAGTAAATGAAAGGGTATGGCTATTTTTAAATATTTATATTATTTATCAAAACAGACTGTCAGCTGAATTTGGATGGCAGCATATAGTTTTCTGACTGAGACCTAAACTGAAACGGCAACAGTCTGATGTTATTTTCTTCATCAGCTAATGGGGTCTGAGGAAATCTTACCACTCAAATGGCTGGTACATTCCACTTCTGCTTTTTCTTTCTGAGTTGCAGAGCTCAAAACGTAAGTCTATGAGATTATCAGCATCTATTCCCTACCAAGGCTCTGTAGCTGTCACTTTTATTTTTTTAACATAAACAAAGCTTCCGAATCAGACAGTTCATAATGATGAAGCAGGGAAGATGGCAATGTGAGTTTATTGCACTCAGGTGGAGAACCTCAAGATATCTGAAATCCTGTTTAAAATAAGCACTATTTGGTAATTTAAGTCAGTGATTCTGAAACCTTAGGAAATGTAAAAATTGTCTAATATGCTGCTAAATCTGTCCTAATCATGCTCCCCATCTCCTAGATGCTGTAATTCCATATGAAAACAAACCTGAATTTTTAGCAAGCCACCCAGGCAATTTGGATAAACATGATCCACAGGCCAGACCAGTGTGGCTCAGTGGTTGGGCATTGACCTATGAACCAGGAGGTCACAGTTCAATTCCTGGTGGGGGCATATGCCTAAGTTGTGGGTTTGATCCCCACTGGGGAGCATGAGGAGGCAGCCAATCAATGATTATCTCTCATTATTGATGTTTCTATCTCTCCCTCTCCCTTCCTCTCTGAAATCAATAATATATATATAATCATAATATGCAAATAGACCGAACGGTGGAACAACTGAACAATTGAACAACCAGTTGCTATGACGTGTGCTGACCATGAGGGAGCACGCGTGGAACATGGCGGGCATCAGTAGTGGTGGGATGGTGGAGCAGGTGAGTGGCAGTGCCAGACCAAGGCAGGGTGCCAGTCACTGTCATCAGGACAAGCCTCTGTTGGTTACAGAAAATTCTTTGCTCCCACAACTGAAGTCCCACCAGGCTCGCACCTGCTGCTGGTGCCAGCCCCGATCGCTTAGTGCCATCAGCGGGTGTGAGCAGAGGCTACTGGCCCCAATCGCCCCTCAGGGCTTCTCTACCTCCCCCTGCTCCTGAGGGTTGATCAGGACCAGTAGTTGCCTCTTGCACCTACTGCTGACAACGGCCCCGCTCGCACCTACTGCCGGCACCAGCCCCAATCATTCTGCACCATCGGTGGGTGTGAGCAGGTCCAGTGCCATTAGCACATGGGAGCAGCAGTGGTGGGAGCAAGGCTCCCAGCAGACAGGAGACTCGGGGCAGTGGTAGGAAGGGCCTGATGGGGGCATGGAGGATGGGCCAAGACCCACCCCTGTACCTATCGCAGCCTCGCAGCCCACATTTCCTTTCAAGGTGCATGAATTTGTGCACTGGGCCCCTACTATTTAAAATAAAGAATGACCTACAGGTTCACTTAGGGAATTACCACCTAGATACCCAAACTGACTGCATACATAGAAACTGCATCACAGACATGATGTCACAGGTCACCACCATGGATGTCATGTCCAGCTCCCTGGTCACTCTCTCAGCTGAAGTGCTGGAGGACTTGCTAAGGGAGCAGTTTGGGCCATTGCCCCAACCGGCCACCATCAGCCAGCTCAAGAGGCTTCCCTGGAGCAGTTGTTCATCCATCGAGGACTTGGTTCACAGGCATGGCCAATGCCAAGGAGCATGAGCAGATAAAATATCTCAACAATGTACAACTCAATAAAACAATCACTGCATACCACATCACATATTCATCAACCAAAGTCAATATCTTTCTGGCCCCATTAATCTTCCCTTTGCCCACTTTTACCACACTGACCCTCTTTCCCTCTGGCTATCACCATACTATTGTTTGTATCTATGTGTCATATAATTTGAATTTGAACCAATGTCACCCCAATAAATTCAATAAAAGGAGATGAAAATAAAATAAAATAAAATAAAATAAAATAAAATAAGAAACATCAAACATGATACCTATAGGTAATGAATTAGATATAACTCATGTTGTTCTTGTTTTACATTTATCATGGGAATAAGATGTTAATATACATATGTGCAATTTATTGCTAGATAGCTAAAATTCTGAGTTCCTACTTCCTTTCCTTGGATTTATTTCTTTTTTCTTGAACCCAATGAAGTTCTGGAAATATAGATATTAAAATAATCGATAATAATGTAAAACAATACCTCAGCTGTGGTTTGACCAAAGTGAAGGCACTGGTGCCATTTCTTCCTCAAACCAGGGGCCCTAGCAAACTTGATACCCTTAAAGGTGCAACGATATGCATATAAGTTCTCAATGATGTTTTGGAAGGAGCCACAGATGCTAAAAAACAAGACCCAGATCATCAGAACTATATCAACAATACATCTGAGCCACATATACCTTAGCTAAAGAGCTGTTGAGAAATAATACCCAACATGCTAGCTATGCTGTGGGCTTGAAGAATGAGGAGAAAGGGCCCTGAGCAGATGGTGGCACTGGTGAGTTGGCATCCATTTATTGCCAGAGCATGATGTCTACAACTGGATTTATCTCCCCAACCAGGAGTCTGGATAGATTCCCAGAAGTAGAACTCCTGAGTCATGGCTCCCCCAAGTGAAATGTATAAAAAGTGAAAAAGCTGGTCTAGACCTATAATCTAGAGATAAATAAATGCAGTATTTAAAGTTAAAAAAATTAAAATAAAAAAGAAAGAGAGAGAGAAATAATGTCACATCCTTTGGAATCACAGGAAGATTCTAAGTCATTAAACTATATCATGTGTTGATAGCAATATGAATTTAAAAATAAATGTCATGGTGAAGAAGACTGCAATTTGAATATGGGGATCTAGCAGCACCATAAATCTAGCAAAAGAGAACGCCACATCAGTGTTAAAGGTGGAGCATAAGGCTGCTGTCTTATATCTAATATCATAAACATCAAAAAAGTGAAGACCATCAAACATCAGAGGGAAGGTAGGAGAGGGTGGGGATAAGGGGGAGAGATCAACCAAAGGACTTGTATGCATGCATATAAGCATAACCAATGGACACAGACACCAAGGGAGTGAGGGCATGAGCGGGGATGGTGGGGTGAGAGATAAGGGGAAACACATATGTAATACTTTAATCAATCATCTAACTAATAAAAGAGTAACATGTTAATTGACTGTACTTTCCTGATGCCCACCAGCCAATCAGGAGTGGGTATGCAAATTAACCCAACAAAGATAGTAGGTTAATTTGTATATGCAGGCTCCGAGCATGGGGTGGGATGCTTGTGTTGTCTCCATGGCAACGACGCAGGCATTCTGCAACACCCCCGCTGCTCCAGGCCTCTGGGCAGCATGGGAAGGCAGAAAGGTGGCTCTGGGCTATCGTAGAAAGGCTGCTCCATCCAGAGCAAAGGCGGTGCTGGCAGCCCGGAGAACAAAGGCCCATTCTTGCACGAATCTTCATTCGTGCATTGGGCCACTAGTAAAGAAAATAAATAAAAAAGTGAAGACAATATAGAAAACAGAAATTATTTCCTCTCTTAAAAATGAATTTAATTCAGTTAGAACTGCACAAAAGAGAGCTAGGAAGAACAAACTCACTTCCCTTAATTTGAATAAGGGAGAGATAGAGGAGAGGGTTGTATCTGGAACAAATTAAGGCACAGCCTACTGGAAAAAATGTAAGCAGTATGAGTAAACATGATAAGCAACCTGTCCCAAGTATTTGGTATTGTCTAGACAGAATCTAGATCACATGTGATGCAATTCTTCCTTGTGGTGGGATATGATTATAATGGTAAGAAGCAATAGCAGGTCAAGGAGTATGTGTGTGTGTCAAGGGGCTGCATCCAGACAGAAAAGAATACAGAATCATTTAATTTGTATTAAATAACAGTGCTTGGTGATTTAAAAATTGAAAGGCCAACTCATTTTACGTTATTATTATTTGTTAAATCTCTACAGACAATGCATCCCATCATTGCCAGTGCTTGAGGCAGACCACTTCAATCATTACCACCTTCACAGCCACTGGTTTACTGTATATTAGAAACTAAAATATGGCCAAGCAGAAAATTAACTATTGGAAATCCCCTGATGCCACACTGACTTTTCTAGACTCTAAGCAGAAAGGAGACAAGAGGCAAGTTATCTCACTAGGAAGGACTGCCCCCACCACATCTCCCTCTCCATCCTCCTAATTACCAAACTCTAAGAAACTAATCAAACTCTAACATATTAAAAGTGGGAACAATAATTTGTATAAAATTATTTTATATTATGGATAAATGTTCTAAATATATTGGTTACACACAGCGGTGTTACAATGGAGAATCTACAGGATGTTTATCAATTTGTTAAAAATACAAATTGGTGGTTATACTATAAGTTCTCATATATATAGAATGTCATGTATAATATATTTTTATATATTTGTATAGAAAACATGAGCAATGTAATTACATAAAACTTCTACTTCATGAATTTTTATTTTGCAACTTTTAAAAAGAAACATTTTTATTATTAATAAGATAAGAGAGTTGAAATTTTAAAAGTATAACTCATTTCATTTAAAGGATGACTAAAGCTAAAAAGTTTTACTCAGCAAACAAAATCATTCACAAAATGAAAAGATAACCCACTGAATGGAAGAACATATTTGCCAATGATACATCTGATAAGGACTTAATATACAGATTTATAAGGCACTTATAAAACTCAACACCAAGAAAAATAAAATAAGAAATGGTCAAAGGACCTGAATAGATAGTTCTCCAAAGAGGACATGCAGATGGCCAATAGACATATAAAAAGGTGCCCAATGTCACTAATCATCAGAGAATTGCAAATTAAAACCACAATGAGATATCACCTCACACCTTTAAGAATGGCTTCCATCAACTAATCCACAAATGACAAGTGCTTGTGAGGATGTGGAGAAAAGGGAACCCTGGTATACTGTTGTAGAAATGCTGATTGGTACAGCCACTGAAGAAAGCAGTATGGGGTCATCTCAAAAAATTAAAAATGGAATTGCCTTATGACCCAGTGATTCAATTTCCGGTAATTTATTTGAAGAAACCCAAAACACTAATTTGAAATGATATATGAATTCCTATGTTCTTTGCAGTGTTATTTATAATAGCCAAGATTTGGAAGCAGCCCAAGTGTCCATCAGCAGACCAGTTGATACAAAAAAAAACACAAAAAAAAAACACACTGTAGTTCATTTGCACAACAGAATACCACTCAGCCATTAAAAAAAAAAAAAGGAAATATTACCTTTTGTGACAGTATGGATGGACCTGGAGAGAATTATGCTAAGTGAAATAAGTCAGAGAAAGACAAGTAAAATGATTTCACTTATATTAGAATCTAATGAACAAAATTAACTAAAAAAGTAGAAACATACAGAGAACATACTGACAGCTGTAAGAGGGGAGAGGGTTGGGTACTAGGTGAGACTGATGAAGGGATTAAGCAAAGAAAGCAAAGAAAACAAAAAAAAAAGACTCATGGACACAGACAACAGCATGCTGGTTGCCAGAGGGAAGAAGGGTGGGAGGAGGTAGAAAAGGGTAAAGGGGAGATAAATTGTGATGGAATGAGACTTGTTTTGGGGTGGTAAACATACAATACAATATACAATGTATTGTGGAGTTGTATACCTGAGACATATATATTTTCATTAACCCAATAAATTCAATAAATAACAAATTAAAAATAATTCATTGACCATCCAAATAAATAAAAAGGAAAACTATATCTTTATGAACTTGTATAATCTATTGATTATTTCTAGTCAAACACACACGCACACACACACACACACACACACACACACACATTAAGAAGTGGCAGAATCCTTTTCAGCAAAAGTTAGTTAGCAATGGTTTCCTGAGGTTCTAGGTAGTATAAAAGACAAGAGGACTCTAGAATAACAAAATATAAGTTTGGGACCTGACTATTTCCTGGTGGTGTGACAGTATGCACATTTTCTAAAGAAATAATCTCTGCAAATGTATAATCTAATATCTTAAATATTTGAATTCACACAGTTCTTATAAGGATTACATTGATAAATCTATTTAAAGTGGTTAGCAGAATGTTTGGCATGTTGTAAACATTTTTATTGAGTCATGACTATTCATAATACACTGTGCTAGGACTGTGAGGGAAATAAAAGTAATACCACAAGATGATTTAATTTTGGAGTCAATACTTGTGAAAGCTTAGAGAGAATGTAAAATCATATTTTTAGTTTGCCTATCAGCATCCATGGTGCAAATACATTAATTTATTGCATTTTTTCACTTGTATTTATTATAATAGTAGGATATAAAACATTTCCCCTATTGGTTGATATAAAATACTGACTTTTCTGCTTAAACAAAATAATAGACAGTGGTATTAACTTTCAGGTGGCATATGTGAATATTTATTTAATATAATTGGAAATCTTTGGGCATTGAGAGGAGATGCTGCCCAAACATAAAAGATTTATCCACATAATCATATTCTGTGTCTTGAAATCCCCAACTGCTACAATATAATTTATTTGAAGTGAAATTTTACAAATATGTAGCTTGCCAACATTCTTATATATCAAGAAAAACCTATCATTATCATTTTAGACCTTTGTCTCTGCCAATGAGAAAAATCTTTATCAAAGAACAACTACCTTAAGTGGCCTTTCAGAATCTAATTATATATTTTCTTTTGAGAGAGATGTATAATTGAGTAGTCATCAGGAACTAGACATTGACCATCCTCATAGTTCTATGCCAGAGTGTGGAAAAGAAGTTGGGGGTGGGGGGTATTGGTAAAGTAATGAAATGAGGCATTCATAAGTAATTTTTTTGTTGTTGATGAATCTATCCTGTGTCTTGATCATTGTCACAAAATATTATCAACTATTTATAATATTAAATAGTATATGCTTTATAAGAATTTCAGGGCAATTCAGAAAATAAAACAAAGAATGGGTTGATATATCAACAAATGTTCAGTGAAATTTTGTCACCTGATTTGAAAGATTAATATTACATAAAATTCTACTTTTTGCCCCTGCTAGTTAAAAGTTATAAAGTCTTACAGATTTTCTTGATCTCTTCTGTTTTAAATGACATTTTAATTTTCTACCATGGGAAATTTCAGAGGCCAATTGCAATTATTATTTTTAAATCTTGTCAAATTAATCATCCTTAAGACTCTCCAACTCTCCATCACTCCTCAATAAGGAAGTTGTTTTTGTTTGGAAATCCTTTTGTGAATTAATAACCGTGAATCACAGAAAAGTAAAAGACTATGCCAAAACATGTGTAAAACCATGACAGCATATAAAAGTGAATCAAAATGCTTCCTAATATTTTGCATTATAGACTTTAATAATAGAGCTTCATTCTATAATAGCTTGAAACAATGACCATGTTAGCAAACTTTGAGGGATATGGACTTGACATTGTATCCCCCTAAAAAGAATCACCTCCAAGTCTTATTGCATTACTACTAAAATCAACAATTTTTAATTTCATGTAAATGTCATTTAGTTGGTGAATTATCCAACTTAAGTTGCATTCTACTGAAATGAAAGAATCAATGTTCCAATAAACACAGTGTAGTAGATTCTATATATGTATAGAAATAATTCCAATTAATTACTGTTTACCATTACATTCATTCTGTAAGGCATATTGATAAATAATTAAAGATTTTTAAGTAGTTTGGTACTGGAGGACAATGCTTCAGCTTTCATATCCAAATTGGAATTACTGCTTTAAAATCTTAACATTTTTAAGTTTGGATACTAAAAGTACTTTGCACTTTAAATGTGTGAAATTGTTCTTACTAAATTGACCTTATATTTTTTGAACAGTGTAGTAGATTCTATATATGTATAGAAATAATGTAATCCACGCTTACATTATACATTTGCTGCCAATGAAGAAATAAACATTAAACATTTGAAGATATTTACCTCCAGTATAGAAATCTTTGATTAAATGTAAGGAATGGAAGAAACCAGAATCTAGAAAAGTCTTATTTAAAGAGGAAAATGCAACACTCTTACACTTTTTTTCCTCTAAAAATTTACAACATTAGACCCTTCCTGTCTGTGCATAAATAAAGAAGGCTAGTTTCTCAATCCAGGAACAAAACAAACAAAATAGCAAAACCATGCCTTTTGTAATTAACAGAAATGGATTCTGTATGGGAGAAAAGAGAAAACTTTTCTTTTGCCTAGATCCCTTTCCCATCTCTGGTGGTTATGTAGTGCACTGGCTCAGCAAGATTGAGTTCACTGAATGGGAAGATCACCAATATTCCAGTTGATAGAAGTGACCTTTCTATGTAGGCGACGCTAGTCTGGCCTGTGACTCTTCCCTTTTTTCCAGCAATGCCATTTGCCAGAGAAATATCTCCGTGTTACTTAGTGACCTAGATGTGCTGCGTTTTTCTCCTAATATCTCTATAAATAAAGAAGCACCATGGAAGTGAGGAGTTGTGGGGAGTTGGGTCAGGGAAGAGTAAGGTCCCTTTCCTAAAGTTTGCTATTTTCTGGGTCTGACACACCTTTCCACAGGATAACAGGAGGACAGAGGCCTTTGCAGCTGCTGATCCTCTGTCAGTGAGTTATCCCCAATAAAACATTTTTAAGCCCATTCTATTCATTTACTTTCCAGTATGTGTGTGAATAGAAGGGTAGAGGTAGTACCCATATTCCTTGGACACCAGTATGACAATAACACAGACATCAAAATCCCTAGATTGCTATCATGTTAAGAAATAATAAAACTGATATATGTCAATCAAGAGGGTTGTTTCAGTTAATAAACAATGGTTCGTAATAGATTTAAAGTATTTTCTTTTCCAATGACATTCATCTTTTAAAATGTGAAGCATTTTGCTACTTATCTTCTGCAAGTTTTTTTTTTAAACTTTTGTTTTTATTTATTTCAGAGAGGAATGGCTAGAGAGAGATAATAATATCAACAATAAGAGAGAATCATCAATCTGCTGCCTCCTGCACACCCTGAATTGGGGATCAAGCCCACAACTGGGTATGTGCCCTTGACGGGAATTGAACCTAGGACCCTTCAGTCCACAGGCTGACTCTCTATCTATTGAGCCAAACTGGCTAGGGCATTTTCTGCAAGTTCTTATCAAGTTCCTATAGTTCTACATAAGGGGCATGATTATTTTATCACCAGTGGCCAGGATTGTCTTGTCATCCCTAAAAAGCATCAGTGTAATATCTTTTCTTCACTCTACCTAGCCACAATAGTTGGAAAAAGCAGCATCCATTAAGCAGTTGAACAGAGACCTGCAGGAAATGCAATGTATACTGGCCCAACACTTTAAGACACAAGTTTATATTAGTAGGGTCATTTCAGATTCCTGAATTTCAGTTTCTTCATTTCTAAAATAAGGGTGTATAATGAAATAAGGACAAATGTTCATTCTGGCTCTCATACTCTGAGTGATTCATTATGTACCTACTAGAGGCCCAATACACAAAATTCGTGCATGGGAGGGAGGGGCAGGGAAGAGTTCCCTCAGCCCGGCCTGCACCCTCTCGCAAACCAGCATCACTCTTGCAATCTGGGACCGCTGGCTCCTAACCGCTGGCTTGCCTGCCTGCCTGATCACCCCTAACCCCTCTGCTTGCCTGCCTGATCACCCCAACCACTCTGCCTGCCTGCCTGATCAACCCTAACCCCTCTGCCTGCCTGCCTGATCACCCCTAACCACTCGCCTGCCTGCCTGATCACCCCTAACTGCTCACCTGCCTGCCTGATTGCCCCTAATCACATCTGCCTCAGCCTTGGCCACTGTGGCTTCATCCAGAAGTATGTCCGGAATGACGTCTGGAAAATCATTTGGCTGTCCGATCTAATTAGTATATTACATTTTCATTATTATAGATTGTGTATCTGATTTTCAACAAATTTTACTTCAATAATATACTTTTAAACTTTGCTTGAGGCCATTTAATCTTTGATAAATTAGCAGATGTATTAGAACTGACAAAACTTTAGTGTCATAATTATGAAACTACTTTTACTTATTAATTTTTATAACAGAACTGTGAGTACAGACTTTGTGGGAAATGCATCAAGTTTATGTCATAACCATAAATATCCTGGATTTATTTTCCATAGCACATGAATCCTAGAAAATGCTACAGATCAAATATCAGCAAGGCATTTTCTTTTACCTTTTGTCTTTTTTACCTTAGTCTCTCTCTAAATTCCCTTTTGCAAACTTTGACCTTAATTCATTAATTATCAAAATGCTTGTTAAATCTTAAAGTTGAGAAAAAAAATAATTATAGCCTTTATTTGAACTTGGGTCCTCTTTGCAGTTAGTTACTCATCTTCTCACGGAAGTCTGTCTAATCTATGGGTATAATATTTCTAGTTTTCTGAGGCTTTTCTCCTTGATATAACTCATATATATTGGAGATAACCAAACTATGCTAAATGCATATGTATATGTTGATCCTAAGTCCTATAATAGGCTTATGAATTCTCTACTATAACTTTCTTTTACATATGATTAAACTGAGGCTTAGAGTGGAAAAAACTCTGTGTAAGGAAAGGTACATTTTAAAACTGAGGGGTTGAGTATGATTTTGACATCACTACAAATTACTAGTTTGTGATTTAAAAGAGGAAAAAAAAACAAATTAAAATATATGAAGACCCAGGTTTGTACAAGACAGTTTGTACAAGATCATATACATACTAAGATTATAATACATACAAAGTAGTATTTGTTACAGAATAAATAGGTGATGGTGGTTATAAATGCTTGTAAACTTATAATCTTGTGTAATTTTACTACATTTTTACCTCCCCTGCTGTATCTCTCAAATTTTGTTAGTTATATAACAACAATATACTGTCTAGATTAATATATCAGATAGAGAGGAAGAGAGGTATAATTAAACTATTTAGTTCAATGCTAATTAATTAACAAGAGTATTTTTCTTCTTGGGAGAGGGACTGGATATGAAGCATTGGTTGTGAGCTGAAGTGACTTGTACTATTCACAATTTTAATCCAGGCATGTATTAACTTAATATTTATATATATTTGTATTGATTTCAGAGAGGAAGGGAGAGAGACAGAGATAGAAAAAAATCAATGGTGAGAGAGAATCATTGATAGGCTGCCTCCTGAATGCCCCCTACTGGGGACTGAGCCCAAAACCCAGGCAAAAACACAGGTAAAAGCCCTTGACTGGAATGAAACTCAGGACCCTTCAGTCCACAGGCCGATGCTCTATTCACTGAGCCAAATTGGTTTGGGTGCATGTATTAACTTTTGAAATCAAAATAAGTCAAATAAGTATATGAACAAATACATAGTAATATAATTAAAATTTTTGGTGAAAAATCTATCTAATAAAAGAGTAATATGCAAATTAACCTTCACTCTGCTATGCCACAAGCCACGCTCACCAGCCAATTAGGAGTGAGTATGCAAATTAACCCAACCAAGATGGCTGCCACCACGGAGTGAGCAGGAGACTTGGGTTTCCCCAGCAATGGAGGAATCCAAGCTCCCATAGCCCTGGCCTGCCTTGGTCTCCTCCACTCAAGGCTACAAAGTTTCAATTATACAAGATAAATAAATCCCAGATACCAGGGCCTTGGCTTGGGTCACTGCAGGGTAAACCACCACAGGCCGCCCCATGTAAACCACCACAAGCCCCTCACCCAGGCCACCCCATGCCCCAAGGGAACCCCCACCCTGATCTGGGACACCCTTCAGGGCAAACCAGCCAGCTCCCACCTACACACCAGGCCTCTATCCTATCTAATAAAAGAGTAATATGCAAACTGACCATCACTCCAACACACAAAATGGCTGCCCCCATGTCGTCAAAGATGGCTTCCCTCATATGGACACAAGATGGCAGCCACAAGATGGCCAGAAGGGGAGGGCAGTTGGGAAGGACCAGGCCAGCAGAGGAAGGAAGTTGGGGGTGACTGGGCCTGCAGAAAAGGGCAGTTGGGAGGGACCCAGGCCTGCAGGGGAGAACAGTTGAGGGGGGGGGGGCAGGCCTGCAGGGTAGAGCAGTTAGGGGTGTCCAGGCCTGCAGGGGAGGGCAGTTAGGGGCAAACACGCTGACAGGGGAGCAGTTAGGCATCAATCAGGGTGGCAGGGGTGTGGTTAGTGGGTGATCATGTTGGCAGGCAGAAGCGGCTAGGGGCAATCAGGAAGGCAGGCAGGTGAGCAGATGGGAGCCAGCAATCCTGGATTGTGAGAGGGATCCCAGATTGGAGAGGGTGCAAGGCTGGGCTGAGGGACACAAGCCCTTCCTCTGCCCCCCTGGTGCACCGGGCCTCTAGTATCAAATAATATTATTATTAAGATAGTCAGAAAATCTGAGAGAATTAAAATGGGAGAAATCCCAGAAAGGATTACAGGTTAGCTCATTAGATTCCTAAGCCACAGATAATTCTAATGTCATTTGAATAACTTTAGAGGATTGAAAAAGATGTCAAATTTTCTAATCCATGTTTAAATGCCATAATGACTCAGAAACCAAAAGAGTAGGTATATTCTCTCTCTCTGTCTGTCTGTCTATAAAAAATATATTTAAAGTGCAATTACAATTCTCAAAAAAACAAATATTACTAAAATTGAATTTTAACACAATTAATATAACAGTTATATGTATTATAAACCAATAGTCAACGTTAAGTGGTTAAATCTAGATGCTTTTTTCTTAAGTGAAGGGTATGTTGGTCTTTAGTATTAGTAGTCATTGCTCTGAAAGTCATGGCCAATGCAAGATACTATGACAAAGACAGGAGTATACACCTGTCTGTGGAAAAGAAGAAATAATACACACATATACCCACACACACACCAAAAAAAAGTGAAGAAAATATGAAAAAATACATGGAAAGTGATTAATCAAAAGTCATTTTTCATAAATATGAGAAAATAACATGATCAGGCAAAACATAAATACAAATGGCCAAGAAAACTTTGAAAATATATTTTGCTTCAGAAATAGTCTAAGTTAAAATTAATAAAAAATAAAATTCATTTTTCCTATAGTATTAGAAAGTATGTTTTGATTATGGACTAAGCTATAAAATAAACACTTTTATATTTATAGTAAAAGTGTCATACTACTGTTTTTATTATCTTTTATTTTTTATGAGGAAGTGAGGAAATTTAGCTTTATGTTTCTAAAGCCTTAAGATTCACATATGGATTGATATAGCTTTTTCATATTTCAGACATATAATAAGAAAATACTCATGGATATTGGTAAAGTTCAACGCCATGTTGTTTCTAATAGTGATAAAATGTAAACAAAGTAAATATTCAACAAAAACTAGAGGTTTGTAGCAGAGGTTAATAGAAATGAATATTTAATGAAGCTCTTTTAGCCAGAGCATATTAGCAACATTATATCATTTAAAGTTTTTCATTGTTATATTTAGTATTTTAAATTTCTGAAAGCATATGTTAAAATATACTTTTCTAATACTTCAATAACTAATATATTTTATTACATGCTAGAGGTCCTGTGCATGAAATTCATGCACAGGGGTGTGTGTCCCTCAGCCCAGCATGCACCCTCTCCAATCTGGGACCCCTCAAGGAATGTCCTACTGCCCGTTTAGGCCCGATCCTACTTGGATCGGGCCTAAACGGGTATTAGGACATCCCTCTCACAATCCAGGACTACTGGCACCCAACTGCTCACCTGCCTGCCTTCCTGATTGTCCCTAACCACTTCTGCCTGCCAACGTGCTCACCCACTAACCACTCCCCTGCCACCCTGATTAATGCCTAACTTCTCCTCTGCCAGCCTGGTCATCCCTAACTGCCCTCCCCTGCAGGGTTGATCACCCCCAACTGCCCTCCCTTGCAGGCTTGGTCCCTCCCTATTGCCCTCCCCTGCTGGCCATCTTGTGGTGGCCATCTTGTGTCCACATGGGGGCAGTCATCTTTGACCACATGGGGGCAGCCATCTTGGGTGTTGGAGTGACAGTCAATTTGCATATTACTCTTTTGTTAGATAGGATTTTATTGCAAATTATGTTTTTGTTAAAATTAACTTGTGTAATAAAATCAAAATTATGTTACAAATATAAATGCTAAAGCATTTGGATAAGAAGAATAAATTTAGCCCTGGTCTGTTTGGCTCAGTGGATAGAGCATTAGCCTGTGGACTGAAGGGTCTCAGGCTTGATTCCAGTCAAGGGCATGTACCTAGGTTTCAGGATCCTCCCTGGCACAGGCCCTGGTCACTGAGGTGCATGCAGAGGCAACCAATCGATGCGTTCCTCTCACATTGATGTTTCTCTCTGTCTTTCCCTCTCTCTAAAAAATAATGGGGAAAGTGTCATCGGGTGAGGATTTAAACATGAACACACACAAAAACAGAACAACACAGAAATAATATTAGTCAGTGGATATCAGATAAAATTTTATGGAAGTAGTAAGAGTTGACATGGAATTAAAAAGAAACTTGCATAAGCTAAACAACCTGAATGCTGTGACCAATATAGCAATTCACTTTATTTGGTGGAAAAGGGGGCAATAGTGACTTTTTAAGCAATAGACAACCCAACCAGTTAGATATTTAGGATTTATTAGTTGGTCTCTAATATCGGTTTTCTTGGCTATAACATAAAATACTTGGAAGAAATAAGTTTATGTTAAATTTCAGGTCTGTCATACAGAGTATCCCGATAATATCAAAAGTCAGTGCAAGTCAAATTTTCCTCTGATCCTTCTTTACTGTCCTCCAAGGTTTATTGGAATTTAAATTTTTTTTTTTCTGTAAGTGAAACTCAATAATCTTACAGGCATCTGTATCACCTATCATATATTTAAATTGTTTTATATATTGAAAACTAAAATGCAGTTATGCTATTAGAATGTTTTGAGTAATGCATATATTAGGAAAAAAGATCTAAAATTAATAATCTAAGTTTCCAACTTAGGAAAGTAGAGACAGAGAAAAATTTAAGATTAAATCAAGCAGAGAGAGAATCAAGATGGTGGCATAGGTAAACACATGTACTTGCTGCCTCACACAACCACATCAAAAGTACAACTAAAAGACAAATCAGTTATCTTCCAGAACCATGGGAAGGCTGACTGAGTGGAAGTTCTACAACTAGAAGGAAAGAGAAAAGGGCATTGAGACTGGTAGGAGGTGCAGAGGTGTGGAGGTATGGAGGTGCGCATGAAACAGGCTGGCAATTGGGTGCACTGTTGTTTTTCTCAATCGGGAGGGACATACAAGCTCCCGATTGCTCTGAACTCCAGTTCTGGGCAAGATTCTGGGGACTCAGACTCATACAGAGAGAAACTGGACTGTCTGGCATCAGGCTGGAACACGAGGGTGGATTTCTCTCAGAGGTGCTCACAGTGATCATTGTTCTTGCATGGGGGCATGGGACGCAGAGACGCAGAGATGGTGGACTGACAGCCATTGCTGTTTGCTCTGCCCTGGTGATTCCCTGAGACCCTGCCCCACCCAATTTACAACCCCACCCAAGCTGTGTCCAGAGGCTTTTGCATATGAATGGCCTGGCCTTTTGCAATCAGCTGGGTAAGAGAACTCCAAAGTTTCCAAAAGAAGGCCCAAGGTTTGGCAGCACACCTGCATTGCTTCACAACTGGGCCTCATCTTGGCACTTCCAAACCCCAACAAAGAGGAGGAATCTTCAGATCTCTCTGTAGCTCCTGCTGGGTGGCCTCAGGCAGTGGCTAAATTAGCACCTCCTTCGAGATCTAGAAGCCAGTGTACCCAGAGGTCAGTGTGAGACCATCCAGATTACAACTCTTCACATCCATAAGTGACACACTCAAGGGGAAGACTCAGTGAGCACCAAAGCCCCACTGAAGAAAGTCCTGCCCCAATAGGGTGTCTCCAGCATAGCAGTTCTTCCATTGTAGAAATAGCTGGTCTTCACAGCCAATTGGTCTGGAGGTCAATTCCTTCCAGTGATACCAACAGCAATCAAAGCTTAACTACAACAAGACTGTGCACACAGCCCACAAAGGGGCGCACCAAGAGTGCCCACCTCAGATAATTGGGGATGCTGAGCCACTGGGCCCTATAGGACACCTAGCACACAAGGCCACTCTATCAACACAGAAAAGCAGCCTAAATTCAGAGACAAAGAAACAGGTCACAAATGAAAGAAATGGAGGAAAGAAAACTACTGGATATAGAGTTCAAAATTGCAGTTATAAGGTTACTCAAGAATCTTCTAGAAACCTCTCAGAAATTTAGTGAGACCCTCAAGGATATGAAAAAGGACCAATTAGAAATTAAGCATACATTGACTGAAATAAAGAATAATATACAGAGATCCAACAGCAGAATAGAGGATCGCAAGAATCAAGTCAAAGATTTGAAATACAAAGAAGCAAAAATCACCCAATCGGAAAAGCAAAAAGAAAAAAGAATCCAAAAATATGAAGAGATAGTGTAAGGAGCCTCGGGGACAACTTTAAGCGTACCAACATTCGAATTATGGGGGTGCCAAAAGACAAGAAAGAGCAAAATATTGAAAAACTATTTGAAGAAATAATGACAGAAAACGTCCCCTATCTGGTGAAAAAAATAGACTTGCAAGTCCAGGAAGTGCAGAGAACCTCAGACAAGAGGACCACACCAAGACACATCATAATTAAAATGCCAAGAGCAAAAAACAGAGAGAGAATCTTAAAAGCAGCAAGAGAAACACATTTAGTTACCTACAAGGGAGTACCCATATGACTGTCAGCTGATTTCTCAACAGAAATTATGCAGGCCAGAAGGGAGTGACAAGAAATATTCAAAGTGATGAATAGCAAGAACCTACAACCAAGATTACTCTATCCAGCAAAGCTATCATTCAGAATTGAAGGTCAGATAAAGAGCTTCACAGACAAGAAAAAGCTAAAGGAGTTCATCAGAACCAAACCAGGATTATATAAAATGCTGAAGGGTATTCTTTAAGAAGAGGAAGAAGAAGAAAAAGGTAAAGGTAAAGACAAAAATTATGAACAACAAAGTGACAACAAATACATATCTATCAACAAGTGAATCTAAAAATTTAATGAATAAAAAATCTGATGAACAGAATAAACTGGTGAATATAATAGAATCAGGGGCATATAAATGTAGTGGACTGACAATTCTTGGGAGAAAGTGGGTCTAGAGGGTGCGGGAAGAGATTGGACAAAAATCTTACACCTATGGCCGAGGACAGTGGGGAGGTAAGGGCATGGGGTGGGGTGGGAACCAGGTGGAGGGGAGCTATGGGGGGAAAAAAGAGGAACACCTGTAATAATCTGAACAATAAAGATTTATTAAAAAAGATTAAATCAAGCAGAAGAAAATAGATAAAACAAATTAGGACAGAAATTCATGACATTGACAACAGGAAAACAAGACATAAATTATTAAAACCAAAATGTAGGTCTTTGAGAAGATCCATAAAATTGATTAATCTCTAGCTAAGCTAACCAAGACAAAAAGGGAAAAAGATACAGATTACCAATGCCAAGAAATGAAGTCGAGTACTCATGACTTATCCCACAGTCATTCAAAGAATAACAGAGGAATACTATGAACAGGTTTTGTTTGTTTGTTTAATTGTGGATGCTGCTTTATTTACAAATGTACTGGCTGGCCAGCTATTGTATATGCCAGCCAGGTCCACAAACAGCCATGGGGGCATAGGGGTGGGGGTCACAGCTCAGCTTTGGTGGGTAAGGCTAACTTGGCCTTGCCATGGGTGCAATGATCCATCCTGGGGCCCAGATGGGGACCTGCTAGGTGGTAGCAGGGTGGACAGTTCTATAGCAACAAATTTTATAATTTAGATAACAATGAACCAGTTCTTACAGAGATACAAATTAGCAAATTCAAAAAGAGAAAAGAGATAACCTGAATCATATTATATTCATTTAGAAATAGAACCAATAATTAATAACCTTGTGTTAGGTCCAGATAGTTTCATTGGTGAATTCTACCAAACATTTAAGGAGAGAATATTACAAATTCTTCACAACCTATTCCAGAAATATAGCAGCAGAGGGAACAATTCTTAACTCATTTTCTGAGGACGGTGTTATGCTAACACTAAAACCGAATTAAGATATTACTAAAAAGGAAAAGAAAACTACATACCAATAGCTCTCATGAATATAGATGCAAAACTCCTTAATAAAATATTAGCAAGTAAAATGTAAATGTGATGAAAAGAATTATACTACATGACCAAATGGGATTAATTTCAGCTATGCAAGCCTAGTACACCATTCAAAAATCAATTAATGTAATCCACCACATCAATAGGATAAAAGAGGAAAAAATCAAATGATCATAGCAATATCTTTAATTTCTAATCACTTACCTTGGGGCTATGTAAACTGTTTCCATAGTACCTGAAGTAAATACATATTTACATAGTTAAGTCCAAAATTATCACAATTTGCAAAATCAAAAACAATTATTCAGAACTGACTTGGGTCTCTTGTATTTGAATTCACATTTGGTAACGCTTAGTCATACTACTTAATTTTTTAATTTTTAAAAATAAATATTATTACATTCTATAATTGTAAAATACGTAGAACTTGAAAATAAATTTATGTAAGCAAAAACATTTGATAAAATGTCATCATCATTACGCAAATTGTTCTTGCTTATTTAGGACAGAAACCGTCTATGCAAATACAAGTACAAATTATCATCCCTATATGTGCATCAATACAGTTGAAACAGCGAATCTAACACTGCTTTTGTACAAGCCCATTGTACCATGTTCTTAGGGATGGTTGAAGTCATATATACTCAGCCTGGTTTCAAAATCAAATTACAAATTAGTTTCCTAGCAGCTACACCTGGGGCAAGAGTAGGCTTCAAATTGTCATGGCTATGTGCGTGGCCACAGTTTCAGGAAAGGTGAAATCTATACTAGGATCGACAAGGGGTTCTAAAGCAGAGGTGATCATTCCACATTCAAGATCTCTTGACCAATTTTATAACCAATGGCAATAAATATTTTGAACTTTGTAACATAAAACTGAATTTAAAACAGTAAGGAAGAAGAGAGAGGAGAAGAAAGGGTGAGGAGGAGAAAGAAGGAAGAGGAAGCAGCAGGTGAAATAGAAGACAGAAGAAGTAGAGGAGAACTGGGATTTGGGCTGGAGAAAGAGTAGAAAGGAGACAGAAGGGATTGGATTGGGAGTATTACCTGAGTGTATGTGTCTTTGTGTCTGTTGTGTGTTTTTACTACAGATGCTGCCTTCAGAGTTATACTTCACTTGGTAATACAAGAAAAAAACAACAACACATTGCATCATTTTGAGAACCTTTTAAACATGCATAAGCTGCTTTCATATCTAAAAAGCAAAGTAGCAAGCAATCAGTTTGTTGCAAACACATGTAACAAGACAACCCCTCAATTCTGTTTCCACTTTTGAAACTGTTTTTGTCATTCTCCTTCCTTTGAAAAATGAATTTTCTTGGAAAAATTGCCACTTTCTCATCCTCCATTTACTTCTCCATCATACTAGAATCTTGTTCCACCAAATTAACTCTACAGAAAATGGTAGTGTTGTGACTTAAAGGGCAATCTGAGTGTCATTTGCTGTGCACTTTTTAAAATTCTCATACGACAGTTTTTTAGAGTTTGATACTGTTGATTATTGATTAATCCTCTTTGAAGATTTGAATAATAACCTCTCCTGGTTTCCCTTCCTCCTCTTGGACTAATTTACAGGTTGCCTTTCCTGGCTTCTTTTTTCCTCTGGATCCTTAATATTTCCCTATTGGACCTACGGAGCCTTTCAATTTTTGCTCTAAGATATTTCCTGTAGTAACAGCATCCATATTTTTGGCTCTTATGATCTTCAGCCCACCTGTTTATTAAATAGAGGCCCAGTGCACAAAATTCGTGCACTGGGTGCGGGGGCGGGCGGGGGAATCTCCCTCAGCCCAGCCTGCACCATCTCCAATCTGGGACCCCTCAGGGGATGTCCAACTTCCGGTTTAGGGATCAGGCCTAAACCGGCAGTCGGACTTCCCTCTCATGATCAGGTACTGCTGGCTCCCAACCCCTCATCTGCCTGCTGCCAGATTGCCCCTAATCGCTTCTGCCTGCCAGCCTGATCACCCCTAACCATTCCCCTGCCAGCCTGATTGACACTTAACTGCTCCCCTGCTGGCCTGTTTGCCCCCAACTGCCCTTCCCTAATGTAATGGCCTGGTTGCCCCTAACTGCCCTTTCCTGCTGGCCTGATCACCCACAACTGCCCTCCCCTGCCAACCATCTTGTGGTGGCCATCTTTGACCACATGGGGGTGGCCATCTTGTGCAAGGGTATGAGGGTCAATTTGCATATTGCCTATTTAATATATAGGATGACTTTTTAAATAAATTCATTAGTTCCAAAATCTCTATTTCTAAAACATATCATCTGTAACTCTCCTAATCCACCTTAACTGTCTTTTAGATATCTGTACCTGTTTTGCATAATATATATCTCTCCTCTCAAAACTGGGTCCTCTCTTTCCATTTTATCATTTTCAGAAGAGGCACAACCATCGACTGAGTTAACCAAATTAGCAACAAGGAACTTATTTCAGGCACTTTACTCACTATAATACTACAAATTTAATTAGAATTTTTTCCAGATTTTTATCTCCTTAATATATCTGATCTATTCCTTTTTAGTCTCTATCAAATCAGATTCTAATATCATACATTTCCACCTACTGAATCATTCTACAATTGGCTTATTCTTTCAATGTGGCAATTTTGATCATGTCACTTCCAACATGAGGCCATTCAGCAGCTCCTCAATGTCTATAGAACACATTTTAATCTCCTTAATATTTTGGAAAGTGGGCATGGGCCTTTTTGACCAGCTGCATACCTCTTTTTTAATCTTATCAAATTATCTTTCCATCACTTAGCCTTATGTTTCACCACACAAAACAATTTGTAAATCCTCAATTTGGGCATGGTTACAAAAATGTGTCTCTTTTCACATAAGGATTCTTCTTATCTACACTAATAAAAGAGAAAATTGACCATACCTTCACAATGCCCACCAGCCAATCAGGAGTGAGTATGCAAATTAACCCAACAAAGATGGTGGGTTAATTTGTATATGCAGGCACCAAGTGGCCAGGGTGGGGCAGGACGCTTGTGTCGTTGCCATAGCAACAATGCGGGCGTTCCTCATTGCCCTGCTGCTCTGGGCCTCTGGGCAGTGTGGGAAGATGGAAAGGCGGCTCTGGACCAAAGCGAAAGCGGTGCTGGCAGCCAGAGGAAGGAAGGCCCATTCTTGCACGAATCTTCATGCATCAGGCCTCTAGTTAGAATATATTTTTTTCTTCAGCAATCTTACACATTACACTTATTTCATTTGAGAATCAGGTTTTTTCAATTTTTTATATAACAACTTGTAAACATTATTGATATTAAAATTCTCATTATATCTTGCCTCGATATTGGACTTTAAGTGAATAGACCCCATGTCTTATTTGTAACTCTTTCCAGCAACTATTTCAATACCAGATGCATTATAGTTTTTAATGAGTATGAAAATAAATGAATTTTGACTGAACACTGGCATGTTTTTGTCATCTATTTATTTGATTGAAAAGGCAATGGGGGTGATTAAGATTCGAGATGTAAGTAAGCAAAAGGAAGAAAATCAAACATCAACTACACCATCCATCTGCTATTAAGATTTTGGCACACATGCAGGTATTCATTTATGCAAACCTTACAAAAGAAAAAATGATGTAACTCACAGGGCATATGCAAAAACTGCTTAATTCACTTGTAATCAAATGTCTATAAGTTAAAACAGCATTAGGAACACTTTTAACAAGAAAAATAAAATCTGGCAATAAATCTAATATTTAATAATACATAGTGTTGGTAAAATGTAACCCTAAAGGTTGATAAAGCACAAAAATCAAATTAACCAGTCATTTTCATTATCTCTCCTCCCATCTATATCTGTTTATTTGTCTATCATCTATCTGTCTTCTCTCCCTTGATATAAGTATCTGAAATATATGTATTCTTCAGGTTAAACTTCAAGAAATAATTATGCTTCCACAGTCATCCAAGTCTCCATTGATAGCTTTAATTTTATCCGTAGCTCATTTTGCCTTCGCTAACTCTTCTTTCTTGGGTTGGGTAGGAGTGGAGTAATTTGTATGTTGGGGGGGTGGGCAAGCAAAGAGAAAATGATAAATTATGTATACATGACACCTTTTAAGTTCCTACCAGATAAGGTTTCTTATACCCTGTGAAAATACTCCTCTCTCAGTCCAGACACATGCCCAGGCTTTGAGAGTTCAAAGGTTTCTGCTCAACAAAGTGCTTAATGTAGATCTCCATTCATGGATTTGTGGCTACTTTATAAGGATCTTGCAAACCAGAGTTTTGTTGTCAATGTAGTAAATCAAAATCTAGCTCCTTCTGCCAGTGCCTTGGGGGAGTTGCCAATTACCTTGCAGACATTTAGTCTTCGCTAATTGCAAAGTAAAGAGAATTCTGCCCTTACTAGTATTACCCTCCCACCGGGCTTTCCTCTCCTCTATGCAGTACTAGTACATTGAAGGATTTGCTATTATCTACTTAATTTTTTAAAGTTGAAGGAATCTGAATTCCAGAATTTAGAAACGTGTTTAAGAAGCAACTTTTGGTCCTCTCAAAGATCCCCTGCTTTATGCTAGCAGTCCACCAAACAGATCCCCTGTCTATTGTGAGGGTGGTGCAGGGTGCTGAAGGAGTAGCACCATTGACCTTGCTTCCTGACCAGTCATTCTGCAAATTGAATTTTATTTTACATTGAAGAAATTCTGATAACTTTTCAATATAACTCATAATTTTTCATTTTCTGTCATTCCTGTTTTCACCTGATGCCATATATGGTAAAGTAGTGGTTTCAGTATTTGCCTCAATCCAGAAGCATATGTCTGAGAGTTCCTGCAAAAACACAGCTCTAGAAAAGTTGCAAGTTCAGCTGTAACTGTAGAAAAAAATTTAAGCCATTCAGGTAGACATCCATAGAGCTAAAAACTGATAACATGCTGAACAAGAGTTCGCATTTTCCAAACAGCAACCAAATTTTCTAACAAAATGCCATAACAACAAAATGAAAATAATGCTATACAATAAAAGGCTAATATGCAAACAGACCAAACAGTGGAACAACTGAACAACCAGTCACTATGATGTGCGCTGACCACCAGGGGACATAGGCAGAATATGGCAGGCATCAGCCACAGTGGGATGGTGGAGCAGGTAGAGTGGGGGCACTAGATCAAGGTGGGGCACCAAGCATCTGGTGGTTACTGAAAATTCTTTGATCCCAGATATTGAGGTCCCACCTGGTGCTCTCACCTGCTGCTGGTGCCGGAATTGCTGCTCGTACCCGCTGCCAGCTTGGCTCCATCAGTGGGTGTGAGTGGTGGCTGCCGGCCCTAAGTGCCCCTGAGGGCTTCTCCTCTTTCTCTTGCTCCTGAGGGGCTATCGGGGCAGCAGCTGCCATTCACACCCTCTGCTGGCACTGGCCCAATCACTCTGCGGGTGCTAGCGGGGCCAGTGCCCTCAGCATATAGGAGCAGTGGTGGTGGGACCAGGGCTGCTGGCAGACTGGGGAGTGGGGGCCAAGTTGGACTGGGCCATGGGGTGACATGGAGGATGGGCTGAGACCTGCCCGTGTGCCCACAGCAGTCTTGCCGTCCACAGTTTCTTCCAAGGTGCACAAGTTCATGCACTAGCCCCCTTCTACATATAATAATACAGAATGATGATAAAAAATGATGATGATATCGGTAATGATGTTTGAGTACTAACTGCATTCTCAAACTATGTTATGGACCACTTTGCCACTTGTTTTTAGCTATGTTTTCTTCATCAAACCTCACAACAACCAAAGAGTAGAAATTATCTCCATTTTCATTTTTTTAAAGATAAGAAATTGATGATTTCTCTCTTGGTCTGTGTCTTCTTTAGAATACCTCTATTTTGCTGAACTTTAATAACTGTCACGTAACTTTATACAGAAGCAGTTTTAGAAATCTAACAGCCCCACCCCCTCATTTTAGGGAAAGGAAACTGAAACTCAGAGAGTTAAGTGATTTGTCCATGGTCACTCAGCAGGGTAGTTTCAAAGCAGGCCTCTAAATTTAATCCCCTAGTGCACAGTACGGTCTTCCCTCCATGATATCTAAATTAACTCTAACAATGAGGACTCATAGTTTGATCATTGTGAGTAAGTGAAAGTGATAGACTATTTAAAATCTCTGAGAGGCCAATGTATGCATTCAACGAATACACCAGGCTGCCTATTTGGTTCACAGACAAAAGTGATGAATTTTTCATTGTTCAGTTGTGAAAGTCCTTTCTTCTCCTGGTACTCATGACAACTAATAGTATTGTATAGTGAGAAGATCATTTTTATTCTCAAATGTCCCTTTCCTGTTAAAATAATAAGCACATTGGTTTGGATCCTTACTCTACAGGTGTATTACTGATTTATGACAAGGTACATAAATTCAGCAATATTCGTGGCATATCATATGAATATTATAAAAGTTATAGAATATCTATTATCCTTAGCTCAATAATTCCTGAAAATAATTGGTTTGCATTATGAAACCTGTAATTTCTCACAAAAGGAAAATACCCTGAAGCAATTTCACACCAGCTTCACATACGTTCTGCCAAAAGTTATATAAAGCCAAACCTCCCAGCCTAGAGCTGCAGCAATGTAATTAGATTTCTATTTCACAACTGAATATGCTGATTTCATTGGGAGGCGTTTAACCATATATTTTCCTTATTATGCAAAAATGTCATTGTTGGATGTGGAGAAGTTGAGTTATAATTAATTACACAATTCCAGGGAATGACTTTGAGACAATAACAGGATGGAGTTCCCATTGAGATGTAAATGAGCCCCACTTAAGTCTCCAGATCATTGATTTCTTTGCTCTTTAGCATTAACCTCCCAGCTCAAAGATTTCCAGGGCTTACAGAACAGAAAACACAGGGAAAGTAGGAAGCATCATGTGGGGCATCGTAGGTAATTTGGTGGTCCAAACATTCCAAAATTCTTGAAATGGAGATAAGAGTGATATACTCTGTGGTGGGACTATTGCTAGAGCTGAGGGCAGCAGCTTTGGGCAGCAGTCTTCCCAGGCAGATAAAATAAACTCTCAACAGCAACGTTCTCAAAGTTTTGCAAGAATTATCTATACCTCCAGCAGCCAGTGTGTTCATTAAAAATGCACATTGTCAGCCCAACTTACCTAATCAGAATGTCTTGAGTTGGAGTCTTGAATATGCACTTCTGATGAGCTCCCCAGGCAATTCTTAAAGCACACTGAAGTTTGACAACCACTGATCCCTAGAGCTCCCTGACAGGCAATTGGTGAGAGGCAAGCAGATGGTTAACAGGTGCTAAGTCCCACACCAAGTATCAGATGAGTTTCACTGGGGAAGGCCAATCACTGTCTCCCTGGAACTGGGAGTTTCAGAGGTACCTTGCAGACAGAAGGGTAGCAGAGCCCCAGTCTCAGGTTTGGGTAGAGTTCTGATCTCAAGGAAGAAATACGTGTGGCCCCTTGTTTGAGGAATATCAGTGCAAGGCTGGATCATAAACAGAAAATAAGGAGTCAGCTTGGAAGTGAGAACACAGGGCCAGAGTTTAACTGTATTAACTGTAATGAGATGTATTTACAAATACATTTAATCATTCATTTGTGGATTTTTTTCAAAGGTTCTTTGGCACACAAGAACAGAAAACACCCCATCCCTTTCTTCCAGAAATATATAGATGAAACAGAAACGGAAAGATCAATAAGGAACTGTAACAGACACGTTTTAATGGTTATTTACTTTTCCATAAAATGAGGACTGATAATCATCGTGATGGTGCTATCCTTCATCTCACAAAGGATGTTGTTCTATTGGCCTCCAGGGAACAAAAGCCAATTTCTGTGGGGACATTGTCATTCCTCTTTTGTGACCTCCATTTAAAAAGCAGCACGGAATCTAGTTGTTATTCTAGCACTTTTCCTATAATTCGGCCAGTTTAGTAAAAACTCCAACATTCGCAACTGATGTTTCCCAGAAGAATGTGTTTCCGTGAAAAAGAGGGACCTGCTAGTACTCCCTGAAAATGTTGGTCAGATGGGCTCATTAGATGAGAGAGGACTGAGTGAAGAGATGAGAGAAAGCCAAGGGGACTGTCCTGTGGCTAACACCCATTGGGAGCCTCTCAGCAGGAAGACAAATCCCTTCCTCCTCCTGGTAGAAGCCAGCTCCTCATTAAGAGCACATTGAAGTCACCTATCGTTCTCCTCCTTGTACTAACCACTATACATTGTGGGTAATTCCTTTACTTACTGCACACTTTTTAAATCTCCTTCTGTGTGCCATATGGCAGTCTAGGCACATCCATAAGTAAGACGGATGATGTCCCTAACTTCTGTGTTTCCTTTTCCTGCATTCTCTTTAAAAGATAGGTTAGAATGCCTGGTCAGTGTGGCTCAGAGGCTGAGCTTTATCCAGAGCACCAAGAGGTCTCCAGTTTGATTCCAGGTCAGGGCACATGACTGGGTTGTGGGCTTGCTCCCCAGTTGGAGGCATGCAGGAGGCAGCCAATCAATGTTTCGCTTTCATTGATGTTTCTATCTCTCTCTCTCTTTCCCTTCTTCTCTAAAATCAATAAAAATATATTTTTTAAAATATAGGCTAGAGTATTGGGTAAAGACTTTTGTCTACCAATGTTTTATGTCTTGTCCAGTTTTGACCAGATCAAAATGGGAATGCTTTCTAAGATTCCAATATAACAAAAAACAGGTTTTGATCCCTTTGGGTAGATGGCAAATCTATCTGGTGAGATATAGACTAATTTTATTGCATAGAAGTGGCATATTTAATGATAATTGGAATGAATCTGTGATAGCTACAAAGAAAGGGTTGGAAAGGGTTAGTGGTATTGAATTAGGATGTAATTTCTATGATTTTAAAATTATAGATGAAGTGATTAAATACTTCAAAAGTAGTAATTACAAAGTATCCCATGTTGTGCACATTTTTCCCCATTTATAAAATAGGAGATTACTAGTTGTTCCTCCTTCCAATTAGTTTAAGTTGCTGAGTGTTTGTGGATTTAAAAAATATTCTTAAGACAGAAATATGTTCTCAAAAGTTTCAGTTTGCTAGTGCATAATACAAAAAGGGTGTTTCATATTTAACATGCATATCTCCTGAAGGTACACATGCTATTTACTTTTCCCACTGTGTAAAGTTTTCAGATGAAAAGAGCTCTTCAGCAGTAGATGGAACACTCTGCCCAAGAAAGTATAGCCATTCCTGTGAGGCAAAGGGTATTGCAGACCCTATCCCTTCTGATGAGTGCTAATATATACTTTTAATGGCAATGCTTATTTCTATTCTATCAGTGCTAATATGACTGAACAGCTCATTTATGCAATTTTCCATCCTCCTACAAGATGGATAAGTAAGCTTAATGTATAAGAGATCTGGACAGAACAGAAAATGAAATCTGGACAGAACAGAATAACCAAGGTAGTACATACAATTACTAGCATCTGTCAATCCTTCACCATCATTTGTCACTCATTCTATTACTAATTCTATTGTTGAAATTATGTGTCACAGGCTAAATGTGATGGAAAGTTACTTTTCAGCTTTTCTTAAATAATCAATGAAAAACACATTCAGAAAAAAAATTCAACTGGCATTGCTCGTCACTTTTACATTTCTAAGATGGAGGAAAATATACTCTCCATCTTTTTTTTTTTTTTTTTTTTTTATAAAGTAACCCTGTTAAGAACACAGTAAGTATGGAAAATAATTTCCAGTTCCTTAGAAAAAAGTGTTTTTTTTAATCTGTTCAGATAAATGCACAGTTTCTAATGCAGAGTCATATGATTATTAACACATTTGGTATAATATATTTATTTTCTATTCTGACTTACTGAACTATTAACAATGATTTAACAGGTTTTAATCATATTTTGAGATAGTTACTCCTAAAACTTACTAAAAAATGTTTTTGGGCTATAACATTTATCTTGAAAACACTAGTAATTTAAAAATACCTAGTGATTCTATTATGATGACATACTAGGAGCCCAGAGTGCGATTCGAAATCACGCGGCACCACCCACCTTCGAGTTGCTGGTCTGGCTCTGCCTCGCGCCCCCGGCCCCACAGCAGACACAGCCGCTGCTGATCAGGCCCTCGCCCAGCGCAGGCCCTACCCCAACGCTGTGTATGCAACCTCCTCCTGTCCAGTGTCCAGTCGACCAGTTATGATGTCTTGGTTAATTAGCATATTTCTCTATTATATATATATGTAATATATTTCACAATATAATATATTTCACAATATTAACTAAACCCACCCTATGTCTACCAGCTTGTAATAGATAAAACAGTGTGGTATTACCACTGTGATATACATAGTCACATAATGAAAATGAAGAGAAAGTCCAGAGAATGATCCAGGGAGTTGTCTAGACTCTACTTTCCAATAAAAGCGAAATTTCCAATGAGTGCAAATGATAGATTTTTCAGTAAATGGTGCTAGCGTTTGGAAGGAAATTTAATTACATTTAGAGAATAAAGTCCAATGAATATTCTGGTATACCAATGTGAGAAATTTAATTTTCCAAAATTATTTGTAGAGTGTATACAATGATGTATTACAAAAGTTCTAAAATTGTACATTTTTTAATCTTTTTAAACCCTTATACCCTTTTTAAATTTAAGAAACCATGGTGGGCATGCAGAAGTAGTTATGCAGAACAATAATCATCTTGGCATATGTTTTTAAAATATATTTTTTTTATTTCTGTGTTTTCTACCTTTCCTGGCATTCAAAATTGATCCATTAAGTGGCACTTTGGAGTGTGGCTAATTATTTACAGATATCACATGAACCATGTACACTGGTATGCTGATAAATATTTAGCAAAAACAAACAAAGCCTTAATTGATGACATTGGGTGCTCACTGTGTTGTAAATACTCCCACCATGGGGATTTTCAAACTACCAACATGACATCATTGAAGGTGGAGATGGGAGAAGATGTGCACAATTGGCCCTATCTTCCAGCAGGTCCCAGCACACCACTAAAGCCATTTATTAAAAAAAAAAAAAAAAAAAGGCTTGCCAGTGTTGCTCAGAGGTTAGGCTTTGACCTATGAACCAAGAGTCATGGTTCAATTCCTAGTCAGGGCACATGCCTGGGTTGAAGGTTTAATCCGCAGTGGGGGGCGGGGTGGTGCAGGAGGCACTGATCAGATCAATGATTTGCTCTCATCATTGATGTTTCTATTTCTGTCTCCCTTTTCTGTCCTCTCTAAAATCAACAAAAATATTTAATTAAAAAAAAAGGAACTTCACAGCTTCACAGGCTAGACGCTAAAGGAACTCATAATTTGTTTATTCTGAGTATTTGTTCTGCATAGTGATTTCCTGAGAAAAAGACCGCTTTGCTGCTAACACCTACATTATCGGTAGGCAAGGAGAAGGCTTAAGCTTAAATTGCTAACTAGGGATCTGAGGACAAAATCTAATAGGAAATTTTTAAAGTGTTTTTTCTAGCCTAATTCCTTGTGATTTTGAAGGGGAAAATCTGGGAGTAGAGGGAAGCTGTTTTCCTAAAGTCTTAACAATGATGTTGAGGATACTAAGGCACTGCCATATTCTTTTTATCACTAATACTTCTTATGATTCTGGGCTTTTTTTTTTAACATCACTGCATCTCAGTTTTCATATCTCAAAAATAAAAGGGGATAATCAGACCTCCACTAACAATCAAAAGATGATCATGAGGTGAATGTGAAGAGTTAATTGTGGAAGTTACTCTGCTAAGCAGAAAACATTAAACAAACATGAAGATTTATTATTGGACATTTTGGGCAGAGTCCTTTAAAAATGACCCTGAGGTATCTTTATGATGCCAAAATACCTGGCCAAGTTTATAGGAAGCAATGAATTAAATCAGCATCTCTCTCTCATTTATTTCTTGTTTTGAAGCTAATTAAATAATTATGAAATAATTTAGAAACAACATATGAATTCTTAAGACATAAAATAAATCATAAGAAACTTTTGAAAAAAGGTAACTTCCTGTTTCTCCCCCCCCCCCCCTCCAGTTTGCATTGTTGTTCATTCGTGCCATGTATGAGGATTCTCTTCTTTTCTTACCTCTACTGTAATCACTCTTTTCAGGTGTCCTTGCTGTTTCTGCCTTCTCCATAGAACTCTGAATATTGCTGTGCCCAGCCTCAGACAAAATTGTTATTCTACTCACACACACCATTACCTGATCTCATACATTTTTATGGCACCAAAGGGTATCAATATGCCACTTGCATTGTGTGTGTTTTTGTGTGCACGTGTGAACATGTGTGCATGTGCAGATAGTTCTTGCTCTTGGTGGAAACCTTCCCATTGAGTCAGCAACTTGGACCTTTCCCCTGGGTGTTCATTAATACCATACAAATTAATAAGTAAAAAACTGAACACTTGATTCTGCATCCCCTGGAATTCTTAATGACATTAGCAACTATCCTTAATTTTTTACAGAACACCAAGATGTGGTTGTGTACCCATCCCCAAATTTTGCTTCTGAATATTTGAAATCTTTTGCTAAGGTTTTCTCTTGGAAATAATATATGGTTCTTAATTTTTGATCAATTTAAGTACAAACGCCCATAAACTTACCTGCCTGGTGGCAATCACAATTTCCTATATAGAGTACACACAGCATGAAGACATTTTATTACCAGCTAACTCAGAAAGATTGCAAGTATTGGCTCATTCTCAGTGTGAAACCAAAATATCAGAAGGCAGGTAGAACATTAACCCACCACAGTCATTCACACAGGAACCAGTAGCCTGTTGATTTCCAAAGTATCTAAGGCTGCCTCTCAATGCCCAAGGCATAAATGCAATAACCATCACAACCCGTTATTGAATTCCTAGGTCCTCACAGATGTAATTCACAGTAAATTTTTATTTTTTTTTTGGAACATTGATAATGTTGAGATAGGGAAAATGTCACATTTCATTCTTCTTGGTATAATGGTTGATAATTGGTGAGACCTTATTATATTTCAGTCATGAAGTAGCAATGTAAAGCATAAGATATATGTTTTCTCTTTCAAAAACCTATTAGGGGAAAACAAATAAGGATTAAGGCATAAACTATTTTTTCATCCAAATGTAGTGAAAACAGTGGGATGCCTTTTTATGCTAACTATGTCTAGGAAAGAATTGAAAGGCTTGCTGAGCCAGAAACATAAATGGCTTTGATAGCTCTGGAGTTGAAAACCTTTATTTACATTCACTCAGTGTGAATGTGAGCTTCCATATGGTCAAAACCATGGCTTATGAGTCTATAGAGAAGGTTAATATGTTATCTGGCTCTTCTCACACAAATTATATTCTGATGGCAACCATTAGCCCTCTCCTAGTTTTCTTTCTTTTATGAGCCTTCCCAAACTCTTCTCCCCTTTGACCTACAGAGTCCCTCCTCCACCAGGCTAAGTTCAGCATGATTGACTCTGAAGGCAAGGTCTTCTGTTTTCTACCACAGAAAAGTAATGCTTCACTAAGGCATTTCCTTCCGAATCATTTGGCTTTTTAGATATAGGAAAAAGAAATCAAGGCACATACTTGGCTTAAGTTAGAGGATTTTATTGCTTAGTTATGTTGATGATGATGAATGGTAATGGCTGTAGACATTTTTTTCTCATATAACATTAAAATATAGTGTTTTCAATGCTCTGTTTCACATTTATTTCCTGCAATCCAAATGCTCACTTGCTCATATAGCCTCTAGCTTAATATTCTTGCATTCCAAATGGTGGATGAGAAAGACAGTCATAGAAAAAATGAAAGTAGTGAGACACTACAGTGCGTTTAATCACTCTTTCATTAATTCTGTCATTTATTCAATCAACATATTTCCAGAAGCTATGCCTATCAAGTATACTACTTCCAAAACAAATTGAAACTTAAACTAGCCTGGGATTGCCTGGTGAGCTGGTAAACAGATCTTCAAGTAGTTGGTTTGCATGAAAATGTACTTATTTTGGTGGAAGGTGAAAGGGAAGATTTTTGGATATGGACACCTGGCGACTGAGACCAGAATGGGGACATTGTAGAACAATGCAGTGTCCTCCTTTACCTTGCAGCATGAATTGAGTCTGAGGTCTGAGAATATAGAGATGAAGGGGAATCTGAGAGATTGTCTGAAATCCTATGTCTCCAGACAACAAAAATGATAGGATGGGGGTGGGGTATTAAGGTTGTTGTATCATGTGGATTTTCATGGTGATTCTCAGTGATCAGAAAAAAAGCCACAGAGACCAGGAGCTCAGTGGTTAACGAGGATGCTTGGCCTCCACTTAGTACTCAGCAGTTGCTTATCTAAATTAATAGCAAATTCCAGTATTATCAGGCATACGTATGACCACATAGTAGACATCCTTTGGGACTCCCAGAAACATTACAGGATAAGTTCAAGTCATTGAGATCCTGACAAGAATAAGTAGAGTTTTCTGTTACTAGTGTTAATTTAACCTCACATCTACCTTCAGATTGCTGAAGTCTGGGAAAGATAAGTATCACTTTCTGGGGATAATTGAGATTTTATGTAATGAGCATAGAAAGGATGTACCTGCATGACATGAACCCAAGATGCTCACATGCTGGGGGTAGGAGGTGGGGAGGGAGACTGGAAAAATAAAGCAATAATAAGTACATCCTAGTATGAGATGCTTTGATAATTTGGGGTGAAAGAGTGATGTAGAATCACAGAGGATAGATATACAATCCAGTCTAGAAAGACTGAGTTTTGAAAGATACAAAGGAAAAAATTAGAGGAAGCATAAAATGCACTACAGCAAAGGAATTAATAAGACTTTCTAAAATATATTCATGGACTTGCAAGAGCTTAGCTGTATTTGAAGCATGGGTTTCAATTAGGGTATAAGCAGTAGCTAACGGTAGATAGATTAATATAAATGATAGACAGTGTGATGGAGAAATATATAGACATATAGCTATGCATTCAGTAGACAATAGGGCCCATTTCATGAAAGACCATGTCTCCTACCCTGGTATCAGGTCCTATGAGGCCAAGGACCATATCTGTCCTATTCACTGATATACCTCAAACAGCAGATCAGTTACTGGTAAGCAGCAGACACTCAATAAGTAGTTGTTGATTGAATAGATGAATGCATAGCAATGTGGTTCAAGTTTATTCTATACCTAAGGCAAGTCACCAGACAATAGTAAATAGATAAATCTTTTGAAGGGAAGAAATAATATATAACTGTGGTCCAAGAGAGACAAAAGTTTGGCTCTTATTGTTTTCTTTTTAAGATGATAGAGTTGAGCATATTTATATGCTGGAAAGAAAGAACCAATAGGAAGAGAGAGGATAAATATTCAAAAGTGAGGGCAAATGTTGGCATGATTGCCATAAAAAAGAATTAAGAAATAGGTCCTAAATAATAGGAAGTTTTTGCCTTGGACAGATGGCATTATATCTCTTCCACTGAGAAAAAAAAAAATAAGTAGAGGAAGGTGAGCAAATAAGTTATACCACTGGAGAGAAGAGGTTGGAGGAAGAATGGAGGCTATAAAAAGACCCTCCTGATGTCTTATGTTTTGTCTATGAAGAAGAAAATAAAATAGTTTTCTCAGAAGTGCAGAAAGAGACCAAAAATAAAAAGAAAGAAAGAAAAACTCAGAAGACCATCCTGATCACAATCAGCTTGATGGATGGGGAGAATATGCTGAATGCCTTGGCTAAAGCTGGAAATAGGATTAGTGTCAGCAATAATTTGGATGTATAATTTCTCTTCTACCAATTTTATTCATAAAGGGGTAAATGAAAGGGAAGTATGGTATAGGGCAGTGGTCGGCAAACTCATTAGTCAACAGAGCCAAATAGCAACAGTACAACGATTGAAATTTCTTTTGAGAGCCAAATTTTTTAAACTTAAACTTCTTCTAATGCCACTTCTTCAAACTAGACTCGCCCAGGCCATGGTATTTTGTGGAAGAGCCGCACGGCTCGCGAGCCGCAGTTTGCCGACCACTGGTATAGGGGGCATACTTAAGAAGCAGAACAAGTGTTTTTTAGAGCTTATGTAATGTAGGCTTATATAAGACAGTGGACATTCTAATAGCATAAAGAAATATCTCTCATGACGTTGCACATGAGTGTGAATTTTACCTCCCTGATTGACTCCTTCAGCTCTAATAATATCCTTAGTCAGGGCTTCTCTTCTTGTTCTCTCTTTTTTTTTAAGTAGAGTAAGGTAAAATGAATGATGATAATATTATGAGGCATTGAGACATATATTTAATACCCACTAAGACTTTGTGCAAAAGGCTGAATCAAAGTGGCTACAGTTGGTCCCACGTGACGGTTGTTCAGGCACCTTTGACTTACATTCCAGCCCCTAAATTACTCACGAGCAGTGCCACTCATATCCTAAAACTCCTGTCTTATAACCTGAGACTACCAATAGGAAAGGTAGATTAGGTTTGGGAACTGATGCTCAAAAGATTCCTTAAGAAAGTCAAGGATTTTCAATTTTACGATGAGTCAAGCACAAATGTAACTTGTAGGACAGAATAAAGTATGAGTAAGCAGAAAAATACAGGCAAAAGATAAAGTAGGATGAGATACTAATGCAAACCAGAGAATTTGAATAAGCCAACATGCAGCCTAAGAAAAATATGAAGCAAGTCTATGGACTACAGGCACTTTGAATTTTTGCACTTCTCAGATACTGCATTTTTTACAAATTGAAGGTAAGACCCTCCAGCAGCAAAAATAATATGATTCTCTGAAGCCTCAGATGGTAGCTAGCATTTTTAACAATAAAGTAATTTTAATTAAGGTATGTACATTGATTTTTTTTATACATAATGCTACTGCACACTTAGTAGACTATAGTATAGTGTAAACATAACTTTTGTATGCACTGGGAATATACAAAATATACAAGTGATTCACTTATTGTGATATTTGCTTTATTGCTATGGTTTGGAACTGAACCCACAATATCTCCAAGGCATGCCTATATGTCCCTACTAGCTTTTTATTTCCATATTTATGAATATCATAAAGGTTAAAGGCACAGGCTATGAAAACAAGCTTTTTAGGTTTATATCAAAGCTCTACTATTCATTAAACACATGATCACTGGAAAGTTAAAGCTTTCTGGCCTCAGTATTGCCATCCATTTGATGTGGATAATCCTATCTAATAAAAGAGTAATATGCAAATTGACTGTCACTCCAAGACACAAGATGGCTGCCCCCATGTGATCAAATATGGCTTCCCCCATATGGACACAAGATGGCCACCACAAGATGGCCTGCAGGGGAGGGCAGTTGTGGGCAGTTGTGGGTGACCAGGCCAGCAGAGGAGGGCAGTTGGTGGAGACCAGGCCAGCAAGAGAGGGCAGTTAGGGGTGACCAGGCCAGCAGGGGAGGGCAGTTAGGGGTCACCAGGCAAGCAGAGGAGGGCAGTTGGGGGTGACCAGGCCAGCAGGGGAGGACAGTTAGGGGTGAGCAGGCCAGCAGGGGAGGACAGTTAGGGGTGACCAGACTGGCAGGGAAGGGCAGTTAGGGGTGACCAAGACAGCAGGCAGGGCAGTTAGGGACAATCGGGCCGGCCGGGGAGCAGTTAGGTGTTGATCAGGCTGGCAGGGGAGTGTTTAGGGGGTGATCAGGCTGGCAGGCAGAGGTGGTTAGGGGCAATCAGGAAGGCAGGCAGGTGAGCAGTTGGGAGCCAGCAGTCCTGGATTGTGAGAGGGATGTCTGACCACCACGGGCGGTCAGACATCCCTCAAGGAGTCCCAGATTGGAGAGTGTGCAGGCTGAACTGAGGGACACCCCACGCATGCACGAATTTTGTGCACTGGGCCTCTACTAATATTATAAAGATTAAATTAATTACTAGAAAACACTCTTGAGACATTCTTCAGTACAAATCTCTTGTTATTATTTTAATATTCCTTATAAGCAATTAGTTGTGCCAAAAATCACACCTTCCATTTCCCACCTACCAATTTTTTTATTCAACCATGTCCCAATTTTAAGACACTAAAAAATTAAACTGTATTTATACGCTCAAAATATCTTTGAAACTTTTATAAATAGAAAAATAATGAGAATTGCTTGTTAAAGATGTGACTCTTGGAAGTTATTTAAGCTAACACCAACATGACAGTATATGAAAACAGTGTATTAACAAGAGAACAGTCTAGATTCCTATCTGACTGCTTGTCTATTATTCCACTTATTATGGTAACTTTCTTCCCTTATCACCCATTCTTTTGGGCATTTCTTCTGATCCCACTCATCTTACACTACATTCAGCTGTTTACTTTTGGAACTTGAACACAGTTGCTTAGTCCATGATTGGCAGGTGGAGGAACCTGACCTCAGTTCAGACAATCATTCCCTTCTCTGGATTTTAGATAATGGAGAGCGAGATTATACTTTCTTCAGGTAAGTATAACTATCCTTTCTAATAAAAGGGTAACATGCAAATTAACCATCACTCCGTCACAGAGATGGAAGTGCCCATAGCCACAAGATGGCAGTGCCCAGTTTTCTAAGTCCCACCAGAGTCCCACAGTCTTAGGGGGGCAGCTGCTGAGAGCGGGCAGTGTGAGCAGCCTGATGGAATGCTTGCTTCCTCGTTATGGGTGACGAGGCAAGCATTCCGCACCTGGCCACGGATTGGGCCTCTGGCCAGGCTGGGGCATGGATGGGCCTCTGGGCCGTGGTGAGCTTCTGGACAGTGCGCGTGGAGCGGCCAGTCCCTGCAGAGAGCTACTGGCATACTTTGTGCCAGTAGGGCTACCAGTAATTTGTGCGCAGGGCTACTAGTAATACATAAACTCAGATACTACAGAAAACCATGTATTGTTTGCAGACTGGGGAGCATAGAACACCATAGATTCCTAGAGAGAAGCAACAGTGAGAAATGGAGAAGATGACAATTGAATCTCTGGGTGGAGTTATTGCTAAAGTCTGGGCATCCCTGGAACCTTTAAGTGCTATGGTCTGAAATGTTTGTCCCCCTCACTCCTATTCCCTGCCAAATTCACATGTTGTATTCCAAATGCCCAATGTGATGGTGTTAGGAGGGGAGGTGTATTTGAGAGTTGGTTCGGTCAGTGGTTGGCAAACTGCGGCTCACAAGCCATGGTTTCCGCTCTGTTGACTAATGAGTTTGCCGACCACTGCCTTACGGAAAAACACTTAAAAAACATTTTAATAATGTGCTAATGTCTTTAACCTGAAACCAAAATTTCTGGGTAAGGGTAATGCCTTAGCAGTGGTCAGCAAACTCATTTGTCAACAGAGCGGCAAACCGCGGCTCGCGAGCTGCAGTTTGCCGACCACTGGGTTAGGTCATGAAGGGTGAAACCCTTGATGGGGTTAGTGCTCTCATAAAAGATTCCTACAGAGCTCCTTAGCCTCTTCTACCATGTCAGGATACAATGAGACCTCTGCAACCCGGAAAAGAGCCCACAGCCAACCACGACACTCATATTTCCAGCCTCAAGAACTATGAGAAATAAATTTATGTTGTGTATAAGCTACCCAATATACGATATTTTGTTATAGCAGCCCAAACATACTAAGACAAGTTATACATTCATTCAAACTAATTTGTGTTTAGCTTTGTATATTTTCCAAAAGAACAACAAATGGCTCTGAAAAACCAATGTGGGTTGTTTAATTTCTTTGAAATATATGAATTTTTAAAAGAAAATTAAAATTGGCAGGGAAACAAATGGGATATTGCTATAATCTATTTGATTCTTGTAGAAATACTTATGAAAAGAGAAGATAGTTATGAAAAAAAAAGCACTCTTTTAGAAGACATGTTCTTGGAATAAGATTATTAAGATAGATAAACTATACCCTGGTATGTTAGCTAATGAAATGCAGGAGGCACTTTTTAAACCAGTAACTGTGTAGTGAGAGTTTTACCCTAGTGCTTCAAAGTTCCAGAGTAATGCCTCCTGAAGTAAGGACAGCCAGCCTTTGATGGCCAATAGAAAATTCAGATGTTTCCTTTCAGAACCTGCACATAGTTGCTTGGTTCATGTTTGGCAGGTGAAGGGACCTGACCTCAGTTCAGACCATCATTCCCTTCTCTGGATTTTTGATAATGGAGATTAAGGTTACACTTTCTTTAGGTAACTATAATTATAATATATAACTCAGGTCGTATAGAAAACCACGTATTGATAGCCAATAGAAAAGTTTCCTAGTATTTAACCTCAGATCCTAATGAACGCCAGAGAAAGTGACTGGGTACAAAGCATCAGTAAATGATAAAGGATAATGGAGATACTCTCAATTTATATTTTTTAATTATATTTTATTTGTTATAAATGTTTAAAATATTCATGAAAATTTGAGAATTAAGTCTGCAGTGTTTACATCCTGATATTTAAGAGTTCTTATCCACAGTTAACAAAATAGGCTTGTTCTTTATCACTGGCCTTCCATTTCTTTGGGGGCACAATTACAATGAGATGATTAATGTAGTTATCAGATGCTGTTTTGCTCAATTACAAGTGCTTGCCACCATAGTAAATGCTATAAAATATTCATATTCAGTGAATAAATATAATCATTGTTTATCTTGTTACATTAAGAAAGTGATAGTATTCATTCATTTCCTATTCAACATTTATTGACCTTGTTTCAGGCAACACATACTGGTTATGTGTGGGAAATGCAGAGATGTGACTCTGAAAAATCATAGTTTCTGCCTTAAAAGGAAAACTCAGATGGTAGGAAGTTATCTCTCAAATATTCCCTACTCAGAAACTCACAGTTTGGAATAGCAACTAAAGGCACCATTGACAGAAATCTGCATTCACCTCAGGGCATCAACTCCTACTGCATCCAATCTGCCAAAGCAGAGCCTTGAAAATCCAAACCTATTTTAAATATAGAGATTTAATATTAGCACTATCTGCAAATACATTAGAAGCATAATTTTAAATTATTTATTATGAATGAGCCTATGGGCTTCTATGTACAGTAATGAAACATATGCATTTTGCCATAGACATTGGGCAGAGGGTAAATATAAAAATGGAGAAAGTTGAGGAGTCTGAGTTTCCTTAATTTGATCAGTCTTTAAAAAAAACCTGAAATTAAAGTTTCTTGGAGGAGACTTCTTTGCTTTTTAATAGAAACATACTTGCTAACAAAACAATTGTGCTTAGTGAGTTTTTATTTTCTTAGGTCATCAATCCTAGGTCCTATTCTACTATATATGTTCATGAATATTGTTATGATCTGCCATTTGCCACATTTCCTCTAATTATTTGACCTTGAAAAGAAAGTCTGCTATCAGCCCCCTTTGATTCACTTAGTCATTGTTGTATTTGAATACAAAAAGGTAAAAAATAAAATAAAACTGAGTAGGGAATCATCAAAGTAATATGAATTCCTAGAACATTTCTAACATTAATATAATTTTACTCTAAAAATCCCAGTGATGCAAAATGGAAAATGTATTTTATCCATGTAAAGATTTTACTTTCAAGCAAGCAGGTTCTTTATTTGATTTAAATTAAATGAAAAGGAGAGAAGAATTTGAACTCCATTACCTGCATTTCAAGGATGATAATAAAAGTATAAATTTGCATAATTCTTTACAATTTTCCAAGGGCCTTTGCTTCCAGTGGGTGCCATTGGGTTATGAAGGAGTTTGTGACCAGCTGGGGAAACGAGGGTGAGTGATAAAATGTGACCTATTCCAGATGCTGCAGGATGTGGGGATCAAGAGCCAATGGGTAGACACAGAGAGGTTTGGGGAAAATCCAGAGTTACACAGGGAGAACATGAAAGTCTGAGATGAAAGGGAAATCCAACACCAGGGTAAATTGTGAAGGCCAGTGTTTAAATAGATTTGCAAAAACAGCATAAACTTGTAAATTGAATGAAATGAGGATGGAGACTTACAAGTTTTATTTATTTGTTAAAATCTTATTTGTATAGCTACAGCTAATGGCCACAAGTAGAAAAGCATTTTTAAAACAATTTCTCTTGTATCCAAAATGCAGATAAAATTGAGGTTCTGGCAGTTAAATGATTTACTCTAGGTTACCCTTCAAATTCAATATTTATAATTAAGTCCCCTTGTTGCCAAAGGAGATAATGGACCAGATATCCTAGACACCAGGGGTGTGAGGTTCTTGGGGTATTGCTGAAATAAGCATTTTCAGAAGCCCCTAGGGAAGAATGAGATGTGGTAAAAGGCTTTATTTGTGTGGAGTTACATTTTTGGGATTGCAAAGTCCTAGGCACTTTAACCCAGTCCTGAAAGAGGTGCAGCGGGGGTTTCAGTAGGGTCAAAAACAAGGCCAGCGTTCAGAGCTTCTATTCCATGTTGCAGCCAGTTGTGGTTCAACATTCAAGCTAAGCAAAGTCCATTAGTCCATTGTGTGGAGTCCCACATGGCCATGATCATGTGGGCACCGGGGAGGGCATCCCTGCAACAGGAGATTGGAGCCTGGCACAGTGCAAGAGAGAGCAAAGACCAAGAGTGAGAACTTCCTTTGTTCAGAAGTTTAAACATTCAGGTTTCCCATGCTTGCAGTGGCCACGCCCATCCTAGCTACTAATTTGTTCCCAGGTGTGACTGACAGACAGGTAGGCACCTTCCCAAGTCACTCAGAGCTTACTGGGCATGCATCTGAACTGCATTTGATCATCCCTTACCCCATCAATCAGCAAAGAATAGACTTGGAGAGTATTAAATGCAGCTTTTTGGCAAAGCCTATATTTTCTAGTCTTCCCTTTACTCCTTTCCTATTAATAATAACTAGATTGTTATAACAGTGTCATTCTGACTATAAATATTATGTTTTTTATGCAATAGTACAGTTACCCTAAATTTTTTTTAAGTAGTTCATTAATTCCAGCATAACATTGCAATGACAAAACCACTCCTTTCTGCCAGTATAGAAAAGTCACTGTACAATTCAGGAATGTTTTAATAAACCTAAATATGCAAGATAATCATATAGTTAGAATGGAGCAGGAGAATCCAAGTTGGCCTTAAATTTCTAAAACTTTTTCTGAACTCTAACCTGTACATTACTGAACAGTAGAATTTCTTAGTCTGATCCTTGGGTTTACATTGCATTCTTCAGAATCATACAAAAACTGGAATGGAAATAATTTGAGAATTGTTTTCAATGATATCCACATAATCCAGTGCTGGAAATAATTTCAGCAAAATGAAAGAAGAGTAGAGCATAATATATTAAAATGTATCTGCCTTCATAATGACCTAGGTGACAGACAAAATCCAATCAAACCAGTGGTAGTGAAGCCAAAAGGAAGTCTTGCTCTCAGATGACATGCACTTATTTCTGGGTATAATTTTTACGATGAAAAGTATCAAAAATGAAACAAACACCCATTTGAGAACAAGTAGGGTGATTCCCAGTGTGACTAGCAGACACCTGCTGTTTGTGATCATTATCTGAATTAAGATTCACCACATGGTTAGTTAAACAAGTATGAATTATTTAGTTTTAATGAAATTTACCTTGTTAAAATGTTAACAATCTCATTTTGGAAAATAAGCAGAACACAAAGGGATTGTCTGATAATTCACACATTGTGACATGTTTTCTCAGATTGAAGACACATTACTAATTTAATAACAGCTGATTTTTTAAGTATAAAGTGTATTTGATACTAGTACACAGCAACTAAAAGTTGTTTCTCAGATTCAGAAATGTTTCAATATAAAACACTCTGTAGAATTCTTCCTTGTAGAATTAAGGAACAATGAAATATCAGGTGGCTTTTACATGTTTATCTCAAAGAAAATAAGCAACAGAGTTGTATAGCAGACACTGTTGCCTAGTTTTACCTGTGCTACAATCACAATCCTTTTTCTGGGGTGATGTATATGTATGGTAGCCATTTGATACAAGTTTAGCCCATGAGATGTAAAGGGAAATCTTCTGGCTCAGACATACTCAGCCAGAAAGCTCTTGGTGCCACTTTCCTTTTCCTGACATAAAATGGGATATGATGCTGGATCTGGAGAAGGCTTCTTGCAACCTGAGGCCAAGGACCTACGTGTTAGAGTTGAAAGATCAGAAAAGCAGCAGAAGCCTGAGACACCGAGGTTACTATGGAGCCAATAGATCAATACAAAACTGCTTTCCAAATTATTTATATAGGAGGATAAACTCCTATTTATTTGAGACTAGAGGCCCGGTGTCTGAAATTTGTACACTGGGGGGAGGGCAGTCCCTCAGCCCGGCCTGCGCCCTCTCACAGTCCAGGAGCCCTCAGGGAATGTCCGACTGATGGCTTAGGCCCGCTCCTGTGAGCCCAGCTTCTGGCTGACCAGTGCTCCCCCTGTAGGAGAGCACTGACCACCAGGAGGCAGCTCCTGCATTGAGCATCTGCCCCCTGGTGGTCAGTGCACATCATTGCGGCTGGTTGACCTGTTGACTGTCTGCCCCCTGGTGGTCAGTGCATGTCATAGAGAGCGGTTAAGTGGCCTTAGCATATCATTAGCATATTATGCTTTGATTGGTTGAATGGCCAATTGGACGACTTGTCACTTAGCATATTAGGCTTTTATTATACAGGATGGTGTTAATTTGATTTGCTGTCACTTCCAGCTCAAGCCATTCCTAACTATATTACTTACTTGCTGGCAAGTTAACATGACTAAAAGTCAGAAAGGGCATAACATATTTAGATTTGCTTAAGTAGATAGTGAAATGGAAATTTGACAACATAAGAAATACTTTTAAAAGCAATATAAGAATTTATTTCTGGATTTTGGAGAAAGTCAGGGGGTAATAGGTTCAATATTATAACATTGTAGACATTCAATGTAAAGTATATTTGACCCTGAACAGCACATGTTTCAACTATACAGGTCCAATTATCTGTGGATTTTTTTGTAAGTACCTGCACTGTTTTTGATCTGTGGTTGGGAGTTCACGGGTGTGGAGGGCTGACTGCATGCATTGAACAATGCCTTTATATATAGGGAGCTTCTGCAGAGTTTGGTATCTGCAGGGGATCCTGGAACCAATACCCTATAGACACCAAGGGATAATTTAATTTGGGGGGGGTCAAAAATTATACATGGATTTCCGATTGCACAGGGGGTCCACATCCCCAATCTCCACGTTGTTCATGGGTCAATGGTACTTTAAATTTAGAAGAAATTGTGTGTGATTGGGTCTTTCAAAATCTCATAACTTGACACAGTTCCTCTTATACCGTTCCTCTGAAAATAATTCTTTACCTTGCATCAAAATGTGGATACTCCAGGAAAGTCTTTAAACTATTGTTTAACATTATTTTTAAATGTGATACATTTCCAGTTCGAAATTGGTGAGAGGGTCTGCATTAAGAAACATGCAAAAATTGTGTATATTTAGAGAAGTTCCAAGCTGTGAACTAATTGGGGGGATAATATTTCCTTAAGAGTACATTGAAAAATTACCTTCTCTGTATTAGAAAGAATTTCCAGAGAGATTTGCTTTCAACTTAGAGGCCCAGTGGGATAGCACTTCTTTTTTAATGTCGGCCAATCCCACAGAAAAGGAACAAAAGAACTAGAAGAAATAGATGGCCCTTCCAGAGACCTTGAGCCACAGTAAGGCAAACAAGGGTCATCAATTTAATTACCTTTAATAATCCAAAGCAGGGTGAGAGAGCCCCTCCTGAGATAAAAGTCACCAGCTGCTGAAAGGATGTCAGAGAAAATTCTATTATGTCAAAAGTCTTGCCAGATGATTTGAAGTTTTTATTAAGGAGTCCAGGAAGATAGAGGCTCTGAATAACATGTAAGAGGCAATCAAAAAGGAAATGAAATGCATTTCCTTTTCTTTTAAGCTGAAAGCTGACTTCTTTTAATGACATAGTCTTAGTGTATTATGGTAGCTTCATTAACTTACCAGACACTCACCATTTTTAATGATAAAAGAGAATATTGAAAGAGAATATGAAATGTTAATGAATGCCTGGGAAAAAAAGACATTTGCTTCCCTGCACCCTACTCGCCACACTCCCTTAGAGGTTTCAAAGAGCTACAAACAAACAATTCCCTTTCTGAACCTCTAAACTCTCAATTCTTGGCTAATTCTAATAAAGGGGGGACTTCATGACCCTGAATGCACATTGTAACTTTGAATTTTATCATTTGCTTTGCCATCCAGAAATAAGACTGACTGAGTTATATTTGAAATTATTGTTTTTAAACAACACTGGTTTATTATCTCAGTTCTGTAGGAGTCCCACACAAGAGGACTTGATGCTTTTCTCTGGGTTACACTGGGCTAAAATCAAGGCATTAATTGGAAATCTCACCTAGGACTTGGGGTGTTGATGCTCTCATGGGACTATGGTCTTTTGCAATTTAGCAATGCTGAGTATTCCAAGATGTCCCTTCTGGTTATTGACTTGAATTTTCATTGGTTGATTTGAACTTTAGTGTACATTTAATAATCAGTTCTTTGTCAAGCTAAATCTGATTATTCTCTCATCTGGTATCAATTAGTCAATGGATTGCACTGCAAGAGATTTAGCATCTGAGGAGATTTGCATAGTCTTCAACCAGAAAAATAGTGGGTGAATTCATTCTGGAGTTCTGATGTCCACCTGGGCTGCAAAACCTAGATCAGAGTTCTTCCTGCACATGGCAGATTTTATCTGTGTCTAGATTATTCCTGTCTTTTCCTTTTGGAAGTATGCCTCCTTCTGCAGGGAAATTAATCATTTGTTAGTGCTTCTGTTTCACAGGAGTAAGCAGAGGATCTGGTGTGGCCAAACTGAATATATTTGGTGGGTACAACATGAAAGACATCTCTTGCTACTAAAACCTCAGGAGTTGAAGGTGATGGAAGCCTGAACAACCTGGCACAGCTATTCTGGCACTTAGAGTAAGTTTGCTTGAGAGTGAAATCATCAGAGAGAAAATGGAGCAATAAATGGAAGTAAGGAAAGAGATCGCTGATGATATTGTTTGCTCTCCCAGCTCAGCCATACCTGGAGCAAGTTATACTCCTTGGACTTTGCTGTTATATGGGCCAAAACACTTCTTTTGTTGGTGTGTTTGTTTTAGCTAATTTGATTCTGCTTTCTATCCTATGCAACCAAAATTAGCATGGCAAATACCCTGTCTCCTCTCCAATTTATAAGGTAATTGCTAGAGAACATTTCAAACAACTAGGTAGCATGAACTATACTGATGCTGATTTATCTAAAAATCAGTAGTCAGTGGTAGATAAAACTGGCTCCAATAAAATATTCCTTTATTGATTCCATACAAAACAATAGAAAAAGATCATATTTATATTATTTGGAAGAGTGATATGGGTTAGTAACAATGAATCTGATTGTATTTACAAGGTCATCACTTCTTTGTAAATTTTATGTAAGAATCATCTTTGTGGCATTCATTTTTTCTATATTTTTTGTTTATTAAACAGTGTTTTTTTCTTTTCATAGCCAATGCATGCATAATATCTGCTTGTACTGAGAATACTAGAACTTCCAACATGTGAGGCAGGTACCCACACTTTACCTAGTGATAAAGTACAAACTCTTCAGTATTATTTAATGTGATGTGCATTTATTCTTTAACAATTAGAACACTAAAGAAACTGTTTTACAGTTGCCCATGCATGGTATCTATTCTGGTGATATGAAGCGATTTCTACAGCACCGGCTTCCAAAGGAGAGCTAATATATCCCAGGGAATGTTCAGAATTACGTAACGGGTACAGACATAAAATGCAGTTGACCCTTCAACAACACAGGTTTGAACAACCCAGGTCCACTTATACATTGATGCTTAAAAATAAATGTATTTCCCAACTGCAGATCCAATCAAGTGTGGATCAAAAACAGTATTTTCAACTCAAGTTTGGGACTCTGCTGATGTGCATGGCTGACTGTATGTATTGTTCTGTGCCATTTTACATGAGAGACTTGAGCATCACAAATTTTGGTATCCTCAGGGGCACTGGAGAGACAGCTGTAGCTAAGTTTGGGAAGTCAAAGGTTATACATGAATTTTCAACTGCACTGGGGTGGGTGCCCCTAATACCATATATGAGTTTATATGTACTGTATTTATATTTATGCATATACTAGAGGCCTGATGTACAAAATTCGTGCAAGGGGCTCAGCCCTCGCAGCCCTGGCTTCCTCCAGAAGGTCGTCTGGTCGTTCCACTTTTGGCTGTACAGTCTAATTAGCATATTACACTTTTATTTTATATATATATATGTGTGTGTGTATATATATATAATAAGTATATCTTTAAATGTTATCTTACAATATTTTGTGAAAAATGTCTTAGTTAAGATCATTTAAATCATGATGTGGCAACAAACAATTCCAAAATCTCAGTGGATTAACACAATAACTTGTCCTTATCTCTCATGCTCTGAGTTTAGATGGGTTGGCTGAGACCTTTGTTCACAGTTGCTCAGAGACCCAGGATGACAGTCTCCACTATCCTCTAGATGCATCATTCCTCTGCTGCAGAGGCATATATGGGAATGGCAGAGGAATTCTGCAGGACTTTTCACTGCTTCAGTATGTATAGTTACTCATATGCCTCCCCAAATAAATGAAAGCTGAATATTGGTGGGGAATAGTAATGCTTGCTACAGAGTATTTTTATTATATATTCAATATATAATATATTTGTAGAATGCTGTACAAATATAGTTTTTAAGAGATAAATATCTGGGGAAATATTTTAAAAATTTTAGTACTGTATATGATAAAAATAGTTGGAGATTGCTAAGCCACTCTTACATTCTTTCTTAGTACATCATCTTTTTTCTTTGCCAACTTTAATCACTCTGTGATTGCTTCTAATCATTAGTCTTTTCTCCTGTGTTTTCTAGTCTACTGCCAACCTAATATCTCCTAATCTTTTCTCTTCCCAGATTCTGTCATTCTTATTGATAACTTGAAAATACAAACCAATAATTTTATAGCAAGTCTTCTTAAGCACAAAATAAGAAGGAATAAAATGTGTGTTTCACATGTTCATGCTATATCAGGAAAATGTGTGTTTCACATGTTCATGCTATATCAGGAATCATGCTATATCAAAACATGGCAAAGATACCAATAAAATCTAAACCTGGGACATCAAGGTAGTTGATGATAATAATATACTCCTGTAAATTCAGGGAAATTTATTCTCTATGACTTTATGTTGATGGAATAATCCAGTAAGCATGAGAGTTTGAATTTTTATTGTACTACAGACAACAACTGATTTATTCTTTGACTACTGAAATCACATATTTCAATAGCCACTTTTCAAATTTCTCAAAAGGAAAAAACAGAAACTTTTAAGAGCCAATTTTGTCTACTAAATATTCTGAAAAACATAGATGCAACGATTGCAGTGCACACATCATAGTAAAACTACTTTACAGCCTAAGTGCTCATTAGCAGATGAGTGGATTAAAAAACAGGTACATCTACACAATGGAATACTATGCTGCGGTAAAAAAGAAGGAGTTCTTACCATTTGAACAGCATGGATGGAACTGGAGAGCATTATGCTAAGTGAAATAAGTCAGTTGGAGAAAGATTAATATCACATGTTCTCACTCATTTGTGGAATATAATGAACAAAATAAACTGATGAACAAAAACAGATCCAGAGACACAGAAGCATCGATCAGACCATCAAACCTCAGAGGGGAGGCAGGGGAGGGTGGCAGTAAGGTGAAGAGATCAACCAAAGGACTTGTATGCATGCATATAAGCCTAACCAATGGACACAGACACCAGGGGGGTGAGGACATGAGCAGGGGTGTGGGGCGGGACAATCGTGGGGGGGGGGGGGAGGACACATGTATAATACCTTAATCAATAAAAAAAATAAAAAATTCTAAAAAAAAGTCTAATTAGATATTGCTATACACCAAGACTTCTCAATTTACATAAAAAATGTGAATGCAAAAGGACTACAATGTTCCGAACCAAGATGGTGGCATAGGTAAACACCTAAACTGCTGCCTCACACAATTTCAAAACTACAGCTAAAAGACAAAACATCTATCACCCAGAACCATGTGAAAGCTGGCTGAGTGGAAGTTCTACAACTAGAAGGAAAGAGTAAAGAGCATTGAGACGTGCACAAGCGCTGAAAAGCTGAGGTACAGAGGCACGCGAATCGGGTTGCCGGCAGGCGACTGGGTGCGCTGCTTTTTTCAACCTGAAGGGAGACAAGCTCCTGATTACTCTGAATTCCAGTCTCTGTGGAGACGCTGGGGACCCAAACTCCTACGGAGAGAAGCTGCACTGTCTGCCATCGGGTTGGAAAGTGAGGGTGGCTTTCTTGCAGAGGTGCACCCAGCAATCATTGTTTACTGCACTGGGGCGTGGAACATGGGGACTTGGAAACACGGAGATGCAGAGACAGCTGACTGGCAGCCATCGCTGTTTGCCACGCGCTAGCCTAGTGACTCCCTGAGACCCCACCCTGCACAATCTACAAACCCACCCAAGCTCCACACAGCGGCTTTTGCATATAAATGGTTTGCCCTATCACAGCTTAACCTAACAAACTGCAGCTCTGGTCAGACAGCTCCAAAATCTCCACCCCCAAGCAAAGAGGAGAAAACTGTAGTTCTCACTGTAGCTCCTGCTGGGTGGCCTCAGACAGTAGCTGACCTGCACCCCATTGGAGATCCAGAAGCTAGTGTATCTAGTGGTCAGTGTGAGACAACACCAGATTTCAACTACTCACATCCATAAGTGACACATTCAAGAGTCAGACTCAGTGAGCACCAAAGCCCCACTGAAGCAAGTCCTGCCCCATAAGCGTGTCTCCAGCACAGCACTTCTTCCATTATAGACACAGCGGGTCCTCACAGCCAATTGGCCTGGAGTTCAATTCCTCCCAGTGTACCAACAGCAATCAAGGCTTAACTACACCAAGACTTTGCACTCAGCCCACAGAGTGGTGCACCAAGACTGTCCACCTCAGGTGATAGGCTGAACCACTGGTCACCTACTACAGAAAACCACTCCATCAACACAGGGAAGCAGCCAAAATGCGGAAACAAAGAAACATGTCACGAATGAAAGAAATGGAGGAAAGCAAACTACTGGACATAGAGTTCAAAACCACATTTATAAGGTTACTCAAGAATCTTCTAAAAACCGCCAAGAAACTTGATGAGACCTCCGAGGAGCTTAGTGAGACCTTCAAGGACTTTAATGAGAATGCCAAAAAAGGGAAAAGGACCAGTCAGAAATTAAGCATACACTGTCTGAAATAAAGAATATACAGAAAGTCAACTGTAGATCAAAGGACCCCAAGAATCAAACCCAATATCTGAAATATAAGGAAACAAAAAACACCCAACCAGAAAAACAAAAAGAAAAAAGAATCCAAAAATATGAAGATAGTGTAAGGAGCCTCAGGGACAACTTTAAGTGTACCAACATCCAAATTATTGGGGTGCCAGAAGAAGAGAGAGAGCAAAATATGGAAAACCTATTAGAAGAAATAATGATAGAAAACTTTCCCTACCTGGTGAAAGAAATAGACTTACAAGTCCAGGAAGCACAGAGAAACCCAAACAAGAGGAATTTAAAGAGGACCACACCAAGACACATCATAATTAAAATGCCAAGGGCAAAAGACAAAGAGAGAATCTTAAAAGAAGCAAGAAAAAAACAGTTAGTTACCTACAAGGGAGTACCCATATGACTGTCAGCTGATTTCTCAACAGAAACTATGCAGGCCAGACAGTAGTGGCAAGAAATATTCAAAGTGATGAATAGCAAGGACCTACAACCAAGATTACTCTACCCAGCAAAGCTATCATTCAGAATTGAAGGTCAGATAAAGAGTTTCACAGACAAGAAAAAGCTAAAGGAGTTTATCAGAACCAAACCAGGATTACATGAAATGCTGAAGGGTATTCTTTAAGAAGAGGAAGAAGAAGAAAAACGTAAAGGTAAAGATAAAAATTATGAACAACAAAATGACAACAAATACATACCTACCAACAAGTGAATAAAAAATCTGATAAACAGAATGGACTGATGAATATAATAGAATCAGGGACATAGGAAAGGAGTGGACTGACAATTCTCAGGGGGAAGGGGTGTGAGGGGTGCGGGAAGAGATTAGACAAAAATCTTACACCTACGGATGAAGACAGTGGTGGGGGTAAAGGCATGGGGTGGGGTGGGGAATCAGTTGGAGGGAGCTATGGGGGGGAAATAAAAGAGGAACATCTGTAATAATCTGAAGAATAAAGATTTATTTTTTGAAAAAGACTACAATGTTAAAAGAGAGACTTAAACTGTTGAAAAATAATAACATATCCTAAAAGATATATTCAAAATTCTAAATAATAATAACATAGAATGTGGAATGGGGAGCCTGGAGAGCAATGGAGGAAGAGGCTATTTTTAGTTAAGGAGAAAGGCAGATTATGTAAATAACCTTGTATTTTGATAGAAAAGTATAAAATTAACAGGTATAATAATGTATTGAGTGGGATGTATACACAAGGTAGGGCAAAAGCAGGTTTCCTGTTGTAAATATGCAATACACAGAGTTTATTTTTATATTATTATTTATTAATTATTGTATTACTTTTTTATATGAACACTGTAAACCTACTTTTGCCCAGCTTGTAGTTTATTGTATAAAACTATGTTATGAACTGTTCTAACATAAAATTGAAGTGACTAATGAATTGCATAACCAGCAATATGCTGCCAAATTCAGATCATAGTTAGTTCATCATGAAGAGTCTTAGGTAAATCTGTGGCAGAAGAGAGGCTATATGGGTGAATGTGGGGATTTCACACTTATTAGTAGGTCAGGTCACGTTATAAAAGATCATGTGAACATTGCTACTTTGCTAAAAGTTGACTTGATATCTCTGGCCCATTTTATATGATAAGCCCTTCAATGCTTTCTTCATTGTTCCTGACAATATGCAGAACAAGAAGCTGACATTTTCCTTAATATAAGAATTCTATATTATCCCCACACCAACTAATGAACCAACAAACAAAATGGATAACTGACCAATTGTATTGGTTTAGATGAACATGGCTTAGAAAGTTCATGGAGTTAAATCAAATCTTGCCAAACTTTGTTGAATAATAATTAAATAAATAACAGGATGAAAAGGTGCTCAACATTACTAATCCTCAGGGAAATGCAAATCAAAACCACAATGAAATATTACCTCACACCTGTCAGAATGGCCATTACAAATAAATCAATAAACACGTGTTGGCAAGAATGTGGAGAAAAGGGAACCCTTGTGTGCACGGTTGGTGGGAATGTAAATTGGTGCAGCCACTATAAAAATGACATGGAGGTTCCTCAGAAAAACTAAAGCTAGAATTACTATATCATCTAGCAATCCCACATCTGGGTATTTATGCAAAGGAAATGAAAAGAGGATAATAAAGAGATAGCTGTACCCTGTGTTCACTGCAGCATTATTCATAATAGTCAAGATATGGAAACAACCTAAGTGTTCATCAAAGGATGAATGAATAAAGAAGATGTGGTACAAATATAATGAAATATTATTCAGCCATAAAAAAAGAAGGCAATCTGACTTTTGCTGGGAAACGCATCAAATGCACAGAAACAGCGTAGAAAAGGAAAAGTGGTTGCCAGAAGCTAAGGCGTGGGAATAACAGCTACAAGGTAAATAAGGTTTGAGGAGCTAATGTAAACCATGGTGAGTATAGCTGGTAATACTGTACTGTATAGTTAAAATGTGTTAGAGAGTAGAAAAATATTTTCACATACACAAATGATGAAAAATGAAGTGATGGATGTGCTAATTAGCTAGATGAGAGGAATTTTTCACAATATATACATACTAGAGCCCTGATGCATGAAATTCATGCAAGAGTAAGCTTTCCTTCCCCCTCCTCCCCCCCCCCCCCCCCCGCTACTGGCACTGGCTTCCCTCTGGCCACCAGCCTCCGTGACCCAGGCTTCCCTTGCAGCCCGGCTTTGTCCGGAAGGGTGTCCAGAAGGACGTCCCATCTAATTAGTGTATTACACTTTTATTATTATAGTTGTCAACTCACCACAATATACATTTTAAGTATCTTACAATTTTATTAGTCAATGGCACCTCAGTACAGCCAAAACTAATATATATATATATATATATATATATATATATATATATATATAATAAAATTAAAGAAGAAATAATACTAATCAGGAGATTCCTAGTGTCCTGCTAATGAAAGCTGTGTCATTTGGTATGTTTGTGCTTAGTGTCTTGTAAAATGTTATATGTTCAGCTTTACCAAAACAGAAAAAGAATATTTCAGAGGGAAAACTATAAAGTGAGAATACTTCTTTGAAAAATTGTAGGAAGAAAGCAACTCCTCACGATAGTATATGGTAAAGCAAAATTTTCCTCAAAAAGCATATATCATTAAAAATTAACAGGGAAAAACAAGAGTTATAAAGGTGTACCAATCCCTAAATGCAACCCTAAAACAAATGATCTCTTGCCTGAAAAATAAAATTACATGCAGTTATAGAAAATAAACTTATGTGTTTTGTGTAACTGAGTATTGGTCTAAGATTCATGCCTAATAAAATCTTTTCTTAGAGAACTCCTCCTACAGTTGCTTTGCAGGAACTTTTCTGTTTTATTGTATCCAGAAAGCAAGCAAGAGCACATAATGAGTTTGCCAAATATGCTGTGCAGGGGGCAAATGTTGGTTCTGGTCAAGGGAAAAGGATCCAGAGCCACAGGACAAGGTATTGGAGGGTTATTTTGAGAATTTATGCAAAATAAGACTTTTCTGAAATGGATTTCTCAGAATGTCTTATTTCAAAGCCAGTAAAATGTTAAATAACCTAATTTTCCTCATTCTGATTCCCGGCTCCCTGGGCAACCATCAACTTAAGAAGCTCAATCAAATAGGCTTCAAATATTTATGATCTCTCTAACTGTGATTTCTAGAAGTAAATTATTACTCAGTCCTGATTTTGTGGGATTTTTATTTCTTTTGATTTTTATTTTTTTGGTTCCCATGCAGTTTGAATATAGTGACAGAGTTTGTTGATTGCACATATGTTGGTGTACCTGTCAGTGTCAATGTTTTATTTCTCACTATAATTTTGGTGATTTAGCAATTTGTTGTTTACCTCTGTTTTCTGAATATTTTATTTAGCATGACACAGTCACATGGCTCAAGCCTCGTCACCCATGAATGGATAAAATAAGCATCTGGGATACTACAATGATGCTACCAAACTGAGGTACTACCCCATGACATCCAGCAGAGCTCAAGCCAGTCTTTCTTGAGACCATATTACTCCCATGTCCTGATTCATTCTATTAATTTATACAATTCCTGTTTTATAAAATAAAATGAAATAAAATAAACAAACTAAGCTAAAAAGTACTATGATGCTACACTTGAGATTATGTGTTTGGTAACAGTGCTAGAGGAAATAGAATTAACATTTTATGGAGTACCTACCGCATTCCATATACTGTGTCCATTTTTTTAAATAGAATGTTCTATTTAATCCTTCCTTTTACCTACATACATTTAGAGGCTAATCACAGGTCCCACTAGCAAACTGAGGGATCATACATACAGGTGGCATGCAGTGTCTTCCCAGGCCACCTCCAAATGAGGTCAATATGAAAGTGTGGTCCCTTTATTATCTATGTTGCGATCAACTTGAGTGCTGCTACCCCACCACACACACATCCCATACGATAGCCATTCCCTCCCCTCCTCAAGCTACCCTCCAAATAAAACAAAACTGTGAAGTCAATTCCTCCAAGCTGAGCCCCAGAAACCTGCCTAACAAGTAACCCCATGTGATTTCTGTACACATTGAAGCCTGACATCCACAGCTATCGTCGGCTATCCCTTCGGAGAAGGAAGCGATGTGAAAAAGTCATTGCCATCATCCTCAGTCATCCTTTCCTCGGGTTTTCCTTCGCCTTTGCCTTTGTTTTTTTCTTATCAAGCATAAGTTGGAGTTTCTTTTAGTCAGTCCTGACGTATAATCCCTTTGTGGTTACGACTCATCCCCAACACTTTCAAACTGAACTGCAGCAAAATCAACACATCAATGTAATTAAATCACGATCATAAAGAATATTGCTCAACACGATAAGAACTGTAACTACTTGCCCTAATGTGAGTTTCTTTCTGTTTCCTATCCTGGGAACAGATATAACTCTCAAGTGAACAGTTTCAGAAAAATACCTTGATAGAATCTCAAGATGTATTTGAGCAAATGGTACACAGTAATGATGACTCTGAGTTAAGGCTCTCTGGGGGCCAATCACGGGGCCATAAAAAATGCTTAAATCCAAGAAAGAAAACACAAAAGGAAACAAAAAAGGGGCTGATGAGGAGTCTGTAAATACTAATGTGAAGGATGTAACCAGTTTTTCTCAATTTAATACAATCAACATGCATTTAGCTTAGGCAGGTTAAAATAGAGCACCCTATTTTGACTCATGAGAACAACAGAAGGACATTTGAGGTTTTTCTACCTTTTTCCCAACTTCCAGACATTAACACTTGAAATACTTAAGCTGTTAGTTAATACAGTACAATCTGCCTATGTCTGGTACATTGAATTTTCTTCACCAGACAGTAAGAAATTCAATTTTGTCTTCCATAGCACACCACTTAGAGTTTCCATAGCTCTATCCATTTTTCCATTGTCTCAGGATCTCAAATCAGAAAATGCATTGGACAATTATATAATACAAATTCCAAACTTTTATAAAACTACCTCAAGTGCCATTGTCAGATGGTTTCTATTGTACTTTAAAACTAAGTTGTTACAGTTTAAAATTGTACAAGGGCAGGAAGACAGTTCTATATACTATGGAAAGCACTAAATGGACAATGATAATAGCTTTTTAGGCCAGGAAACTGTACAATAGATCATTCTTTTTATACAATACTGAAAGTAGCCTGAAAATAAAGCCTATGTGGTCTTTTTTTTTTTCCTGGTTCCTAAGCCTCATTTAACTTGATGAATTGATACAGCCTCAGATAGATTCTGAGAGGAAAAAGACTGGCAAACCGTGTCCACAGGTAGAAAAGCATGACCCTAAATCAAAGTGTGAATGAGTCTGTGGGGCCACTGAGGCACACAAGAGGCCTTTGCCCTCATTGGGGAGCAATTTCCCCTTCAGGACTGAGCCTACAGTCTATACACTTACCAGCTTTAAAGGATTTCTAGGGGAAATAAAGTGTTAGTAATTGTATGGTCTTCTCCATATCAGAGATGCTGACATTTCCAGTTCTGAGGGCTGTAATAACTGATAGCTTGGGAGAGAATGTGGCAGGTTGAGGATGCAGACTGGCTAATGGAATGGTAGAACATGGCTGTGCTCTGGGTCTCGGCAGTTGCCTCTATAATATATGAGGGGTGGACAGATCACCAGAAACCTGTAACTTAACGTTGTTAAGTGTCTTTAGAAACAGGACATTGCAAAGGGGTAGTGTTGCCTGTTTGTAGACAAGGACACCCTAAGTAAGAGGAATTGGGAGGTGTCCCTTTACTGTTCTCTCATTGTGTAGTGGAGCAAAAGAGTGTATATATTGGGTTGTCCTGGAAATGTGAAGATCTTAAGAGTAATAGAATAACTAAGATAACTCTGGCCATTCTTTCATCTTTCTGCTGGTTTTCTTCAGAACTATTATTGCTTTCTGTCTCAGGAAGCTTCCTTTTTTTTTTTCATTCCTGAAATCAATCAATTTATCTCCATGGGGGGAATTTTTACATGGGAACACCCCAATTCTTATTTCCTGGGAACCTCTTTGTCCTTGAGAAAGAACTGTCTTCCTGTAATACTTTGTTTTAAGAGAAGCCACCACTGCCTATACTACAGAGGAAAACAGTTTGAAACACTTAGACAACAATGATGACAACAATTACACCACAAAAACAAAATATTCTTCCTAAGCCCAAGGGATAACAAAGAATATATGTGCACATATTTAAGCTAACTAATACATGATATTCTGGCAATGCTCTATGAGGCTATAGGCCCCGTCCCCTCAAAGTATTACTCACTGGGTTGTGACAGGTGTCATCTGAGCAGCCACTTCAGAGAAGCTTATACTCACCCTTCTTAAAATCTACATTCAAGGAATGAGGCCCCAAGAGAGAAGACAGCTCTTCATCAGCCTATCTTGGACTTACCTTGTGAGTTCTGATTTTTTTTTCAAATTTAAGGATCATATTTTCACCTTGAATGATCGACATGGGGATCTGGAATGATTAGCATATTCAATGGCAAGTCTGGGTCCACAGTCCCAGGAACATGATCCACTCAGTTGCCTCACTAGGGGAACCTTATCAGAAAGCAGTACACATCCTTAAGCCATGTGTGTCTATGTGATAGGGGGCTCAGTGGGTGGGGAGCAGGGCTGCAGATCAAACACTCTGGTCTAAGAGAATTTTTCATTAATACTTCTTTGGGATAAGAGGTCAGAATAGAATCAATGAATGGCCAACAAAAGCAATGCATTATTGTTGAGCTCTTGCCTTCCTAACCCTGATAGCCACTTCTCTCCATGTACACTTACTACAAAGCCAACCATTCCAGATCCAGCAGATACCATGTGAGGTACTCTAATGTTAAAACAATGGGAGAGATGTTGGATACTAAGAATTTTCTACAGTGCTTCATATGCTTTTGTCCTGGCTACTATTCTTCCTCTATCCTCTTGTACATGACCTCAGCTCCTCATTGATAACCCTCCCTCTTCTTCACAAGATTCATATTGCATAAATAAGAGCTAGTGATCAGCACGAATGGCTCCTTCCTATTCACAAAGTGCCTGTGATACACTCTTTCTGAAACCAGCCAAATTACAACTCGCTTGGCCTGTTAAACCTCATTAAAACATTCTACCCTCCTGCCCCAAGTTAGAATGTTTCTGTGGAGCCTTTTCAAGCCTGCTATTTTTAAGTGAAAGTTTATGTTAGTGAAGCTCGATGGAATACTTCCACACAATGTATAATACACATGCTTGATATTTTATTCCATTAGAATCCTACCACTATACCTTTGCAAACCTTCAATGTCACTCTCTGTGTTCTTCTGAGGTGATATTGTGATTCCCTTATTTTCAAATGTATATCTGGCCTCTTTTCTACTGTACATATTAGTTTGACTTTCAAATAGTCTTTTAAAGTCTATTTGCAGAGGACCCCAAAGCTACTCTGGAAAAGAGTGAAGTTGGGGTCCTACTCGTGCATGAAGATTGCCAGCAAATGCCAAAAGCTATATTTCAACAAAAGCTATATTCCTAGTATGTAATCCTTTCCCCTCATAACCACCACTACTGACTTTGTTGCCATTGAAACCATCATGAACTATAGCATATTGCCCTTTAAGTGGTATTCCTGCTTCCATACTAGCCCCTAAATATATATAATATATTCACTTCTTATATATACACATATATTGATTTGAGAGAGAAAGGGGGAGGAGAGAGAGAAAAACATCAATGATGAGAGGGAATAATTGATTGGCTGCCTTCGGCATGCCCCCTACTGGGGATCGAGCCTGTAACCCAGGCATGTGCCTTTGACTGGAGTCGAACCCTGGATCCTTCAGTCTACAGGCCAACACTCTATCCACTGAGCCAAACCGGCTAGGGCTCAGATTATTCTTTATAAGAGCAAATAACAAAAATGTGTCACTCCTCTGTTTAAATCTCCAGGGTTTCACCCCACAGTGCCCTTTGAGTTTCCTGGAAACAAAGAGATCATTTTTTCTCTGCCCTTGATGTGCCCTTTGGCATCCTTGCTCTCACGTTCTCCCAAGACTGGCTTCTTCCCTTCCTGTGATTCAGGCCTCTGCTTGAAAGGAATGTCCCCTAGAATACTGAATATATCCTCTCTCTCTTCCTCCAGTCACTGTTTACCCCATTAACTTCTCCTATTTACTTAGATTACAAATTTGGAGTATGTATCACTATTTTATTCATTTTTACTTGTTTCATAGCTGAGAATTTATGCTACATAGAGCGAAAAACATGTTTGTCTTCTCTATAATGCCTATAACAGACCTGACATAGTGGTTATTTATTTAAATTTTTATAATGTTTCAAATTTGTTTTTATATGTCTAATCTTTTCTTTTGCAATAAGATGATATGAAATTTCTTTTCTCGTGGAGTCCTTTAGTCTGTAATTTCAGCTTTTTATGTTATTTATGTTATTTTCTTCCTGTTGATGAAATTTTCTCTGTATGTATGTTTTTATAAGTAAACTTTTACTTTTGTGATAACCGGCGTTCCCAGCTTATGTTTATTTGTGAACTGTCATTATTATCACTGGTGTTATCATTATTATTCACTGCTTATATAGAGCTTCTAAAATGCCAGGAATTATCCTAAGAACTTCACAACCATTAGCTCATTTATTAACATCCTCTTGTGGTTGCATGGAGACTATTATTATCCCTGTTTTACACGCAGAGAAAGGGAGGCACAGAGAGGATAAGTCATGCCCGTCATCACAGAGGTTGTGAATAGAAGAGCCAGGATTTAAACCCAAGTCCAGGTCATCTGTCTCCAGAGTCTAAGCTCTTCAATGAGTAAACAGATCAAAACCCACAGATGACAGATGGAAAACATTTTCTCATGAATGCTGATTTCTTTTCAATCATGCTCTTCTGAGAATTCATAATTCTTAAACAAAGAGCATTTATTCCTCAGGGGAGAATGAATATGACTTGGAATGAAAGAGTTACTTATCCTTTTTGAATCTCAAAACTAACATTTTGAGGAATTCAAGTTATTACAATAATTTTTAACTCAGGCACTGCTGAGAAAATGATTTTTTTCTAAATTCTCAAAGCTCATTTTCACGAAAATCAGATATCAAAGAGATGTTCAGAGGGAAAGGGTAAAAAAATGATTGTGGATTATTACCAAAGAACATTCTCCTCCACAGGTAAAGCTTCCAGAAAAAAATTTTTCTTGGGAGCTGAGAGGGAAGATATGAGAATCTTAACCTTAGGAACAAGGGCCATTGCCCTCAGCAAAGTCCTATAGTCTACCTAGCATTCTGAGGTGTAGAGACATAAGGGCTATGTAAGGTGTCTAGGTTGTTGGGCCGGACAGCAGCCCCTCAGAATCTGCAGGTACCTCTGAGACTGCAATATGATGCAGAAAAATAACCTAAGATATCCCAGACTTTGGGAAGTCATGGAACACTTGATTCAGTTAGAAAGTTTTGTGATCATAATAGAGGGGCTGCCAAAATAGACCTCTTAACAGGGGTCTCTGGTATCTGGCAACAAGCTGCCTACAAGAAACAGGCAAAACCAAAAAATGTTCAGTGGACACTGGACTTCAGACTTGAAGAGAAAAGGCAGGACAGACCTGAACCCTGGGAAGTTTGGTAGAGGCCCAGCAGTTGGACTGAATGTATCTCTAGCCAACTACACTCATACAAACTTCCTCTTACATCCACGTTCAAGGAGGACAAAGGTAAATTTTATAAGAAGAATACCACAATATGATTTTAAATGTTAATTGTTTTCATCCTTTAATGACCTTTGGTTAGGAAGAGTTTGAGTTAATTTGAGAAACCTAAGGAGAAAATGGAAACTGAAGAAGATTATAAGAAATAAAGAGAACTTTATGAGAAATAAAGAGAAATAATTGTTTTTGTACCCACAAGATGTATACGTACCTATGTGTTCTGTTTTCTAAGAGAACTAAGACTAAATATTCACAAAGGAGATGTGAGTGAAAAGAGGAAGTGAACATCCAGGCTCCCTTGTGTATTATATTAATGGAAACATTGAGTGCCTTTAGACACAGTGCAAAATATTACAGCAATTTAAAATGATCAATATGAAGATAGCAGTCATGCATGTAAAATCTGCTGAGCTATATTGCTATATGATCAAATTCCATTCCCATGTGAAAGAATATATTTGGAAAGCAATAAAAGTCTATAAATAGAAATAGGCATTTCTGTCCATTGGCGGACCAAAGAAAAAATGATTCAAGGTTTGAGACAGAATTTATCTGCAAAAATCTCTTTCTTGTCTAATAAAATGGTAACATGATTGTGTTGATAAATTGTACATTTCACTGGTGTATTAGTGTATGTTTTTAGAATGAAATCTCACCATTCAGGTCTCTTGTAAGGGGACATAATAAAGTAAGGTATTTATAGTGGTCTTGCAATGGGTCAGTGAAAAAGGTAGGCTGCATGTCTTTTGTTCTTTAGAGAGAGTTCCAAGAGTTCCATGAATAGAAATTGACTCTTCCTAATTACTCACCTGTAATCAGCTACCTATTGCAACTCCATAACCTTGATCAGTGGTCAGCAAACTCATTAGTCAACAGAGCGGCAAACCGTGGCTCGCGAGCCACATGTGACTCGTGAGCCGCAGTTTGCCAACCACTGACCTAGATCAACTTACAAAAGACACAGCAGAGGTTAAGCGATTTTGTCCTACTTCCAAGATAGATTTTATATAGCTTCATTGTTCCTGCGATTAATTGAGTCATTCACTGAAAATACACACTTTTACCGTGCCCCAGATATATTATCTAAGGCATTACTCTTCACAGCATCAAATTGAAAAATGGAAGGAAAATGTAAACCACACCAATTGAACTATTGTAGAATACTGTTGTTAAGACAACCACTTATTATATTTGGCCAAATGCATTGAGAAAGGAGACAATGAAAAAGAGATAAATGAAAACCTTGAATGTGGTATGGTGCTTAATTAAATTAATGTCATCCCTAATGACTCTCTTTACATATAAGTCAAAATGACTAAAGGGAAAGCTACCTGAGTTGGTGGTACACATATTTTTATTTATTTCCACATTGTAAGTAAGAGCTGGTAGGTAAAACCTCTAACCTTGGTTTACTTTATAATAAGATCTAATCTGCATTATTTTTTTTCTTAAACTCAGTCATCCCAAAAAACAAAGTCACAGAGATCTCGTAGAACATGGGTTAAATTCTTCCACATATTCAAAATAATGCAGCTATACTCAAAAGCTGGCATAACTGTGGGCAGTTTGACTTGGTCATGGATGTGTTATTGGTTAAGCCTTCTGAATGAGGTTGTTGCTGTTGTCATCAAATTATGTAGGGGCTGAGGAGGTTAAATTCACTAACTATTGGCAACACAGTGTCTGACAGTTGTATACTTGAATAGCATCTGAGTACCAAACTAAACTCCTGTCTTTCTTGTTGAGGTGTGTTTGCCATATAGCACCTGCTTATATCACCAGTCAAATCATTTACATGAACTCAGTCAATTTATTGCTTCTACCTGAGATCCACTAATTTCCAATGTACCATTTTTATGATTGTTTTCTAGGCCTGAAGTCATGACTAGACATAGGCAATGCCTTTCTGATAGCTTATTGTTTTCTCCTTGTGGGATTCACTGTTTCTAAGTGGGTTGGCACTTTCTGTCTAACATTTTACTGTGTTAGACAGAATGCCAAGTCTCAAGCCACATTAAAGCCAAAAAGAAAAGAAAAGAGAGAGAGAGAGAGAGAGAGAGAGAGAGAGAGAGAGAGATGAACTGCAGCTATACCATTTTGCAGACATCGTCCTGTCACATTTCATTCACAGAATGTAAGCCCTGGAGTCTTACAACCATTTGAAACTTAAAGGCAAATGCTAAGAGCACACCCTCCTAAGAATTGGCACCAATGAAAAAGTTTATCAAAACTGCTTTGGCACTGAACTACTGAATGTTTTCAGCACAAGTAGAAATCTGACACCATTCATAGACAACTCATGGGCCAAGCCAAAAGAAAAGCTGTCAAATCCAGTGAATTTCTTTGCTTGCAATTACTGTGATTTCAATATTGAAGTCTAGAAAAAAAAATACTACTTTTCCCTGGACTATGTTTTATGGCATTGTTATTTTTTTTTTTATCATGAGAGGTTGTCCTCTCATATTTTCCTTACAACTTGGACATGCATTTTGGAAGCTTGCTAGTGTTTAAGAGAGATACCAAATGTGATTCATGTACTGTGACTCATCCCTTTTAAATGTACTAATTGTATAAACTACATCCTTCAAGCACCCTACAGATACATTAAATATTAATAAACATTTAAAAGCCCCATGAGATATGATTCCTTTATATTCACTGATAAAACAGTAACTGATTCTCTACGTCTATAATTGAAAATAAAGCTAGGAACCTCGTAAACCTTGAATTTTTCACATTGAATGTGTTCATACTAGCTCTAACATTCAGTCGCCACACCTTGGATATCCATGGCAATCAGCTCCAACATAACATTTGGTGTTTTCTATAATTCCCCTTTTATTGCTTCAAATAAATAAAATTGAAATTGTTATTGTATTTTGTGCAATATTTTATGAATAAATGAATTATTTTTAACACGTGTATGCTTCTGTCACATAATAATTTGAAAAAAATAACAGTCATTATCCAAACCATCTGAAGAAAACCATTTTCATTCACTATCATATTACTTTTATTTTGCTCAGGATACTCTTCAAACTCTCTAATCATCCCTTTGGTTCATTTATTATTTGACTCCCCTCATTAAACTCTAAATTCCTTCAAGGTAGGGCCCTTTTGTAACATGTTCAAAGTGGTGCTGAGGAAGTAAGTCTTTAGAGAATATTTCTTGACTTATTAAATAAACAAACGAACCCACTGTTCAGAGTGAGGTTATTCACCTAAAGTCTATCCAGAGGTAATTTTCTAAATTGAGATTGCTTATGTTTTGTGGCCATGGAAGAGAATCTTACTTCACCACTCTCACCACATTAAAAGAGAATTAATCAGTTGTACATTAAATATTAAGCTGGAGGTTTTCTCTAATAGTACTCATCCATATAAGGAACTGGAAATATTAAAATTAATAAATTAGACAGTTTTCTATAACAGCATCAGAAGTGCTTTGAGTCATCTAGAATAGCAATAATATGAACATGATTTAACCCAAAGATGTAATGTAAAATATTCTTGTGGTCACATTAAAAACTGAAAAGAAACATGTTATGGAATGATTATGTCCCCCAAAATTCATATGTTGAAACCTTAACTCCCAGTAGATGGTACAGGGAGGTGAAGTCTTTGGGAAAGAGGTAATTAGGGTTAGATGAGGTCAGTTGAGTGGAGCTACCACATGGGATTAGTGTCCTTATAACAAAAGGAACAGTCTGGAGATCTTTGTCCTTCAAATGAGGATATAGCAAAAAAGAGGCCAGTGCGCAAACCAGAAAGAGGCCTTCACCAGACACTGAATCTGCCAACATCTTGATTTTGATCTCCAGAACAATGAGAAGTAAATGTTTGTTGTGTAAGTCATCCAATCTATAATACTTTGTTATTGCAGCCAAAATTGACTAAGACAATATGATGAAAATAATTTTAATATATTTTATCTAATTTAATATTTTCAAAATATAATTTCAACACAAAGTCACAAAAATATTATCATGAGATTCCTTACATTCCTTTTTACATACTATATCTTTAAAGTGTGTTTATTTTATATTCATAACACATTTCAATTCAGAGTAGTTTACAATTATGTGCTCAATAACCCGTGTGTTAGTGACTATCACATGGGACAGAATAGAGCTAGAATAGGGAATTTATTGTTGGGGTTAGAGACTACAGAATTATAAGAAGTGAGGGAGGGGTCTAGGAAAGGTTTAATTTCTGTGTTTAATGTTAAGCCTGCTGTCTCTAAAGGTCACCCCAACTGGCAACTAGAGAAGATACCTTTTGTGTGTGTGTGGACAAGAATGAAAAAAGAGTGAACACACGGAGACAAAGTGCAACACAGGTATGTCTCTTACCACCTCCAACCTAGACCCAATAGTGACTTGCAGGACAGACTTTGGCCATTCACCATGGATCCACCTACCCGCTCCTGTGGTTTAAAACCCAAAGTTGTTCTTGAAAGAAAACTGATGGGAGGTGGGGTGGTTATAGGTTTAGATGCTTTTTTCACACCTGCAAGGTGAGATAGCAAATCAATGACCATCTGTGCCAGCCATCACAGTATTTGAAGGCCCACATCACAAAGAAAAATATAGCAATTGCTTTACTTATGCCTTCCAAATCTTATGCAAAATATCTTTTGTGGTTAATATAAACCCCAAAGCATACAGGGAAAGAATTCTGGGACTGTAGTTCCAGCTTAATTACATTGCTGCAGTATAAATGCACCACAAACAGGTAGGATAGCTTATGCCAGTGTGTCCAAGTCCTATCCAAATAGAAATTACTCTTTGGAAATTTCACTTCAGTACTATGACAATGCAGGGTTTTGAAACAGATGTTCTAATGTATCCTTCTGGAATGCAGAAACAGTTTTTACACAGAAAAATGAATGCCTATGGAGTTTGTATGGGGGCATTTCTCCCTCCTTTTTTTTTCTTCTTCTTCTTAAATCCAAAACTATAAACACCAATACAAAATCATTTAACTACAGAGAACCTGAACCATATAAAGAATCTACTAGAACTCAGGCAGGATTGATGAGTGCTAGTTGAACTGGAAGTCAAAGTTCTAAAGTAATTTTTAAAGTAAAAGTATCATAGGCTTTTAGAACTAGAAATGATTTTGTTAACAAATTTAATTTCCAGATTTAAAAAAAAAACAACAACAACAAAAGAAAAAACTGAGACCCAGCCCTAGCCAGTTTTGCTCAATGGATAAGGTGCAGGCCCGTGGACTGATGGGCTTGGGTTTGATTCCAGTCAAGGGCACATAACCTCAGTTGCAGGCTCCATTCCCCAGCCCTGGTCAGGGCATGTGTGGGAGATAACCAATTGATGTGTCTCTCTCTCACACCGATATTTCTCTCTCTTTGTCTCTCCCTCTCCCTTCCACTCTCTCCAAAAGTCAATGGAAAAATATCAAAATATACTAGTACTCAGGTGTGGATTAACAAAAACACCTACACACAGCTGAGACTCAGAAATATGAACTGAGTAACTTCAAATAAGTTGATTACATAGCAATTCTGCAAAAGCTAGGGCTCTGTTTTTCAGAGAAGTAATATATTATAACTGAAATAAAATGAGAAAAGCAAATAAGATTATGCAGTCAAATAAGTAATGTTTCCCTGGTTAAGTCTAACTCGCCACAGGATACATAATACCTATATAAAATCGCTACCCACAATACTGTTACTCACTTACTATATAATGGGTGCAGGGCATTTTTAGTGATGAGTGAGCTTAAGGCACATTCCACCAAGAAAAAGATAAATATTCAAGAGGTATACTCTTAATGGAAACAGATTCAAATAGAATATAGCCCGAATGATTAAGATTTGATAACCTTTCCCCATCTTCCATCCTTATCATTTTCTTTCTTTTAAAAAAAATATATTTTTTCCCCCTGCGGCTTTCCCACTGGGACAGATCTTCACACAAAAGGCTTCACTTTTCTGACTTTAGGTTGAATCTCAAGGGGAAGAGGTGGACTACTCAGAACACTTGAGATGGAAGCAGAGTGGGAGGAGGTATATGCCTTTGATTCCAGTTTTTTTTTTTTTCTGCTCCTTTGTTGGCTGCTTAGAGCAGATGTGATCTTGTCACATGTTTTGGCAAAGACAGAGCCTGAGGAGGCACCTGCCATTCTCTCTCAGTTCCCAGGCAGTACAGAGGGTCTTCCTGTTGATCAAGCTTGTCTGTGAAGCCACCGCTGTGAGGGAAAAGTGGCCTTGTAATGAACCCTGCAGGACAAAGTAGGAGTCAAATAGAAGTCACAGACAAGCCTGGGAAGATCTGAAGCAATATTAAAAATTGAAATGACTGAGAATATCAATACCAATAGAGACCCTCTCTTCTGAAACAATTGCCTCAACAGCCTCTGCTGAGAGAACAGAATATGTGTTATATAGTAGCCTCTGGCTTCTTATCAGGTTAGTAACAGGGACAGAGGTCAATGCAACCCCAAAGCCAAAAGCAATAACAACTTTACCAAAAAACTGACACATTCTTTTGGACAGAAGAAGGGGCAGAGAAACTCTGCATAATGGGAGAAATAACTCGGGTGAGAAATTTAGATTTTGAAATGCTTAAATATTTACAGTGAGGTCATGTTTACTATAAAGAGGCTATTTTAAGCTGGGAGTGGGAGCATCTGTTACCTTCAATTGTATGTGTGTTACTTAACCTCTCAATGCCTCAGTTTCTCAAGAACAAAATGAGGATCATCATACCCATTTTGAAAGGAGTTTAAAGGCAAGATTAGATTTTGTTATAGAAATTAACTTACTTTTTTTTCTTTCCCCCATTTGAGAATCAAAGGGAGTAAATTTTCAACCCTGTGCTATGAGTATGCCGAATATGATCATGTTTGCATGGTGAGTATGAACATGAACAGTTTTTTGTTTGTTCACCTACAGGCTATGGATTTGTAGGGCTTGATGGAGACAAAGGATAGAGAGGTGTGTGTGAGCAAACAAGACCAAGAAGGCCAAATTGGGAAGAAAGTGAAAACTAGGCAAAAGCTGATGCTCAAAGGATGGGCCAAGTGTGAGCACAAGTATGTTTTGAATTTAGAGTATATGAGCATAGGTGCTAATTATAAATGAAATCTTAATTTATTATAAAAATATCTGCCCAGTGAAACATTTCAAATTTATAGGACACAAACAATTCCATCCTCTGATATGAACCATTTCCTGTCATCTTATATCTAAGAAATTTTATGTAGTTAATTAACACTGTTTACATGATTGACTATCTCTTTCCTCAATAACATTACAGAGGAAGCATTTTAGCCATCTCATGAAACATTTAGAACCATTACTTTTTTTCCCCCTAGAACACAGAATAAATCAAGTTTTGTTTCAATGACTATTTTCTGACAAAAGTAAGAGAGCAAGTCTTTACATTTGACTTTCAAGGCACAGTCACTGAAGAGGGTACTCTACCGCATCTAATTCCCCATGGCTAAGACAGTGAAGCACCTTGATATACTTGTCAAATATTTATTTGCAAATTAACTGGTCTTCATAATACACTAGGTCCTTATTTTCCCATTGGCCATGTGGAATGTTTGCCAAAGTACTTTTATGAACTTAATTAGATTACTGTTCAGTTATACTTAAATGGGAAGGATCTATCAGATAGCTCTCGACACATCCAGTCTCCTTGTTACTGTGGTCACAAATGACATTCCAGAGAAGCACACCTGGCCCAGGAAAAGTCATCAGAATCTTCCAGAAAGTCCTCAGGGTTGGTGGGTAGCCACTGAAGAGAAACTTGGAGAGGTCTGCAGCCATGTGCTGGATGAGAGGATGAAAGGGACACTAAGCAAAAAGTTGGAAGGAAAAAAGAAGGAAGAAAAACTCCAACTGACAACAGGTGATTCCATCTGAGACCTACTACAGTGCAGATGTCCTGGCCTGTAAATTCTCCTTTTCCTAAATTGAGCTGTCATTTGTAAACTGTGTTTTAAAAGAGCAATGTTGAAATAAAAGGTATAAGAGACTCAGGAGGAGACAGGAGAAGGGCAGAGTTGGAGTTAAGAAGCCTGCTCTTGCAGATAGCAAGAACTACCCAGATCAGAGAAGACTGGAGGTGGTCTTTTTTTTTTTTTTTTTTTTTTTTTTTTTAGAGAAGGGAGAAACAGAGACAGAGAAACATGGATGTGAGAGAAACATCGATTTGTTGCCTCCCGCACATGCCCTGAGCAGGGCTGGAGATGGAGCATGTAACTGAGGTATATGCCCTTGACCAGAATTGAACCCCTGACCTTCAGCCTGTGAGCCTACACTCTATCCACTGAGCCAAACCAGCTAGGACTGGACATGGCCTTATTTGAATAGTAAAACTTAAATTTTAGAATCATTACTTTTAATGACTATGCAGTAAAGACTGTGTAACATCCAATAAGATAGTTATACTGTAATTGACTTTTATTTCTTGCAAGGAACTATATTACTTAGAGACCATGAAGGTGTTTTGATGTGTCAACTTGGTTACGTTACTATCTCCAGTTATTCACCATGTACTGATGCTGTATGAAGGTGTTTTGTGGATGTGATTAAATCCATAATCAGTTGACAGGCAAGAAACATATCTTGGATAATCAAGGTTGGTCTGATTTCATCAGTTGAAAGATCTTAAAAATGTAGCCCAGGCTTCCCCTCCCTGGACAGCAGCTTTTCTGGTGTCCAGAGTTCCAGCCTGCCCTTCCTGACAGTCTGCCCTAAGGGATTCAGACCTGCCACTGGATCACAACTGTGTAAGTTAACCTCTTGCAATATTTTGTATTGCATAGCTCCCACTGGTTTGTCTTTTCTGATTGAACTGAAGTGATACAGGGAGGAAATTTTGCTTTTTAGGAAGAATATTGCCACAAAATGTATGTTGAAGTAGGGGTTCAATGACCAAGAGAAGCTCATCAGCCTAGTGGATACAAGAAATGCTTAGGAAAACAACTACAACAAACCGGGAATTTGAAATCTCTCAGAAATATCTATCAGTACTAGATATATAATGCAGAGAGAAACTGAATTGCCAAGGTGATTGCGAATGTGCTAATGTAGCCATGTTTTGTAGATGGAGGGAGAAGGGGAAACGGAAATGAGTTCTAATTGATGAATACAAATACGTTCTTCAAATGTAGAGCATCAGAGCAACAAAGATCTGAGATCCTTTTCCCAGCACCACAAAGCCTGCAAAGTATTGCAGCCATGCTATACGCAGTAAATCAGCTGGAAAATATCTCCACATCCATTGCAGCTGGGCCACATGAACTGCCTTTCTCCTCTCATGCAAGGTTCCTATTTCTGATGAAAGGCAGAACATTCTGCCCCTGAAAATGCAAATATGCTTACCCCCACAGAGGCGGCCACTCACAGATGATAAATGGAGGCCTTGAAGGATTTCCTCTCATGGATTACATATTAGAATTACACTTTCTATTTCTGGGAACTTCACATTCTCACCTATTGCCTTGTTCAACATTTGCTGCTTCTGGCTGCAGAAACTGATTAGACAGCAAGGCCAATTGGAGATTTGAGATGATACTGTATTGACTTTTTTTTTTTTTTTTTTTCTTAATAAGGGGAGACATAGCCAGCAGAGAAATATGTAGTAGTGCTTTCTATTTGATTGTAGTTAGGGTCATATCTTGTTTTCTCTATTCCATAGTGCAAACCACTGAGTCTCAATGACACTCAGCTAAAACATATTGGATATTACTCATTTTAAAGGCCTGAGGGAAGAGAATCTACAATAGGCTGTAGGCACTTTGCTTTTTGTTTGATATCTCCTAAAGGCCATTAAAAGAATTCTTGGGGACCTATATCATTCCAGGTGAGGGCACTGCAGCTGCAGACTTTAAGTTTCATATCCAAGGCAGAAGTGGGATTTTAACTAAGGCCTGCTCTCTTGCTCTGTTATGGTGCCACTTTAAGTAATACATGTGTTCTCTGAAACTCACATTTTAATGAACTCCTATTTTAGTAAATATACTCATGAAATATCTACTAAAAAGAATTACCTACTAGAAACTCTTTTCATAGAACAAATACTATTTTTATTGGCCTTATTCATCCCCCTTCCCATTTACTTTTCTTTAAATTCGGAGAAGTACATATGATAATTTTTTTTCTTTCTAGCATCCTCTCCATTGGCTATACATCCTAGGATCTGATAAATCTGGTTAAGGATCATTTGCTGCAGCTTAGAGAAAGCAACACCTGACTCCCATATACTTGCGTTCTATCTCTACAGAAGCAATTTTCCACCAGTAAGGACACCAACCGGACATATGACATAGTTGTGGACTACTTATACCAAAAACACTGTTTCTGAAAATAAATGTTCTCTTCCTGATCCTCTCCCCACAGCCAGAGTAATCATAAGAATATCTAAAAATAAAAATGCATGGTAGGCATAAAAGACAATTTTAGGAATGACTATGTGAATAGTCTTAATTTCAGTATCCAATTAATTTAGCTTTGTATAAGTTTGCAGAAATGAGAATCCCATCCACTTATATTTAGCAAGTTTGCATGATAATCGCATATTTATCTCAAAATGTCCTTATGTAAAAAAGAAAGTGTAAGCTCAGTAGAGATAAGATGTCAACAAATAACCATAATGAAATCTTGAGAGGTAAATATATTTTGTATATAATTAATGCAAATTTAAATCTCTGGTTCATCTACATGTATGATTAAATCAATATGTTTTGACTTATTTATAGATATGATATACACATTGTTCATTGTAAAACAATTGAAAGGAATATTTTCATCTTGATGTTTATGAAATCCAGTTTCATTAAATCAAATATTTAATTTCTCTTATGTGATAAAATATAGCTCCCCTAAAGAAAAATGCATTTGTTTTCTTTATTCAAACACACATTCTGCTTAGCCATGAAGATCTGAGCTCTCAATGGCTTTCATTTTTGTTTTCGCTCTTTTTCTGACAGTGAGCAGATGAAAAGAGAACAGGAGGAGTGTAAGTCCCTCTTTGGTACCTGAAGGATTCCTAGGGGTTCTTTTATTTGTTGATGTCTGAGACGATCTCATTTACATCCTTTCACAGAACAAACTATGTAGCTGCCATATTATCCCTGTGTCTGCCTAACCCTTTGTGCTGTACTGCTGTGTATGGATTTACCCATAAGGGCTGTTGACTCAGACTTCTTACAGCATTCCTCTGAGCAGAAGGCAGAAGGTAGCCTCTTCCCGGCCTTCTCCTAACAACAACATCCAGACCAATTTCTAGAATCATTAGATTTTGATTTTGAAACAGGCACATTTTTTCTTACCTAAAGTTACATTTTGAATTGCTAATAGTTTAGAAGAAGTTAGGGTAAAGGTCTACCTCGCAAAGCTCTTAACTAAAGAAAAAAAATACAATTCTTAGAACAAGATTTAAAGCCCTTTAAAAGATTTAAGTTCTCTAATGCAGTGTGAAAAGTATAATTTGCATATAAACAATTTGGATGACAATTAGAATTATTTTCCGTTCATGAAAGCAAATTAAAGACTTCTAAGGGGTAGTGCTGTTTTAGTTTAATTTTAACATTTGTTTATGTTTGAATGTGGTAAAGCATAATTTATTTAAATATTTTTAATTAGCATCCCCATCCAGTCTCTAAGGGAAATGGAGGAAAACCTTGTCACAGAAATGTAGTGAATTTGCAATTCCATTCTCCAGTCTCACACCTTGGAGGGCCCCAATCTGCTGTTCATTTCACAGTGCTATGTGGAAGAGTTTTTGAATGAAATATGGAAATTCAATTTTTAAACTTGTTATACACAGTCAGAATATAACTCCTCCAACAAATAGATCATATTGAGTTTTACAAAATTGGATTTATTCAAGAACCTACTACTGGACACTAAGCTTGTCCATTTTACAAATAAAGAAGACGTGGTGTATTGACCTGATTATTGATAACCCTTGTGATCATTAAGTCCCTAAAGGCCTTGATGTTAGATATGTGACATTTTAGGCAGCAGTGTGTAGTGTTTAAGAGTATTGTTTCTGCAGTCAGAACAATAATGTTCAAATGGCAAATTTATCACATTCTATGGGAACTTAAGAAGTATAAAAACCTTTCTTAAGCCTCAGTTACCATACCAATGATGCCATGAATCTCATTGAAGAAATGATTGTGAAGGAAGAATAAGAAATGAGTTTAAGTCTTTAGCACAATGCCTGGCACACGGTAATTACCTAAAAGGATTAACATATATTCATACTGCTGAGTTATAAAAATTAAATCAGTTGTAAATAAAGCCAATTTCTTGTTTCTAATACACGCAAATCAATTTTAAGAGAGACAAACTTGGTTACAATTACATATTATTACATTAATGGTACTCATTATGCAACAATGGATAACTGACCAGAAATTTTTATTATAAGTAGGGGTCTAATGTAATAGACATTTGAAAGATATAGTTAGCACTGACTTTGATGCTCCATAGTGGGTGGGCAAAGCTTAGAAATGTGACAAAAAGGCTGTTGGGGAAAGTTGGGAGACTGGCAGACAAAATGTTAGTGGAAAGTGTAAAGGAAGTAAAGAAATTGTTATTAGAGTCTGAAAAAAAGTGGTCTTATGTGATTTTTTTTTTTTTTGTAGCAAAACAATTGGCAATGACATATTCTGTGGTTAACTACAAAACATAAAATGTTCTTAATGAGCTTTTGAATCCATGATTCCAGGTTGAATACTGTAAATTTGTTTTTATTAGCAGTATACATTAAGGTACAGGAAGAAATGCTGAAATAAGGTAGGAAATTTCAGTTTGAAATGATATTAATAGAAAATATAGAGGGCACAAGACTCAATTTAAAGAGAAAACTGTATTCTCTCCAACTAGTAAAAGATTCTCAAAAGAAGAAATGGCCTTAAGAGTGAGGATTAAGTTTAGTGTAGCTTTAGGGTCCTTTGTTAATATTTTAGAAACAGTTATGGAGGCATGAAGTAGAACACAAAATGGTTCCTACAAATTTTTTAAAGGTTTTAACTTTTCAACACTCTACAAAAAAATATAGAGAATTTTATTTCAGAAATAATTGTAGATACAGGTTTTGAAGAATGATATAAATGTTGCATGCATGTGAAACTCACATCTTTAAGGGTGTATTATTAAATTGAATTAAAAGTGCGGCTCAGCTGCTGTGGCTCAGTGGTTGAGCATCATCCCATGCACCAATAAATCACTGGTTCTATTCCCAGTCAGGGCACATGCCCGGGTTGCGGGCTCAATCTCCAGTAGGAGGTGTGCGGTGGGGAGCTCTGCATGTCCCCAACTGTTGCCAAGAGATGTGGGCTTCTTGTGATATCATGAGAAAAATAATTTTCTGAGACTTGCAAGTGAGGATCAGATATAGTAGAAAGCTTTATTTCTGTGGACTCATACCCCTGAGTTTCCAAGTTCCCATTTCTCTTTATCCTCCCAACGTAGACGTCCAGCTGTGCCTTTAGCAGAGCTAGAGTCAGGGCCATTGCCCGGTTTTCCCACCATGTTTGTGCACAGTCTAATCCAGCATCAGGCTAGCTTAGTTTGTGTTGCCAGTTGTAGTCCATCAGTCCATCCCATGTGGGATCCACATGGCCATGGGAATCGTGAGGACATTCACCCAGCTATTTTCAGAATTGTTATGTTCCAGATATTCCTCCCATTTTTAATGTTTTTAAAAATATATATTTTATTGATTTGTTACAGAGAGGGATAGAGAGTTAGAAACATCGATGAGAGAGAAACATCTATGAGCTGCCTCCTGCATACCCCCTATTGGGGTTGTTCCTGCAACCAAGGTACATGCTCTTGACCAGAATTGAACCTGGGACCCTTCAGTCCACAGGCCGATGTTCCATCCACTGAGCCAAACCGGTTCAGGCCATTTTTTTAACTTTTTGAGTTGAAGTGTCAGTTACAGTTATCCTATATTGGTATCATCATTGTGTGCTGCTAGTGTAAAAGTATAATTTGTCTTTAGTTTTATGAATCTCAATAGTCAGGTGGCAAGGGCAGAATAGGTGATAGCCACTCAGGAAGCTCATAATAAAAGCTGTTTACCAACCAGTATAGAAGAAGTTTAATGTTTTAACAAATGGCATGACTATACCAATCCTACTAGTGGAATACCAGCTCTGATTGCATGATGTGCATTTTGAGTCATTGGGAGTCTTCTAAATGATTATAGTTAGAAGTGAATTGTCTAAAGATTCACTTCATTTAATCTTTTATTGACTGTCTCAAAATAACATGTAAGGGAAATATAAATATCAAGACATTTGAATGACAATGTGTATCACATTAATTTTAGCATGGTTGTCTGGTTCATACCATGCGGATTTTAACACATTCTATTTGCAATATCCAAAGGATAAGTTCACTAAACTTCTATTTGATAAGCAGCAATACTGCTCAAAAGCAGAATAAAAATTATCAATAGAATTAACAGTAAATAATTTTTAACTGCTTCTTGTACCTTTTTCTTTCTTTCTTTCTTTTTTTGGTAACTCTAAATTTAAAAAATATATAATAAACTCATTATAGGTACTGTGGAAAAAAATGAACTCATGAATTTTCACTTCACACCTACATCAGTTTTTATAAGTTTTTACTCAAAATAATAGTTATTTATGGTGCTCCCTCTTTAAGCTCTGCAAGGTTCAGGAGAAGTTAGCACAAAGAACTGAGTGTTCAGCTTGGAAAAAAAGGCAAACATATGTTGGGGCCCATGGCAGGCCACCCCAAAATATCCCACCATGACATATTGATTATTTAGAATTGAAATCACTTGAGAAGCAGCAGGAATGAGTGAAGTTTTCTTACTTTCCTGTCTCTCCAAATGCAGGAAATTAATTTCCATGCAGAAGGTGCCCTCCCTGCTGTAAAAGAGCTAACAAGCAATAATCACGCTAGGAAAGAGAGACAGGCTTATCACCAGAGATAGGGAATTGACAGCTGAGAAGTCTATGTAAACAAACTCTTACTAATTTTTACTAATTTACAGCCCTAAGCCTCCATTTTACTTAAACTGCTTATCAATGACATACCCCAAAACATATGCTCCTTGTCTTGTCAAATCACCACAGATGTGTTTCTTTACATAAAGTAAACCTAGATGACCTATTCCCAATGTCTCACAGAGAATTATTCTTTTAATTCTTCCATGTACACATAATAAAGTGTTGGCTATTCTCCTGTTATTCTGCCTTGTGCCAATTATATTAGTAGCCCAGCGGCAAGAATTCAAGAAGGACAGAAGGAGGAATTCTAAATTCCAAAGTAGGATTTGAAGAAGGGGGAGATAGCAACAGGTAATATATGACACATTGAAGAATGAAGGTACATAGATTAAGAAAGGTGACAACTTTTCAATGATATAGAAGTAGAACATCAGAAGCCAAAGGCGCGGATGGGATCAGGTGTCAGAAACCACTTAAAAACATTAATCAGAGAATTTCCAGGAAAAATGTTGATTTGAGATCAATTTTTGAACCTTCCCCCATTCCATTAATAGACCTCTGGCAAAACCCAAGGGAAGGTAAAATGTAAAGAAATCATCCAGGGGGAGAATCCAAGATGGTGGCGTAGGTAAACACCTAAACTGCTGCCTCGCACAACAATTTCAACTGCAACTAAAAGACAAAACGTCTATCACCCAGAACCACGGGAAAGCTGGCTGAGTGGAAGTTCTACAACTAGAAGGAAAGAGAAAAGAGCACTGAGACGTGCACAAGCGCTGAAAAGCTGAGGTACGGAGGCGTGGGATCTGGGCTGGCCGCAGGTGTTGCGTTTTTCAACCCAAAGGGGAGACAAGCCCCCGATTACTCTGAAATACAGTTTCTGGGGAGACTCGGGGGACCCAAACTCCTACGGGGAGAAGCTGGATTGTCTGCCACTGGGTCAGAAAGTGAGGGGGGCCTGCTTGCAAAGCTGCGCACGGGAATAATTGTTTATCTGAGCGGGGGCACGGGACGGGAGGCAGTCAGAGACACAGAGCCGGCTAACTAGCAGCCATTGCTATTTGCCATGCCCTAGCCTAGTGACACCCTGAGACCCCGCCCCACACAACCTACAAACCCACCCAAGCTCCAAGCAGCGGCTTTTGCATATGAATGGACTGTCCTATCACAGCTTAACCTAACAAACTTGCAGCCCAGATCAGACAGCTCCAAAACCTCCAAACCCCAAGCAAAGAGGAGAAAACTGTAGCTCTCGCTGTAGCTCTTGCTGGGTGGACTCAGACAATAGCTGACCTGCACCCCATTGGAGATCCAGAAGCCAGTATACCTAGTGGTCAGTGTGAGAAACCAGATTTCAACTCCTCACATCCATAAGTGACACATTCCAGAGGCAGACTCAGTGAGCACCAAAGCCCCACTGAAACAAGTCCTGCACCATAAGCGTGTCTCCAGCACAGCAGTTCTTATAGATACAGTGAGTCCTCACAGCCGATTGGCCTGGAGGTCAATTCCTCCCAGCGCACCAATAGCAATTAAGGCTTAACTACACCAAGACTTTGCACTTAGCCCACAAAGGGGTGTACCAAGAGCGTCCACATCAGGTGATTGGGGAGGCTGAGCTACTGCCCCCTATAGGTCACCTACCACACAAAGCCACTCCATCAACACAGGGAAGCAGCCAAAATGCGGAGACAAAGAAACATGTCACGAATGAAAGAAATGGAGGAAAGCAAACTACTGGACGACATAGAGTTCAGAACCACATTTATAAGTTTACTCAAGAATCTTCTAAAAACCGCCGAGAAACTTGATGACACTTCTGAGGAGCTCAGTGAGACCTTCAAGGACCTTAATGAGAATGCCAAAAAAATGGAAAAGGACCAGTCAGAAATGAAGCATACACTGTCTAAAATAAAGAATATACAGAAACTCAACTGTAGATCAACGTACCCCAAGAATCAAACCAAAGATCTGAAATATGAGGAAACAAAAAACACCCAACCTGAAAAACAAAAAGAAAAATGAATCCAAAAATATGAAGATAGTGTAAGGAGCTTCTGGGACAAGTTCGTACCAACATCCGAATTTTTGGGGTGCCAGAAGAAGAGAGAGAGCAAGATACTGAAAACCTATTAGAAGAAATAATGACAGAAAACTTTCCCTACCTGGTGAAAGAAATAGATTTACAAGTCTAGGAAGCGCACAGAACCCCAAACAAAAGGAATCCAAAGAGGACCACACCAAGACACATGATAATTAAAATGCCAAGAGCAAAAGACAAAGCGAGAATCTTGAAAGCAGCAAGAGAAAAATGGTTAGTTACCTACAAGGGAGCACCCATACGACTGTCAGCTGATTTCTCAACAAAAACTATGCAGGCCAGAAGGGAGTGGCAAGAAATATTCAAAGTGATGAACAGCAAGAACCTACAACCAAGATTACTCTACCCAGCAAAGCTATCGTTCAGAGTTGAAGGTCAGATAAAGAGTTTCACAGACAAGAAAAAGCTAAAGGAGTTCATCACCACCAAACCAGGATTACATGAAATGCTGAAGGGTATTCTTTAAGAAGAGAAAGAAGAAGAAAAAGGTAAAGATAAAAATTATGAACAGCAAAATGACATCAAATATATACCTACCAACAAGTGAATCTAAAAATCAAGTGAATAAAAATCTGAAGAACAGAATGGACTGGTGAATATAATAGAATCAGGGACATAGAAAGGGAGTGGACTGACGACTCTCAGGGGAAGCAGGTGTGAGGGGTGCGGGAAGAGATTGGACAAAAATCTTACTCCTATGGATGAAGACTGTGGCAGGGGGTAAGGGCATGGGGTGGGGTGGGGAATCAGGTGGAGGGGAGCTATGGGGGAAAAAAAAGAGGAACACCTGTAATAATCTGAACAATAAAGATTTATTAAAAAAAAAAAGAAATCATCCACATGACTAAATTTTCAAAAATTTGGTTTCAATATTAGAGTCTATGAGACAATATTAAAAGAAGATATGAGGAACCACTCTCAAGTCATCCTCTTTATAATTAAAAGGAAACAACAACAACCTCCAAAAAGCATAAATCCTTTATCATGAAATAATATGATGTTATGAATATAAAATTAGATGAGTCAAATGCCACCATTAAAAAAACACATCTTACTGTATTTTTGGAGTAAAATATCCCAAAATGTTTTCTAGGCCAAAGATTGTTGGGTCTTTAAAATTTTGATCAATAATGTTAAATTATCTGTCAAAAACTTATACTAACATTCAATATACATTTTTCTTAGCAGTGTTTTAAAGAAACTTTTGTTTTCATCCTGTCTACACTCAAACCCCTTCAGTTTCTAATATTGCCACTTTCTTAAGTAGTATGTTTCTTAAATTGCCATTTGTTAAGAAATCTTAATACAAATGTTTTGAGAGATTTATTGGAATATGTTTTTTTATTTACTTTAGAGAGGAAGAGAGAGAGAGAGAAACATCAATCTGTTGCCTGCAACCTGGTATGTGCCCTGAACCAGAATGGAACCTGCCAACTTTTTGTACACAGGACGATGCTCCAACCAAGTTAGCCACACTGGCTAGGGCTACCCATATTTTTATTGGTGTATTTTTCCCCTCTATATTTATGTAAGTTTTATAATATGTCATGTAGAATGTATATGTATATTATTATTTTTCTCTTACTTATATTGCAAAGAATATATTTCTATATTTACCATTTACTTTGAATTTTATGCTGTTCATTGATATGCCATTTTCTTCAGTGTTTATATAGTTGAATCTGCTATGCCATTAATATACCATTTCTTTCATTAGAAATAGATTTTCAAATTATTTTATCACTTTAAGATCAAATAAATATTTTCTGAGACCTGTCCCATAGTTTTATTTCTTTATTTAATTATTCATTCCACACAAAATTAATTTTACTATAACATCTGACAGGATTAAACTTCTTCTTCAAGTAGATCACAAATATTCTAGGAACATTAGTTAGTTATACTTTAATTTTCCCACATAACTCAAAGTAGACATTGTTCAAGTAAAAGGCATTAGAAAATTATACATTATTATAAGTCATGGATTACTCAGGGAGCAGAAGATATTACAGAGCTCCAAGGTTTAGTCCCAGGCCTCTTTTTAATGCATATTTGTGTTAGTGATCACATGAAGTTTAATGGGTTTAAATATCATATATGGCTGACGACCCCTAAATGAATGTCTCCAGACAGGAACAGACACCATCTCATTTCTAACTCTCTCACTGTCTCTTCATAAATAGCATATTTGTGTGTTGTGTGCATCCTATATAATAAAGAGCTAATATGCTAATTAGATGAAGAGCAGAAGAGACTGTCTGGATGACATTCTGGATGAAGCGGGGCTGTGAGGGCTAGCTAAGGTTGCGAGGGCCTGAGAGGACTGGCCAGAGCTACAAGGGCTGAGCCCCTTGCATGATTTTGTGCATTGGGCCTCTAGTAATATATTAAATAAATGTAGATGTATTTTTATCTGCCTATTGACATTTCTATTGGAACAACTGTCTCCCCTTCTTTTTATCCATGTCAGAACAGCATCTCTAGACTTCCAGTGGCTCAGGTGCCAAACCTTAGCATGATTATCAATTCCCTTTCTTCTCTACCCCACAGCTCAGACCTCAGCAAATGAAAGTACTTTTTAAAGAAGCCAAGATTTTTATCTCTTTTTACTGCCTTGACAGCAACCGCCCTGGTGCAAATGCCATCATCTTGGGCCTGCATTTCCTTCTACCCTTGAACTTTCTCCCCAACTCTGCAGTATTTTTCTTCATAGAAGCAACACTGCAATTTTTAAAATATAAGTCAGGTCAAGATTGTATCTTCTCTTCCCAAATTTCTGCCAGTTTCCCATCTGAGTTAGTGAAATCCAACTTCCATAGCATGTCCTACCATGCTTCATGTGATCTGTCACTCCTTAGCCTCATCAGCCAGTATACAGCTGTCCTTGACCTTCTCACTATCAAAGTGCTGAAAGGCCTTAATTACCATTTCCTCTTTCAGAAGCTTCTCCCTCCTTCTTTTACATAAACTCCTTGCTCAGTTTTCACCACATCAGAGAGATTGGCCTAATCATCCTTCACAAAATAGCAGCCCCCAACCCTGTCCCTTTTTTCCCTTAATTTTCTTCAGGTTCCTTCAAGCACTTACCACTTAAGGGGTTATTACCTATCCATTTCATTATTCATTTCTTCCTCTTTGCACTAGATTATAAAGTCTATGACCACACAACTCAGTTAAGTTCACGTTGCCATATCTGTAGAATGGATAAGTAAATGATTGAATAAATGAAAGAAATACTGAATCATTAAGATCTGATTGATTCTATTCCATCTTTTTTCTAAGAGGTGTTCAGTTTGGGAGTAAATTGATTATTAATGTATTTTTTTATAGTCATATAATTAAGAGTCATTCCTTATTATGTGCTAAGGCTGCATCTGAACTTTAAGTAATGCCTGTTTAATTATTTTTTACATTGCTTTAATTTAGGAATAGTATTGGTTTATAGTAATTATGTTTCACTAATGATAGGTTTGGAATTACTTATTCATTTTACCACCAGTTTTGTCATATTTCTTTGGTGGGAGTTTGTACCACACAGCTTTTTGTTTTGTTTTGTTTTGTTTTTGCTGGGACCTAATTGCCTATTATGCCACAGAACATGTTTCTACTAATTTTACTAGGAGTGATCTACTTATAACGCATTTTATACTTAATAATATGTCCAACTCACAATAGAACAGCGTGCAGATGTAAATGAAGAAAGAACATTTGAGACAATCACAATCTATGATTACCTGCTATTTTTTAAGTTGAAAAGTAACTAAAAAGCTGCAACAAAAATTATGTCTCTTGGGGCTTTACATTTTTCTTACAATGGAAGAAGAATAATTCCAAGTAACCAACATAGGTTGCTATGTATTCAGTATTTAAAACTCATATTTTCCAAACAAAATCATTGTTGAATGCATTTATTATTTTAAATGAGCTCAGGAAAGCATTGAATTTATATTTATGAAGACATTTATTGCACACTAAATGCCAAATAAAGATTATAAAAAATATCTTTATTGAAGTCTAACAGCCAGAAAAGACATTTTACATTAGTAGTATAATTAGTTCATAAGTATGTAAGCAATAAATGCATAATTAGTTTTTTTATTCTTAATATATTAATATGGTATACAATATTGGCTATAGAGCTGTAAATAATATTGACAAATTAAATCACCATTTCCATGTGTACTGAATATCAATGTAATTGAAGGAACAAATACAGAGTTGGGCAAAAGTAGGTTTACAGTTGTTTACATGGATAATACAATGATTAATAAATAATAATAATACAAGAATATATACTGTTTCATGTACTCACAACTGTAAACCTACTTTTGTCCCACTCTGTATTTCAAACACATAGAAGAGCTGAAGAATTTCTCCACAGTAAATCTACATAGAACCCTTCCTCTTGTGGATTTACGAATAAAGTACACTTTCCTGTATTTGAGCGGGGGTGGGGGGGGGGTTGAGGATAATAATCTACACTGCAAAAGTCAACATTAAAGTTACAATTTAACAGTTTCATTTGCTCTCCAGGTCATTTCTAATATTAATAAGGGGTTTTAGTTTTATACTAAAAAGCAGGCTTGTTTTTCTCAAAATGCAACGTCTCATTAAATAGATTAATTCCCTCATGCCTCCCCCCAAAAACAACCTATCAGGCATGAGAGGGATTGCATAAATGTTAAATAAACACTTAGATTGCAAATGCTCAGGTTATTACAACTTTATATTTTTCTTATGTTGGTTGCAATAAGCAAAGACCAGCATGACTGATGCTAAAACTGTAACGGTCAATATTTCAAGGTTTTTTTTATAAAACAGAAAGCATGCTTATTATACCTTTAATAATTACTGTACCTTTAATTAGTAATAATTAAAAACTAACTAACTAAATAAAAAGAACACAATTTTTCTATTATGGCAAATCTATATATGCAAAAGACTAATATGGAAAGTGTCCCCTCGGGAGTTTGAGAGACCAGGAGTTAGATTGCTTGCTATGAGGTATGCTGACCACCAGCGGGCAGCGTGGAACAAAGGAAGGCCCGGGAGGCCCCGGCCAGCAGCTAGAAGGCCCCTATAGGCCCTGATCACTGGCCAGGCCTAGGGACCCTACCCATGCATGGGTTTTGTGTACCAGGCCTCTAGTTGTTATATAAATATTGTAGTTCCTACAATGGTATATTATAAAAATGATTTCATATAAGGATTTCAAAGCATTTTTAGAATTTGGAAAAAGTTTGATGAAAAAAAATCCTTTCTTAAAGCTTTAATTAAAAAGTATAATAGAAAATATATGCAGAGCTTACTGAAATAGTTTGAAGTGAGCACCCCTGTAACCATAACCCAAGTCAAGGAACAGAACTTTGCCTGCCCCCTGAAAGTCTTTTCCAATGGTCCTAATTCAATTACAACTCTCCCTTCCCTGCAAAATGAAATGCTCTCTTGATAGTCAGAGGAATCGTGTTCTCATGAACTCTTTTAGTTTTAATATCAGATTGTGCTTCCTTAGAACTACAAGTTAATCTTGTTCGGTTATTAAATGTGTTTTAATTGGCTGCAAATTCTCACTCCATCTCTTATAGTTCCCTAACTGTTTATAAAACAAAACAAAACAAAATCCCACAAATTGGATTTTTCTGATTTCATAATCATGGTATAGCTCAACATCCCTTGTCTCTTCTAATTCCTGGAAAAAGGCAGCAGACCCCAGAGGCTTGATTAGACTCAGTTTTGTCACATGGTCAAGACTACAGATGATGTTTCCTTTATGCAGGAAGAATATTACCTCTGCTTGCTTGTGAAGCTAAACAATTATTTTGGAATGTGTGGAATCATTTATTTTAGGCTTGCAAAATGGTAATATTCTAATTCCAACTTTGACTTTTATTTATTAATTTAAATAACTATAGAGAGAAGCTGTCACTTATCTACTAGTGTATTCACCATTATAGTTAACATGTAGAAGGCAGGATAAAGGCAAGGCTTCCCCCCCTACTATTTACTGTTTTTCAAGAAAATGAATCGGTTCTCTGTAGTGCATCTAAGGTCACAAACTAGGCTCTTTCTTCCTTCCTTCCTTTCTCTTTCTTCCTTTCCTTCCCCCCACCCCTCCTACCTCCCCTTCCTTTCTTCCTTTTTTAATGAACTTTTTATTTTGAGATAATTTTATATTCACGTGCAGTTATAAGAAATTATACAAACAATTCCCAGGAAGCTTTCACCCTGTTTTCTCCAATGAGAACATCTTACAAAACTGTCATGCAACATTACAAGCAAGCTATTGATATCCACAGGGTCAAGACACATTCACCCCCATCACCACAAAAGTCCTTCTTCTTTTCCTTTTAAAGCCACAGCCACTTCTGCCATGCTCCCAGCCTCTCCATCATCTCTGACAATGACTAATCTGTTCACAATTTTTATCATTGTGTCATCTCTAAAATTTATAAAAATGGAATTATATAAGAAGTAACTATTTGGAATTTACTTTTCCCATTCAGCCCAATTATCTGGATAACTAGGTGGCTATGTATATCAATAGTCCATTTTTTTATTTCTGAGAAGTATTCCATGTTATGAATATACTATAGTGTAATAATTCATCTCTTTAAGAACGTGTGAGAGATTCCTGTTATTACCTATGAGAAAGCTGTTATTTTTTAAAAAATTATCCCCAATTCCTAAATGTGTATGTTAGTTTGTAATACCAAACTAAATTTTTATTAATTCCTGTAGCATTTTAGAATTATAAAATAGTATTAAGTTTATAAAATCATTATTCATAGCATAGACATGGAAACAACTGAAATGTCCTTCCATAGATGATTTGATAAGGAAGATGTGATACATATATACAGTGAAATACTACTCAGCCACAGAAAAGATGAAATACTGCCATTTGCAACAAAATGGATGGATGTTGAGAATATCATGCTAAACAAATCAGACAAAGAAAGTCAAGAATCATATGATTTTCCCCTTTTGTGAGATATAAACTGAAAGCAACAAATGAACAGACAAGACAGACTTACAAACAAGCAACTCTTAGACAGAGGGAACTCTTAGACAGTGGTTACCAGAGGGAAAGGTGGGTGAAGGGGAGGTTGAATTATGATGACTTTTGACATGGTTTCTTTGGGTTTCTATCCTGTGTATGCCTCTTCTTGAATCTACAGGTTTATGGCCAGATTTAGGAATTCTTCAGCCTCTATTTATTTGGGTATTTTTTCAACCCTGCTCTTTCCTATCTTTTCTTCCAGGACTCTGATCACATAAGCATTTAACATTTGTTATAGGCCTAAGGATCTCTGAATCTTTTTTCATTTTATTTTTTAGTTTATTTTATCTATTATGTCAGATTGAGTAATTTATATTGTTCCATTCTCTGGTTCACTGATTTTTTTCCTCTGCCATCTACATTTGGCTATAGAACCCACCCACTGAGCTTTTTTATTTTTATTAGTTTTATTGTTTAATTTTAAAATTTTTATTTTTATATCTTCCATTTCTTTGTGAAGCTCATACTTTTTTTCATTTGTTTTAACTCAGTACATACCAGTAATTACTCACTGAAGCACTTTTTTACTGGGGATGTTCCAAAATCTTTATCCAATAACCTTAACATCTTAAGTCATCTCAAAGCTAGCATCTATTGATTGTGTCTTCCTGGTGTTTGATAGGATAAGTGATTTTCAATTGACACCTGGGCATTTTTGTATTATGTTCTGTTTTAATTGTCTTATTCTAATACCATTTCAGAAAAGGAATACAGAAAATGATACCACCTCTATATTCCAGAAGTTGCACAAGTCTATGTTTCTTCATTGGTTTTCATTGGCTCTAAGGGACTGTGGCTACTCATTACTGCTGGGTGTAGAATAAACTTCCAGATACACATGTGGTCTCTACTGACACCAAGTTAGTACCACTGAGTTTGGTAAAAGTCCCAACTCCTCATTTGTTCCTTCTGATACCATCCCAGCAGGAAAGGAGAAGGAGACCAAATTATTGTTAGGTAAGCATGTAAGTCCACATTGCCCACCTGATCTCCATTGTCATTGTGGTGTTGGGTCTTGCTACCAGCTGACAGTATAGCCAAGATTCCATATTCTACTTCCTTTGACATCCCGCTGATGGTGTTGAGGTGCCTTATTCCATCCTCATGAGAATAAAAGTTGAAAATCCTACTCTGTTGTTGCTGCAGTAGGTAGGGATTAGTCTATCTGTTTCTCTGGTGTTTGGATGTGATGGACTATAAAGCATTTATCTTGTAAAAAAAAAAAATGTCTTGCTACATTGTCCCTTTCCTGGTTCTTTGGCTCAAAAGAGCTGACTTTGCTGGGGCTTGGTTTGTCTGTGAATATTGGCATTTCTAGGTTATCAGCTTCTTCACCTTTAAGTCTTGGGTATAAGAGGCAAAAAGAAAAGCCGAGGAACTCATCACTACATTGAGACAAAGTTTGCTAATTAGTATGACTTCTCTCCATCTTTTAAAATGTTCTTACATTGCCCTAGCCTGTATGCTCAGTTGGTTATGCATTGTCTCCTGCACCAAGATGCCACTGGTTCAATTCTCAGTCAAGCCATATGCCAGGTTGCAGGCTTGATCCCTTGTGGAGGGGCATGCAGGAGGCAGCTAATTGGTGCCTCTCTCTCATATTGGTCTCTCTCTCTCTCTCTCTCTCCCCCCCCCTTTAAAATGAATTAAAAATATTTTTAAATGTTGATACATTTGTTCTATATATAATGTCCATGGTTTTTTGGCTGTAATTATTGGAAAGAATAGGGCAAAATACATCTGTTCCAGTTTTCTTGGAAGATGTCTCTCTTTAAATAATATGATAATTGTTTGAATCATATTTGATGGATTTTAAATCAATTGCAATTTTTTACCTTTAATGAAGTTTAAATTGTTCCAATTTCAATTATTAGGACACTTGTTAAGTTGTATTCTGAGTTATTTTTATATGACCCCAAAAGTCTTGTGTAGATATAGAGTCGTTAACTATAATTATCTCTCTCTCTTTTAGTCTTAAATCTGTAAGTAACTATATTTCATCTTTACCACCAGTTTATGCCAATTTTTCTGTAGTAATTTGGTCATCTGATGCTTATTTTCTAATAGACTTTTTAGGAAGTTCTCTTGGGGAAATATAGTCTGAGACTTGCATATTGGAACAATTTGACTATGCTCTTTACACTTGAACATCAAGATGGGTATATACAGGGTGGGACAAAAGAAGAATTACAGATGTGAATATGTGAAACACAGTTTATTCTTGTATTATTATTTATTATTATTGTATTATTTTTCATACAAACAACTGTAAGCCTACTTTTGCCCCACCCTGTATAAAACTCTTGGCTAATATTTTTTTTTCTCTTTATTATCTTACATATGTATAGCTATTCTCATGAAAAAAAAAAATAAAAAACTATTGCTTTTGAAAATGTTGACAATAATTAATTATTTCTTAAGTTCACTTTATTGTTTTGCCTACATTCACAAGTAGTTTCATTCTTTATTATTTAAAGTTTAATAATTTTATTATATCTTTTTGGTATTTGATGTTTTAGGTGATGTGCTCTTTTATGTTGTATGCTATTATTATTTATATGTTCAATTTATCTTTTCTCTCCTGATGTTTGTTGTTTTATCTTAAATAATTAGCTTTTTCTTTATATTTTCTTAAAATTTAAAATATTTTTATTTTTTATCATGTGCTTTTCCTAAGACCTTATTTATTGAGTTTATTGCTTCTGTGTTATTTCTAATTTCATCTTCATTTCTGAAATGATTTTGTGTTGAATCATAATACATCTCTGAGCTTATCTAATGTCTTTAAGTATTTTTAAACTTTGATTTACATTGTTCTTTCATATTGTATATTTTATTTTAATTTTCTGAGCTAGTTTGGTTGTAGTCTTGTATAGTTTTGTGGAGTGATCTGGTTTATGGAGTGTTGGGAATATCTTTAAATTGTTAGGGAGAAAGAGTGGTCAGAATATTTTTTTGAACTTATCACTCTTTCCCTTTCTGTTATTTTTTCTGTTGCTTTCAAAAACACAGTAGCTCTCTTTCTGTGCTCTCCTGGCTCTTCTCTTTCTTCATTTTTATTTGGAATTCTTTTGTCTTCATATTTATTTTTCTTGCCTTGCTCAAATTGTATTTCACTCCAAAATATTTTTCCTCAATAAAAAACAAAAACATAGTCTAGAAGGAGTCCAAGTTGATTTGTGTTGAGCATTCACAAATATTATATCCCTGCAAAGTCTGTAGACCTGAGCCCGGGCAACTTGCACTCACTTATCTTTGGGTTAAGTGAAATGATTTTCAGTTTTACCCTGAATTCTCAAATTGCCCCCTTTATGTTGTTCAGTAAATATATGTTGGCTATTTTGGCATTATCCTATTATTACTCCATCAGATGCCTTAATTGCTTTTTTTTTTAAAAAATCCTTCTCTGCTAAGGCTAATAGGTCTTGTGTTTCTAACTACTGAATTTAAGGGTTTATGGGGATTTACTTGTCACCTAGTTTTGTAGTAAATGTTATACATGGATTTTTTTATTTAGCCATCTTATTTATCTGTCCATTCTTACATAGGTTTTTGGGAGATTCAAGCACTATGCACATATAAAACTGCATTTCCTCACAATAAACAAGATAAGTAATTTTTACATTTTTTTAAAAGTGTTAATAAATTACCATTCAGAATCCCAAGGGAGATACACCATTCTCCATTTTTAGTCCTCTCTCAGACACCTATAATTTTACCAAGGAGACAATAAAGAAAATAAGACTGAAATCATCCCTATTTTGGCAGGTCTTTTCCTGAGAGAGGACTCACCTGTCAGATAAAGGCAAATGAGGAGCAGGGTTTTAGTAGGTATGGATTCGCTTTGTTGTTGACATTACTGGATTGACAGGCCCCATCAAAAATGCCAAGTTCACTATGTATTAATTTTATCCAAGTAGGTCAATGACTGACATGTTAATTTTGTGAAAATAGTCATATGCCTTGTGGGGATACTAGTAAGATTATGTAGTGTCACAGCTGGTTCAATAATTATTGCAAAATGGAGTTGATTAATAACTTCCCATCACTCTAGAGGGAGGTGTTAGATGTCTATTAAAGATTTCAAGGAAATTATGGAAGCGAAGTTTAACAGATTTTTAGATGGCAGAAGGTAAACTAATAGGATAGTTCACAAAATCAACATTTAATAAATGCTATCATGCTAATGTGCTCTTCCATAAACAGAACAATATAAACTCATAATATAAACATTAATGCTTAGAATGGCACAAACAGGGAATAAAAGGGATCTAATAGCTAACACAGGTTTTAGTTGAGCAGAATTTCTGAACACCATGTGATAAAAGAAGAGATTGAGGAGTATCTTGTGCTATTTAACATATCTTTATAGACTGGCTATATTGGTCTAGAATAGAGTTTGGCAAACTCACCCATGCATTCAGTCCAAGTCACCACCTTATTTTTGTAAAATTCTATTGAAAAAATAGTCTCACCTATTTATTTATGTATTGTCTATGGCTGCTATTTCACCACAATGGTAGGATTCAGTAGCTACTACAGAGGCCATATGGACCACAAAACCTAAAATATTTATTATGTATCCCTTCACAAAAAATTATTTGACAACTTATTTGGTAGAAAAACAGTGTAATGGGACACATGATTTTCATATTTAAATGTGAGTATTTGAGGACTATCTTTATGACTGGAAATCTATTCATTTACTTTAAAGTTCATACACACTGGATACCTTTCAGTATTGGAAATGGCGATCAATGCTGTGATTCATCTGCAGTCTATATGGGAGAATGGGATTGCAAAGTAAAAATTTAATCTGTGAATAAATCATGAATGAGTGGGGCAAAGACTCTGCTTTCATAGAGCTTACATTCTGATGGGGGACACCTGTTACTAAATAAATAATTATCTAATCTAGGACATGTTTGGTAAATTCTATTGAGGAAAAATAGAAAGTGTTAAGAAAGTATGTGCATCATTTCATTTATTCAAACATACCTTATTCCCACATTTTTAACATCTCTGAAATAGAAATATCAATTTTGCCACTTTGTACATGATATCCTATATAATAAAAGGCTAATATGCAAATCGACTGAATGGCAGAATGACTGGTCAGTGACGCTCACTGACCACCAGGGGGCAGGTGATCAATACAAGAGCTGCCTCTTGGTGGACAGTGTGCTCTCACAGGGGGAGCACCACTCAGCCAGAAGCCAGGCTCATGGCTGTCAAGTGCAGCGGCAGTGGAGGGAGCCTCTCCTGCCTCTGTGTCAGTCAGATATCCCCCAAGGACTCCCAGACTGCAAGAGGGCACAGGCTGGGCTGAGGGATCCCTCCCCCAGAGTGCATGAATTTTGTGCACCGAACCTCTAGTCTGTCATAATTGGTGGAGTTGTAGATTGGTTGGAAAAGTGATAAAGTTACAGTTAGCTGAGGAACTGTATCAAAACTATGAAGATTCATGATAGTCAATATTTCCTCCTTCATCTTGCCTTGATACTTAGGAGAAAGTTTCATGACAGTGGTGCTTCAGGCTATTTAACTGTATTTTATAGGACAGGACTCTTATAAAGTTTATAATTATGGCCCAGTTGGTGTGGCTCAGTTTTGAGTGTTGCTCTATGAACCAAGAGGTCACCAGTTTTATTCCAGATCAGGGCACATGCAGAGGTTGCTGCCTGGATCCCCAGTAGGGGGGGTATAGGAGGCAGCAGGTTGATGTTTCTCTCTCATTGATGTTTTTATCCTTCTCTCTTCCTCTCCCTTCCTCTCTCTCTAAATATATAATACTAGAGGCCCAGTGCATGAAATTCGTGCACAGGTTGGGGGGGGGGATTGTCCCTCAGCCCAGCCTGCACCCTCTCCAATCTGGGACATCCCTCTCACAATCCAGGACTGCTGGCTTCCAACTGCTCGCCTGCCTGCCTTCTTGATTGTCCCTAACTGCTTCTGCCTGCTAGCCTGATCACCCCCTAATCACTCCCCTGCCAGCCTGATTGATGCCTAACTGCCCCCCTGCCACCCTGTTTGCCCCTAACTGCTCTCTCCTGCAGGACTGGTCACCCCTAACTGCTCTCCCCTGTAGGCCTGGTCACTCCTAACTGCCCTCCCCTGCAGACCTGGTCACAACTAACTGCCCTCCCCTGCAGGCCTGGTTACTCCTAACTGCCCTCCCCTGCAGGCCTGGTTACTCCTAACTGCTCTCCCCTGCAGGCCTGGGTCCCCCCAAACTGCCCTTCCCTGCAGGCCCAGTTGCCCCCAACTTCCCTCTTCTGCTGGCCTGGTCACCCTTAACTGCCCTTTTCTGTAGGCTTGATCACCCCCAACTGCCTTCCCTTGCAGGCCTGGTCCCTCACAACTGCCCTCCCCTGCTGGCCATCCTGTGGTGGCCATCTTGTGTCCAAATGGGGGCAGCCATCTTGTGTGTTAGAGTGACAGTCAATTTGCATATTACTCTTTTATTAGATAAGATAATTATGCATATAAAGGATGTTATCATTTATCAGAGTTAAATAAGGGTTAGGTATTAATTTTTGTTATTTTATTTTATTTTTGTTTTGAGAGTATGTTTATTAAAGCTTGGGAGAGTGAAACAAGAAAGGTCTTAGGATGGAGGGAGAAATAGGAAAGAGCCTTGTTGGGGCTGCTTTAGCTCTCTATAAATGTTATAGGAAAGAAATGAGCCTAGACAGATCTCTGTCAGCTCACAGGAGAAATAAAAGTCACAGTGATGAAAGTGGGCCATTGTGGGGCTGCTCTTAGCCCATGGGGAAGTCAGAGAAAAGGGGGCCTTGGAGACAGGGTCAGGGGTAAGCCTGGGACGAGCTGCCACTGCCCATTGCTCCCCTGGTTGCAAGTCTGGGGATGCTTACAGTTAGGAGATGCACATCTGAGAGCTAAAAATGGCATGGGCAGGCTCCTGAGATGGAGAGGGCCAATTGTAGGTATTAACTTTATAGACATTTATTTTATCTTTATATAAATTTTTAAAATGAAATAGTAATAATTTAATCCTTATAGAGCTGTTACTATGTCTCCAACTGTTGCAAGTACTTACAAAACAAACTCTTTCAACCACTGGGGTTAGGTGGCTTGCTCATGGTCACTTGGAGTACGTTGTGACAGTTGTAAATCAAGGCCATCTGGTTTACAAGACTATGTTCTTAAATGCTATGCTGTATTGCTTCTCATTCTAGAACTACTCAAAATAAAATAGGCAAGTGCCCGAGTCCATCATACTCAGTCAGACAGCATAAAATGGACTTTATCTTCCAGAGTTATTAAAGATGAGATATGTTCATGGAGTAGTTTGATTTTATGTGCAATAGTAATAAACTCTAATATGTGATTCTATAAGAAGTGGTCCTTTTCTATGTCAGGAAACACATACTATGACTAGTAAACATAAATCCTCTCTATTTGTTACAGTTGTGTTTGCATTCTTCAATGATGTGCTTTAGTATCTCCTTTGGTATAATTTTAAATCGACTGGACATTTTTAAAGCAAACAGATTCTTTAAGTTCTTATAAACATGACTGATCATCTCAAGTTTTCATGTCATATTCTATAAATTATCATGAAGAGGGATAGATATTTTACAGTTCTGTTAACTGTCACTTTTATTTTTAATTGTTTGCTTGGCAGTTAAATGGTTCTGCCAAATTTTACAATTACCTCAGGGCTCCTGAATAATTATATTTGAGAGTTTAAGAGTACCCAGGTTCTCTAATTTGGTAAAAGAAAACAGTTTATGTTTGCACTGCATCAGCCAATGAAGAGTCAGATACGCTGTTAATGTTTTCTAAGCAATGAGATACTAATGAAGTACTAGAGAGTAAGAAACCAAGAATCCACACATATCTCAGGAATTTCTACAAAGATTTCTACATACATATATACTTGCATGTAAATGAGTGTGTGTGTGTGTGTGTGTGTGTGTGTGTGTATTTTCCCATTAAAGAGGAGGGAAAAGGAAGTGGGATTTCTACTCACTTTATCAATGCTGTAAATTCTCCACATCCAAACATCAGTACAAGGACGCTTCTCAGAATTAATTTTGGAACTTTTTTTACTTTTTAAAAATTTTACATGTTGCTTTCTTTTTTCACAATAGATAACTGAGAGTTAACATTTATTCTTTTTGCCTTTGTGTCTTTCTGTATTGTGTGGATGCACATATATACATATAATGAAGAAATGAATATAACCAGTAATCACATTTTGGGAAAACATGAATAGTTTTATTAGTATTTTATCTCAATGGCTTTTAACTATCTTAACTAAGATTTAACTATTTTGAAATAGTCTTTGTTAAAGTAAAACAACTCTATTTGAAGAAAAGTAAGTAGTGTCAAAACAACAGTTAATAAAAATAGACCAGGTGTCCTTGAAGGCTTTTCATAAGACAATAGATTAATTGCTATCTTGTTCACCTTCTGACTTGTTGACAAACACTAACCAGTTTATGTTTGCACTGCATCAGCCAATGAAGAGTCACTCCCTCATGAATACCCTTTGAATGTATCTACATTGTATGTCACATTCAGGCCAAAATCTGATTATTTCCCAAATCCTGTCTTATACCTGATACATAATAGGCTTTTGATAAATATGTACTTAATTAAATAATAAGATATTGCTAGCCATTCAGAGATTAAGCATGTAATCAAGGCATGACTGATATGCTAATAAATCACCTGATATTTCAAAACTAGATTGAATAAGAAATTATAGGTAAGAAAGAGAAAAGCAGGACCAAATAATTAGAACACCTCTTTCTTCCTACAAAATTAGAGGTAGATTATGAGTACAAGTGACAGCAAGAGAAACTGAGAATTGATTTCCAAGGCAGAAGAGGAAATCTAGGAAATTGCGGTGATTTGAATTGAACAAGAAAAGTAGGCTTCAAGGAGAGCAATGTCAGCTCTATCGAAGGTTACCGAGAAGTAGGGTAAAATCAGAACTGACAAGTATCAACTGAATTCAGCCACATAAAGATTATAGATGACCTTAGCAAGAGCATATTCTGGGAGGTGGGAAGGGATTATTTTAAACCTATTTATTAGTGGTAAGGGTCACTTTGATCTTTAGATATGGTGGTCACATATTTTTGAAAAACATATTTGGAATAGGTTAAAGAGGAGAGATTGGAAATATATTTTTTAAATAAAATAACTTGCTCATTTTCAACTTTATACCTTTCAAATTTCCTCACACACTTATACCAATATAATCCATAAGAGACCAGTTGAATTGAATGGCCAGATAATATTTTTTATCTCACAAGAGTGACAGCTATCATACAATGTAGCACAAAAGGGACTAAATTCTCTGTATTCTGATTTATAGCCCAGTGCTGTTTTCACAACAAAATACAATGCAGTACGCTCTGAAATACACCTTTACTATAAAATAACATAAACATTTAAAACTTTACAAGAATCTGGAGTACTTGTTAGCAGTTAAATCTAATCAACAATAGTTATTATCAGGGGCTTTCTAAAAAGTCTTTCCCTTTATAATTTGATTGGCTTATGCTCTAAGGAACAGTCTAATGGTTTTGAGATTCCAGGCTTCAACCACATTTCCCCAGGGTGGTATAGCGTTTGACTCTCAAAGAATTAGTTTGGACCTTTATTAATTAAGACATATTATTCCCATAGTGATGTAGATGTTGCTATATGAAAGCTAAAGAATACAAATTGATATTTTATTCACATGTAAAAATGAATCACATGCTTCAGAAAAAATAACGAAGACCATAATAGAAATGTAAATCAGAAGAAAGCGTTATGCTGACATGAAAAACCAAAGTGAGGAAAAACGTTGAAGAGAAAATTGGGGGCATGGGAGAAGATAGAAAAATGAAACGATTGCAAAATAAGGCTTATTTCATTGGACATAGAATTTCTGGCTCTATCCACAATTTAATATAGAGATTACATAATTTCATGGACTAACATGTTATTATCCTATCTAATAAAGATGGAATATGCAAATTGAGCATCACACCATAACAAGATGGATGTGCCCACAGCAAAGGTTGAGTTCCCATAACGAGCCTTAATGAGCAATCAGCAGGGACCTGAGTCTGCCTGGCACTGGGCTGGGGCAGAGGACCTGAGGCTGTGCCCCCCGCCTGATGGAGCTTGATGGGGGACCTCAGGCTGCGTATCCTGCCCGGCGGAGCTTGACGGGGGATCTCAGGCTGTATCCCCTGGCCAGCAGGGCTTGACAGGGGACCTCAGGCCTGTGCCCCTGCCACACAGCTTGTCAGGGGAGTTCAAGGCGAGCCCCCTGCCCCGGCTCAGGCCAGGGGACCTCAGGCTGTGACCCTCACCGTGGCACCGGGCCGTGGGACCTAAGACCATGCCCCCCCACCTGGCAGGGCTTGATGGGGGACCATAGGCCATGCCTCCTGGCCCAGGTCAGGGGACCTCAAGATGCACTCCCTGCCCCAGTGCTGAGCCAGGTGACCTGAGGTCGTGCCCCCCACCTGGCGGGGCTTGACAGGGGTGGGGCCAGCCAGGTCTGGATCTAGCCCAATGGGGGTGGGGCCGGCTGGGTCTGGGTCTCGTGGAATTTTGAGGTGCACATGGGTGGGCAGGGACTTGAGTCTGGTTCCCATGGTGTGCCCTGAACTCTGAAAGGAGGAAGATTTTCATACACATTTTACTAATTTTTCTTTCATCTCTGACCCTTCTATTATAGAGAAAGGGCAAATAGCAATATTAAAATATTTCCTCTAATTAATTCCCTTTTAATGTGCACGGATTTCATGTACTGGGTCCCTAGGCCCAATATAAATTCCTTCGTTTGGGCTAACTTTTAATACTTAAAACATTATTAGTTTTCCCAGCAAACAAAGATTTGTCTTCTAAAATTCATTATTTAAGGTTCTTGCTCAGATAGCTCATTTTCAGTAGTCATTCTTAACTGGCCAAGCTCATGTGGATCTCTCCACCAAGGCATATGCTCCTGCAATCGTTACATATGCCTTGGTGGAGAGATCCACATGAGCTTGATTTCGTGGCACTCTGTAAATTTTGCATTTTTCTTTTCACACATACTTACCTCTTAAAATATTATGTATACTGTGGAGTATCTACACTATTTTTTATAAATTTCTATGCACTCAGTATAGAGACTTTCAAATACTGAATATACTAGAGTTGGTAAGTTTGGTTTTAGGCTATTAAGCATAGATATTGCTGAATCTCTGGCAGAAGAATCCATCCCAGTTGACCCAATAATAATATTAAAAAAGAAAGATGGTGAGAGATGTTTTATCTATACCCCTCCCACTTCAATTTAGAAAATTTAAAAATAAATATTCAATTGATTCATGTAAAGCATAGGAATTTTTTATTAACTAAGATTGTGAGGGGGTAATCGAAATATTTCTAGAAGTGGTTGAGCCCTATTTAAATCTGCAGAAACTGGTGGTTATTCACATGCTTAGAATTCTTGGTGACCCCCTGCCCACTGCTCCCTCCACCGATTCCTTGGCATTTCCCCTAGGTAGTCTTCAATTAAATGGAACTGTGAGAATTAATTTTACCATTTCTCTCTCCCCAAAATGAGCCCCCCAAGACAATGGGATGGGGTTCCACAGACAGACTACAGTCATCAAGGAGGCCAGGTGTATAAACTGACTAATATATTCTTCACTATAGAAAGAGAAGATGTGGACTTCAAGGATCCTGGCTTCCCAGTAAGGTCTTCATCCAATTCAGTGAGTGTTAAAGTACTGTATACAAACTAGTAGAAGCCCAGTGCAAGAATTCGTGCACAGGTGGGGTCCAGCTTGCCTGGCCCCAATAGGGGCTGATCAGGGCCAGGCTGGCTGGGGAGAAGGGCTGAGGGCAATTGGCTAGTAGGTCCTGCTCCTGATTGGAGTTGGGGGCTGATTGGGGGTGGGGCTGGCTGGGGGAGGGGCTGTGGGTGGTGGACTGGTCCCATCCCCAAATGGGATGGGTGGGCCAATCAGGGGCCAGTGGCCTGTAGGAGGGTCCATGGGTGGTTGGCCTGCCGTCCCTGTCCCTGATCGGAGTAGGGTGACCAATCAGGGGTGAAGCTGACTGAAGGGAGGTTCCGTGGGCCAATTGGGGTGCTGGGGGCCCATTGGGGGTGGGGCTGGCTGGGGGAAGGGGGCACAGGCAGTTGGCTGGATGGCCCCATACCCTATTGGGGTAGGGGGGGTGATCAGGAGTGTGGCTGGCTGGGGGGAGGGGCTGTGGGAGGTTGTTCCTGCTCTGCCCCATCCCCTGATTGGGCAGTTCACTGGCCACAGTGGACGTCATAGCGTCTGGTCATTCCAGTTGTTATGGCGTTCTGGTCGCTGGCTTTTTATATATATAGATGTTAGAGATGAAATTAATATTGTGAGCAAACAATATGGTCTCATGTATTTTTTGAGATTCTTTAATTTATTATTAATTCAGTCACTTAAATACCTGTGTGTCATAATATTTCCCTGTATAACTATTGTTTAAGTCTGCCTTGCTGACAATTTCATACATTACACAGAAACTCAATGTTCTGTATGTCTCTCAATGCTTGAGGCATTACTTACAAATGTAACCTTGTCAATGACTGCTTTCATAGTTGTCTTCTCTATTCCTAGACTAACCAAAGAAAGCCTCATACTCATTTAACACATCATGTCTCCTGAAGACAGGAAAGACAACTCTCCATTTAAAAGAAATATAAATACTCTAACACAGGAAGAAAGACTTTAATTGTATCTTAAGCCTGCAATTTAGATATCTCTGTATAGTCCCCAATGGATACATTTTATTTATTTGTTTGTTTTTAGTTTGGAGCATCTACAACTAGAGTTTACTTTTACCCACAATAAAATTGTTATAGATTTGAAGTGATCTCTCAATTTTTAAAAAAAAATATGTTTTTATTGATTTCAAAAAGGGGAGAGAGAGAGAGAGAGAGAGAGAGAGAGAGAGAGAGAGAGAGAGAGAGAAATACATCAATGATACCATTGATCAGCTGTCTTCTGCAGGCCCCCTACTGGGGATTGAGCCACCACCCAAGTACCTGCCCTGACAGGGAATCGAACTGTGACCTCCTAGCTTAGGGCTCTACTCTCAATCCCTGAGCTACACCAGCTGGACAATGGTCTCTCAATTTTAAATTCACAATTTAAATCAGTTTAATATTATTTGGTGGGGTGTATTCATTTATCTGGCCACTATCCCAAAGATTTTAGAAATGCCTGGAGGAAGCCAGAGGCCATTAAAACTATCAGCATCCACAGGCTCATGTTCTTCGCTGAGTCCAACTGAGCCGAGTGGTCTTCAAAGTATTCATATAATTAAAGTAAGATATTTTCTCCCCAATGAAGTATCTATCTGTTTTTTTTCCAGAGCACTTACATTTCTTCTTGAATATTTATTCATGAATATACACTGTATTTCCAAGAAAAATATCTATAGGCTTTTAAGTAGAAAAATGTGAGGACTAATTTAATATTGTTACTAAGCTTTTCAATAATTTTTTGCAAATCCTTTAAAAAGAGGCAAATGAAGACTGCGGTTTAATCACCATATTTCATTAAAAATTCATCATTTTAAATTTCCTAATAGACTGTTATTTGCCATGCACAGCCAGGCACAGCTTTGCTATTAGAATTCACTTGACCTTAGGCATGTTAACAGCAATCCTAAAATAGCATCTATTTTGTTTCATTTTCATAAGCTACCCCTTATATTCTGATGGCTAAGCTTTTATTTTAGAAAAATTACAATATGTTTCAACATTATATAGTAAGTCAGATGTCAAATGCTAAAGTTATGGAAAATTCTGGACTCCTTATAAATTTCATTTCTATCCTTGTACTCAAAGCACCTGCATGACGTTCATAAGATTTATGCTACTGATAGAACTGAGCTGTTAGCAAAGCAGTATCTTCCTCACTGGTTTTACTCTTCCTGTCTTTTACATAGACGATCCTCAAAAACTCTTTCTGAAAATACAATTAATGAAGGGTTTTCTTCCTGCCTCAAGTCATCATACATTACAATATTAACAGGAGAGTCAGTTGAAGAGTTTCTTTCTCCATTAACCTACCCATTTCATACTGTATTTTATTTCTTTGTACAATTGTCTCCTATATCAGACTAAACACTAATAGAGTATAGGCACTATATTACATGTGGTATTGCTCCTGTTAAACAGTGAGTGCTTTAAAAACATAAACAAAAAGAAAGAAAGATAGCATTTGGAATGCTAGAAGTCTGGGGAAGATCAACAAATTTTTAAAAACCCTTTCAGTTCTTAAGAAATTTAATTTAGACTATAAATATTTTCAATATACCAATGGATGCAACTAATTTTAAAAAATCAATCAAAATATTCCCTTGTTCAAGTATAACAAGAGGATTAATATACAAAATGGTTTACAAAACAAAACAAAGATATTACCTATATAAAATTTAACAGATCTGTCATCTTAGAACAAGGGCATCACAAAATAATTTCTGTGATTAAAGAGACTAACAGCAACTAAGTTTTCAGATTTGATAGAGGCTTTAAGACCAAGCCAGGGACATGTGGTGAGATGAGACCAAAACATCTTCTAACCAATGTTTTTAAAATTATAATATTATTTTTGTGAAGCAAAGCCACAGAATAATGTGAGTGAAGGGTCAGGTGTATTTGTCTTACTCAAGTTCTGTTTGGTTTTTGCATTAATGTCAGTTCTTTCAGTGTCACCAATATTCAATTTGAGAAGAAGCATTAGGACTAGCAGTCAGAGGCAATTTTGAAGTTATTATATTTGGATTTCTGTAAAATAAGACCCCCCCCCCCACACACACACACATATAAATCTGTCTTCTATTTTTATGAAATTATACTATTTTAAAATACATAAGAAAACCTGGTTTTTATGCCATATTATTATTAAATAATATCATCTTTAATAATGTTATTATTAATTTAATGTCCTTTGTATTTACTCGCACAGATTAGATTCTTGCTTTAAGATCATCTCTCTTTTTTTTCATGTTATTCATTTTCAAGAAACATTGTTTGATTGCTTTTACATTTGCTTAGTTTATACAAAGCCAAAACCTCTTGGACAGCCCATTAGAACAACACTGAGCTCACAAAAGGGAAGACTATATTTATATTATTATAACAGAATAATTTTTGCAGAAGGAACAAAACTCAACATAGTGATTTTATCATTAGATGATATTAATGACTTATTTTTAAGAAGTATTTTCTTAGCTTTTAATTAGTTAAAATTACCTTAAAATCTCTTTATAAGCAAGATTATTTGGATTTTGGTTGTGCCTTTTGGCTAATTTATGTTACCTTGAGGTGTAACTTGGTATTACTGTCTGGTGGGCAGGGCAACAGAAAACAAACTCAGTGTGCTCTGATTTACATAATCTCAGCTTTCATTGTGGTCCAAATCCTTTAAGTCTTTTAAAATATAGAGATTGTTCTGTGCTCTTTTAAATTTGGAATTATGCTAATTAAAATATAATTGTTCTTCCTTTGAATAAGATATATACCTTGAATCTTCTTTATGTTGTATGTGTTATATATAATCATTAGGTATCCAATTACAGCACTTCATTTGCTAAAATGCTTGCAGAGATTTTGACAAATGATACACTTGTAATAACTAAAAATAAACAGGTCTTGTTTAATCTACTGAAACTCTAAATGAAGCTTGAATAAGGTCACATCACATGAAGCCAAAAGAGATTGTCAAATTGATAAATTTTAGCTAAGCCTCAGTAAGTTCAATAAAAAGTAAAAAAAAAAAAAAAAATCATCAAGCTCATGATTTGGTAGTTCTACTTAGAAGCACTATGAAATGGGCTTCTCAGTAGATCAAACAACTCTGGAATCTTGGCATGTGGAAATTGCAGACATGAAACACTCACATATAAAAACATATGCATTTCCAGTATATAAGGTAGGAGAGAGAGGTGGCATGATATAAAGAATGGGATTAAGAAACCAAAGGAATAGATATTTGGATACCAACCCAGTTATTAATTATTTTTGTAGTCCTAGATAAGACAAACTGTGTAAGTTCACTTTCTTTATTCATATAATGAGACTGGGGGAATGTCCCAAGTTAAAATGAGACAAAAGAGATGAAACAACTGAATGTAATATGTGACACATAATTTTTTTTCAGTGAGACATTATTAGAACTACTGGAAAATTTTGTAGAAAGTCTGTGGTTTAGATATCAGTAATCTGTCACTCTTAATTTCTTGATCTTGACAGTTATACTATACATGTATAAGGTAATGTCTTGGTTTTATAAGAAATATACACTGGAGTATTTAGAGGCAAATAATCATTATTTTTCTATTTATTGTCAAATAGTTTTAAAAAAACAGAGAGAAAGAAGGAAAATGACAAACTGACATGACAAAATGTCAACATTTGGGGAATAAGAAAATTTTTTGTTCAACATTTCTATAAATCTCAAATTATGTCAAAATAAAGTTAAAATTTTAAAAAGTTATGAATAAAAACATCTCTTCCTATCATGAAATTTTATTTTATATATGAGACTTAGTAATTACTTAATGTCTGTTTTTTTAAACATTTTTATTGATTTCAGAGAGGAAGGGAGAGAGATAGAAACATCAATGGTGAGAGAGAATCATTGATTGGTTGCCTCCTGCACGCCCACTACTGGGGATCAAGCCGGCAACCCAGGCATGTACCCTTGACTGGAATCAAACCTGGGACCCTTCAGTCCGCAGGCCAATGCTCTATCCACTGAGCCAAACCAGCTAGGGCCTTAATGTCTGTTACTATGGGTACTCAGCAAAATCAGAATTATAGCAAGACTGTAATTTATGTGTGTAATAGAGTATAAAATAAAATATGGGGTCTTTCTATTACATGGGAAATATTTTAAAAATAAAATTAATTTTATATAATTCTTATAATCATGTGTAAAATATTTATGTGAATATTACCAATGCAAGGTTTATAAACATATACATAAAGAGTTTTTCTAATAATGAACCTTAAAGATATAATAATAGCAGTTGTAGCCTCAGAGACAGTAGGCTCCTCCTTGTTCTCCTCCTCCCCTTCCTCAGACCCCTCCAGCTCCCCTTTAGTAAAGTCTTTGGATGGACTATGTGGGTGAAGGATAGCACTTTATCTGAGTTAAGCAATGGGATTAAAGCTAAAGTTGATGTTTTGGTCAGGGGGAGTCTTCCTTGGACTCTGTCTCTCTTTTATCAAGATGCCCTGGTTCACCCTAGCTGGGGGGTTCAATGATTAGTGCACCAGGCCTCATACTGAAGTGTCCCAGGTTCAATTCTGGCCAAGGGCTCATACCTTGATTGCAGGCTCCATCCGTGGCCCCTTCAATGTGGTGTGCATGTGGGAGGCAACCCATGTTTGTGTCTCTCTCACATCGATGTTTCTCTCTGTCTCTCCCCCTCCATTCCACTCTCTCTAAAAATCAATAGAAAAAAATATCCTCAGGAGAGATTAACAAAAAACAACAACAAATAGATGCCCTGAGATACTTAGGCCTAAGAAAGCTTGTTTGTGGTTTTGTTAGGCCAGCTTTGCCCTTGGTTTCAAAAATATAAGCCTTGATTTTCCACTCCTGATGCCTAGCTTCCTGTAGTACTCACCTTTCATTGATGCTGGTGTGTGAGTGGTTTTGGGAGGAAAATAGGGCACTTTATTTTAGTTGTAGGTCAGAGGCTGCCTGTATTCTAGGCTTTCAGATTTGGGTTAATGTTCCAACTGACCACTGACCTTCTACATGCTTGAATTTCTCAGTATCTGGGAAGTTTCGTCTGTAGGAGGACACAAAATAAGGATTTAGGCATCCTAGCTTCTCAACACGCATTACCCTTCAATTCTAACCTAACATATAACCTCGCAACAAGAAGCACTTCTGAGCAATTTCTAAGTCCCTGAAGGGTCTTCCTGGAATACTTGCACAAGGGTTTTTAAGATGTTTAACTGAATGCTACTATGTTCAGTTTACATAGTCTTCTGAAATAAAAATCAAGCCATTAACAATAGTCATATAGCATGAGAGAAGAGAAAGAAAGAGTTAAGCAAGTGCCGTGTTCTTCAAAAGGTATAATATGGGAACACTTAATCATAATTGGAATATTATCATATAAATGTGCATATTACAGCCAAGCTTTATGAAAGATGATGAATCAGGACCAGTCTAATGATCCTATAATCTGGCAGAATTCCACTTGCAAACATCCTTCATCTTAACGTGATGACGAATTTCTGCTGGAAAATAACTAATGGATGTTAAGCTCTATATGTCAGCTAAAAAAGAACTCAATTATAATTTATTTGCAATTAAAATAGCAAAACAGTAAATTCTGCAGCCCACAAACAGGCAAGGACAATTTTCAGCCCACATCCTCGACAGGAGATTAGTAAGCATCCCAACTAAGGAGATGCCTGCACATCCTACTTACTGTAGGATGTGTGATGCTTCAATAAGGAGATTTCCTCATTTCCTCCTTCATTACTGTTTGCTTTCTTCTACCTCATCTTCCCGGATAATAAAATCATAAGTGCATTAAGTTTTCTAGGGAATTTCCAGTAGGTATTTTAATGACTGCTGTAGGAGTTAGAATATCTTGCTCATAAATGGGAACACATACCTAAAGGACATGCTGTCCTTTACACTTGAGTACCTTGAACCCATTTGAATATATAATATGCATGGAATTTGTAAAGGTAATATTATTTTATTGGAATTACACATACACTACTTAAATAAAAAGTAGTTCAACTGAAGATTATCTGTACAATATGGTGCTTAGAATATTTATTAGAAACTCTGCCAATTACATCAAACAGTCCAAATGTTACTTTGTATGAAAAGACTGAAAATGTTAGCCTTGATCCTGTTCTCTTTGAAAAGGGGATTTTTTTAAAGAGGAATTTCATACAGATATTCAAGTTGACATTAAAAATCTTATGATAATGTATTTTTCTAAAAAATGCAAATATTAGTTAAGTGTGTATGTGCGTGTCTGTGTGAGAGAAAGAGAGAGACAGAGACAGAGAAAGATAGATATTTATAAGTGAACACAGGTTTATTTGATGTCATTTCATGATTAATCCTTTTTTTTGGCCTTAACATATACACACACAATATTATAGTATTGAAAATAGTGTGAATATAATAATCACTTACCAACTATACCTGTACCCATTAAATATGTTAAACATTGTCTTTACATGAAAAGTTAACATGGTGTTTTTTAACAGAATAGGAAATTAGGTTAGAAAAATTAGTAAATAAGTTAACCCAGCAGAAAGCTAGTAAATCTGGAGGGAAAGGTAAAATCTTAATACAGAATTATGGGATTCTAAAGCGGGTATTCTCTCATTTATTTTATTTATCATTTATTTTTATGGTTTTTAATGAAGTATTATAAAGCTAACCCTAGGCATCATGTCATTTCACCTGAAAATTACATCTCTATTCATATTTTCAAAAATATAGACTGTCTTACCTAAGAATATGTCCATCGTTTAAAATAAAATTGGCAATGTGTTTGCTTCATCAACTATCTAGTTCATAATCAAATTTCCCTGACAGCTTCAGAAATATTTTTAATTGTTTTGAATCAAGATCCAATTCATACGTTGCATTTGGTCTCTATGTCTCTCAAGTTTATTTAGTACTGAACAGCCTGCTCCCTTTTTCTTTCATACACTGACTTGTTAGAATTAGTTGTCCTACTGAATGTCCCACAGACTGTGTTCTCTATGTTTGATTTGTTTTGCATCATTAAATTGGTCCTTTATTCTCTCATATAACTTATAAATATACCTAAGTGTAGCTTCTTGATTTGGTGGTAATTCAAATACTTAGGGAAAAATATTTCACAGGTGGCCCTATGTACTATACATTGCATTAGAACAGACCCTATAAGTTTATAAGAAAGGGTATCAGATTCTAAAATGATGCTCTTTCCAATATGTCATATTATCTCTCTTCACATTAGTCTATGAAGTTTATCTTTGGGGACAATTGTTAACACAAAAGGCCAACAAAAGGCCAAGATGTATAATAGGCAGATTTTTTCCCCTCTAAAAATAGTTATAAATTTGGGTAAATGGAAGCTTAATGTCAGCCTGTGTATTCTACTATACCACCACCTAGGACACTAAAAAATAATCTGATATTCAATTGACACGGAACTCTGGCAGACAATCTCAATCATGAAGTCTCTGTAGGAGCCTTTGGCAAAAGGACTAGAGTAGATACTGCTCAGCAGGGAGACATCCATGTGTCTAATACATGAACTCTTAGAGTTGCAGAACAAAATTATCCATTTTCTCCCTGAAAGCAGTTGCCTCATTCACACTATGAAAAATGGTAGAAGGAATAAGATTTTTAAATAAAAGCAGAGGATCTCCATAGTATAACACACACACACACACACACACACACACACACACACACACACACACACAGATTTTGTGATTCTGTCACCAAAAAAAAAACAAAAAAAAAAACACAGGATAACTTTGAAGTTTTAATTATTTACATGAAAATTATCATTAAACCAAATGAAGTGAATCTGGCTGGATGGATGAAAGGGAAGCAGAAGCATGATATTTAGAAATGTGTTCACAAGGCAGAGAGAGATTTGTGGAAGGAGGAAAGGGCTTGAACTCCAGTTCTGTGTTTTTATTGCTACTTTGTCTGCATGATGTCCTGCTCTTGTTTCAGAACAAGCATCCAAGGAAGAAGACACATTCTGTCACCATTCAGAAGTTCAAATGTGGTTAGTGGTCCAGAAATACATTACATCTCAGCTTAGGAGAAATCTTAACAGGCAGAAATCCTGTTCTTGGCATCCTTGCTGTGTCTTGGCACACCTTTAGAAAAATACTTGTTGTCCCTGTTTTGGTTTTACATATAACATTGGCTTCAGTTAGGTGAGCGCATGGCTACATGAAGTGAGCCTTAGGCAGTTATTACAGGTGCAGCATATTGTTGTTATTATTATTATTTCCTGTTCACAGCTGTTCCAGAGCAGAATCTTTAAGTAAACTGCAAAGTAGCAGAGAAGTTAACAGCACATGTATTAGTTTTCTAGACCTGCCGTAACAAAGTACCACAAACTGAGTGGCTTCAACAACATTATACAGGGTGTCCCGCAAAAATGTATACACAATTTAACAGCTGATGGATCGATTTTGAACAGGAAATGTATCTTAATAAACACTGCCTTTGTAATTATGCAAAGTGTGTGTACACATTTTTGGGGGGACACCCTATGCTTATTGCCGCAGAGTTCCAAAGGCAGTAAATCTGAGACCAAAGTATCAGCAGGATTGGCTCCTTCGGAAGCTTGTGACGAATAATCATTCCATGGTTTTCCCCTAGCTTCCTGTGATTTGCTGGCCATCTTTGGTATTCTTTGGATAGCAGAATCATCACCTTCATCTCTGCTCTCATCTTCACATGATGTGTGTGTGTGTGCGTGTGTGTATGTGTGTGAGTGAGTGATCTAAACCCCCCTTTTTGAATGACACCAGTCATTGGCATAGGGCCCCACCCTATTCCAGTGTCACTTCACCTTAACTAATAACATTTGCAGGGACTTATTTCCAAAGGTCCACATTCTGAGGTATTAGGGATTAGGACTTAAATGTATGTATTTTTGAAGGATACATTTCAATCCATAACACCTAATAGACCAGTTGTATTTAGATGGTAAACTATTTAGGTTTCTCAGTGTTGGCCTATTGACATTTTGGATCTGCTGACTCTTTGTTGAGGCGGGGGTGTGGGCTGCCCTGTGTATCATAAGTTGTTTTTATCAGTATCTCCGACCTGTATCTATTAGAGCCAATAGGAACTCCACACCCAGTCATGACAATCACATGTGTCTTCTTTGGGTAATAAACATACAATACAATATGCAGATGGTGTATTATAAAATTGTACACCTGAAACCTACGCAATATTTTTAAACAATGTCACCCTAACAGATTCAATACAATTTTTTTTAATATGCCTCCAGACATTACCAAATGTCTTGTGGAGGGCAAAATAGCCCAAGTTCAGGACCACTGGACATTTAGATAGCTTTCAAGTTATTTCTGTATATCCACTGAAACTTGAAAATTATAATAAAAACAGAAAGAGCTGACCCTTGTTATTACTCTCAGCAATAGCAATAAAATTAAATGTTTTTTAACATTAGTGTTTTATTTTAAAAATTAAACAGATTTCTCTACTGTCTCACCCTGTATATCTGCATTTTTATTTTCATCTCATAGAAAATGATTTGAAAATGAAGTCAGATGCAGGCAATGAAAGGTTCTGGGTTAAAAGGGAACCATAAAGCTGCATATACTTCTGTGTATGTATAGAACAATCATGATTTAAACTAGATAAATGTGTGTGTTTGTGTGTATAATGTGTTTGTGTGTGTATTCATATGTGCCTTACAAAGCATTGGCAAGAAAATATATTTTTATGGTCAAGTGAGTCAAGAGAAGTGGAAATATACAAATATTTCAGTGATATAACCCTGTTTTGGCATAAATTATTTTATTAAATAAAAGCACTTGCCATCTGAAGTCCATTCTTATAAATAGACAACAAAGTTGGTTTGTGTTTAGAGCTTCTTAATATAGCCATCTGAAAACAAGAAGTTCAACAGCAGAATTTCTATATGCATATGATTAAAACTATACTTCCAAAGACAGGTCTAAATAAATTTCATTAATTTGAACAAAAAAGTTCCCTGGTTTTGTGCATTTTTTTGGAAACCATTTTTTAGGGTTTCTCTTATTAAATTTTGATTATATGGGCATAATATCCTTAGCTTGCTTTGAAAAGGTGCAAAGAAGAAATATAGACACTTTTTTGCCAAGTAGCCTCAATAGCTCTTACTCAATGACTCTCCAACAAAAAATATAACAAATTTAGGTTATTTGAGTAAATCTGTAAAATGGGCATAACATCCTTTAAGGTGGCAAAATCATTCATGACAATTTAATGAGATAATTTCAAAAGTTCTTTGTAGACTTGCATTTCTTCTAGGAGTGAGAAAAAAAGCAAAATGACCAAACGTTTAGTAATAAATAGTTGTTACAGAAATATTCCCATGTTTTTGTAGAAAGGAATGAACCTTGTGCTATGCTGTATCTTAAGGACATTATTTAAAGGTCAAAAACAGTACCCAGTGCGCTGCATTTGTCTACAGCTGTGTTTTGTTTGGTCAAACACTTCTTTTGTATTCTATTCTATTTTATTTTAATTCATTATAAGTAATAACATAAGAACATTTTATTTGAACATCGGAGATGTCTGCTTTTGTTGAGAAATTTGCAACATTGGGATCGATCCCTGGCCCCGTATTCTTGCGTGGGAAACAAAGCTCAAAAGCTTTGTAGCCCTTCCGACTACAGCCAGTCCCCTTTCAGTGGGCTGCTGGCCCCACCATTGCCAGCTTTCTTCACTGAGGCCTAATGCTAGGTGCCATTTATTCTTGTTGGTTTGGGTTAACTTACCCCAATTCCACTAACCTTACTGCCCTGTAGAAAGCTCACGGGTTTACCATCTCAACTTAAAACTTTAATCGACGGAAACCAACTAAGTTAAACAAAACCACAAAGAGCAACAAGAAGTGTCAGAACACTTTTAAAAGGAAGAGGGTAAAAAATAAAAGGCATCATTATGAAAGCCAAGAACCTAACCCCACAGAAGTTCTTCATTCATGCATTCAGCCACAGATATTGTCACTATTTTGCATCGTTAGAAACAAATAGGTCTCAGACTTAAATGTATCTTGAGTATCCCAAACTGTATCTCTTACATATTTTTTTGTTGTTAATTATGTGATGTTGGCATTATTTAACCTGTCTAAACCTCATTTTCCACTTAAATAAATGGAAAAAGTAATTATATTTATTTCATGTGCTTAAATGAGTATTTAAAAAGTTAACACACTTTAAGTGCTTAAAATTATGTTTGCCAGAATAAGGACTGTTACTTACTATTATTTTTACTACAATTATTTTGATTACCCACTCATCCATTCTCTAATCTTCAATCATTCAATGCCTCAAATGACTGAAATGGATAATTAACTTTATTTGTGTGTATCTAGGTCAAGCAGACTCCAAACAAAGGCAATAATCAGCATTACATATTAGAGCAATGGTTCTCAGCCTTGGGTGATTTTGCCTCACTGCCCCTTCCTTCACAATGGGACATTATTAGTAACTGCAAACATTTTTCATTTCTCTCTCTCTCTCTCTTTTTGTAAGAGTGGGGGTGTATGATATTGTCATCTAGTTGGTAGAAGACAAGGACACTTCTAAATATCCTTCAGTGCATAGGAAACCCCCCACCACAAAAAAATATCTGGCCTAAACAAAACAGTAGTAGTGTGCAAATCGAGAAACTCAGCACTAGAGATATTTTCTAACACAAACCAAATAATTACTGTTATGACAAAGGAAAAAAAAAGATCATCAGAAAAGGAGCATATGTCTAGAGAAAAGCCAAATGACAGTTAAGAAACTATTTCCATTCCCACCAGAAATTACTCAAAGAAGTTTGTATTTCAAATGAGTTAAGGACTTTTCTCTGGACTACCGAAGTCTGACTTTCAAAAGAAAGCTTTTAGGATCAGGATAAATCTATCATCTTAATGCCCAGGACTAAGCTCTTGAAACAAAAATAAATGAAATCCCCCAGTGGATCATTAGCCATGTGTGTGAGTCTGCTCCTAAAATTAATACATGGAATGTCATGGCTGGCAACTACTTTCCATACTTGTTCTCCAGGATACATAATATACCAACCTTTTAAAGGTCCCTAGACATCTATAAAGCCAGCATTTATGCAAGGATGTCATCTGTGAGCATTAACTATTTACATAAAGACTAAATTGATTATCAAATTTGCCATCTGAGCACCTGCATAAAGACTATACTTTTCCCCACTCTTTGTCTCACCTTGTCAAATAGGAAGCTAAAAGCAGTGGGTGTTCACATGACACTAGAAGCATCTATGAAAACCAACCAACCGTTTCCCTCCAGTGTGCTACTGTTTTTAGAAAATTGTAATTTGTTCTCAGATCCTAATGCTTTCATTTCCATTTTTCTTCAAGGACCTGCAGTAAATGTTAAAAAATGTATTTATTTGTAAATGAGAGGTAGGTTATGGTAGGAAACATGCTTAACTGTTGATCACAAGGAGATCAATAAAAGATAAGCAACAACCCTCACATGACCTGGGAAAAGGCATACCAAGGAAATCAGTTTACAACTCCTTTTTCACAAAAGAGAGAATCATGCTCTTAAAAGATCTATGTCCATACTATTCATTGGGAAAATTATCAAGTTTCTTTTTGTCTTTCATCTTTTTTTTAACAAATTGGATAAAGTTATATGCTTCCAGATTTTATAATGATATTGTGCTCAGAATCCTCACAATAAATTTTACTATAATATTTTTATAAACATTGCATGTACTTCTCTATAATAAAATTTGTCTGTCTCTGTGTGTGTATCCTTGTGACAGTTTTTATTAATTTTCTATTTTACTTTCTCACAATACCAAGAATGCAACACTGAAATTCAAAACAAAGTGAAAAATGTGCTCGGTGTAAAGTTTAGCCTCATTGATTTTTTTCAGGGGCATATACAGTAGAATAGCTTTCCATTTGAATTCAGGAAAATAATAAGGTTTCAGGCCCCATTCAGTAATTTTTGAAAAGGAGCTAGGAATCCCAAGATAGAAGAAAAAAGAAAAGAAAAAAAAAAGGTAAGATGAAGATAAAGGGATATTTATGAACATAGTTTAGAAGAAACAGAAAGCTGTGTTAAGTTTGAGAGAAATACAGAAGAGTGTCCTTGGTGATACCTACAACCTCACTGATTCACCATAACTAGAAGACAAAATGCAAATGTATCATCCAGACAGAATTCAGATACTGCACAGATGCTATGTTTATAAGGAATTTTATTTTAATTTGTGGAACATGGCAATTCTGTCTCCTATATTTCTATAGGTGATCACTGTGAATGCTTAAGTTCAAATAAGATATTCATACTTAACAAATAAAGTACGTGAACAAAATTACTAGTTCAGTAAAACAGCAAAGCAGGGATAGTCAATGAGAAAAACAGAAGAATTGAAGGTCAGTATAATATGAATAATATTAGGGGGTCAAATAATATTAGGGGGTCAAATTATTTATAAATCAATATATATCATAATGAACCAATGACAACAAATCTGTGAAATTGGATAACAGAAAGACAACCATAGGCATATAACTCTCAATTTTAAAAGAATACCCTTAAAGGTTGTTTTGTATTTTCTGCAGATTTATCCCAGGCCTAAAAAATGATTGCTTACAGCTGACAGCTTGCTAGTCTCCTAGTGATTTCAATAATTATCTCTATTGAGTTAGGGTATTGATCTGTAGCTGCCAGCCATCTCAAAATTCCCCTTTTATCCTGCTAGGGGTAATGGAATTAATGAGTCCCTTTGCCAAACACAGCAGGAACATGAGGTACACAATTAGGTCACAATATGAGACTGGAAAAAAACACACATAAAGAAACATTAAATAAAATGTTTGACATAAAAGAAATTTATATAAGGTAATTTTTAATTTACTTTGTTATATATAGGCATGCTACAAAAACAACAGCAAAAGAAAATAAGATAAATTGTCAGTGCATCTTCAAATCATCCCTTGCTAATATGAGTGGTGGAAGAGTTAGTTAAAATATAAGTGATTTTGAGTTAAAAATGTACTCAGTGACTTCTACAAAACATTTTCCCATGGTAGCTATTGTATGGTAAGGTTCTGAGTTCCGACTCTGAGTCAGCATGCCTCAAATGAATTCTGTGTTTGCCTGCTTTCTAGCTGTGAGACTTTGCCTCAGTTTCCTTGTCTATAGAATGGGATTGATAGTACCTACTTGTAGGGTTCTTTGGAGGAGCCAGTAAGAGGGCAGGCCACGGGAGGGTAGCTACATACATCCTACAAGTTCCCATCCAAATGGACAAGTGGTCAGCAACCATAAGGAATGGTTCCAACTAAATGTAAAAAGAAATGTATTGGTTGACAACATATGTTGCACATTGTTCAAAATTAGAAATTAATAGAATGTAAATTGTCCATTGATTTAAAAATATTTTTCCAGAGGTGCCCACTTTTACTTTGCAAATAATTAAGCAAATTAGGGGATTCAGACTACCTGATAGATTGATCAATGAGAAGGGTATTAAATAATTTTTTTTCACACTCAGACAAAAATTCATATTTATTTGCTTCACTGGGAATTTGTTTCCTTATAAGACAGATTTATTATTATTATTATTATTATTATTATTATTGACACTATTACAGATGTCCCCCATCCCTGCCCCACTTTTCCCATATTCTCCCAGCCCCTGACTCCCTCCCCTGGCCATCACCACACTGTTGTCTGTGTCCATGGTCTATGCATATATGTTCTAGGGCTAATATCTACACCTTCTTTTATCCAGTCTCCCCTACCACCTTTCTCTCTGACATTTGTCTGTCTGTTCCATGTATCCATGCCTATGGGTCTATTTTGTTCCTCAGTTTATCTTGTTCATTAGATTCCACATATAAATGAGATCATATGGTATTTATCTTTCTCTCACTGGTTTATTTTGCTTAGCATAATAATCTCCAGGTCCACCCACACTGTTGAAAAGGGTTAAGAGTACTTTCTTTTTTACAGCTGTGTAGTATTCCATTGTGTAAATGTACCACAGCTCTTTTATACACTCGTTTGCTTGTAGGCACTTGGGCTGTTTTCAGAGCTTAGCTATTGTAAATGATGTTGATATTGCCTTTTTGACCCAGTGATTCCACTTCTGGGAATATATCCCAAGAATTATGAAACACCAATTAGAAAGAATGTATGTTCATGACAGACATTTTTTAAAAATAAAGCTATATATTAGTAAAAGAACTAAAAACTATGAATGATAAAAGGAGTATACATAGCTAAACAGTTAAAGTAAGTATTATTAAGGGGGACATTTTCATTTCTCATTAATTTGTCATCTTACCTAATAAGACAAACATGTAAATTGACCATACCTCCACTATGCCCACAACCAATCAGAGTGAGTATGCAAATTAGAAGGCCAAAGATGGTGGCCGCCCAGCTGCTCCAGGCAGGGAGTGGCCAGGCAGACAGGATGCCTGCTATGAGAGGAAGGGACAGGGGCAAAGGAATCTATAGGAGCAGAGTGCCACAGCGAAGACAAGACTGCAAACTCCGGAGTCTGCAGCAAAGATGAAGAAGACAGACTCTGGCCAAAGCAAAGGCCTGGGTCTCGGGTGCTGGAGGAAAACTGGTGCTGGAAGCCAAGGGAAGGAAGGCCTATTGCATGAATCTCTTCATACAACGGGCCTCTAGTTCCTAATAATTATAGATATTATTAGAACCTTGGCCTTAAGTGTACCCATTCACAATTAGAAAAGGCTGTGCCGTTAGATTAAACAATCATAATTTGTAAACAGAAAGGTAGCTACTGTTGATTGGCCACTGTTTTTAAAAGTAGGAACAACCAGGCTACTTCTTTAGTTTGAGTAATTGCTGTTTTTAAAAGTAAAGCAGGCATCAGTGACTGGACAAATTGCAAAATCAGTGACTGGAAAAATTCATTTTTGACCAATTTATCATTTCAACAAGTTTGTTTTCAACTTACTCATTTGCAACATTCCCCCCCCAAACAATTTATTTGTAACCGGATCACCTGCTTTCAACACAGTAGAAATTGAGCAGCTGTATTTATTCTTGCCCCACTGGGCCCTGGGATAGCTGGCTCCCAATAAAGGGCCAGTGCTGGCAGCGAAGGAGGACATGGACTCCCCTAGCTTAGAGTTCCCATAGCAAATACAGGAAAGGAACTGTCGAGCACAGAGGTCAGCAGCCTGCCATGCCTGCCTCCTGCTCTGCTTTTCCCATTCTACCTGCCTGGGCAGCTAGATACTTGCAAAAGCTAACAACATCTAAATTGCTCCTTTTCTCTGTGGTTCAGCCAGAAATACTCAAGGAAGAACACACCCAACTGCTGATAGAAACCAGCTGTGCTCTTTTATCTGCACAGGGATCTGATTTGTGAAACCACCTTGAGAATGATCATGAGGTATCCAGAAAGATAAGGCATTTTATAGGAAGGAAAACCAGCCAAAGTATCTGAGATGCCCTTCTGTGAAATCAACTTAGTTAAAAAATGAGAAGTTTATTTGAAAGAAGTCTCAGATTTACATTTTACTCTAGATTCAAAAGTATCACACCTTGTCTATTAAGAGCTAGTAACAATGAAGTGATCAAAATTTGAGAGCAAAGATGTGGAAGTACAGGTCCTCGTTCACTGGGTATTAGACGGAGCAGATGTGAGAAGTCCAAGGCATATAGGAGAAACTTTACTACAGACCAAGTAGCCACTGCTAATAAGGAGCCATCAGACAAAATAGTTCTTCAAAGTAGCCACACAAATGTTACAAAGCAGTCACACACAGGCAAGTTCCAGAACATCTTTACACAAAATAAGCTTCTTGCCAAACAGTGACATGACTATTTGGGTTATAGAAAGGTATGCCGGCACAGCGCATACAGTAAAACTGCTGTGTCATGGCCTTTGCACACATGTATGGTAAATTGGCCTTGAACATCTGGTGTACTTTGGACAGGGCCACCACAAAAGACAACTACAGAAAGAAGACTAACGTAAATTTAACATATAAAGTAGGCAACAGAGAGCAGATTTTCTGTAAAAGAAAACAATCAATGACTTAAGCAAAAGGTCAAGAACAATGGAAAAATATAAAAGATTAAAGAATAGATGCAAAACATGGAAGGACTGCCATTGGTAATTACATGTGAAATAAGAATACAGTGAGAGGTAAAAAGAGCCATTCACTAAATAAATATTTAAGATTTTTATATTATTGTGTACCAGGCAAAATTGTATATATCTTGGTATATATAATTGGCTATGCTTTGAATCCTAATGATGGAAGAAAAAAGTCAGATTCTCCTCCAATCTAAAATGGTTGCCTATTTTAGGTGAAAATTATTTTGGTTATCTAATTTCCCCGCACAAGCTAAATATCTCAAGACAGGTTCATTATAGCTAAAGTTTTAAAAGATAATGATTGTAGCACAAGAATCGTTTATACAGAAAACTATAGCTTGCACAATGCAGGTTTTGGTAAACTACAACCAATGTGCCAAATCTGGTCTGCCACCTGTTTTACTACATAATGTTTTATGTTAATACTAGAGGCCCGGTGCACGAAATTTGTGCATGGGGAGGGGTGTCCCTCAGCCCAGCCTGCACCCTCTCCAATCTAGGACCCCTAGAGAGATGTCCCACACATATTGGGCCTAAATAGGCAGTCGGACATCCCTCTCACAATCCAGGACTGCTGGCTCCCAACCACTCACCTGCCTGCCTGATTGCCTCTAACCGCTTCTGCCTGCCAGCCAGATCACCCCCTAACCACTCCTCTGCCAGCCTGATTGAAGCCTAATTGCTCCCTTGCCGCCTGATTGCCCCTAACTGCCCTCCCCCACAGGCCTGTTTGCCCCTAACTGCTCTCCCCTGTTGGCCTGGTCACCCCCAACTGTCTTCCCCTGCTGGCCATCTTGTGGTGGCCATCTTGTGTCCACATGGGGGTGGCCATCTTTGACCCCATGGGGGTGGCCATTTTGTGTGTTGGAGTGATGGTCAATTTGCATATTACTCTTTATTATATAGTATAGCCACGCCCATTAATTTGCATGGGATATATGTTTGCTTATAAAATATTATATAGAATCAATTTAGGGAAGAATCTTGTAAAATGTGGGGTAGTGTTGCTACCATTGTTGCTCAGTGGTTGAACATCAACCCAGGAACCAAAAGGTCACCAGTTCATTTCCAGTTCAGGGCATATACCTAGATTCCAGGCTCAGTCCCCAGTAGGGTTGCCAGCAGGAGGCAGCCGATTGATATTTATCTCTCATTGATGTTTCTATTTCTCTCTCTAAAAATCAATAAAAAGATGTGTTGTTTTTTTTATAAATGTGGGGTAGAGTGTAGATAACTGTGATGTTATTATGAAGCCTATGCATATGTAAAAAAAAGTATTGTGGAAGAGAGCAGGCCAACAGTGCACCTAACATTGAAAGCAATTGGGATTATGTATGTAAAAATGCTCTGAAACTGGAAACAAGCAAAACAACTTAATTGGATTATCATTAACCATAAGAAGACCATTAATTAGAGGAATAACTAGCTCACAGTATAGTAGCATGCAATTTAGTGGCTAAATTCTAGTGCAGAAGTGGCTAATTTTACCTTTCTGTACTTTTAGCAACATGAATTTCAGTCTGGCTCTTTTGATTTCAAGAAATGAAGCACCAACCAAGCTAGTCCACTGGTTCTCTATCTAGCTGCACATTAGACTCACCTGGGAACTTTCAAACAAAATACCAGTGCCCTTCCCACATCCCAGACCCATTAAATTGAACCTATTGGTAATTTTTCAAAGCTCTCAAAATGCTTCTAATGTACAGCCAGGTTCAACAAGCAGGAGCTATCTTCATTCTAACTCATTAACAACAGGAACCTGCATTTAGGGTGCTTATTGACTTGGCAGACAAAGTTCATGGAAAACTAATAATAAGATTTGCCTGGCCAGTGTTGCTCAGTGGTTGAGCATCAACTTATGAAGCAGGAGGTCACAGTTTGATCCCCAGTCAAGGCACATGTCCGGATTGCTGCCTCCATCCCCAGTGGGGGAGAGTGTGCAGGAGGCAGCCAGTCAATGTTTCTCTCATCATTGATGTTTCTGTCTCTCCCTCTCTCTTCCTCTCTAACATCAATTATATACATACCTGTATATATACATGTTATATTATTTATAGATATATATGTAATATATATATTATAATATATATATTAGAGGCCTGATGCATGAAATTCATGTAAGGGGCTCGGCCCTCACAGCCTCGGCTTCCTCCAGAAGGTTATTCAGCTGTCCAGTCTAATTAGCATATTACGCTTTTATTATTATAGGTAGGTTTCTTATATAAACTCAATACTATAAGTCAGTGGTCGGCAAACTCATGAGTCAACAGAGCCAAATATCAACAGTACAACGATTGAAATTTCTTTTGAGAGCCAAATTTTTTAAACTTAAACTTCTTCTAACGCCACTTCTTCAAAATAGACTCGCCCAGGCCGTGGTATTTTGTGGAAGGGCCACATCAAGGGGCCAAAGAGCAGCATGTGGCTTGTGAGCCGCAGTTTGCCAACCACTGCTATAGGTAATAGTGGGCTGTTAGTTCCTTTAAATCTTAAGATATTAAGTCCTGGCCTTTACTAGTTGCTTTTTTCTTTGAATATTTATAAATATATTTAGAAACAAGAATTTTCAAATTCAGTGAATATTGGAATAAGCATTTCTAAGCAACTTTTACAAATTTCTTCATTACTTAAATCAGTCAAAAAGTCATTTTAAAAACAAAGTCTTTTTCTTCTCCCTCTAAACATTGTCAGATAGTCTTTTTTTTTAATGTGTTAAATTTGGCAATAGTTTTCAGAATCTGAAACTGAATTTAATATTTTCTATATAGTGATACAGCATACTTCAATCAAAAGAACTAGACTATCATCCTAAAACAATGTACTTCAAAATAAATATCCTATGTTCTGTTCAATTTTTATTTCCTGACAAATGACTTGAGATTTGAAAGACTATTTGTCTTTCAGTAATAAACCATTATCTTGTCAGAGTAGATAATTCCTGCAGAAGAGTTGTCTAAATATTCTCAAGATTTTTTTTTTTCTTTTTCTTCACTATTTTTTCCCCCACTTGATAGCATCAGCATTTAGGTGGTATTGAAATAGCAAGAAACAAAATGTAATGGCTTATGTTTTGAACTTGAATCAACACAAGCTCTGTCAGGGAAGTGCCAGCTCCTCTCAATAATTTGGAACACAACCCATATGTCTGACCAGCATCGTTTGTTTAGAATCAAGTCAATGGCAGGAGACCCAATAATTTTGTGTGTGTGTTTCAATGGAGTTACATTGCATTTCTTAAACCTGAATGACATGCTACTTTTATGAGCAGGTTCTACACCAAGTGATTGATTAACCCACACACAGTGGCCGTTCAGTGGCAACCATAAAGGCCAATGATTTTGTTCAATGAACTATACTTGTTCCCTTTCAGGAGAAGTGAATTGTAAGGCAAAAGACATTTTGCTCACACCTTAAAGTCACTTTTTTATATTAAACTAGTGCCCCGGTGCACAGATTCATGCACATTGAAAGGAAATTAATTAGAAGGTGGCCAGCAGGGCAGAACTGGAGGAGACAGGCTGGACATGCCCTGGAGCCAACCTCCCACTGCCCCTCCCGGGCTGGCCACACCTGGGACAGTGCCTAGGCTCGAAGGGCATCTGCGGAGTGAGTGGGCTCCCTGGCCTACAGGGATCAGGCTGAAACTGGCTCTCCTACATCCCCCAAGGGGTCCTGGATTGCAAGAGGGTGGTTCTTGGGTGACACACCCTGGAATCAGTCTCCCTCCTCTCTGGTTCTGGGGTTCGTCACCCAAGATCTGCCACTGCCAAGTCACCACAGCTCAGCAGCTCCTGCATTGAGCATCTGCCCTCTGATGGTCAGTGCTTGTCATACCTACTGGGTGGTCAGATGGTAGCTTAGCCTTTTATATAGATAGATGTATTTTTTCTTCCTCATGCCATTCTATTATTCTCCAAATTATATTTCCAATTCTTCTCAAGAACCCCAGCATTGATATTTCCAACTGGCTTGGCAAATAGGCATCTAGTCAAATAGTCAGAACAAACTCTTTGTTCTCTTTGCCTTGTGTTTTGTTCTGTTTTTGAGAGGCAGGGTAGAGTAGCAGTCAAGAGCACAGGCTGGCAAACTATGGTCCATAGGCTCAATATGGTCCTTGAGCTAAGAGTGCTTTCTACAGATAAACATTTGCAATCTATTTGATGATAAAGAAGGTTGAGTAATATTTCTGAACTGTGTGTTGGTTTGGCTGTATGACCTTAATCCAGTTATGTCATCTCACTATGCTTTAACTTTCTCACAACAGGTATGCTGAGAAAAAATGTAAAGGCATATGACTAAATGTTAATAATAGTGATTGGTGAAAAAATTACTCATGACTTATTCTATTTTCCATGCAATTTGGGGAGAAGAAAGGGATTTTCAAAAGTTTCTGTGGTAAACATGCAATTATTTTTTTTTGAAATTATTAAGCAGTGCATGGAAAGAGTTCATATTAAATATCCTTTGAGAAAATGGGTTAGCATATTTGGGAAATGGATTTTGGAATTTTAAAATATTACTTTAAGGAAACATAGGTACATATTTTCTTAGTTGTATCAAAAATGATTCAAATCTTTTGGGAAAATAAGCTTGAACACATAGGATTATACTAGATAATTTAACAATTATTATTTAATTCAAGGTAAAATAAAGTGCAATATTAAGAAAAGGAAAGATATTTTTATGAAATATACACTATTATAAATGCTAAATAGCTCTAGGTCAGGAGTTTAAATTTCAAACTGGCTTCTGCCATTTAATAGCTGTTAACTCAGATAAGTACAATTTAAGATTCTATTTACTTATTTTTTTCTAAAATGCAAGAAAATGTAGTATTTTCTTAATAGGGATGTTTTGAGGATAATTCTTGGAAAGATTTTAGCACAATTCCTGGAACATAAATGTTTAATTATCACTCAGCACAATTTATATAAATTTATTATTATCTGTATATGCTTTTCTTTTGCAGCATAAGTACTGAATAGAAACAACAGCAAATCATAAAATTATATCACTAAGAAGCAAACTATAGTTTACTAGAAAGTTAAATGAAGGGTGTCACTTAGAGTAAAAACTAAAAAATCAACTCAGGTTTTATTTTTGCCACTTCATTGATTTATAACTTGGAAAACATCATTAGATTTCTTTTCATCTCAATTTCTTTAAATTTATAAAATATGTTCATATTCGTTGTCCTCATATCATAGTGTCATAGTGAGAAGCAAATTAGCTAATGCAATATCCTTCAGATTATAAATAGTAGTAGCAATTTTAATTAACATGATTATACTTGACAACTCTTAAAAATAAGTTCATATTGCTAATGTCAATAATTCAAATGTTAAGGACAAGGTTTTATAGAAAGCTGCCCTCATAATTCTTTAATTTACTCTATTGTACCAAAATTTGAAAACAACAGTGCTCTTGAAAATCAAAATAATGAACGATTGACCTGCTCAAAATCTGAAAGCCAACACTTAATTGTTTCTTCACTTAATATGATGCAGAAGCTCTCAAAGGGAGCCCGGTACTGCTTTGGCCTGGTCTACTGCATCTGTCTGAGGGTTTCTGACAAACATTCTAATTCCTCCAAAAAGAGAGTTAAGCATGGGGACAGTTGGGTATAATTTACCCTTCTTTGTCCGTAGCATTGTTAATTCTCAAATGAGTATGAAATATCATACTCTTCTATATGTGAAACCAACTTCCAAATATGAGTATCCATTATCCACCATTCTGAATGATCTACCATTAAATTCCTGAAACAATGAGTCAATAGTGCGAACACTCATGAGTTAATTGAACTATCTTTGTTTATACATATCCAAAACCCTCTGTTTATACATATCCAAATTATTCACTGTGTTATTCTCATTGCCTGATGAATACATTGAACCCAAGTTGACTTTCAAAGTCATCTACACAGTATTTAATAGTTGATAGCTGTTAATGAGACAATTAAACAAAATGTGTTATGCAGGCTCCTTGAGAATGTGTAAAGCATAAGTGACCTTATAAAGCATGATGCAATGAAAATAGTGTTCTGGAAATGTTTGAAGGGAAGAGAGTGGTGACAGGGACCCAATACATTGTATCCTTGGTTAACTTTGGTTTGAATTAACCATTGGAAAATACCTGCTTTTTTTCCAGAATAATATTATGCATATATACATTGTTGGACATATCTCCAATCTGGAAATTTCCTGGGTGCATTAGACAATAATTTCAAGATCTAAACAAAATGGAAGCATCAATGTTTGCAGGGTTTTTTGTTTATTTTGTTGTATTTTGTTTTGTTTTGTTTTGTTTTAGCTTCTAAGCTAGATAAATAAAGAAGCACGTGGCAGAAATAAAAGCAGATAAGAATTTCTCCATTTAAGATACTAGAGTCCTACATAACAATAGCATCCCAGTCTCTGCAGAAAAATGATAAAAATCAAGATTAGAGAAGAGGAACCTTGATGCAATCAGTTAAAAACTGATTCCCTACTTGACAAAGCCCAGTCTGTAAAATGACCTGGTTCTTCTGCCTACTCACTATGTCTAGGGATTATGCTGATACTTTGAATCCAGGAGTAGAAGCATGATAGTAAGGGAGGCTTTCTCTCTCTCTCTCTCTCTCTGTCTCTCTCTCCCTCCCTTCCTCTCTCTCTCTCCCCCCCCCCCCCAAACATAACATACTCTTAGATCATTCATGGTGTCTTATTCTTGCCTCTAATAAAGTGAAACTGGGGCAGGTGGCTTGTGGATCTCCAGAGTAATCAATCACTCTTCAGCATTCTGTGATGTTGGCACAAGCTATAGAGTTCTCAGCACAGATGCAGGAAGGTAGAGATGGGCCTTAATTGTTGTCAGTATGAATTTTAAGTCTCAGGCACTCTTCTGATATTTTTGCAGTATTTAGTTCCACCTTGTCCTTTTTCTGGTAGCATAATCTGCTGGTCATTGTTGTGTCCACATTTTAAGTCACAGTAAGGTCTCCAAAGACTTGTTTTACATCTGTTGAGCTCATTCTATTTAGAATAATATAATGTTGTCTTCTTAGTCTTGTGTATTTGCTAGCTATGAGACCATTATATGATATGCCTCTATATTTCCACCAAATTACAATTACTTTCTTGGGAAGAAAAAAATATAAGACAGGAAAGTATGGTCTTCTTTTATTGATGACAATTTTTCTGTCAACAGAAGATCTGTGTGTAGTCTCATCCAAATTATTTGTTTCTTTCCCAGAAGTCTTTAAAAGATGTGATTGAACATAAAGGGCAAAGGTCATTCAAGTTCAAAACCAAACCAACCCACTTTATAACATTCCAAACTTCAATAACATTAACAATTGTCCATTATATTTAATAAAAAATTAAATTGAGCAGAGTTTAAAGCAATCATTTTCATATGCTGTCCTGAGGGTCAAATGTCTTCTATAATAAAATAAAAATTATGAATTTGTTTCATATTTAATATTTTTTCTTTGTGTCCCCAATTCAATCTACTCCATTCAATAGTTACATGAAGTCTAGTACTAAAATAAAGATTATTAATGGCCTGGAATTTTTTTTTTTTCTGAAGGAGATTAAAGTTAGTTGGAAAACAGATTCTATATTCAAAGTAAGAGTAGGAGGAAACATTAAGTCTGTGTGTGTATGTGTGTGTGTGTGTTTGTGCAACATACTATATGATTTTTAATGAACTCATGAAAGGTGGAAACATAATTTAGAAGAAATACGTGGAAACAAAACCTTAACATTTTTATCTTAAAACACATTCAGCTTTAAAAAAAAATAAGTTTGGGGAACTCTAATTTTATCCAGTAAGTACTCCTACCCTAGATAATATTGCATACAATTAAGAAAGTAATAGGTAACTAGAACATGATGTGTTACAACAGTATGATTATCTGCTATCTAAAATAGGCCTTCAGTGGGCAACCTGATAATTGACCCACTTGCTGGAGTATATATAGTAGAGATAAAGCATTGAGGGCTACAAGGAAGCAGAGAAAGGGTATCTTAATAACTTAATTTAAAAGTAGATTTCAAAGTTGACATTTTCTCCCTATTGAGTGTTTTAGGAAAATCGTGACAGAAGACACAGATATAGATCCTTTGAAAATCACTGCCAAAAATAATTTCACAGAGCAACTCTCAGACACATTTTTCAGATCAGTGAAGTATGTGCCTATCTCCGTGGGGTCCATTTTATCTTCAAGCAAGAGAGTGGTTGGTCATTCAGGCCAGATTGTATCACTCAGCACATTTCTCCCACAAGATGAATGATATTTTAGATTTGCTTGATGCCTTTTCTTCATATTCAATAAGGAATACAGGTCCGTAACATTATCCAGCACCTTGGGGAAGTTTTTGTCAGAGACCTAAAATACCTGTGTTTCATTTCTCTCACCATTCAGCTCCTTCTGATCATTGAAATATATTTTTATTGATTTCAGAGAGGAAGGGAGAGGGAGAGAGAGAGAGATAGAAACATCAATGAGGAGAGAGAATCATTGATCGGCTGCCTCCTGCATGCCCCCTACTGAGGATCAAACCCACAACCCGGGCATGTGTCCTTGACCGGAATTGAACCCGGGACCTTTCAGTCTGCAGGCCAGTGCTCTGTCCACTGAGCCAAATCGGCTAAGGCCCTTCTGGCCATTTAATACTTGATCCTTACCACCTCCCCTGTGAAGCCTGTTCCCAGCTTGGGGTAGTGTTAGGAATCCCAGGACCTTGTGAATACCTTGTATGGACTTCTATAGTAGTTTGTGTGCTTCATTTCCCTATTTCTAGCTAGAAATGGTAATGATACTAAGCACAGAGGGTTGTTAGAAGTATTAAAAAAGGTTTAATGGCTACTTTTAAAATATATAATTTTTATTCATTTCAGAGAGGAAGGGAGAGGGAGAGAGAGATAGAAACATCAATGGTGAGAGAGAATCATTGTCAGCTGCCTCCTGCATGCCCCCAACTGGGGATGGAGCTCACAACCTGGGCTTATGCCCTGACTGTGAATCGAACCATAACCTCCTGGTTCATGGGTCGATGCTCAACCACTGAGCCACACCAGCGAAGCAAGAATTTTTGAATATTCTCCTTGGGTTATGTTTTTTTGGTACCTTCCTCCTCCTACCTTTTCTGACTGACAGACTTAACACACTTTTGGACAACCTCTTTAAGATACCACCTACATTCTGAAGGCTGTCCATTCAAGCACTAGTCCCACAGTATTCTAAGATCTGATAAAACTATAATGTTGATTAATGTTATAACATCTATTGCAGTCTGCTCTGGTTCATTCTACACACATTAATTTAACACCTGTAATAATAATTAAATTATTAATGTTTTATTGAAAAAACTATCATGTGTAAAGTGTTACATTATTTCATTTAATTATCCTCAAAATCCTTTCAAGTATTACTATTCTCATTCAACAGGAAAGTTTATTACTTGCTTAATTTAATTGAGTAGCAGAAATAGTTTTCCACACAGATCTGCTGGACATGGAGTCATATACTTTGCTCAATTTTTATTACCGTGCAGTGATGGGCCCAGAAATTACAGAAATAAAAGCACAGTCCTTGCCCTTAGAGAACCCACAAGATAATAATAGATATTAATTATGAAAAATATATTTAAAATACCATGTAAAATCAATGCATGTCTTGTTCTTTATTGACCCGTTTTTGTTTGGTCTTATTATTTTCCTCATCTCACCTTTCCTAGAGAGGATGCTAAATACTTTATTGAGTGAGTGAATAAATACTACTATATGCTACTAAATCACATTTTGTCACAACAGAGTCTGACAGAATAACATTCTGGATTACATGAAATAAAACTGCACATGATGCTGGGAAAAGCCCAGGGCCTGATTCAGGAGACACAAACTCAATATCAAGAAAGAGATGTTACAAGGAACAAAACATTTGGCTGGAGCTCCATAAATTCCTGGTTCAAAGTCAGGAGCCTCCTTTAAACTTATCATTTCATTCTTTTCCACTTAATAACAGAATGGAGTTTATTCCCAATTCACCTATCAACCATTTGCATGGTTGACATCAACTCTGATCCTCCATTTTTATATTGGTAAGAAGAAAAATAATGTCAGCTTTATGTATTTTATATTAATAAAATCACATGTATGAGATACTTATTAGAGCTCCCAGCATGTAGCTAGTGCTTAATAAATGTTTGTTTATGTGTAATGGGATCTAATAGATCTTTCCTTTGCAGCCTAACAATCTCTACAAAGTACATCCAAGATGGTAAAAGAAGCTACAGATTTTCAAAGCAGAACAATGTTGTACTATAGCCTTCTCTTTTGGATTCAGCAGCTTACATTAGTGATGGCATACTAGTTAGGAGTTGAGATGCTAAATTCTAGTGTGTTTTTTTCCCTCCAAATCCCAGCTCTATCAATTACTATTTCATGAACATCAGTACGCTACTAAAGTGTTTATATATTTCAGTTCCTCCATCTATAAAAGGGGGTTAATAGTTATACTGAATCTGCCCGGTCTGTTTACTAAATGTATGAAACAGGAATGTGGCTTAAACACCACTGACATATAGTCAACACTTCACAAACAGAAAACTAATGGGCATCGTCTTAGTGGAGGAGGAAGTCACATGTCATAGATTCATGCTCTGAAGTTCAAATTCTCTTACTTGACTCATTTTAAAGTTCATCCTGTGGCTATAAGTTTCCTTTTATTTGAACATCTGTAGTGATTGAATGCCACCATGAAAAAAAATTCTTGCTGTAGACACCAACAAAGATGGGCATTTTTTAAAAAACGGGATTTTATGAAATTTAGGTTGAGACTTGAAGACATACTGGAAATTTACTCAACCAAGGATGCCTGGTGATTTTGTGTGTCTTATGTCCAGCACAAATATTTGGCAGACAGGTAGTGGGGGTCCAATTCCAGCCCATAACTGATCTGATCGCAAACCTAGGAGGCTTGTCTGAACTCCCTGGGGGAGAGCGCCAAACTCCAAGTTCCCTCAAAGCCAATGGATCGGCCTGGGGTGGGGGGATTCTGATACCCCAACATAATTGGAATTTGGCATTAGTTAGATCTGGAAATATGTCCTATTCTGGGTGCTTTATACTGCCTTTTAAACAGAATGCTGGAAAACAAGTGAAGTGATTGTCAGGGGACAACCTAAATTTAACACCACTTTTTCTTAATTCCTATTGAAATGACTGAAGGAGGAAAATAATAGAAAACATAAAAATCACTTACAAAGCTTAAGAAAAAATCCTGAAAACTAGAGACATTTCCAAAGATAAAAAGCAGGTCAAACAGGATGGTGGAAAGAGCTGAATGCCTGTTTATGGCAAGTTAGAGAAAAGCACTTCTATATAACAAAACCCGGGACTAAGATAAACCAACAATAATTTCTGATTAGGATCGGTAGTCTAACCAAAAGGAAGGCCACAAAGTAGGTGATGGGGAAGTGGGGTGAGGAGGTATTTTTTGAGGTAACTAACTAAAGTTATAAAGCACCTCTTAAAGATCAGATGGGATTCTGTAGAAATAGGGCAATAAGTTAGAAGATAAGACCAAGCATTTCTCAGAACTCAGGGGAAAAATAAAGAGATAAATGTATGGGAAAGCCATAAAGAGAAGAGCTAGAAATGTTGACTTTCAAAGCAGAGAAATATAAATCAGGATTTTCAAAAGAATGAAAATAAAAACAGAAGCCGGGGGAGCAATAATTCATACATAACAGCAGAGATTATCTCTGAGCCAAAAAAAAAACCTCAAAATTAATGAAAAAAGATATACAATTAGAAATATAAATATATATACTAATCTTGTGTGTCAAAACTAAAAGGAACTAATGCTAAAAGTTATATTTTAATGTATTATAAAATAAATTTAAGATAAATGACAACTTGGAATACATAAACTCAACGTGTAGGAAAGATAAAATAATAAATTTATAAAGAGTCCTTATAAATAAATAAATAAATAAATAAATAAATTTTATTAATAATATATACTTTTATTTGTATACTAGAGGCCTGTTCCAGGAAGATTCCTGCAAGAATAGGGTTTCCTGCAGCCGTCTCTGCTGCCCTGCCTGCATCTCTCCCTTCTTCCCCACCCCGCCTGCTTCCCTCCCTTCTCCGCTGCCCTGCTTGCTTCTCCACAGCTTCACTCCCTTCTGCAATGCTTGGCTTCCTTCTATGCTGCCTTCAGTCTTCGCTCTGTGCCTGGATATGCAAATTAACCACCATCTTGGTTGGCTTAATTTGCACACTCGCTCCTGATTGGCTGGTGGGTGCAGCGGAGGTATGGTTAATTTGCATGTTTCTCTTTTATTAGATAGGATACATATTAGAAGTAAAATATGGATAACAAATACATATTTGTTTGTTGGTTTGTTTTAGAAAAGTAAACACTGGCTTATTTGTGTATAATCTGTTGTGGAAATAGCATAATTTTTAAATTTTGCTATAAACTTCTTCTTTCCTAAAGAATTTTGCCTATAAAATGATAAAAAAAGGGAACATTTGACAGTCTGAAACTATGTATGACAATTTCACTTTTGTTCTTTTTGCTTCAGGTATTTTGTTTTGAGATATAATTTACCTACCATAAAATTCACCCTTTTAAGTGTACAATCCAGTATTTTTAGTATACTTACTAGTACAATCGTGCAATCACCACTGTCTAATTTCAGATCATTTTCATTAGTTAAAAAAAAAAATCTCTTGTTTCCTATTCCCTGGCAACTACTATCTACTTCCTATCTCCATAAATTTGCATATTCTGGACACTTTATATAGCTGAAATCAAATAATATGTTAACTTTATATCTGGCTTCTTTTAATAGTATAATGGTTTCATGGATCATGCATTTTGTAGCATATACTAGTACTTCATTTCTTTTTATGGCTGAATAATATTCCGAATGTATGATTATACTACATTTTATTTTTCCATTATTCAATTGGTGGACATTTGGGTTATTTCCACTTTTGGCTATCTATATATAAAAAAGCCTAAGTGACCATTATGACTGAACTACCAGAATGACCAGAACAACCAGTCATACAGTCGCTATGATGCGCACTGACCACCAAGGGGCAGACACTCAATGCAGGAGCTGCCCCCTGGTGGTTAGTGCACTCCCACAGCCAACCTCCCTAGGCCGGCCAACCTCCTGCAGTCCCTACCCCCAGCCAGCTGGCTCCAATCAGCCCCAATCAGCCCCCATCAGCTGGGAGGGACCCCACCTGTGCACAAATTCATTTAACAAGCCTCTAGCAATTCTATAATGTAGCATCTGGACATTGCAATGTGTATGCTCAGATCAGTTACATCGGCATCACCTGGAAGATTATTAGACAAACAGAACATCAGTCTCCATCCCAGACAGCCAAAATCAGAATCTGTTTTTAAACAAGATTCCCAGGTGATGCAAGTGCACATTCTCACTTGAGAAATATTGACATTGAGGCAACCACTATAGATATTTTGTTGGAAACCCAGTATTCTACACAGAATAAAAAATTATATACTGTACAGAGTCTTGTAATATGCTTATTTTAATGGCACATTTCTTGCCATTACACATTTCCTTCCTATGTTATCAGTATGATATTTCTTAAATCATTAATATCTTCTATTATTTCCTGAGATATGAGTATGAGAATTTTTTAAACCAAAATGTATCCATTATTATTATTTAACTAGAGGCCCAGTGCACGAAATTTGTGCACGGCGGGGGGGGGGGGGGTCCCTCAGCCCAGCCTGAACCCTCTCCAATCTGGGACCCCTTGAGGGATGACCGACTGCCTGTTTAGGCCCAATCCCTCTCACAATCCAGGACTGCTGACTCCCAACTGCTCACCTTCCTGCCTTCCTGATTGCCCCTAACTGCTTCTGCCTGCCAGCCTGATCACCCCCTAACCACTCCCCTGCCAGCCTGATTGATGCCTAACTGCTCCCTGCTGTCCTGGTCCCCCCTCAACTGTCCTTCCCTGCAGGCCTGGTCCCCCCAACTGCTTTCCACTGCAGGCCTGAATCCCCCCAAATTGCCCTTCCCTGCAGGCCAGGTCATCCCCAACTTCCTTCCTCTGCTGGCCTGGTCACCCCTAACTTCCCTCCCCTGCAGGCTTGATCACCCCCAACTGCCCTCCCTTGCATGCCTGGTCCCTCCCAACTGTCCTCCCCTGCTGGCCATCTTGTGTCCACATGGGGAAAGGATCTTTGACCACATAGGGGCAGCCATCTTGAGTGTTGGAGTGACAGTCAATTTGCATATTACTCTTTTATTAGGTAGGATAGAGAGGTCTGGTGCATGGGTGGGGGCCAGCTGGTTTGCCCTGAGGGGTGTCCCGGATCAGGGTGGGGGTTCCCTTGGGTCATGGGGTGGCCTGGGCAAGGGGCCTGTGGTGGTTTACAGGCTGGCTATGCCCCCTGGCGACCCAAGCGGAGGCCCTGGTATCTGGGATTTATTTCTCTTCTATAATTGACACTTTGTAGCCTTGAGTGGAGCCAAGCTGTGGCTGCTGCCATTTTTGTTGGGACTTATTTATCTTTTATAATTGAAACTTTGTAGCCTTGAGTGGAGGCCTGGGCCTGCCAGGGTGTGCAGAAAGCTTGGCTTTCTCCATTGCCAGGGGCAACTCAAGCCTCCTGCTCTCTCCAGCTCCATGGCTGCCGCCATTTTTGTTGGGATTTATTTATCTTCTATAATTGAAACTTTGTAGCCTTGAGTGGAGGCCTGGGACTGCCAGGGTATGTGGAAAGCTTGGCTTCCTCCATTGCTGGGGAAACCCAAGCTTCCTGCTTGCTCCATGGCCTCAGCCATCTTGGTTGGGTTAATTTGCATACTTGCCCCTGATTGGCTGGTGGGCGTCGCTTGTGGGTGTAGCAGAGTGATGGTTAATTTGCATGTTACTCTTTTATTAGATAGGATAATCACCCAAGAAGGAAGAGCAAGACATTGATGTGAGAGAGAAACATGGATCAATTGCCTTCTGAACATGCCCTAACAGGGATCTAACTCAAAACCTGACGTGGAATCAGATAAGCAACCTTTTGGTGCATAGGATATTCTCAACCAACTAAACCACACCTGCTGGGCTCCATTAAGGATTTTTAATTTTTATTATTGTCAATTGATCTCTTAATACATTGTAAATGAAGAATATAAAAGAGTGAATCTGTAGACCTTTCTAGTGTGGCTTGGTTGACTGGAGTGTCCCCCAAACACTAACACATGGTGGGTTCAATTCCCAAGTGTTTGATCCCACCATAAGGGAGGCAGATAATTTGTGTTTTTCTCCCTCTTTCCCTTCCTCTCTCAAAAACAAAAAGAATAAAAATAAAAAACAAAGAACTTATATACTTATAGGCATAGACCAGTGGTCGGCAAACTGTAGCTCATGAGCCACATGCAGCTCTTTGGCCCCTTGAGTGTGGCTCTTCCACAAAATACCACCGCCTGGGCAAGTCTATTTTGAAGAAGTAGCATTAGAAGAAGTTTAAGCTTAAACAATTTGGCTCTCAAAAGAAATTTCAATCGTTGCACTGTTGATATTTGGCTCTGTTGACTAATTAGTTTTCCAACCACTGGCATAGACCATGGACATGGGAAATAGGGTAGTTAAAACATGGAGAGGTGGGTAGAGGCTGGGGCAGGGGATAAAGGAGGGGAGAAAAGGGAGATATCTGTACTACATTAACAATAAAAGGTATGTTAGGGGAAACACCTCCAAAAATATATTTTAAAAAGAGTGAATGTGTATTACCATGGAAAATATAATACTAATTCTAGTTTTATGTTACAAGAGAAAACTTTGATTTCTTCTTTTATTGAATTTATTGGGGTGACATTGGTTTATACAATTATATAGATTTTACTTACAGAATTCTGTAATATATCATCTGTATATTATATTGTGTGATTACCATCCCTAGTCAAGTCTCCTTCTATCACCGTTTATATCCCCTTTACCCTTTGCCACTTCCCTCCACTCTCCGCCTTCCATGTGGCACCACAAAGGAAAAAAAGAAAAGCTCATGGACAAAGACAGTAGAGTGGTGATTTCTTTTCCTTTATAGATAATTTATCATTTCCTGCCTGGATATTTGAATATATTTTTATTTTAATAATAAATTAAAAAATTAGCATGGATAAATATGAACCTTTGCAAAGTGTTTTTTTCCTAGGAATTTGGTAAACATTTTCATTTATATATTTCAACCTTTCTTCATCTGAGGGCATTTTATTAAATGTATATAATTTTACCATTTATATTTTTGAAAAATACATTCTTAATTAGCTCTACGTTATTTTTCTTATCATTATGTACAATTGTACTTTTCTTCTGCATAAACCTTTACAAATTTGCCCTTCAATAGTGTACTGTGTCTTTTTATGTTTCATTGTCTTCAATGCAATTTTAAATGTTTTAATAGATATTTTAATTATGCCTAATTAATCTTACCTGTTTCTACTTTAGTTTTATTCTGCTTTCTGATGATCTCAACCTTCATACTGTCCTCCAGCATACAAACATATTTATAATCACCCTTTGCTAATCTGTGGGAAGGTGGCTTGCATTTGTCTGTACAGCCTGTGTCCTTGAGCCTGGTTGATCAGCATCTTCAAATTTGTAGCTGAAAAGGTGCATTTTTTGTCCACAGTTCCTGGAATACTTCCCACTGTTGACATTGACTTCATCATGTGTGAAGTATCAGTAATAAAAAGTCATGGTCTTTTTTCCCCCTCTGATTGGAATTATGAAAATTCAGGGTTAAATATTTAGCATCCTAGACTCATTGTTCCTGTTATTAAGCCTTTTGCTCTCTGGTGACTGAATTTCCAAGATTGCATTTCCCTGAATTTGTCCTACCCACCTGATATGCTGTTTCTCTATCTGGATGGATGGATGATATGGCTGTGCAGTATGGTCAACAACTGAAAGTGGAAAGAGAAGTTCTGATGTGGAACAGAGGAAAGGAGGGCTGTTTTAGAAATCAGCTGTTTTAGAAATTTAGAACATAGCTGCTCAAGATTAGAATGACAGAAGATCTTTTGTTACTAACCTGCCCTTTCTAAACAGAGGTGGGAAAATGAAGACTAGATTTTCCTAAATTCCTGGTTGGTATTATAAAAGTATGCCAGCATTGAAGTTAACCAAAAAAATACCATCAAGTGTGGCTTAAAGGAAAAGTAGATACACCAGCAGAAATGTGACTTTAAGCTTGATTTTTTTTTTTTTTGGAACTTTATAAGATTCTGCTGTTTTTATGTTTTAGTTAGTATTTCAGTGGAAAGGTAGATGACAAAATTCCCAACTACTAGCTAATTGTGATTTAAACCAGAAACTGTCTCTGAATCATGGAAACCAGAGCAACATTTTTACATCAAAATTAAAGATATATATATATATATATATATATATATATATATATATATATATATATATATATTTTACTATCAGTCACGTTTTCCTACAGAGTAGATAGTAGGTGGGATGTCTCTTCTAATATATGATAAACCTGAAGTTGAAACAGACCATATAGGCTGGAGATAGACTATCCTTCTGAAACTTATCCAGAGATTGAGTTTTGGAGAAATACTAGTAGTGTTTACAAAAAAGGTGAATCATTTGATTATGACTTTTTCTACTTGTAAAAATTAGGCTTAATCACAAATAGGCTGGATTTTTTATCAGTTTGTTTATTAGTCTTAGTAAATCTGCAATTAAATGGTTTCAGTTTCTTCAGATTCAATAGAACCCTGGGTTTATATTTATTGTTTATTTCACAAAAATGTGTGACATGCTTCAGAGGGATAATGAGGATCTAGCTATGGTGGCAATAGTATTAAATACTACTTAAGATCTGTTTATAAATTTGTCATAAAAATAAGTTATATGCTGTTCTTCATACATGCAAATAGGACTCAAATGTGATCATAAGAATCACAATTTAAAAGTGATTCTCAACTTTGTTCTAAATGGCGTGGGATGAGTAGTTAAGCTGGGTTCTCTTAGGGTCATTCTGAAATTGGATGCAGATTTCTTTCTAAGTACTATTTTCATTTATTGCAGATTTTTTTAGGACTATGTTGATGAGTGAGGCTTCTGACATTTACATGAAGCAAAAAGGCATTTTCATTCTCTCAGAGCCATTCTTCGAAGAGAAAACTGCAGCAGCTAGGGAAAACATTAATTACAAGCACATTTACCATAAATGGCTTGTCACTGAGTTACAATACTTAGCAGAACTCACACTGTCCTTGAAAGATAGAAAAATGCCTTCAGTGCTTGGCTTTAACTTGAGGAGTTAACTACTCTAATTTGTAGCAGTACATATTATGCGCAGGCTGCAATGTATTTGCATATTTTACATACTTTAAAGAATATTTCACCAAGTAAATCCCTGATGGAATATAATTTAATTCACACGTTGAAAAATGGGATAACCGTTTCAGCCTCCGTCACTCTCCTAATGTTTGAAGTATAGCTGGCGAATAAAACAAGCAGTGCATAAAAAACAGATATTATAGTAACAACCATCCATGATAATGAGAAGGAAACATTGCAGTGTTTTTGCTTACTTATAACAAATGAGCATGGATATCTTCTTGTGTTTCTTGGGGGAATAGTATTAATTCTTTTTGCTAGATTGAAATGAAGCATGGGTAATGCCATTGAAAGTGTGTCTAACTGACTCTAAAATGTTACATTAGTAGAAATGAAAGGATAAAAGTCCATGCAAATAAATGTAATGTTTGTGTTGTCCATATTCTCTAGTTTTAAGTTACGTAATTTTGAGATAACTTTCATTGTCCAAATTATCCATGAATGGCCACTTTATTTGTAAAAGTAGCCTTTGAGAAAACAGACACTGTGTGCCAGATTTGAATGAACCAAAATTTGCATCAGTTTATCCCTTTAGCAAGAATGTATTTTTTCTCTTCTCTCTATTTACCCTGACAACAATAACTTGAAGAACACTAACAAAAATGAAGCAATGCTAACACAGGCATGGCAAGTGCTGCAATCAGTTCTCTTCTCCAATAGATTACTTAACTAGTAGTATCTAGATCCTCTAAAAAGCATACTGAATTTTCCAGTGCATTAGTATGTTCATAGAATATATCACAGTATGAAAAATTATATAGAAAAATAAGAGGCTATAACTCTATATTGCTTTATGGGCCTAATACAAGGATTTCTTTTCAAATATGTAGCAACTTGCCTTATTACTTAGAATCAATAAATTGTGCCACAGGTTTCACTAAGTGACCTAAATCCATACACTTATTGCATAACTATAATTAACCTGACAATATGAGATGAGGAAACTTGGCCAGTACTAGCTTATTCCCAGGCTAGGAACATTATTAGGGTTACTATATCCTAAGAGATACTTCAGATGGGATGTGTCAGAGATATTTTCCAGTTCTTCTAGGAACCATTTGGAATTCAGTCAGAAACTTTAGAAAATTCTAGTATGACATTAGATATAGACATTCGACATTTCTAACTCTCCAAAACTGCCTGTGGACCAGAGTAGAAAATTCAACTCTCCATGCTGTTCCCATGGATTCCCCAATCACAGCCCATGATCTTGCAAGTTATACAGACCCTCCAGTGCACAAGATCCGCAAGGCCCACTAGCATCTTACCCTGGCTCCTGTGAGATTATAAAGACTGGGATGACCAGCCTAGTAAAAATTCTGGGCATGGTTTTGGGGAATAAAAACAAAAGTTTCTTTGTCTGTCTTTGTATTTGTATAATGTACTCTGTATCCTCTAAAAACAGTACATTGACCAAGATGGAAGGAGCTTGCATTTTGATTAATGAGAAAGTTACATGGAGCACATTCATAGTAGTTAGTATATGTCAAATAATTAATCTTCACAGCTCCCTGTAGCAGGGAGCACTGCATTTCTAAGTGAAGACCAAGAGACACAAAGAAGTAAAATGATGTGCTTGCTTCTGTTTTCAAGAGGTTTTCTAATCCCATTTTCCCGGTCCCTACAGTCCATGAATTCCAGATTCCACTTCCTTTCTCAAGTAGTTGAGGTGTCCTTTCAAGTCTCTGAAAGCAAGCTTTCCTTAGTGGTTTTATGTGTTTACTTTTTTGCTATACGGCGATAAGCAACATTGAGATTAATTTTTTTATTGTTGTTATATACCCCCATGAATCACCTGAGATTTCTTTAAGAATCCTGTCCTCTGACATCTCTATATCTACCACAAACCAATACAACAGGGACAGCAAAGTGGAATTGGTTCTGAGTGTTAGCTTCTTTGTTACTATTTTCATTTCATATCCAGTTCCTTCTAAAACGTCAACAAAAACAGAAAAGACACCATTCTTATTGAAGAATATATATATTTTTATAGAGAATATATGTACATATATTCTTGTGTAGTGCACTGTAGTCCCACAGATGCTAAAAGACAGAGGAATTGTCAATAAAGCAGAATAATATAACAATATTGCATGAGCTGCCCTTGTGCTTTATTTATTATAAAGTATATTTTTTCTAATCAGTATTTTATTAACTTAGCAAGTCAGAAAGTCTTTTGCATGGATGAGATGTCATAATATATAGTAGAACAATTGCCATTATTTTAGAAAGCTACTTATCTTTAGGGACTTTGGCAAAAATCAGATTATCTGGTCCACATACAGTGCAAACCTTGTACAACAACCAGAGGCTATGGAAAAATGTTCATATTTCTGTTAGATTAAAAATAAAACAGTTAATTTTAGAGGAAAAATTAACTTTTATTTTTAATCTAACAAAACAAGTTGGGAGTGGTGGGAAGGGAACTTTTGTAGATAGTGGTTAAATCCATGGCACTGATAGTGATGATGATTTCACAGGTGTATACTTATCTACACACCACAAATTGTGTACATTAAAAATCTACACTTTTTTGTATGTCAGTCATATTTAAATATGATTAAAAATAAAACAGTTAATTGTTGCTAAATTTAGGTATTGTCAATAATGCTGCAATGAATATGAAAATGCAAATATCTCTTTGAGATTTTGATTTCAATTATTTTGGATAAGTACCCAAATTTAGATTGCTGGTTCAAATGGCAATTTTCTTCTTAATTTTTTGAAGAACCTCCTAATTATTAACTGTTTTATTTTTAATCATATTTAAATATGACTGACATACAAGAAAGTGTAGATTTTTAATGTACACAATTTGCGGTTTGTAGATAAGTATACACCTGTGAAACCATCGTCACTATCAGTGCCATGGATTTAACCACTATCTACAAAAGTTCCCTTCCCACCACTCTCAACTTAATATAACATTTACCCACAGCAAATCTTTAACTATGCAATATAGTGTTAACCATAGGCCCTTTGTTGTGCAGTACATTTTCAGAATGCATTTATTTTGCATAACTGAGACTCTGTACCCTTTGACCAGAACTTCCCCCATTTCTCCCTCACCCAAGCACCTGGAAAACCACCGTTCTCTTCTGCATTTGACTATTTCAGATTCCACATATAAATGAGATCACCCAGGATTGTATTTGTCTTTCTGTGTTGGGCTTATTTCACGTAGCATAATGTCCTCCAGATCCATCCATGTTGTCACAAATGGCAGATTTTCCTTCCTTTGAAAAGCTGAATAATATTCCAGTATGGATATACCAAATTTTCTTTATCCATTCATCTGTAGCAAAACTTGGATATTGTCAATAATGCTGCAATGAATATGGAAATGCAAATATCTCTTTGAGATTCTGGTTTCAATTATTTTGGATAAGTACCCAAATTTAGACTGCTGGTTCAAATGGTAATTTTCTTTTTAATTTTTTGAAGAACCTCCTTACAGTGTTCTATACTGACTGCACTAATTTATATCTAACCCATAATGTACAAGAATTCCATTTTCTCCAGATCCCCATCAACCCTTGTCCAAGAAATGCTTTAAAGTACATTACAGGGAAACATCGATCAGACCATCAAACCTCAGAGGGAAGGTAGGGGAGGGTGGGGGTAAGGGAGAGAGATCAACCAAAAGACTTGTATGCATACATATAAGCCTAACCAATGGACACAGACAACAGGGGGGTGAGGACATGGGGGAGGGGGGTAATGGGGGAATAAGGACACATATGTAATACCTTAATCAATAAAGAAATTAAAAAAATAAAAGATGAAAAAAAAGTACATTATAGATAAAGAGAAACATTCACAAAAGAAAAACTAACTTCTCTGTCAGTGATGAATTTGGACTTTACAAATATCAAACATTTCAACTTTTTTTTTTTTTAATCCTTACCAAAGAATATTTTTCCCATTGATTGTTTTAGAGAGAGTTGCAAGGAGGGAGGAGGAGGGGAGAGAGAGAGAGAGAAACATGAACACCTGAGAGAGACACATCAATTGGTTGTCTCCCGCAGGCAACCTGACTAGGGCCCAGGATCCAGCCTGCAACCAAGGTACGTGCCATTGACTAGGAATGTAAACCTGCCCCGCTTTGGTCTGAGGGCCAATGCTCTAACCACTTAGCAAACTGGCCAGGGCCATTTCAACTTTTTTATGGAGTTAAAATTAGAGGTTGGAGTCTTAAATGCCATGATAGTCTTGCACTGGGACTGGCAAGCTATGGCAGGCAGGCTACAAGGGCTCAGTGCCTGCTCTTGTAAATACAGTTTTATTGGAACACAGCTCTGCTTATTGACTCACATATTGTTTGTTGTTGCTTTCAACATACAACTTCGGAATTGAGTGTTTAAAGTGGTAACTGCCTGATATACAAGTTTAAAATACTTACTATGATCTCTATTACAAAACTAAAATTTCTAATTCTTGGTCTTACTGTCCCATGAAGCACAATAATTACTGATTAAAAGTTAGGCCAGTACTGAAGGTTTTACTTCCATTATTTTACTTTCTTCTTTCTAGTTTTCTGTATGTTCCAATTTTTGTGGAACATTTTAATGTAATTTCTATAAAAAAAACTCATTTCATTTTAATTAAATATGCATTTACATATGTAAATGTGTAAGTGAATATTTATATTTACATATGTTGACATGACTCTTCACAACAAGTGAATTTAGGCTTTCATTATTTATAAACATTATAGTGTAGAGAATTGGCTTTCTTCCCAATAAATACCAGGTATATTTTATAGCTTGGGATTCTATATATTTTTCTTAAATATTTCATGTTAGTAGCAATTTATCAGTTTGGGAGTGCACTATGGATAGGTTTTTAAAATGTTCTAGACCTAATTTTCTGATAATATTGCACCATGAAAAACTGTTCAACTTTCTTTCCATAGGCGATGACTGAGTCAATAAATATCCTCCTAGACATAGACCAGTGGTTGGCAAACTGCGGCTCGCGAGCCACATGCAGCTTTTTGGCCCCTTGAGTGTGGCTCTTCCACAAAATACCACGGCCTGGGCGAGTCTGTTTTGAAGAAGTGGCACTAGAAGAAGTTTAAAAAATTTGGCTCTCAAAAGAAATTTCAATCGTTGTACTATTGATATTTGGCTCTGTTGACTAATGAGTTTGCTGACCACTGTCCTAGACCAATCAGATATATTCATCTCTGAAAGCAATATTCCAATGGGGACAGCCACAAGATCCATTAGGAGATTTACAAAGACCTATTTAGTCAGCTTTTTGTATTGTTTTGTTTTGTTTCTTAAAAATAATCAAATAAATAAAAAAACTGTCCTCCAGGTTTCATCCTACTTGGTTTAGTTGTATAATCCATACATATTATCTGATTTAAGTTTAGCAACCTTAGTTTATACCTATGTTTGACTTTGTTATCTATTTTTATTTTGTTGTTTATTTATTTTTGCTATCTTTCAAGGAGATCAATAGAACCAGAAGAGTACCTGTTTTCTTGCTGGCCTTTTCTCATTGACTTTTCTGTAGTAATTTTCATTTATCTTTATGTTTCATATAAAATTCCAGCAATATTGGTGTGTCTGTTTGGATTTTGATCCTGAGGTCATTCATGTTTTTCCTAGTTGCTTTGTGTCGATTCCCTTGATTTTGGATTGTTTTTGTGTTTTTTCACCAATTTTCGTGTACATGCTTAGAGGAACTGAGGTCCCAAAACTTACTATCTTGTTTTATTTCCTTCTTTTAACAAATTTCATCATAGAAACAACTGTTAATTTCAAATACATTTGCAAGTTAATGTTTACTGTGAAATTTTACAGCTTCCACTGCTAAGGACAACTTTGCAGCATTACTTAAAGACTACTTTATTTCCATATGATCTAGCAATCCCACTTCTGGGCATATTCTGGGAAACTAAAATATTAATTCAAAAGATATCTGCACCACCATGTTCATAGTAGCACTACTTACAATATCCAAGATATAGAAACACCTAAGTGTTCATGGATGGATGAATAAATAAAGAAGTTTTTACACACACACACACACACACACACACACACACACACACACACAGGCATATTATCTAGCTATCTATCTATCTATCTATCTATCTATCTATCTATATATATATATAAAAGCCTAAGTGACTGTTACAACAGAACAACAAGAACAACCAGTCGCTATGACGCGCACTGTCCCCTGGTGGTCAGTGTGTTCCCACAGCCAACCTCCCCCAGCTGGCCAACCTCTCGCAGTCCCTCCCCTCAGCCAGCTAGGCCCCATGCTGGGACAGGGAACCGGGGGTGGGTGGCAGTGGACACAGCCCCTTTCCCCAGGGGGCTGAGGGTCAGCTCCCTCCTCAGGGCCAGTGGCCAACCTCCCATGCCTCATCCTTCTCCTCAGCAAGCAGGCCCTGATTGGCCCACCACCTGCCCACCACTATGGTGGCACAGCAGCGAGGGAAGGAGGGGGGTGAGGGGTGAAGGTGGGGAACTGCGCGGTGACAGGGCACCAACAATGGCAGTGTTGGCATCTGGCGTCTGTTCCTTCTGCGCCCATCCCAGTGACCATCACCTCCTCTCTGAATGGGCCCTGATTGGCCTGGTCCCAATTGGCCCTGATCGCAGGCCAGGCCTAGGGACCCCACCTGTGCATGAATTTCGTGCACCATGCCTCTAGTTCAGACATAAAAAGTGAGGAAAATTGAACTTTTGAAAGAACATAGATAAAATTTAAAGACATTGTACTAACTGAAATAATCCAGAAAGAGAAAGACAAATACTATGTAATCTCACTTATATTATATATAACAACAAAAACTCATAGAAAAAGAGATCAGACTTTGGTTGCCAAAGGAAGGGGCTGAAGGTAGAGGGAATTGGAAGAAGATGGTCTAAATGTACAAACTTCAAGTTATAAGACAAATCAGTACTAAGGATGTAATGGATAGCATAATGACTAGGGATAACACTGCTATATTGTATATAGAAATGTTATTGAAAGTAAATGCTAGGAGTTCTCATCACAAGGAGACATTTTTTTTTCTTTCTTTTCTTTTTATTGTACCTACTAGAGGCCCGGTGAATGAAATTCATGCATGGGGGGGGGGAGGGTGTCCCTCAGCCCAGTCTGCACCCTCTCCAATCTGGGACCTCAGTTGATGGCCTGATTGCCCCCAACTGCCCTCCCTTGCAGGCCTGGTCCCTCCCTATGTGGATCAGGCCTAAACGGGCAGTTGGACATCCCTCTCCAGGACTGCTGACTCCCAACTGCTCGCCTGCCTGCTTTCCTGATTGCCCCTAACTGCTTCTGCCTGCCAGCCTGATCACCCCCTAACCACTCCCCTGCCATCCTGTTTGCCCCTAACTGCCCTCCCTTGCAGGCCTGGTCCCTCCCAACTGCCCTCCCCTGCTGGCCATCTTGTGGCAGCCATCTTGTGTCCACATGGAGGCAGTCATCTTTGACCACATAGGGGCAGCCATCTTGCATGTTGGAGTGATGGTCAATTTGCATATTATTATTTTATTAGATAGGATTAGATAGGATAGAGGCCTGGTGCATGGGTCGGGCCAGCTGGTTTGTCCTGAAGGGTGTCCTAGTTCAGGGTTGGGGTTCTCTTGCGGCTTGGGATAGCCTGGGTGAGGGGCCTGTGGTGGTTTGCAGGCCGGCCATGCCCCCCGGTGACCCAAGCAGAGGCCCTGGTATCTGGGATTTATTTATCTTCTATAATTAAAACTTTGTAGCCTTGAGCAGAGCCAAGCCTCCTGCTTGCTCTGTGGTTGCAGCCATTTTTGGGGGGATTTATTTACCTTCTATAATTGAAACTTTATAGCCTTGAGTGCAGGCCTAGGTCAGCCAGGAAGCTTGGCTTCCTCCATCGCCAGGGGAAACCCAAGCCTCCTGCTCTGTCCATGGCTGCAGCCATCTTGGTTGGGTTAATTTGCATACTCTCTCCTGATTGGCTGGTGGGCGTGGCTTGTGGGTGTAGCAGAGTGGTGGTCAATTTGCATATTACTCTTTTATTAGATAGTATATAAGCAGTTAGATATTAGCCAAACCTAAAATAGTTCACAATACATATAAATCAGACCATCATGTCACATACTGTAATTGTAAACAGTGATGTTTATCAATTATTTGTCAATGTAACAGGAAAAAATAAATTAAATCCATTCAAAAGGGCACCATTCATATATCGCAGCTGTGTATGTAATTTTATATTTTCCTCTTTATATTTATTTTTAAAATAAGGTGAAAAGTATAAATATGTGCATGTATATGTGTTCACACCTGATTTACCTTTACCAGTTCTCAGTTTAACAGATGTGAACACGTATACATTGACATATTTGTATTTCTCACCTTATTTTTAAATATACATATAAAGTGGATAAATATAAAATTACATCTCTTGATTCTGACATATTATGAGAGAAAAGATATATTTCTATTTTGAACATGCTTGTCCCTTTTTTATAAGAACTTCATTGCTTCTTATGCTATGTTGCACATTTGCTCTTTAAATAAACAGAAATGTCCTATTGCAAATACTATACATGATGCAGTATAAGTGATATTTCATCACTTTCATTTATTTGTTTTGTATCTTATTGTTTTAGGAGACCAGCTTGGCATGCATTATATATGAAATAATTCCAAGCCAATATCCCCAAGGAGAAAAAAATAACTGTTATGTGCTGATATTTTGAGGGTTATTATTTTATTTAGAACTTAAAAAAAAACACATGCCAGTACTCTCATTTCATTGATATAAAAATGCTATATTTCTACATATGTGTTTTTGGTACATATATTAATTCTTTTCTCTATGAACAGACTGGAAAATCCCAAGCTCTTTCATTTTCCATAAAACAAGAGTTGGAACAACAATGGGAATTGCGTGGTGCACTAAAGGACACAAAGTATAGTTGGGATGTGGTTCAGCTCCCCAGATCCCCAATTAGCCACCCTATAGGACAAAGGAGCTCATCAAGCAGAGTTTGTGAGGTGGGCTACATGCGAGGGGTCTGCAGGAGTGTTTATGCTCCATTAAGATCTTAAATCCTAAGAGACTGAATGATTTGTCCACACAGGAACCAAAATAACTTAAATGTACTTGAGTCAAAAGTTGTGGCCGGTAGACAATCTAGCACACATTTCACAAATCCATTATTTCAACACTGAAAGCCAGTAAGACAGCCAAACATGTGTTGTAATTATCCATGTTTATGGAAAGCTAGATTATTAAACCAAGGCTCAGCTGGTTTAATAATAAATAATTATGAGAATAGTACCTACTACATAATATTATCATGAGAAATAATTTTAATACTGTATATAAGGGGTTAGCTTAGCTGAGAACACATATGAAGTATTTAAAATTTATATTAGAGACTAGAGGCCTGGTGCACAGAATTCATGCATGGGAGGGGTGTCCCTCAGCCCAGGCTGCACCCTCTCCAATTCAAGACCCCTTGGGAGATGTCCACCTGCCGCAAGGATTGGGCCTAAACTGGCAGTTGGACATCCCTCTCCAATATGGGACTGCTGGCTCCTAACTACTCACCTGCCTGCCTGCCTAATCGCCCCTAACTACCTCTGCCTGCTGGCCTGATCACCCCCCATCTGCTCCCCACTGCCAGCCTGATCATCTCTAACTGCCTCTGTTTCGGCCCCTGTTACTGTGGCTTTGTCCTGAAGGACGTACAGAAGATGTCTGGTTTAATTAGCATATTACCCTTTTATTAGTATAGATATATACATATGTATAATTACAGTTATATGTATTTTGAGTTATGAGCTATAGGACAAGTTGATGGAAAATTAATGTATGCTAGAGTTTAATAGTAAATAATGGCAGTGATAATTTCATAGACACAAACAAATACACAATAAATTTTAAATTCCCAACTATCTATTGTAAAATTTAAGGTTGCCATCTTTTCTAAAATAAACATTTTATAATACCTGAAATGTAACAATAAATGCTTACATATCAACTAAAATTGATCTGCTTTGTGCAGTATACACTGAGTGGCCAGATTATTATGATCTCTGAAAGCATAATAATCTGGCCACTCAGTGTATATCCTATATAATAAAAGGCTAATATGCAAGTTGTCCCCTCAACCAGGAGTTCGACCAGCAGGCAGGCCAGTCAACCACCCATGTCCCCTCCCCCTGGCCAGGCTGGCCAGACCCCACCCATGCACAAATTCATGCACTGGGCCTCTTATATACACTGATTAGCCAGATTATTATGTGTTCAGAGATCATAATAATCTGGTCACTCAGTGTAATTTCAAAAGCAAACCTTTCACTTTATTGCTGAGCAGAAATATTTTTATGAATTAGATGAGCTAGATTTAAGAATCTTAGCTATACTTAAGCTTCTAATATCTATTTCATAGGAAACCTTTTCTTTAAAATATATTAACTTTAATATATACATATAGTTAATAAATCACATAAACTTTTTTCAGTAATAGATGAAAATAGTTTCATAGTCAGCTTTCTATTTTCGAACTTTTTTTTAAACTTACAAGTGTAATGTAATAACAATAGCTTAAGAATCACTATTTGAAGAATTGAAAGAAAACACAGTCCCTCCCTCCCCCCTCCTCCCCCTCCTCCCCCCCCCCCCCCCTGCCACACACACACATACACTTTTTTTCTGTTTTAATTTTCGGAGGTTTTTAAGAATGACCTGCTTTTCCCAGTAAAAGATAGATTAACTTAAAAATTAAAAGAGATTTATCTAATTTCCTATTCTCTTTGATACACAGAATTATGAATTAAAAAGAATAGTAGCCTGGCTTTGTATTCTTAGGAAAAACGAATGGGTCATTTGTCCATTTTCAGCCAATACTCTACGAAAGACAATTTTTTGCCTGACACAATTCCTTTATTTTTTATCAAGAAAAAATGTGATCAACTAAAGAGAACAATCAAATTATTTTCTGTTTCAAATTAATATCCTATTCTTTTTGTCTATTTTCAGCATTTTGTACATCAGATAATGGTTTTCTGCTTGTTTAAATATAGCTTCTTATCATAAACTGATTAGCCAATGTAAAATATATGAATCTAAAATGGTTTCTAAATGTTCTCAGTTCCCACTCTTAAATCTCTCCCATTTGCCTGCATATGCTTATCCTCAGAAAATTTATGTGGATAGGGGCCATAGGGAGCAAACTCTTTTATCCTATTGTTACTGCACAGTAATGTAAGCCAATTTTTAAAAAGGGGAAAATGCATGTGAATTTAATTTAGGTTAAAAAATCCTGCAAAATGCTGTCTTGACCATATTAATTAAGTAATTCGGAACTGCCCTGAAGGTGGACACTATAAAGCAGAGATGGGGAATGTCCAGCCCACAGGCCACATAAGGACCATGAAATCATTTGGTCTGGCCCTGCTGAAGCATTAGGGGTGAGTTAATTGGATGTTTGACTAAATTAGATGTTTGACTAAAATATAGCAGGCTAATTTTTAAGTTGATAATTTTGTATGGACCTCAAATGATGTTATAAATATCCAAATGGCCCTTGGCAGAAAAAAGGCTCCCACCCCTGGTATAAAGCAACAATAATAATAATAGGAAGTATTCATTTTAAAGTACTAGGCACTTCTAAACTAATTCATTTAATCATCACAGCCATGCCATGTGAAGAAGTAGATGCTGTTATTAGTGCTTCTATTTTGTAGATAAGAGAAGTGAGACACAGACAATGGCAACTGGCCCAAGGTCTAATGTTAGACCATAGAGCTGCAAGTCAAGTGCAGGCTCTGTGCCTCCAGTTTATGTTTTTCACCAACATGTTTTGTTGCCTCTTCAATGTTGCATTTTTTTCAAGATTTTAAAGAATGCTTTCATGTGTTTGTTTTTTTTTAGCACTTAAGATGAGAAGCCATTCATAATAATTTCAAAAAATACTTGGTGCAGGTCTGTTAAGCCATAGCACAGTGAATTAACACCATAACTCAATGTCAGAGAACAGACTTCCGTTTCTAGCAGCAAAGTTACCTAAATAACCCAGAGAAACAATTAACAAAGCACACCTAAGCAGTCTGGAGAAAATCTAAAAGTACACCTTTGTAAATGTTGTAGATGAATTCACAATATCCTATCTGATAAAGAGGGAATATGCAAATTGACTGTCACACCCTCACAAAGATGGCGGCACCCACAGCCAATAAGGAGGGAATATACTAATTGACTGTCACACCCTCATAAAGATGGCGGCACCCACAGCCAGTAAGGAGGGAATATACTAATTGACTGTCATGCCCTCAAAGATGGTGGTGCCCACAGCCACAAGATGGCGGCACCCAGTCCCCTCAGCCCCACCAGGATGGCAGGCGCACGGCATGGCTGGGCCCACCCCCAGGCGGGTCTGGCTGCTCTGTGTGCCTGCCTGCGGAGTCCCCCAGTCCCTAAGTCCCCCAGCTGCCCAGGGCCAGCTCAAGGTGCAGGCAAGCCTCAAATGGTGGCTGCCCAGCCACTCAGGACCACCCAAGCTCAGGTAACCAGGGCCAGCCAAGGCTTCTGCTGCCGGCAGTGGCAGCAGCAGAGGTGTGATGGGGCCATCACCTTCCCCTGATCGCCAGGTCACCTCCTCCCCTGAGGGCTCCCAGACTGTGAGAGGGGGCAAACTGGGCTGAGGGACACCTCCCGCCCCCCGTCCAGTGCATGAATTTTCATGCACCAAGCCTCTAGTAGTATTATAAACATCAAAGTCTCCAAAAAAGAGGGAATTAGACATAGACTGGTAAAAAGGTGAAGGGAACTGTCTGGTTTGGCTCAGTGGATAGAGCGTTGGCCTACAGACTCAAGGGTCCCAGGTTCGATTCTGGTCAAGGGTATCTACCTTGGTTGCAGGCACATCCCCAGTAGGAGGTGTGCAGGAAGCAGCTGATTGATGTTTCTCTCCCATCAATGTTTCTAACTCTTTATCACTCTCCCTTCCTCTCTGTAAAAAATCAATAAAATATATATTTTTTAAAAGTTTAAAAAAAAAACAGGTGAAGGGATTAGGCAAAAAAAAAAGATATATATATATATATATATATATATATATATATATATATATATATATATCACACATAGAAAGACAACAGTGTGGTGTTAGCCAAAGGGAAAGGGGTGAGGGATAGGTTGGCAAAGTGGGAGAAAATGGGGACTTTGCTTGGGGCGATGGGTGCATGATGCAGTGTGCAGATGGTGTTTTGTTGAGTTGTACACTTGAAACATCTATGGTTTTGTGAATCAAAGTCACCCCAAAAATTCAATTAAAAAAAAAAAAAGTGAGGCTCAGCCTGTGTACTGAGTGGTTGAGCATTGACCTATGAACCAGGAGGTCTTGGTTCGACTACCAATAGTGCACATGCCTGGGTTGTGGGCTGGATCCCCAGTAAGGGGTGTGCAGGAAGCAGATGGTTATCATTGATGTTTCTATCTCTGTCTCCCACTCCCTTCCTCTCTAAAATCAGTAAAAATGAATTTTTTAAAAAGTGAGACTGATAAATTAATAGTAAAACTAAAGCAGCCCGTTTATAGTTGCTGCTCCTGTTAAGCAAGAGGCTTAGTTGCTGGCATATTGGGTTTTAATAATGGCTCTGTATGCAGGAAACAAGACCTTGGCCTAAATAGCATCAAAGAGGAGGCCGCATACAGAATTAAGTTGAAATCTCAATGGCTTATATCTTAAGTGAATTGGTGGACTAGAGAAATTCTAACGCTGCCCAATGTAAAACCATAAGCTAACGTGACTATCTTAGCCTAGGATCTGATAAGAAAAAACATCTCCCATAAAAATTTATAATCGCAGCAGCTCTTAGCAGTTAAGATTCTGATTTTACAATTTCTGCATGGTCCCAGAAAAATGTCAGGTTTTTTCTCAGATTAATAGTAACCTAGGATGCCTGGCTGAAGTAAGCCCACAAGCTCTCCTGATATACATATGCCAAACCAACCTTCACAGAATTCTCATTATATTGAGAAAGCTGAGCTCATTATTAAATGTATCAAGCCAGCCCTAGCTGGTTTGGCTCAATGGATAGATCATCAGCCTGCAGACCAAAGAGTCCCGGGTTCGATTCTGGTCTAGGGCAGTGGTTGGCAAACTCATTAGTCAACAGAGCCAAATATCAACAGTACAACGATCGAAATTTCTTTTGAGAGCCAAATTTTTTAAACTTAAACTTCTTCTAACACCACTTCTTCAAAATAGACTCTCCCAGGCCGTGGTATTTTGTGGAAGAGCCACACTCAAGGGGCCAAAGAGCCGCGTGTGGCTCACGAGCTGCAGTTTACCGACCACTAGTCTAGGGCACATACCTAGGTTTCAGGCTCCTCCCTGGCCTGGTCCTTGGCCAGGGTGCCTGCAGGAAGCTACCAATCAATGTGTTTCACATCGATGTTTCTCTCTGTCTCTCCCTGTCTCTTCCACTCTCTCTAAAAATCAATTGAAAAATATCATCAGGTGTGAAGATTAAAAAAATAAAGTGAGTGAGAACTACCAGGAACATTCAGAAACATAACACAAATACCATCACAGGGCAGATAATAAAAACAAATTGATAAAGAATATAAAATGAATATATTTAAGACAGAATAGAGAACAATAGAAAAGCACATACTATCAAAAGAAAATGAGCAGCTATGAAAAACAATCTATGAAAATGTATATAATCATTTAATTTAAAATATCTCAAGAAGTGTGCTAAATTAGATAACCAGGCCGAGAGAATTAATAAACTGATAGACATATTGCAGAAAATTAAGTAATAGAAATATGAAAATGTAAAAATATATGTATTCTCCCATATTTCCTTTTACATGAGCCAAAATATCATATGCTAACACTTTATTAGAAGTGTAATCCCAGGGAAGCAAAAGTGAGTGGAAAAGTGAAGCAGACACACTAAGTATTACTAAGTGTGTTAAGATGTTATTGAGCTAGTCATGACTTCATGGCAAGCTGAATGATTGGTCCTGCCTAGACTGGAGGTGGAAGAAATGAGAATTGTTCTCTACCAATGCATTTAATCTCCTAATAGTATCTGTCAAAGTTTTCCACCCGGAGGTAAACTCCATACACATTCAGGTTGCACATGTCCAGATATAAATAGATCCTACAGTGTCTCATGCCTTAGAAGTTATTGGAAGCCCTGAGGTAAAGGGAAGAGGCACATGGTTAAGGTAAGAACTTTGTACCAACCAGTACTGTGGCGGGTCGTCTAGGACCAGTAGCCCAGAAAATCACTCAGCCTGTAGTGACAATGGTCAACATGACCAGGTGCCAAGATAGAGAAATAACACAAAACATCTATAGATCCTTTGGACTAGTGAGGCAAAACACACACCGAATCTGGCTGCGTACATACAGTCTCTTGCTTACTAACATCCACAAATAGACCCTATGTCTATTATTTATCTAATTGATGTCTCAGGTGGCTATCACATGGAGAATGGAAAAGAGCTAATGGTAAAGATGACTATTTTTAGAATTGAGAAATGATATGAAATTAGAGAATCAGAAGATTTCTCAACAATAATAATATATAGAGGAAGTATGGAATAATGTCTTCAAAATGTTGAAGGAACAACTCTAAAGTTAGAACTGAAATATGTTCATGCATCATAGTTATAAGGAAAAAAATGACATTAAAAAAAGATAGCTTAGAACTAAGAAATTTTCAGTAAAGGTAGTCTAAAAGGAAGTTCTCCAGTAATAAGAAAAACATTTCATAAAAGATGGAGATGTAAGAAAATTATAATGAGCAAAGAAATTAATTAATTCATGAATACGCATAAATAAAAATGATAAAATGTTTATAATTAGGGAGTGAAAGACAAAATAAAAATGAAATGCCTGATTAAAACATCACATAAATGGAAGAGATTGATAAAATACTATATTTTCTGAATTACTTTTGGAGTAAAAATAATAGAGATAGGTATTTCAAAATGAAGTATGAATAAAAGCATATTGAGAGTAACTACATAAACTAAAAATAGAGTACATAATTCCTTTTACCAGGAGTAATTGAATAATCTTTAATTAATCCAATAGGAGAAATAATTCTAAAATATAAGATAAAGCTTAGAAAATCAAGTAAATAGAAAGCCCATATTAAGTGACAGAAATAATTTCAAATATTTCCATTATCAACTTAAGATAAATGGACTAAACTATTCAGTTAAAAATATACACTTTATGACCTCATTCAAAATACAAAATTTGTATGCAAGCATAATTACATATATATGTTATAAAAATATTTATAAAGAAAACAGCAAAACCATGGGGTTATTGAACATTTGAAAGCAGAGGTGAAAATATATGCAGGCAAAACTAATCAATAACAAGCTGGTAGGGCTATAATAACATCAAGAAAAAATACTTTAAGGTTAAAAACATACTAGATATCAGTATAATTTTTATATAATGATAAAAGTGACAAATCACTTGGAATATACTAAAATGCTCTTATTTTGTGCATTTATTGACATTGGCAGATTACTCATCAGGCAAAACGATCTGAATTAACTATATATATAAAAGTTTAGCCTAACTGGTTTGGCTCAATGGATAGAGCATTGGCCTGAGGACTCAAGGGTCCCAGGTTTGATTCTGGTCAAGGGCATGTACCTTGGTTGCGGGCACATACCCAGTAGGGAGTATGCAGGAGGCAGCTGGTCAATTTTTTTCTGTCATTGACATTTCTAACTCTCTATCCCTCTTCCTTCCTCTCTGTAAAAAATCAATAAAATATATATATAAAAAAAAAGTTTAAGCGACCGTTACAACTAGTTGACCAGTCACTATGACATGCACTGACCACCCGGGGCATATGCTCAATGCAGGAGCTGCCCCCTGGTGGTCATTGCACTCCCATAGGGAGAGCATGGCTCAGCCAGAAGCCGGGCTCATGGCTGGAGAGTGCAGCAGCAGAGGTGGGAATGTTTCCCGCCTCTACAGCAGCACTAAGGAGTAGCGAGCCAAGCAGTAAGGAGCCTGCAGCTAAGGAACACTCAGCCAAGTGTAAGGAGTGAGGGATCCTAGATTGTGAGAAGGATGTCTGACTGCCGGCTTAGGCCTGATCCCCAGGGTGATCGGGACTACGCCAGAAGTTGGACATCTCTCTAAGGGTCCCGGACTGCGAGAGGGCGCAGGCCAGGCTGAGGGACCCCCCTCGCCCCAGTGCATGAATTTCATCCACCAGTGCATGAATTATCATCAATAATATGTGGTATGTTATTTCTGACTTTTTTTCACAGAGTACTGTATAATGTTTTGGAGGTTCACCCATGTTGTATCATAAATCCATAGTTTGTTCCTTTTAATTGCTGAATAGTACTCAATTGTATGCACAAAGGTCATTTTATATATTGATTCATCAGTTGGTAGACATTGATTTGCTTTCCTGTTATAAATAAGACTGCTATGAACATTCTTGAATAAGTCTTTGTTTCAATGTATGTTTTCAAATATCTGTATAATTTTAAGTAATTGAATCTAAGATTAAGTAAAAACTTTGTAATACATACAATTTTTAAATGACTCAATAGAACCAAAAATGTCACACTCTTTTCATTGTAAAACTTGGAAAAGCTGTTTAAATGTTACTTTTTACATATGTTAATAATGCATGCATTCATTTTTATTCATGAAAAGTGAGGAAATATGTCATATATTATATGAAATCTCAATTACAAATCTCCATGTGCTTTTGTTTCTTGAAGCAAGGTTCTTTCCCTTTTTTTACCATAAACCATTTGTTCCATTGGGGAGTGGAAAATATGCAAAGTAACTTTTCTTTATATCAGCAATGACCAAATAAATAAATAATTTTGCCAAACCAAACTTATTTATGCTGTTAAGTTGGAGCATAAAATAAAATAGGTTGATTCAATTTAGAAAAAAATTTAACCATGTTGGAATTTTACACTTGTATGAACACACATAAATGTACACTTTCCTTATGTATTATTTAAATCTCATAAGTGGTCTGATTTATTCAAACACTCTAAAAACATTTATGGATTCTAGACCTATCCTAGACGCTGGAGATTATTTCTGCATTAAGAATTAAAGAGTTGTTGCATATGGTAAGATTCCATTACTTTTATTTATTTATTTATTTATTTTAAATATGTCTTTATTCATTTTAGAGAAAGAGGGAAGAAGGGAGAGAGACAGAGAGAGAGAGAGAGAGAAAGAGAAAGAGAAAGAGAAAGAGAAAGAGAATGGGAGAGAGAAAGAGAAAGAGAAAGAGAATGGGAGAGAGAAATGGATCAGCCCCCTCCTGCAGGCACCCAGACTGGAGATTGAGTCCACAACCTGGCCATGTGCCCTGAGCTGAAATTGAACCAGCAACCTTTAGGTGCCTGGGTTAACGCTCAACCATCTGAGCCACACGGACCACGACAAGATTTCATCATTTTTTATGTTATGCTAAGTGAAATAAGTCAGACAGAGAAATACAAATACCATATGATTTCACTTTAAACAAACAAAACAGAAACACATTTATAGATACAGGGAACAAACAAAAAAATGCTTGCCAGATGAGAGGTTTTGAGGCTGGGGTGGAAAAGGTGAAGGCATTAAGAAGTACAGATTGGTAGTTACAAAATAATCACAGGGATGTAAAGTACAGTACAATATAGTCAACAGTAATTTAATAACTATGTATGGTGCCAGGTGAGTTCTTGTCTTAGGCAGGGGGATCACTTTGTAAATTACATAAATGTTCAACCACTATGCTGTACACCTGAAATTAATGTAATATTGAATGCAAATTGTAATTGAAAAATAAAAAATAATTGAGAAGTTGAGTATAAGTGTGCTGTTTGGGAAGAGAGGATCCCAGCACTGCGGAAGAAGATACTTTCTATCTGTACAGCTCCCACTGTGAAGTCCAAAACTTCCACACTGTACACAGAAGTTCTATTATCATCAAAAAACTGGAGTTTATTTCACAACTTAAATTACCATTTTCCATGTTCACTGAATTTAGCAATCCATATTTTAATTAAGAATAAACTTGTTGCCTTCAGAAAGTGTTTCTCCTCATCACAGTGATCTCATTAATAGATACAAGGCTAGCACTTTTATCAAATATTGTCACTGCTAGAAATTGGTAGATTTCATAAAGACACTGGCATTGAGAGTGAGGCTCATTTAATGTCACAGTGGTTATGAAAAAATGGATAAAATATCCTCAAAAAATAAAGTGATATTCTTACTTCCAAACAAGGAACAATTTCTTTCCATCCTACTTGCTCAATGATGGATAGATCATGCCACATTGCTGAGACATCATTACATACATTTATTGCTGATAACTTCAGCTTTTGATAAAGTGTAGTTTTTGAAATCTGGTAGAACTGTATCAATCAAGGTGAATGTTCGTGACTGAATGCAATAGACATATCCTGGAAAGCTGAAGGTGGTAAGGCTTAGTGGTCAAGAACATTCATTAATTGAGGCAGAGCTCCTGACTTGTTATTTATTAATTACTTGAGAACGAGGGATAAATAAGTTGGTTTTATCACCTCTCAAATGGGGATAATGATGGCATAGAAATTCTTTGAGAATCAAATGAGAAAATCCTAAAGGGCTAGGTAGATCAAATAAGTATTCATTCTAATCAAGTCACTTTGAGAAAGAGAGCTATCAATAATTATGTTGGGATAACACACATAAAATAAGACTTCCTGATCAAGTGGGGCATATGATTATTCCATGTCAAAAGCACTTTTAGCACAGTATTTGATACCTAGTAAGTGTTAATTAGCATAAACAAAATTTAATGTTAGTGTAATTTTTATCTATTTACCTGATACTTAAAGATCAAATCTTCTTTTAAAATATCTTGATCTAAGAACAACTAATCAATATTCAACCTACCCATTGTTCTAGGGTCTTTACTCATAGGCATAGTTATCAAGTTACCATTCATTCATGTAAGCCATGTTTAACTTTGCCTACTCCAAGTACTAGAGCAGATACTATAGACAGAGCAATGATGAGATAGTCCTTTCCCATTGGAACTTACTTCCAAATTATAAAATCAAAATACAACAAAATGCTTCAGTAATCTTAAAAAAAGAGGTGGCCAATGATTTAAATTTGCTTTTATAGCAGAATTTCCAAATGAAGCTTGGCTTAGACCTCTAGCATTTTATTATTTTTTATTTTTTTAATTTAATAAATCTTTGTTCAGATTATTACAATTGTTTCTCCTTTTCCCCCCATAGCTCCCCTCCACGCGGTTCCCACCCCACCTTCTGCCCTTACCTACCCCGCACTGTCCTCATCAATAGGTGTACGATTTTTGTCCAGTCTTTTCCTGTACCCCCCCATACCCCTTTCCCCCTGAGAATTATCAGTCCACTCCCTTTCTGTGCCCCTGATTCTATTATATTCACCAGTTTATTCTGTTCGTCAGATTTTAATTCACTTGATTTTTAGGTTCACTTGTTGATAGATAGGTATTTGTTGTTCATAATTTTTATCTTTACTTTTTTATTTTTCCTCTTCTTAAAGAATACCTTTCAGCATTTCATATAATACTGGTTTGGTCATGATGAAATCCTTTAGCTTTTTCTTATCTGTGAAGCTCTTTATCTGACCTTCAATTCTGAATGATAACTTTGCTGGGTAGAGTAATCTTGGTTGTAGGTTCTTGCTATTCATCACTTTGAATATTTCTTGCCATTCCCAGCTGGCCTGCATAGTTTCTGTTGAGAAATCAGCTGACAATTGTATGGGTGCCCCCTTGTAGGTAATTAACTGTTTTTGTCTTGCTGCTTTTAATATTCTCTCTTTGTCTTTTTCTCTTGGCATTTTAATTATGATGTGACTTGGTGTGGTCCTCTTTGGATTCCTTTTGTTTGGGGTTCTGTGCACTTCCTGGACTTGTAGTCTTTTTCTTTCACCAGGTGAAGGAAGTTTTCAGTTATTATTTCTTCAAATAGGTTTTCAGTATCTTGCTCTCTCTCTTCTTCTGGCACATCCATAATTCTGATGTTGGTATGCTTGAAGTTGTCCCAGAGGCTTCTTACACTATCTTCAACTTTTTGGATTCTTTTTTCTTTTTGCTTTTTCAGTTGAGTGTTTTTTGCTTCTTTGTATTTCAATTCTTTGACTTGATTCTTGCATTCCTCTAGTCTGTTGTTGGGTCTCTGTATAATATTTTTTATTTCAGTCAGTGTATGTTTAATTTCTAGTTGGTCCTTTTTCATATCTTCAAGGGTCTCTTTATATTTATCAGCCTTTTCTAGGATACTTTTTAAAAAGCCTTATAACCGTGGTTTTGAATTCTATATCCAGTCATTTGTTTTCCTCCATTTCTTTCGTTTGTGATCTGTTTCTTTGTTGCCACATTTTCACTGCTTCCCTGAGTTGGTAGGGTAGCTTTGTGTGCTAGGTTTCCTATATGGCCCAGTGGGTCAGCTTCCTCAGTTAACCTGAGTGGACACTCTTGGTGCACCCTTTGTGGACTGTGTGCACAGCCTTGTTGTAGTTAAGTCTTGATTGTTGTTGGTATCACTGGGAGGAATTGACCTCCAGGGCAGTTGGCTGTGAGGATCAGCTGTGTCTGCACTGGGAGAAGTTCAGTGCTGGAGACAGCCTTATAGGATTAAACTTGCCAAATTGCAAAAGCTTCTGTGCTCAGCTTGGATGGGGTGGAGTCTCAGGGCAGAGCAGACAGTCTTGGCTTCCCATCAGCCCTGCCCTTGCGTGCGCACACAAGCCTCCAGACCTCTGGCTTCCCCGCCTTCTGAGCCTCTGTCTGAGAGTCCAGATTCCCCCTGCAAGAGCATGGGTCCCCAGGGGCTTGCCTGGAACTGGAGTTCAGTGCAGTCAGGAGCTTCTGACTCCCTTCTGCTAGGAAAGCCTATGGCAACCTCCACAGTCTTTGTGTGCACTGGTGCATGCGCGTGTCTCCAGATCACTGCCCGCTGTGGCTCCCCCTGGATCTCCGAGTCTCCGAGTGCCTTTCTCTCTACCTGACAGTCCAGACTCCCCCTGTATGAGCCTGGGTCCACAGGGTTTCACCCAGAACTGGGGTTCAGTGCAGTCGGAGGCTTCCTTCCCCCTCCTGCCAGAGAAAGTCAGCCAGGCTCTCAGCCGCCCTTCCTCTCTGCACACACAAAGACCCTTTGCCATACCTCAACCCTTTGCCATTCCTCCAATTCTCTGTGAGCTTTTCTCTTTCCTTCTAGTTGTAGAATTTCCACTCAGCCAGCTTTCCTGTGGTTCTGGATGGTGTCCGTTCTCTCTTTTAGTTGTAGTTTTGAAATTGTTGTGCAAGGCAGCAGTTTAGGTGCTTACCTATGCCGCCATCTTGGTTTCTCCCTAGACCTCTAGCATTTTAAATATCATCGTTCTAAGTAGCTTTTTTTCTCTCTTCCATGCTCCTTTTGTACTCTTTACATCAAGACTGGAACTGAAGTCGGAGGATATTCTGGGATAGCTGATTGAGGACCTCCTGTGTCTGAAGGTCTAGAACTCATATATTAGTAAGGATAACCTGAATTCATGCAAACCTCAAAGCTCAATGCCTTAACAAATATATGTTTACTCTTTACTCATAGAAATTTTGCTACTGCCTAATTTTTAGAACAGCTTCCAAAGGGTGACTCAGTGATCAATCTCTCCACTGGCCTTCACAGTTATTGCCAAAAAGAAAGAGAAGTGCTACAAGGTTGAAAATTAGCTTTGTTCCAGATTTGTTTTGCATTACTCCTCACACTGCATTGGCACTGAATAATTGCAAGAGGGCTGGAATATATTGATTAAACTAGCAGCAAATGTATTGGCCACATGAGTCTATAAGTTTCTCAAGTGACTTTGAAAACTACTTAAGAAATTATCATGTGGAGTGGACACTAACAGTCTAGGACTAGAGCAGAAATTGAGGTGAAGGGTGATGGTGAGAATTTCAAAAGATATGCTTTATTAAAATAACGAAGAAATGTTTTCATAATGTATCACTACTATTTAAAGCAGAGATCTTCCCCCAATATTAGTTCAATAATATAAAGTGGAGTATAAAAATGGGTCTTTGTAAAAGATTCAGAAAATTGAGGTACATAAGGTTTTCCAAAACATCACTAATGTCCTTGGTCAATAATGTAATTTCACGCTTCTGATGCTTCATTTTCAAAATTAGATTGCAGCATCTCTCTTTTGTAAGCTCACTTTCTTAGATTCAGGTTCATTTAGAAATACCTCAACAGTGCCGGGAAATATAGCTTTTATTTTCTTTGTATAAAGGACAATATTTATCTTGGTAGGAAAACAAAATTTGCACATTTAAAGACTATCTTTGGCATCTCCGATTGAGCCAAACACTGCCTTCACTTCACTGATGCATGGTATTGTGCCAATGGAGGAAAACTTTCTTTCTATCAACATTTCTCATTCTCTGACAATCTGAGAACATACAATTTGTCTTCCTAGCAGCAGCTCTAAGTGCAGAACCTCTAGTGTTCAGAATGCTCTTGAAACCAATCTCGAAAAAACAACAACACGGGAGATGTATGTGTCTGTGGGTGGGTTGCGTGTGTGTAGGAGTACTGTTTGGAAGATCATGACAAGAGATATAAACAAGCCAAGAGACAGAGTTTTAGTGTCAAGCCATCAAGTCTAGGTAAAATAATTAGTGTTTTTGAAATGGGATGGGGAAGAATGTGAAAAGGCAAATCAGAAACTCACCATTTAATTTCATACTTCCAACAGCTGTGTGCTATATGCCTGTGCAGTTGAGTTGGCTCCAATTCCTGGCTACTCTGAATGAGTGATATCTCTAGTGACCTGTCCTCAAACAGCTCTGTCAGTTCCTGTAGACGCATGCCTATGGCTTCGTATAGAATCAGTTGCTTTCACATTTGGTCTTTCTCTTTTCCTGCTGCCTTGTATTTCTCCCAGCAGTATTTATTGTCTTACCCAAGAACCCTGCCTTCTCATGTTGTGTCTGAAGTCAGACAGCTTCAGCTTTGTCATTTTTATCACTGAATTTTGTTTATGTGAGAGAAAATGTGTGAATTTTAAAGACTAAACAATTTTTGATTATTTTATTACTAGCTCAACTTAATAACAATATGAATATCCTTTCTTTTCTTTTATATTTGTTAATCCTTACTCAAGGATATTTTTCCAATGACATTTTTTTTAAAAGAAAGAGAGTGTGAGGGAGGGGGAGAGAGAGAGAGGAAAAAAAAAAACATTGACATGAGAGAGACGCATCGATTGGTTGCCTCCCAAACATGCCTCAACTGGGGCTGGGGATAGAGCCTGCAACCCAGGCATGTGCCCTTAACCAGAATCCAACCCAGAACCCTTCAGTCTCCAAGCTGACACTCTTTCCACTGAGCCAAACCAGCTAGGGCAATAAGAACATCTTTTCAATAAAACTGAACTACTCTTAAATAAGAATATAGCACAAAAATTACTCCTCCAAGACAGAGGATAAATGGTGTTTTCTCCTCAATTCAAGAAAAAAAAAGTGTTAAGAATATTTATTTTGATGCTTCACATTTAAAAAACTTAACTTCTAAAATTTTAAAACCAAGATGCTTGCTTTGAAAAAGTTTTGTAATATTTGGATTTACAAGGAGGACAAGAACTTTCTATATATATAAAAACATAATATGCAAATCAACTGGTCAGCTATGACTCGAACTGACCACCAGGGGGCAGATGCTCAATGCAGGAGCTGCCCCCAGCCCACAGGCCCTGATTGCCCTGTTGGAGGGCCTACCAGCAACCTCTCAGTCACTCTCCCCCCACACCCCCTCTCCCCCCTCCCCCGGCCGGCAGCTCCAACAGCCTGATGGGGAACAGGGAACCGTGGGTGGGTGTTAGTGGATGTGGGCAGCTCCAGGCCCTGATCACCCCACTGGTGGCCCCCACACAGAGGGCAACCTGCAGTGGTGGTGGCGGTAGTGGGGCCGGTGGCAGGGCCAGCTACCCAGAGGGTGACTGGTGGCGGTGGCGGTGGTGGTGGGGCCAGCTGCTGGCAGCCAGGGAAGATCAGTCCTGGTCACAGGCCAGGCCTAGGGACCCTACCCATGCACAAAGTTTGTGTGCCGGAACTCTAGTTTAATAATAAAGATCATTATGCTACAGACATTTTTAAATAGATAAAATCGTTTAGAAGATGATAGAAGGCTCTGGTGCAAACACGTGTCCACAGGAGAACAGCTGTAGTGTTATTGTACAACCAGGGATTCATAATGACTACAGATGGTCCCTGGCTTTTCTACTTAATAGTTTTCGACTTTACAATGGTGTGAAAGTAACATGCAGTCAATAAAAACCATACTTGGGATTTTGTATTTTGATCTTTTTCTGGCTATTAATATGTGGCATGATAATCTTTTGTGGTGATGAGCAGTGGCAGCTCCTAGTGAGCCACAGAATCGTGAGTATGAACAACACACACTCTACAGTGTGCTATGTCACCAGCATTTTTTGGATAATGTGTTTTGTGTGTTTGCATCTCATCACATCCAAAAAACGCCCTCTGTGTGCCAGTGAGCTTTCAGTTGTGTACATTAATGGTGAATGCCTATACAGACAGTCAGTTTTTCATGCTCAGAACAGTATTCCATAAATTACATGAGTATTTGGCACTTCTTTCTAAAATAGGCTTTGTGTCAGATGACTGTGCCCAACTTTAGGCTAATGTAAATGTTCTCAGCATGTTTAAAGTAGGCTAGGCTAAGCCACAATGTTCAATAGGTTAGAAGTACTACTTATATCTTTTGGCTTATGATATTTAAACTAAACAGTGGGTTTATTAGGATGTATCCCCATTGTAAGTGAAGGAATATCTGTATGCAGATTTTTCTTCAATTTGGTGACACTATTATTATTTTAGAAAGTATAGACATGTACAATATTTATGTTTATGCATAAATATATATTCCATATAGTACATATTATTTTATAAGCACTTAAATATAAAATACGTTTTAACAGGTTTATATTAAAAGCAAGAGATCTTAAAAAACTTTTATAAAAGGCACCTGCACAAACACTTCCTGAGTGAAATGTTTCAGCTCAATAAGAATGAGTCACATCCAATATTATACATGAATCAAATTATGTGCCTTAGTGCAATGTCAAGTACATTAAAATATTTGTATAGTTTAAAAATAAATGTAATGAGTTCTCATAATAATATTTGTCTTTGGTTTTCTTTTCAAATATCCTACTTCACAAAAAGCCCACATGCTGTAGGATTCAATATATATATATATCTTAAATGACATATTTTGAGTAGGCATACAACATTCTAGCAATTTGCATAATTGTAGCTCAGCTCTGATATTGGACAATTGGATGTTAATATTCTAGTCAATAGCTCTGCCACCCACCATCCATAAATGTACACTTTTCCCCATGGGAGTCTGCTCACCGCCTTAATTGAATAAATGATCGAAAATCATCCAAGTAAAAAGCTTCTCTCAAGTAATAAGGGACAATAAGTTCAAGGAGAGGTGAAACTTTGAAAATCCAGCAATTCGTAACGAGTGAGAAATGATTAATTTTGAAAATATTATTCGTGTGATTCTATCACTCCAAATGACTCAGCAGTCCCTTGGATTTCCTCCAGGCTTTTATTTATTGAGGACATGTCAAGTTTTATATGTATCTACTCTAACAGTCAGAACATGATCAGAGCCCTGGATAAAAACGACTCCAATCCCACATAGAGAGAGAAGAGGGGAAGGAGGGAGGAAGAAATGCAATTCATAATCCATTCTTTTTACTTGTATTTCGGCACAGTTTTCATATTCTCACACTAAAGTAAATTAACTTTCCTGTTGAACTCCATTTAATTAAATATTTTCTTTCTGTGCTCTGGCTTACAGCCTCAAGTAAAAAAAAAAAAAAAAAAGAAGGAAACCCCAACTGAGCTGTGTAAAATCCTAAATGGCAATGCTGCCGCATTTCTCCCATGCTCATTAATTTCTATGCATTTTGTGTGGGATGAGGCCTTTGCAAAGAACAGTGGAATTAATAAACACACATGGACAGTAAGCATCCCAATGGCATAAGTTCATGAATCCAACATCTAAACTTATTATCATATTACATATTAATATAAGTGAAGAAAAAACATTTTCTGCATTAAAATTTAGGTGAGAAGTTGTGTGATTTTCTATTTTAGAAAATCCTGACTCATCTCATATTTCTTTGTCTTTTAGGGGAACAATGATGGAAACTATTACATAGTTAACACAAAATCTAGGGTTTGGTTTTTTTAAAAAAAATCTATTTTAATATCAGGAGTCAATATTTGCTATATTGGTGTATATTGGCTGTCACCACAGTGATTTATAGGGCATGCATACCAGTATTTCAGCTAAAATACTAACATGAGACTTCACCTGTTACTCATTCTGCCTCAACTGTAAGAGTAACCTAAATGCATCTTCCTGGGTTTGGGGAGGGAAGGATAAAATAACACACTTTATGTGGTATTACCTGCTGTCATACAGTGGAAATAAGGGAGATCTAGAAATTGGTGAGGCAATTAACCCCACCATATCTATATATATAAAAGCCTAAGTGACCGTTAGGACTGGATGACCGGACGACTGGCCAGTAGCTATGATGTGCACTGACCACCAGGGGGCAGACGCTCAATGCAGGAGCTGCCCCCTGGTGGTCAGTGCACTCCCACAGCCAACCTCCCGAGGCCAGCCAACTTTCTGTGGTCCCTCCCCGCAGTCGGTTGGTCCCGATCGGCCCCAATCGCCAGCCAGGCCTAGAGACCCCACCTGTGCACAAATTTGTGCACTGGGACTTTAGTGTTAATATAAAGGATTAGATGCCAAGGATTAAGAATGCTTACTGGCAGGTAAAGAACTGAATTATTAATTTGTCTAGACACAGCCTCAGGGATATTGGACATCAAAGAAAATGAAGCCATAGGAGTTAGAGTTCAGGGGCAGAACCTTGGTCATAAGATAATCATGAAAGTTCAAATAAGAGCCCTATATCTAGAGGAATTAATGAGAAATAATGAAAGAACCAAAACATGAGAACAAGAAGAAAGGGGCAAAGGGTGGTGGGATGTGTTAAGGGTCTGGGGCTTGTGCAGAGCAACAAGAACAGGAGTCACATTAAAGACATTCAGGACGATGTCAAAGTGGACAGAATCAGAATGATATGGTTTTCTATATGCGGTGACATTCAGGACATGGAAAGAGTCATTGTTTAAATCCTCCTACTTTAGGACAAAAAATAGGTCATAAATTTTGACACAAATAAGCACTAATTTGAAAGAATAAAACAAAAATTGATTAGAAAAAAAAAAACACACCTCATAGACACAGACAACAATATGGTGATTACCAGTGGAAAGAGGGTAAGGGAAGTTAGAAGAGGATAAAGGGGTATAAAAGATGATGAAAGGAGATTTGCCTTTGAGTGGTAACACACAATACAATATGCAGATGATATGTGTTGAATTGCATATCTGAAATCTATATACTTTTATTAACCAACTAGAGGCCTGGTGCACAAAATTCATGCACGGGGATGGGGGTCCCCTCAGCCCAGCCTGCGCCCTTTCCAATCTGGGACATCCCTCTCACAATCCTGGACCGTTGGTTCCTAATCACTCACCTGACTTCCTGCCTGGTCACCCCTAACTTCCCCCTCCCCCTGCCGGCCTGGTCACCCCTAACCGCCTCTGTCTGCCTGCCTAATTGCCCTTAACTACCCCCCACACCGGCCTGGTCACCCTTTATTGACCCCCCCCGCCATGCCCCCCCCCACCTGCCTGGTCACCCCAGGCAGTCTGCCATTCAGTTGTTTGGTCATCCCTCACTAACACCCCTGCCAGCCTGGTCAGAGGCAGCCATCTTGTGAGGGTGTGATAGTCAATTTGCATATTACCTCTTTATTTTATAGGATGTCGCACCAATAAATTCAATAATTTTTAATTGAATATCAAGAGCCAATTTTTGTATTAGAAGAAAGATTTCAACAAGGCAGAGTGGATATTTCTTTTCTATCCAAGTCATAGACATCACCAGATGATCCAGGCTACCTCTGTAACTCCTGGTCAACAATTGATTTAAATAGCAACACTGAAGTCACTCTCTGTGTTTCCAGTTTCCTGAATGGTATGCTAATACTTCTGATTCAATATTATACTTAGTACAGATTATTGGAACAGGTGTTTCAGACAATGGAATATGTTGACAAGGTATTCTGTTGACAATACTCTTTTTTACTGTGATGTAGTTCATGACACCCACCTTCTTCAAGTCAATACATCACACTGTGCTAACTTTTCAAAAACATTTCTATTGTCTAGCATGTCTTGCAGATGCATATTTAGGGAATAGGCATCAGCAGGCAGAAATGTGTAGCTTTTGCAGCATTCTGGGCCTGGGTGAGTAGAACATGTTGGGTGGCACCATGAATGATTTCCATTGAAGGACATTAAATAAGTAGCAAAAGTGTGTCAGTTACTCCACTATCAATTTTCCTAATTGGAGGTCCTCAAAATCCATAAAAACAAATTACTATAGTGTTTATTGCCTACATACAAGTAAAATAGATGTATATATGCATTCTGGTATATCCTGTGTGTGCGTTTATGATTTAAGAAAGACATAAAGATATGAACACTGTAAACCTCTACATTCAAAAAGTATGAGAGTCTCATTCCTAACTTATATGATTTGAAAAACCATTCTGCATAATAGAAATTTCATTTGAAGCTAGTAACATTTCTGATTCCAGTGATTTAAAAAAGTAAGGGATTGCTCACACATACATATTTGGCTGTGTGTAAACAGATAAAAATATGTGTACAGTTATGTATGTGTACACACACGGGATCATATATATGCATATATATTTGGATAATCTATATGCATGTATATGTATATATACTGCTTATAATAAAACTGATCTTCAATAGGGAACTTACATAACTAAGTTATCTTCTCCATAGATACAAGTCAATTGCATTCATAGAATTCTAGTTATTAACCCACATTCAATTTCTTTTCCCCCCCAAAATACTCTATGCCTTTATGTTGTAATGCTAAATTGCCTTCATTGTTGTTTATTTCAAAGTGACATAACCTAATAAAGAAATACATTAATAAATAGTGTTTTAGAGATAATTGAAAATTAGGGAGATAAAGATTATACTTAAGCATTATTAACAATGACATGATAATAAGTGAAGAAATATAAGAATTTCATATTGGGCCTATGGGTATAGCACAATGAAGAGAAGCAGAGGAAAAAACCTTGGGAAAGTAGAGATTATTGTCTCATCTGTATATATAAAAGGCTAATATGCTAAGTGTCCAACTGTCCGACCCATTACTATGACACACACTGACCACAAGGGGGCAGACACTCAACACAGGATCTGCTGAGCTGCAGTGACTTGACAGTGGCGGTTCTCTGTTGATGCACCCTGAAACCAGAGAGGAGGGAACCCAATTCCTCGTGAGGCCACGTGATTCCACCTTCAGCCGTAAGTTATGTTGTTGCTAGGGTAATGTCGGCCCCAAATCTGGTTTACTGTACATTTGCATTTGCGTTCCACACCCTGTATGACAGCAACTTTGCAGAGTGCCCTCTCGCACTCTGGGGAATGTTGGAGAGCTGATTTCAGCCCAATCCCCGCAGGCCAGGCTGAGAGACTCCACCTGCTAGAGGGACACTGCTCATTCTGCAGATGCTGGGGAGGGACCACGGAGGTTGGCTCCAGGGCTTGTCCAGGCCATCTCTTTCAGTCCCACCCTGCTGGCCACCTTCTAATTAATTTCCTTTCAATATGCACAAATTTGTGCACTCAGTCACTAGTTTATTATATCTTCTCCATGCTGTTAGTGTGGTAAGTCTCCTTGTGTAATGAAAGCAAAAGATTCTGCTTTCAGCATCCCAGAGGTAAGTAAAATGGTGATTCCATTAGAAGTAAAAAAGATAGATTTCCTTCATGAGAAATCAATTCTCTAAACTCACTTTTTATGGATTTCTCTCATCCTACAAGTGAAATGTGGGATGTAGAGAGAAATGTGAAATGACAAAGGGCTCTTGTCAAGTCATTCCTGGAAAGATTTAGAGCTATTAATAGGGTACTCTGGGAGTTGATTTAGTATTACCTAAAAGTATAAGAGCAAAGTAGTTGAAGATTATCAGGATGATAAATGGAAAATCAGGCATTAAATCCTTGCAAGGTGTTTGCATCACTGTTTTTGTTTTGTGTTTTTTTTTTTTTTTCCTGGAGAGACCTGTATTCCTTTGAGTTCAAGGATATTTACCCACCTTTTCATTTTGTATATCTCAGAGAGCTCCAAAGAATTATGCAAAGCCAAAGATTATAATTGTGAGTGGTTCTGGAATTTATTTTCGGTTCTGCCACTGGGTTTCTGAAGATTTCTATAGTTTCTTTATGCACAAATCCATCTTTCTCCCTTCCTACACTTAATATTTTATTGTCCTCTAAATATAATGAAAAACTTACAAGATGTGCATGCTTTCTTACCTTCCCAATATTGTTATTTGACTCTTCTCCTCAGTTTATATGTCATGCACACCGATGTTTGTCTTCTCTGGATAGCCACCCCAGCCCTATTGCTCTCAAAACCCAAGCCAGCTCTAACCTTTCCCACTTCTTTTTCCATCTCCTGCTATGTGACTGTCTTTTAAGTTCCTATAGCCCATGTTCTGCACTTAACAAATATACATTGAATAAACTAATCAAATTATTCATTTAAATTAATTAATAAAAACATCATAAGAACCCATAAACTAATAAATTATATTGCAGCTAATATCCAAGATGGCCTACAATGATCCTCATTGTTTTTTTCTATTCACCCACGTGGATATCCATTCCACATTGTACTAGAACTACAAGCCCGGTGCACACAATTTGTGCACTCAGGGGGGAAGGGTTCCCTCAACCTGGCCTGTGCCCTCTCACAGTCCGGGAGCCCTCAGGGGATGTCCAACATGCAGGGAGCGGGCCTAAGCCAGTAGTTAGACATCCTTAGTGCTGCTGTGGAGCCAGGAGAGGCTCCCGCCACCACCGCTGCACTCACGAGCCATAAGCCCAGCTCAGTGCTTCTGGCTGAGCGGTGCTCCCCTCTGTGGGAGTGCACTGACCATCAGGGGGCAGCTCCTGCTTTGAGCATCTGCCCACTGGTGGTCAGTGTGTCTCATAGCTACCAGTTGTTCCGCTGTTCGGTCTATTTGCATATTAGCCTTTTATTATATAGAATTGGTCTGTGTGACCAAAGGAATATTACAAAAATTATGGTAGATTGTGTTTGAGATTAAGTTATAGGAAAACTGCAGCTTCCATCCTTATTGTTCTCTTCTTCTCTCATCACTTGTTCTGGGGGAAGTAACATTATAGATAACCTTATAGAAAGATCCATGTGTCAAAAACTGATGTCTCCTGTAAAAATGCACATGTGTGGTCTTGGAGCCCATCCTCTAACTCCCGTTAAACCTTAAAGACCACAGTAGCCCTGATGGAGAGGTTGACTATAATCTCAGGAGAGACATTGAGCCAGAACCACAGACCATAGTAGCCCTCAGATTTCTAAGTCTCAGAAATTATGTGAGACAATAAATGTTTGTTGGTTAAGCCACTGAGTTTTGGGCTAATACAAATGTATTACTTTGAGGAAAAAAACTCAGAAATCAAAAAATTCATATATATTAAATGCCATTTCTAAGCAATTGGTAAACTTCAGATGTTTTTTATTTTTCACCAGAAGTTTGACTTCTGGGTTTAGAGTTATAAGACAACCATGACAGAGCATGAAATAAGAGATTCTGCAAGTTACAAACATATGCTAAGAAGTGTGTCTTCAGAGTTAAGATAAAGTATTTTCCTACTCATGTCCTTGGGCCTATGTATCTGTGACAATTACATCCACTCACAATGGACTCTTAGTAGATTAAATGCTCCAAGAAATCCTGCTAGTAACACCCTATAAAACCTTTCCAAACCTATGCTTCTCTCTTATAGTAAAAAGAGATCCCATTGTGCATTATAATGAGAAAGGAGAATTGTGCTAACATTATTATACTTGAAAATTGTTCTGCTATTTTTCATATCTGTCTTCATGTCATGTTTGATTTTCCTTGCAAATAGGTGATTCCAATCAAAAAACATATTTGTGTCGCTAAATCTCCTTTGTTTTTCTTCTTCTTCTTCTTCTTCTTCTTCTTCTTCTTCTTCTTCTTCTTCTTCTTCTTCTTCTTTTTTGGCTTTTCATTTTCACAGTATGTTGTCAGGGATCCAGCTCTAAGCCATGGCCTACTAATAAGAATATTGATTTAGTCCTGGCTGGTGTGGCTCAGTGGATAGATCATTGGCATGTGGACTGAAGGGTACCTGGTTTGATTCTGGACAAAGGGCACATGCCTGGGTTGTAGGCTGGATCCCCAGTTGGGGGCGTGCAAGAGGCAGCCAATCAATGATTCTCTCTCATCATTGATGTTTCTATCTCTCTCTTCCTCTCTGAAATCAATAAAAATGTATTTAAAAAAATAAAAAAGGTTGCCAGTTCAATTCTTAGGGCACATGCCTGGGTTTAGGGTTATATTCCCTGATGTAAGAGGCAGCATTCTCACATTGATTTTTGTTTCTCTTTCCCTCTTCCTTCTCTCTCTAAAAAAATCAATTTAAACACAAATAGCACTTATTTAATCTAGAGAACAAAAGAAGTAATAATAATAACAAAAGAACAGTCCACATTCCATGCCTCTTCACAGCCCACAGGATTGACTGAGCTCTTGATTCTCCAGTGGCCTCACAAAATGAGTCAGCAAGACATTCACTGAAAGCAGACATGAAGCACTCCTATGGTTAAAGGTGAGGGAAGGACAGTACGTTCATATCCTCCATACAAATAAATGCTCATAATGCAGAGGTGGGTGTCTTAACTGTCTAGACAACTCCTGCCAAGAAGACAAAACCAATCAATTAGGTCTGGGACAGTGCAAACTCAGAACTATGTAGAGTACAAACACAAAAGCCCCCTCTGAAGGAATGACAGACACAAGCTTTACTTCCTAGCTTTACTTAGCATAAATTTTCTTCATAATTCAAGCTGGTTCTCTCAAACTTTTTCTATGTTCAATAAAAGTCGTCTGACCCATCACCCCCTTGGCCTACCTTGGATTGCTGGCTTTACTGATGAAGTGCTACATTTGTTCCTTTTGGGTAAGGATCGACTTACCCAATCTTGATCATAAAGGAGAGGATAAATTCTCCTCCACTGATAGCATAATCCTAGTTACACAAAGCTTCCAAAAAATCTCTGTGTAAACCTGATTGCCAGAACTATGGCCTTGTATATATCAAGTAAGTGACTGCCAGCATGGTATGACCCTGAGGGCTTTTACAGAATTGTACTCTTTCATTAGTAAGTGAAAATCTGTGACTTCTCCTTTGGGGTATAGGTGTCATGAAAGAAAGCAACCCAGAATGGTCATCAATGATCTCAAACATCCTGAAATATCATGGTTAAAATTCAAATTGCAGCAACATAAGTAATCACAGACATATACCTGTCATATAGTCATCTTTCAAAAAAAGTTCTAATATCACATTTTGGTGGTTCTTATTCATTAGAGTATTTAATTGTTCCATAAGTTTTGGAATCTACTAATCATTTTGCCTCCAGAAAAGGGAGTTAATTATCAGAATCTCTATAATATGCCTCATTTTATCCTTTTCAGTTGTTTTGATTATCACATTTATACACTGAGTGGCCAGATTATCATGATCTCTGAATGCATAATAATCTGGCCACTCAGTGTATATCCTATATAATAAAAGGCTAATATGCAAATTGTCCCCTTGACCAGGAGTTCGGCAGGCAGGCCGGCCAACCGCCCATGTCCCCTCCCCCTGGCCAGGCTGTCTGGACCCCCCTATGCATGAATTCATGCACTGGGCCTCTAATATATATATATATATACACACACACACACATACACACACAGACACACACACACACACACACACATACACACACACACACTGAGTGACCAGATTATTATGATCTCTGAATGCATAATAATCTGGCCACTCAGTGTATTTAAGACTACACACAATTTTCTACTGTGATTAAGATACTTGCTTCCAGTTTACAAATGAGAATAAAAGTGAGAAACAAGGTTCACTTTTTTTTTTTTATCTAGAAATCTTAACTTTGTGTATGTTCTGGAAACAAGTTCAGGAGCTTTTCTACTTCCCATATGTTTCAGACCTACAGGGTGTGTTCACAGTTAAATTCTCTTTAAAGCACTCTCTGGTTTCCCCATATATATTACGTCATTGTTCTTTAATGTATCTCTCTACCATGAAAGGTATAATTTTAACAGCAGAGCAAATAAGTGGATGCTAGAAAGTGTGAGAAAGAGGGATTTTTGCTTCATATTCTAAAGTGTGTGTGTGTATGTGGGTGTATGTGTGTGTGTGTGTGTGTGTGTGTGTGTGTGAGAGCGAGAGAGCGAGAGAGAGAGAGAGAGAGAGAGAGAGAGAGAGGGAAGACTAAAACTATCAATGAAAACAAATTTTCTTTTCTTTTGAGTAATGTTAATTTTATGCCTGAAAATATTGCTAAGGGAAGCTTTCAGTTTGTTATATACTAATCAATCCATGTTTACTATCCAAAGACTATGAAAAAGAACACAAAAGTTTGAAGTGTGGCTTAGGGCCAAGAACGTGAGTAATTTGTCATAGCTGTTTTTAATGTGTATCACTTCTTTCTAATGGATTTATTAGTAGGGAAGTTAGTTAGAGGGGATGACTTATTGAATTTCACAAAACATGAGTATAATTTAATGTATTATTCACTAACTTTATTAAGAAGTGCACATTATTCAATTGTTCAGGTTTTCCAAAGGTCAATATACTTCTCTCAAGGCTGGTAAAAGTTATTAGACTTTCATTTCATTATTTGGATTATTTAAGTCAGTGGACCTAAATTGACATTTCTCCTAAAACGACATACATATTGCCAACAGATATATAAAAAGATGCTCAACATCACTGCTCATTAGGGAAATGCAAATTAAAACCACAATGAGATACTACCTCATACCAGTTAATGGCTTTCATAAAAAATAAAAATAAAAAAATCAACAAATAATTTCAGGAGAGAATGTGAAGAAAAGAGAAACATCATATGCTGTAGGTAGGATTGCAAATTTATACAACTACTGCAGAAAACAGTATAGAGATTCCTCAAAATAAATAAATAAATAAATAAATAAATAAATAAATAAATAAAGTTGCTCTGCCCTGGCCTGTGTGACTCAGTTGGTTGGAACATTGTCCCATGCACCAGAAGGTCAAGGTTTCTATTCACACTGGGGCACATACCCAGGTTTTGGGCTAGATCCCTGGTCAGGGTGCATGCAGGAGGCAGCCAATCAATGTTTCACTCTCACATCAACGCTTTTCTCTCTAAAAATCAATTTAAAATCTGAAATAAATAAATAAAGCTGACATTTGGATAGTTATCTGAGAAAATAATACAATATTAATTTGAAAAGACACATGTATCATTATGTTCATTGCAGCTTTATATGTAATAGCCAGGATATGGAATCAATGTAGGTTGCCTTCGAGAGGTGAATAGAAAAAGATGTGGTGCACATATACAATGGTTTATTACTTGGCAATAAAAAATAATGCAATCTTGCCTTTGTGAAAACATGGATGGACCTAGAAATAAATCAGACAGAGAAAGACAAATACCTTATGATTTTACTTACATGTGGAATCTAAAAAACAAACAAACAAACAAATGAATAAATAAGACAAAATAGAAACAGATCTCTATATAGAGAGAATAAGCTGATTGTTGACAAAGGGGAAAGGTGGGTGGGAATGGGTGAAATTAAAAAAAAATTCTGTCTTCCAAGTTATTATTTAAGGCTGAGATAGACTGAGAATTTTATTGTCTTTTTGAGCATTATTTTTAAAATGTGGAAAGTGTTAAAGAGATTTCCAAAGTAAAAACAATAGCAGTTATTATTTTGGTTGTCAGGCACTATGCTATCCTATCTAATAAAAGAGTAATATGCAAATTGACCATCGCTCCAACACACAAGATGGCTGCCCCCATGTGGACACAAGATAGCTGCCACAAGATGGCCAGCAGGGGAGGGCAGTTGGGGGGACTTAGGCCTGCAGGGCAGGGGCAGTTAGGGGTGACCAGGCCTGCAGGGAAGGGCAGTTAGGGGCAATCAGGCTGGCAGGGGAGCAGTTAGGCATCAATCAGGCTGGCAGGGGAGTGGTTAGGGGCTGATCAGGCTAGCAGGCAGAAGCAGTTAGGGGCAATCAGGAAGGCAAGCAGGTGAGCACTTGGGAGTCAGCAATCCTGGATTGTGAGAGGGATCCCAGATTGGAGAGGGTGCAAGCTGGGCTGAAGAACACCACCCCCCCAACCCCCGTGCACGAATTTTGTGCACCGGGCCTCTAGTACTAGATAATTATTTATGCTTCATTTTCAAATATTTACTTTCCTTTGTACTGAATATGTGCTTAAAATGCTCCAAGTAAATGTTTTATAGACAGTTAATTATCGTATGTGATAGGTATCAGTCTTATTCCCATTTTACCGACAAAGACATTGAGACTCAGAAAGGTTAAAATAAACAAGGGCACTTTCCTTGTTAGTGTCAAAACTGGAATGAAACCCAGCTCCTTTGAAATTCCAACTCTCCTTAGCATCAGTGTTTCCGTCACTGACTAATTGGCCGTGATAATCTGGTCTATTAGATACATAAAACTGAATTGAAGAAGTTAGTTTGCCTTTTGTTTAGTAACATAAATACCTGGATTTAGGATCATAACTAGGCAGAAATTATTGTTTACAATATTGCATATGCCATGAGAACATAATTTACTTAAAAATAGTGATATTTGGTATAGAAAGGAAGTCAAAGGCCAGACACAAATTTCTTTATAATTTAATTTTGTCAAAGACCAGCCTAATCTGTGATGTATACTTTGGAAGAAACGTCAATGGTATGGATACTGGGGAGGAATTTGAATAATGTTTTCAAAGGTAGAACCTAAAAGCTCCCTCCTCCCCCTTATCAATAAACTTTCTGTGAATATACCTAATAAATACTTAGAAAGAAAAATCCCTGAAGCATTCCAAAGCAGAATTTTAAGAAAAAGATAAGGAGAAAAGGAAGGGAAAGGAAACAAAGGAGGTGGAGGAAGTGAAGAAGGAAGCAAAGGAGGAGGAGTATAGACATAAAGCCACTGCCACCTGATATTTTCAGCTGAGTATAGACAGAAAGCCACTGCCACCTGATATTTATTTGCCAAGAGCGTATCTAACAGTTTCACAGAATATCTACTTCAAGTTATCGACTATAGCCAGGGGCCATAATAAGCATTTTGAGTATAAATTATGTCTTCATTGGGTTTTACTTGTTTATTAATGAAACTGGGGTCATGTTGGCAGCTTTGCAAATATCTAAGACAGAGACAAGCCAGCTCAGCAGTACCTGGGTAAATATCAAGAACACTAAGTATGACATGACAGAATTTATGCATCTCTCCCTTCATTATTTTTCTCAGTCTGCTCTATTTTCTTTGTTTTCTTGAAAAAGCACTTAATGTTTTTGCCGCCTGTGCCTAAATCTGCTAGAAACATCCACAGATCATGGTTTATACTTGCTAAAGCTCTACAACACAAAGACGCGTCTTGTCAAATTAAGAAAATAGAAAAGAACTACTGTCAGGGTCAGTTCCATATCAAGGTGAATTAACTTTTACTGTGGGATAATTGGGGAAGTTGCCATTCAGACTTCATCAGTTAGTAGGCTAATGACCCAAGTTTTTTGTTTTGTTTTGCTTTGTTTGTGTTTGTGTGTGTTTTAATGTCACAGGCTTCTCTTCTGCCATGTAGTTAAGGCATTCTAATTTATATTTAGATGTTGGGTGACATAAACAATTTCTCCGCATGAATGTGTATGCAACCTGGTCCTGTGGGTACCATGAAAAGAATAGCACAATGACAACTGTCTCCTCACTATATTACCACTGCCATTAGATATCATCCTGATTCATGAGGCAGGCCTGCATTACCACAGCCAGTTGGGATAAAAGCATGTGGCTCCTTGTTCCACTTTATTTCCCACATGTAGATACGGGGAATTTTAAGCCAATCATTATTTGAAAATAGATTTTTAAAAAGTGGGGTAAATCTACCAAACCCCAAATTCACTGTTGATATACTCAACCTTTATAGTTAACATTAAAAATAGTAAAGATTAAAAGGCAGTAGAAAAAATATATTCAATTAAAATATGAAATATATCCATATCTCCTTATATATCTATAATACACAGGAGTGGGCAAAAATGGGTGTATAGTTGTTCGAATGGAAGAAGACATGTAGGTTATGATTACTACAATAGCTTTATTAACTCAAAATAATGTCACTTATAACTGTAAACCTACTTTTTCCCATTTCTATATATATACTCAGAAGATGTATATACATATATGATATACTAAATATACACTGAGTGGCCAGATGATTATGATCTCTGAATGCATAACTATCTGGCCACTCAATGTATATCCTATGTAATAAAAGGTTAATATGCAAATTGTCCCCTCAACCAGGAGTTCGACCAGCAGGCAGGCAAGCCAACTGCCCATATCCCCTCCCCCTGGCCAGGCTGTCCAGACCTTACCCATGCACAAATTCATGCACCGGGCCTCTAATATATATACATACACAAACACACTGAGTGGCCAGATTATTATACATTCAGAGATCATAATAATCTGGCCACTCAGTGTATATTATATAACATACCATATATATTATAGTTTTTTGTTTTTTTTTAGTAAAAGTGTATATATGTTGAGAATCAAGAGAAAATGGAGATAAAAATGAACACATTTTTACTTTAAAGTAAGCTGCCAGCACTTCAAAATTGACCAAATTAAATGTACATCAAATTTAGATCTTATAGTGTCATGGCTTGTTTATGAGAAAGCCATGTAACAGATATCTTACCTAGCAGGTAGCTTACACACTGAGGCACCTTGCTCAGCTTCAGGTAATTGATTTTACATTGATGACTTAGTCCAATATTTTCATATACAGTTTTTCCATTAGACAAATAGTTTTCATTAGTTTGTGTTACCCCCAAGAATTTCAAGGTTTATGGGTAGGAGACATTTATTGTTTTAAAATATGTTAAATATATTTGAACTATTTATGGACTTTGTTTTCTTATTAGGGACATAAAAATGGACTTAATACTTCAATATTCACATGACTGAAGGTATCTAATATTTGAAACACAATTATAGTGACTTTTTTTTCATTTTTAACTTTTAATCACAATTTTAGTTATTCATTTCCTATCATATTTTTACATATATATTTTTAAATGATTATTTAGAGAGAGAGAAAGGAAGAGGTGAGAGAGAAAGAAGCATCCATGGGAGAAAGAAATATGGATCTGTTGCTTCCTGCATGTGCCCCTACCCAGATCGAACCCACAACATGTGCCCCAACCTGGAATCGAACCAATGACCTTTCAGTGCCCTGACTGGTGTGGCTCAACCAACTGACTGACTGAGCCACACTAGCCAGGGCCCCATAATCTTTGTAGACTTGAATGTATCATTCCTAAGGAGGGGAAAAAAGTAATGAAATCTTTACAGTAATAGAGTCCTGATGACATATCAAATGTTAAGGTCTTTCAGGTAAAGAAACCTCATGAGAATATATTTTTCACCATGTCAGTAATCATTCTCAAAATGAATTAAATGGACATAAATAAATCCTTAATTTACCACATCTATGTTCAGGTTATAGTGTAATGTGGGAATAATGCCCATTTGAAAACAAGACCAGCTAACAGTAAATGGCAAGTTTAGTTTTACAGAAAGTAAGTGAGATCCTTAAGGGCATCCAAAACTTTCAGAGGTGTCCGTAACACTTATTTGAAAGGCACTACAAATCTAAGTCCTGAAATTACTTTGACTGGAAATTATAGGTGAAACAATAACAATGAATAAAAATGAATTGATAAAACATTCAATCTGAAACTTGAAACACTGGATTAATAGTCCCCCACTTCCTACAGAATCAGTGTCTTGGCAGGAACTAGCCAACCTGTGGAGCTGATATCATTAGCCATATACTTACTAGTGTTAAAGGACTCTAGAGGTCTCTGCATAAGGCAGGCCCATGAGTCTCTCTTCAGAGAGATAGAGCATTCCTTCTTTGAGGCACATTCATGTCAAATGGCACATGCCTTCTCACATCTGTCCTCACCACAGCCAGGTCATCAATGAGGAGTTCTCCATCTTTTTTTTTTTATAAGACAAGTTTTTTGTGTGTTTTTTTAAAATATATTTTATTGATTTTTTACAGAGAGGAAGAGAGAGAGATAGTAAGAAACATCGATGAGAGAGAAACATCGATTAGCTGCCTCCTGCACGCCCCTCACTGGGGATATGCCCACAACCAAAGTACATGCCCTTGACCAGAATCGAACCTGGGACCCTTCAGTCCGCAGGCCGACGCTCTATCCACTGAGCCAAACCGGTTTTGGCAGGAGTTCTCCATCTTAATGAGAGAACAAACTCTGAAGAGTTACTTAAAGTCTTCTGGGATTAAAAAACCCCAACCATATATGGACTAGACATCAATATAGTCAGTGACAGTATGATATATGTACAATGAAATGGCTTATGGGAGAATTTTTAAAAACATGTTTTTATTGATTTCAGAGAGAGGAAGGGAGAAGTAAAGAAAGATAGAAACATCTATGATGAAAGAGAATCATCTATCAGCTGCCTCTTGCACAACCCCTACTGGGGATCGAAACTACAACCCGGGCATGTGCCCTGACCTGGAATAGAACCATGACCTACTGGTTTATGGGTCAATGCTTAATCACTGAACCACACCAGCTGGGCAGTTATGAGATACTTTAATATGAAAAATAAATGCTACATTTGCTTATCCCATTTTGATTATTCTACATCATTTTATTTCACAAACATGAAATAAAACTGCTATGAAAGAAGATATCCTATATAATAGAAGCCTAACTGCAAATTGACTGAATGGTGAAATGACTGGTCACTATGATGCACACTGACCACCAGGAGGCAGAAGCTCAACACAGGAGCTGCCCACAGCCTGCAGGCCCTAGGCCAGCCAAGGCAGGTGTCAGCAGGGGGCCCCTGATTGCCCTACTGGTCACCCTGCAGAAGAAGGCAACCAGTGGCGGTGGTGGGTGGGGCTGGTGAGCAGGCAGTGCCAGATGGGCAAGGTGGGTGCCAGTGGGGCCCTCAATCGCCCCGCCGGTCATCCCATAGATTGGCCCTGATCACCAGTCAGGCTTAGGGACCCTACCTGTGCACAAATTTTGTGCACTGGGCCTCTAGTTGGTAATATAAATGAAAATTGCTAAGGTAGAGTCACTTAAATCAGGGAATCTAAAAGTGAACTGGGGGGCCATAAAGAAGTTTATCCTACACATATTCCACCCAGCACCTTTCTCCATGAACTTTTGGACTTCTCAGCCATGTTTCCTAATATTGTTATTATTAGAAACTTTTTACTATTATATACATAGTCTACTGGTATATATTATGGCACAACAGTACTAAGGATACGAGGATCACCAATCAGCAGTTGAAAAAACTGAAACTCAGAAATTTCATTTTAAGAAGGTAATAGGAAGAAGTTACAAAGCCAGGGAGGAGATATAAAGCCTCTCAATTTACTGTTGTTTTTACTTATTACATTCATCTCTAGAATTCATGTGTGCTGGAGCCAGTGCTGGACTAGACTGAAAAATCTCCAGTCACCAACACAGTAAGTACAGCAGTGCCCCCTTATCCACTGACTCACTTTTCGTTGTTTTAGTTCCATGCAATCAAATACAGTCCAAACATAATAAGTGGAAAATTCCAAATATAAAACATTTACAAATATTAACTCTTTTGCCATTTAAACTCATGTGATAAAATCTCAAAGTGTCCTGATCCATCTCTTCTAATGTCTTCATGCATTATAGGCTCCCTGCTCATCATTCACTTAGTAACCACCATGGTTATCAGATCCATGGTGGGTGTAGTAGTGCTTATGGTGCAGTAACCCTCATTTTACTTAATAATGACTCACTCACCTCACTTCACCTCATCACACAGGCATCTTATCATGTCACATTATTGCAAGAGGAAGGGTGAGTTCAGTACTATGAGATTTGAGAGAGAGCAAGAGACCACATTCACATTAGACCAATTTATTATTCTAATTATAGAACACTTTTTCTATATCACTATTCTTGTTCATCTTCTACTGTTCCTAACTTAAAAATTAAACCTCATCATAGGTGTGTATGTATAGAAAAAACAGCGTATATCAAGTTTGACACCACCCACAGTTTTGAGCATCCACTGAGGATCTTGGTACATATCCCTGTACAGATAGCACAAGTAATAAGTGTACCTTACATTCAAGATGATAGGTTTTATAATTTCGCCACACGTTTCACGGTTCTAGAAAATTATTTTCTACAAGTCTTCTTCAGTGATCTGAACGTTAGAATTAATACCCTTGAAAATGCATGAGGACATTTACAACAACAAATTGTTTTGTACCTTTTTCACCACACATTTTAGACTTTTTTAGCAGGCTGAAAATCTTCCATGACATACCCTTTGACTGAGTTCTTATTTCCATGGTTTCTGGGATGTTTGGTCCCTGGACCAGACTAGATAAACAAACAAACAACTAATGAGGCATTCTCCTTTTTCTTGTTTCACTAAATAAATAAAAAGTTTTAGTTGTATTGAAAAATATATAAGATAATATTCACTTTTAATTTAATATCCTAAGTGTATTAATAATTAATTATTGAATTCAAAGGCTAGGCACTGTTATAGTCTAGATATTTGTCCCTGATAAGTAACTCAGGTGAATCAGTTTTAGTATAATAACAAAACCAGTCTTGATCCCTGGACCCCAAGTTCTACAAACTTCAGGAAAGGGTATCAATAAAGCTGAATTAAAAAGAGAATAATAATGACTATGCCTTCTATGTTTATAAGACTAAAATAATTTTCAGTTTTTTACATATAGCTTCTATTCTGACTCTGCTAACACATGATGTCGAACCAGTTTGTAAAATACCATTTTTTGTTGTGCTTTGTTTTGTTTTTGCACTTGTAGATGAGAACACTGGGGGACAGTGAAGTCAAATAATTTTTCAAGGCTTCACTCCACTTGTGACAAAGTGATAGTATGAACCCAAGTGTTCAGTTCAGAGAATGATGTTACACCAAATAATTACATTTTCTTTATATTTGAGCTATCTATACTCCCACTCAAACAAAATTAACAGCAATACCAAAACCACCAATATTGAGGCAAATATATGAAAGAGCCAGGATTAAAATCCAGATTGGGTAGTTTTTCAATTTATGCTCCTAATTCCTAATTGTAACTCTCTGAGTACAGCAACCTCAATTAGAAAAAAATTGGCATTTATTTTCTTATCTATATGATCTTTATAATCAGAGTAGTTTTAAGATAACTATAACTTAATTTCACCTTTAAATATCATTCGTTTGTATAGAAAAAACACTGTAATATTTGTTCATATTTTAAAAATAAATTTCAGTGCTCTGCTTTTTTTCCCTCTATGGTGATGCAAGATATATTAATTTTTATATCAAGAATATGTCAGGGACATTTCCTTTGAGATAGTCTTCTGAGTTCATGCTTACAGATTTTTCTTCCTCTCTAAAGCTTCAGTGTAAATAACCAATGGTATACAAAAACAGAGAAACCAAGCAATAGTGAGAATTGAGGACAGTTGTATCATCCTCAAACCAGAAGCTTTTAAGAATATCTGCAAAGTATAAAAGAAGGGAGACTGGGTTGAGGGAAGGGCCAATCAATTCATTGTTTACAAAATGCAAAAAAAGAGCCCAGAGGAAAAATAAAGGGGCAAAACCACTGGAGGATTTTTCAATGCCAACTGCTAGCTTAGGGGCAAGGGGTGAGATCTAGATAAATCAAGTGCTTTCTGAAAATTCACTGTTAATGAGTTCACACACAACTAAACTACCCAGAGGTCATTCCATAACTTAATGTTCCATGGTAAATTCCCCTGGAATCGATTCAGGGACAGAGTTTAATGTTTAGGATATTTATCAGGGAATGTCCTTCAGGACAACTATGAAAAGGAGGGGAAGGATAGCACATTAAGCAAAGGGAGAAGCTGAGATGCAATAGGGTGTGATTATAGGTTCAGCTAACCCAGAAGAAACTGCGGAGCTAGAATGGTATGTCTGAGTTTCCCCAAGGTGAGCCAAGATGGCCAGAACTTTATAACTCCAATCCAATCAGATACTGAATATAGATCTTCATTGGTAGGGCTGTGGCCTTGACAGCCCTATCAACAAGAAAGGCTGTAGATCCTTTCTTGAAGGTAGTAGTGGGAGGGGAGCAGGGCAGCATATTACTAGTAAAGTGTTCACCACACTTACTCCAGGCATGACCAGATTACTGTATTAAGTGAGATCATAACACCATCTCCTGATGACAATAGTCATGCTGGGTAGAGAAGGGAACATAAAGCCAGTTACAAATAACATGAAAGAGAAACTCATAAGTCCACAAATAAGGCTGTTTTCCACGATGCTTACAACTATAGGTAGACTCAACTCTACTGAGAGAAGCAATAGGACTTCAGCGCTAGAAAAAGAAAACATCAGAAGAGCTAAGAGTTTCCTTCTTTTTTCATGTGACTATGCAACTAGACGAGAGGGTCACAAATATGGTATAATTACTCTGAACTCCCAAACTATATGATCGGCTATAAACTATAATTTGGAAAGATGATCAAGGAGAAATAAAAGGCATGAGCCATAGAAAGAGACTCAGTAATTCTAAAGGAGAGAAAATGTCTGTGGAGCAAGAGCAAATACATTTGTGACACAATAGTTGCTGGAAGGGCCTCTAGAAAATTCTTACACTCAAAGAGCTTTGAAACAAGCAAATAGAAACAGACTCATCCATAGAGAGCAGGCAGATAGCTCTGGTGTGGGGGTGAGGGGTGGAGGGATGGAGGGATTGAGCAAAAAAGAAAAAAAAAGAGAGAAAGAACTCTTGGACAGGACAACAGTGTGGTGATTGCTAGAGGGAGAGAAGTGGAATAAGGGGGATACTGGTAAATGGTGATGGAAAAATAAAATAAAGAGCTTTGAAAGGACTGAATTTATGAACAGGGGAAAGACTAAGATGAGAAATGTATGTGCTGATATGAAAAAAAAGTTGGAAAAATGTTTAAAAAATGAAATAGTGCAAATAACATGCATCAAATAACCTATGTAGGAAATAAATTATTGGACTTGGAAAGAAAGTCCAAAACTATTCATTTCAGCATGGCAAAGGGCAACATGGATAGGAAGAGAGAAAGATAATAGAGATACAGTAAAAAGCAAGGGAAGATACCAGCGTCACCGAAGGGTAACCCCAAAAGTAAAGAGCAGAGCAACTGATAGAGAAACAGTCATTAAATAATTAGTTTTAAAAGTCAGAAGACCAAGTCTTCTTTTGTGTCCCTAATCTATACTTCATCATAATGATACTGTACACATGTGTTAATTTCATGACCAAATCAGTGAATGATTTGAAGAAGAATATTTCAAGTAATTGGAAAATTAATAGATCAGAGTTTTCCCCATATCATTTGCATGTATGCTTGGGTAAGAGAAGGGGATAGCCTAAGAACATTGCTTATATATTCTTGATATGTGTTTCAAAGATTATAAAAGTTTTCCAAATTCAGTCACTACTACCGCCCATTTGATGTCACTTTTAATCTACAGTCTTCCATCTGCTTAAAGTTGTAAACTCGATATTAAAAATGTGGCCTTTTAATTTTTTTATTCAGTACTTTTCAGTTGATGATATATATTTAACCTCTTGTTTCAATATATGCATTTTTTTTCTTAAACTTTTCCTTTAGAATTAGCCTTCAACCACAATATGTTGTTGAATATGTTTGTCCTTAGAGAAATAATATCCTGTTTTCCATATTATCCTGTAATGATAGTGACTCTAAGGACTGAGAACAGAATTACAATAGTGAAGGGTTCAGGCCTAATTTTAAGGAGGATGTTTACAAGAATTGTTCTAATACTTTTCCCCCAACAATTTTCACTTAAACTCAAGCATGTGAACGTTTTCAAGATCAGTTCCATTGCTCACCTTTGATTACATGGGGAACATAACATAGCTGCTAGGTCCATCCTGATCTGTTAGAACTGAACAGCCAAACTACACTAAGACACTGAATTGTGAGGAACTTATGAAACATGGGGCCCTGTTTCAACTGAGGGTCTCTGAGAATTAGCAAGGAATGGAAGGCTCTGATGTTTGGGGCTAAAGGTAGTTAGAAGTAAAACTTCCTTTTCCATTGCTGCCACATTCCCCTTTAGATCTTTGAAAAGCTGCAGATTTCTATGAGGCAGAATCCAAAGATTCCAGAAAATAAAACATGTTTCCCTAATAATTTGTTATTTCACCCTAATAGATGCATTCTATTACAATGTTGGGACCAGTTTCAATCTCCAAACAGTTAAATCAATCTTAAATATTTTCCTTTACCCAGTTAAGTAGCTTATTTAGACATTGTACAGAATTAAGGATCTTTCCCTCATCCTCCTTATCAAAAACAACTGGAACATTCCAATAAACATAACTGAAACCATAAAAATATTACTGGAGCAATACCTATTTCCATACAGAACAAAAGAATTTAGAGGGAGCCAGTTTACCTGACAAACCAATTCAAATGAATGTAATAATAAAATGATGACGGTGCAGTGTATGTGGCAGGTCTTTTGTAAGCACATGAAAACCAACCCATGGGAGCTCACAGGGAAATTCTGTGCCGTAAAGTAGTAATAATTAGCTGGCACTATCGGATTTCATACAAATTCATAAAATGTTGAATTTTAAAAACCATACAAACTTTCCAAAGAAATATAAGGACACTGCATAAGTGGATTTAAGCTCATCTTTTTTCTACACATACATTTCTTTTCCACTAAATCTATAAGCACACTGAGTTCAAAGGAATGGTTTCAACATTGTTTGTTCTTATATGCGCGCCTGCTGTTCATTGTCAATACAGTAAGGTACTCAGGGGCTCTCTGTGCTGGGAAGTCCTTGATACAGGCCTCCAAGAGGGATTTCCCATCCCAGATGACAGGACTCAGAAGTATATCAGATCTAACCACACAGCCCAGACAATAAAACATATGTTCCAGGAGCACATTTAATTAGGACAGGGACTGTTAGTGTGCAGGAGAGCAGAGCTGAATTAACGGCACAGAATTTCCCTGTGGGCTCCAGGGGTTGGTTTTCATGTGCTTAGAAAAGACCTGCCACATACACTGCACCGTCATCTTTCTATCCTGTTACTAGGACTCTCTTAATTTGCGTTTGCATTCTTACTCAGACAAGTGTTTCTCCCCTGCCTTCAGTACTTTCCCACCTACCACTGAAGGTCTTTTTTTATTTTTCCAAGTTCCACCTTGCTCTTCTGCTGCAAACAATACTTTTTAAAAAGTTATTTGTAAGCCACGACAGACTCAGTGAAAGCTCTCTCCTGCACTCAATTGAGAAAATCCCAAACTATAAATGTAAATTAATAAAAGAGCATTGATATGAGTGGGGTGATTTGTAAGGATGTATACGCTAGAAAGTGTGCCAAAGGTATAAGTTAAATGAAAAGATGCATTTACTTAGAGATAGAATAGGGTTTGGATCTTTATCATTTTTAAAAATAAAAATGGCTTTTAAATATTTATTCTATTCTAGTAGGCCTATATTATGTAGCATTTGGCACTATGAAAAATTGCTAAAGTTTATTGTTAATAATGAAAGAAAAGTTACAATTATGGTTCTGATGGAAGATTCCCCCCAGTTTATGTAATATGAGCAGCCCTTGCACTCAACATGAGTCACTTTTCTTAGCCACTTTCACAATGACTGGCATGCCGTGGCACCAAATCTGTGGCTCCATCTCCAACCACTGACTTTATATCATCTAATCCCTTTCAAACTGGTACCTCATGGACATTGTAATTAGCCATTCCTACGTTACTCTTGATTGTTGCCTGGCAAATATATGGTGAGAATGGCTTCAGTATCTTGCAAAATAAAAAATTTTTGGCACACTTTGACATTTGGGGGAAAATAAATTGGGAGATAGATATGAGAACTTGGGTGAAACTCAGTTGAGCTGGAACTTCACTTAAACTGCTATGAGAATTGATATATAAAGTTTAACCCCTCCACATTTATCATCTGTCTTCTTCTTCTTTTTTTTAAGAACTAGATATACAATTATTGGCATTGCCCAAGATACAACTCATATTAGTCAATTTACTTTTGTAGATGGTCATCCTGTTGCATTTGAATAATGGAAATGAAGGGAAACATCAACTAGTTGGACCTGTGGTAGCATAGGAATCAAGTGAACATAGAAAAACAGAAATATGAGAGGAGAAGAGGGCTTGTGTTAGGAAGAGGGTGAATAGAAAGCTCTGCCAGTGATGGTTCAGGAAGCAGTTCTGTTTGGGTAGTTACAGCAATTCACAGGCTGTCCATGAACTCCTCTGGAGGATTTTCTACATTCATAATCCAATGAGGAAATGAGGTGGGAAGTAAAGATTTCATTCTTATAGCAGAGATTCCTAACGCTGTCGTCTGCCTTTAATTTTTATATTATTAGAAAGAATTTTATCCTAGACACCTTTAAGAAATTTCTGCAATATCTGCCAGGTACATGTTCTTTTTAAGGAACATTTAATTATGTAAACAAAAAAATCTTTCTTTAGGGTCTCAGGACCACTTGACATTTCATGCAAAAATTTTATTTGTATATATTCACACTATGTTTTTGTTTTGGTTTTTTCAACCTGGAATCAAGAGTATGTTTACTAAGTATTAGACACACATAGCTAGTGAGCATTTAAAATATGAGCAGTTTTCGCAGCTGGTGTGGCTCAATGGTTGAACATCAACCTGTGAACCAGGAGGTAACGGTTCGATTCCAGGTCAGGGCACATGCCTGGGTTGTAGGATCAATCTCTAGTGTGGGGAGTGCAGGAAGCAGTGGATCGATGATTACCTCTCATAATTGATGTTTCTATCTCTCTTGCCCTCTCCCTTCCTCTCTGAAATCAATAAAAATATATTAAAAAATAAAATATGAGCAGTCTGAACTGAGATACACAGTGAGTGAAAAACATACAAGCTGCAGTTAAAAAACATAATATAAAAATAAGGTAAAATATATTAATAATCTTTTTACTGATTAAATACTGAAGTAAAACATTTTAGATATAGTGAATTAAGTAAAATAGATTTTAACCTATCTTTATTTGTTCAGTGTGGCCATTAGAAACTGTAAAATTCCATAGAGACTCACATGTATATCTCCCATTATAATTCTATTGAACAGCATTCACCTAAGTCTCTTATTAATTTCACAGATTCCTCGGTCTATTAAAGAAGAACCAGAGGCTCACAGGGTCTCCTCTAGTAAAGAAGAGTTTGTCATTGCGAATGTGGAATAAATACTTGCTAATTATGTCTTATCTGTGGAAAATGTGGAAATCATTTTGTCAAGGGGCATAAAAATCCTGTTTGAGTTTCCATTAAGGAGATTTGGTTTCTGACATATTAAGCTTTTCTGAGAGACTTTAAGCTGCTGAAGGAAAATTCTCTGCGCACAGAAAGAATCATGTGAGAGTTTCTGGATGTAATAGTGCAGGTGCACATTCTTTTTTTTTAAAATATATTTTTATTGATTTCAGAGAGGAAAGGAGAGAGAGAGAGACAGAGAGAGAGAGAGAGAGAATGAGGAGAATCATTGATCGGATGCCTCCTGCATGCCCCCTACTAGGGATTGAGCCCACAACCTGGGCATGTGTCCTTGATCAGAATTGAAGCCAGGACCCTTCAGTCTGCAGGCCGACAGTCCATCCACTGAGCCAAACCAGCAGATGCACATTCTTGAGGAGCTGCACGCCTTGTTGAGGAGCTGCACGCCTTATTGGTGGGCACTGCCTCACCGAACTTGGGCTCCCAGACCACCACCCCAATCATTTTCTGCCTCACTCCCCCTCCTGACTTCAAGAAGCCCTGGCCTTGGGCTTGCCAGAGAAGCCATCTAGCCTCACCTACATACATTATTGACTTGAAGACCATTCACTTGGTCCTTTGGGCTAATTTTCTTATCTAAGCAAGTGAAACTTTGTATTTATTCCTGGTTAATTTATACATTGATACTTTTCCTAACTGCTTCTTGGATGTCATCTATTTATAGTAGAGTGAAAAAGAACAACTACTTTGCCCTGGAATTTGTACCTTAAATAGTGGAGTTGAGCTCAGTTTTAGATAAGCCTGTGCAAAACTGGAAAGAAAATACTCCTGATAAGAGATGATTTAGGCTATTAGGTAGTAGGGATAATAAGCTACCTGAAATATAATAATAGGACCTGAATTCTTTTTTATTTTTGCCTTTTTCTCTTTCTTTCAAAATAGAGTACAAAAGGCCCAGCCTACCACAATGTCACCAGGCCAACTTGGCTATAGCTCCAGTGTTTTATTCTTTCTCTACTTTTAAAAATAAAAATTGTTACATAACAAAATTAAAAATTCAACATCCTCCTAATAAGACACTGCCTTTGCAAATCTGTAAGCCTGCTACATAGTGACAGCCACAAAGAGGCAGCCAAATTGATTGACTATTGGCATTTACAAGAATGATCCAGAGCTCACCACTTATTTTAAATTCTCATTTTTAGTAAACTATGCTTGTTTTCAAGTGGCGTTACACTTTTCATTTACATAATCACACATACAGACATTGCATATAAATAATATACACATGTGCATCCTATTTTATGTAATGTTTATGTATATATAACATATATATGTATTGATATATACATATCTGTACAGATATCATTTTATATGCAGTTTTTCCTATACAATTGAAGAAGCTTATGCAAGAAACTAATATAATAATTGTCTATTAAAATAATAGACTGAGTGGCTTAGAAACAGAAGTGGCTGACTATCATTTTTACTTTCTTAATTCTGTGTTATGCACTCACATTATCCAAAGTACATACAAATAATATTTTAAGGCAAATCTCTGTGTCATACTTTCCCCACTACAACCACTCCTCAACTGACAAATCCTCTTCCATTGTCCTAAACCTTTTTTATTAGAGGCTTTCTCCATCATTGTCTAAAATTACTTTCCTCCTAGTCTAACCTTCCATTTATTTAGCGAGTTAAATGTATTTACACACTTTTAAAAACATCACATGAGGAAAAACACATTTGAATTCACTTAGGCATAGTACTTAAGTTTAACAACAGAAAGACTTTATTTTCTTATTGGATTATAACCCAGATCAAACAATTTTTATAAAGGATTTCTATCCCACTCACTGCTTTCTTATATTTGTGTTCATCAGTACACACACATGTTAATTTTTCAAACATGAAGAAATTTATCACAGTAATGCTTTCCACTCAGTTTTACCCAATAGAGAAGCTTGAAGGGATAAGCATGTAGACAAGATGTATGGCATTTAACAAACATTTAGCAAAAGCATAGCAGAAATAAGATATAACTCAGGGTTCTGTGCTTAAATTTCTCAACCAATATCTGAATCACGAATGGCATGCTTCAGCTTCATGCCACACAGAATAACAAACTCTTTCTGGGAATTCCTAAAGGAATTCACACGGGCTGTCTAATGTGGGTTTATAAAGAATCCTAACTGATGTCCTCAGGGACATCATGCGGGGCTGGCTTTTGATTCTGCCAGAAGGTAGAGAGCATGGTGTTAACAGCACTTATTCTGGAGCCTCAGTGCCAAGGTTCACCACACACTTGACAGGGAACCTTTGACATGTATGTCTATACTTCCTTTATCTTAGTTTATTTGATCATAAAATAGAAATAGTAATTATACTTTAAGGATGACTCCATGAAGTAAATGAGATAATCCACGAGAAGTACCTTTAATAATGACTAATCAATTGCTCATTTATCAATTATTTGTTATTTTTCCACTCACTATTTAACCTCCAGCCTACTATTTTGATATTCCATGTAAGTTTTCCCCTGTCTACATATCTGTGCCCAGAAGACTCCTTATTTCCCTTACTTCTCACAGATGACCTCCTCCCCATTAGAACCAATACTGAGCCTCCTGGAGAAAGATGCTGAGGTGTCTCAGATTAGTACTGTGCTCTTTACATCACAGTGATGTCTCTGCTATCTGGAGATGTGGGGAGAATGCTGCATGCCTGCCTTTCCTGTAATAGTTTGTCAGATTCTTAAAAGTAGGGCTGCCTTGTTTCCTAAAGACATAGTCTTCACTGAAGTTAGCCCTCTGAGTGTTTTGCACAGCCTCCAAGTTTAAGAATCTAAGAAATACTAATTCGTTTAAATTTAATGCAAAAAAATAGTAATTCAGTTTTATCTCTTTAAAAGCCAAGATCAGCATGTTCTTATTATGAATATGCATGCAGATTTTCTTTATTATTTTATGTCTTGAATTAAAGAGCCAGATACCTTCTTTGAAAGCTGAATTTTCATTTCATGGTCAGACATATTTTATATTACTCTTACAGGTGGAATATTCCTTTGAGCAAAAAGGGCATTTTTTAGGGTTAATGGGCTCTGTTCTCATTAATACTAAACTTATGAAACACATTTAGATTTCATCTAGGGGAAAACACTGTAAATGCAAACTGTCAACTCATGTATATGCATCCCAAACTCTCAATCACGCACAGTGAAGTCTAGTCAGGAAAAATAATTATCCTCTTGGTCCCTGGTGATGAATCATTTAATTATTAAAAGTTTATAGTAGTTCACAGTTGACATCTAATTCATTTCATCACACAAAATATGTTGTTAGATATATATTCAAACTTTCAGAATAAGATTTTAGGATAAATTACTATTGTATCCAATATTTTGCAATGGCAATCTTTTTTTTTTTTACAGAAATCTTTTTTTAAATATATTTTATTGATTTTTTACAGAGAGGAAGAGAGAGGGATAGAAAGCTAGAAACATCGATGAGAGAGAGACATCGGTCAGCTGCCTCCTGCACACCTCCTACTGGTGATGTGCCTGCAACCAAGGTACATGCCCTTAACCAGAATCAAACCTGGGACCCTTCAGTCTGCAGGCCGATGCTCTATCCACTGAGCCAAACCAGTTAGGGCACAATGGCAATCTTTTAAATCACTAAAAATTTGGTTACTATTAATCAACACCAAAAGCAGATAAATTGTATAACAGAAAGTGTCCTGAAATGTTTTTTATGAAGACTTGAGTATTAATCCTAACACTCCTAAGAAAGCTGTGATATCAACACAACCATTTAGCATCTTATGTTTTTACTTTCCATGTCTAACAACTCTAGACTTTGTCTGTACTCCACCCTTGAGGCAAGTTACTTAAGAGTGTTCTTTCCCTAGTCAAACTTCTGTGCTCTTGATCTCTCAAGAAAAAGAATAATTTTACAAATTGTAATTAAGCAGCAGAATATATGGTTAACCTAACCAATTATCAAATAATTTTAAATAAAAATACATTTTATAATTTCTGGGTTTTGACAATGCAATTGATGATTGGTAAAGAAAAAAATAAGCTGACCATAACTCATATTGGCATGGACATAGTAAAACAGAGACTTTTTTTTAAAAAAAAATAATTTAATCCTCACACAAGGATATTTTCCATCGATTTTTAGAGAGAGTGGAAGAGAGAAGGAAAGACAGAGAGAAATATTGATGTGAGAAAAACACATCTATTAGTTGCTTCCTGCATGCGCCCTGACCAGGGCCCAGGCCATTGTGGAGCCTGCAACTGAGGTAGGTGCCCTTGACCGGAATCAAACCTGGAGTCCTTAGGTCTGCAGGCAAAGACTCTATCCACTGAGCAAAATTTGCTAGGGCAACATTCTTAAACTGCTTAAGCAGTTTACACTGGTATATTAGTAAAAACTTTACAGATATTAATTTACCAAAATTCATTAAAAGCAATTTAAAAATTGCTATTTTATTCAACACTTCCACTTTCTAAGAATTTACACAGAGGCAATAGGAAATTTTACAAAATAGGTTTACATTTATACATAAGAACACTTAGCATTTAATTTTTACCATAGCAAAAACAAACTATATGCAACAAAAACATAAATATTAAAGAGTAGGATATCAGTTACATGGATGTTGATGGGGCTCTGCACAGGGTAATGGTAGGAACATGGACTTTGGAGTTGGACTGCCTGTCTTATTCAGGACTCTGAAACTTCCTAGCAAGATATATTTTTATGAAATGTCTTAACCACTATAAAACTTGGTTTCTGATCCCTTAAAATGGGAATAATAATGTTATAATAATAATGATGGAATAATAATAATAATCAGTGGGTGGTTGTTAGAATGAAATAAGGTATCATTTGTATCAGGCCCTATACTATTTAACTCTCGAGCCTATGTAATCCTACATAATAAAAGCCTAATATGCTAAATATTCAGTCATCTGGTCAGCTGTTCAACCAATCAAAGTATAATATGCTAATGATATGCTAAAGCCACTCAACTGCTCGCTATGATGTGCACTGACCACCAGGGGGCAGATACTCTGACTGGTAGGTTAGCTTGCTGCTGGGGTCTGGCTGATCGAGACTGAGCAAGATGGGTTGGACACACCCTGGAGCCCTTGCGCAGTCCCTCCCCAGCTGGCCAACCTCACGTGTCCCTCCCCAGCCCTTATCGTGCACCAGTGGGGTCCCTCAGCCTGGCCTGTGCCCTCTCACAATCTGGGACCCCTCATGGGATGTCAGAGAGCTGGTTTCGGTGGAACAATCAGTCGTTATGACACACACTGACCACCAAAGGGCAGATGCTCAATACAGGAGCTTCCCCCTGGTGGTCAGTGCGCTCCCATAGAAGGAGCGCTGCTCAGCCAAAAGCCAGGCTCATAGCTGGTGAGCACAGTGGCAGTGGTGGGAGCCTTTTCCTCCTCCACAGCAGCACTAAGGATGTCTGACTGACGGCTTAGGCCTGCTCCTTGCTAAGCTGTCAGTCAGACATCCCCCGAGGGCTCCTGGACTGTGAAAGGGCACAGGCCAGGCTGAGGGACCCCCCAACTGCAGTAATTTTGTGCACCAGGCCTCTAGTTGTGTGTTTTTTTTTAAATAATATATTTTATTGATTTTTTTTTACAGAGAGGAAGGGAGAGGGAGAGTTAGAAACATAGATGATAGAGAAACATCAATCAGCTGCCTCCTGCACACCTCCTACTGGTGATGTGCCTGCAACCAAGGTACATGCCCTTGACCGGAATCGAACCTGGGACCCTTGAGTCCACAGGCTGATGCTCTATCCACTGAGCCAAACCAGTTAGAGCAGGGCCTCTAGTTTTAATATAAATCTATATGATGGGTGCTCTTAGAATGTGATGGGATTCCATTAACAATGATGATGCAAAGCAATGTTAACTAACATGGGAGTTAATGCTTAACTACTTGAGGAATTTAAAAAATGAATAAACCCCCCTGACCGGTTTGGCTCAGTGGATGGAGCGTCGGCCTGCAGACTGAAGGGTCCCAGGTTTGATTCTGGTCAAGGGCATGTACCCTGGTTGCGGGCACATCCACAGTGGGGGGTGTGCAGGAGGCAGTTGATGGGTGTTTGTCTCTCATTGATGTTTCTGGCTCTCTATCCCTCTCCCTTCCTCTCTGTAAAAAATCAATAAAATATATTTTAAAAATAAATAAATAAATAAAAAATAAATAAACAGTGCCCAGCTGGTGTGGCTCTGTGCTTGAGTACCAACCTATGAACCAGAGGTCATGATTCGATTCCCAGTCAGGGCATGTGCCATGTTGCGGGCTTGATCCCCAGTGGGGGACAAGCAGGAGGCAGCTGATCAGTGATTCTCTCTCATCATTGATGTTTCTATCTCTCTCTCCCTCTCCCTTCCTCTCTGAAGTCAATAAAAAAAGGTTTTAACAAGTAAATAGTTTCATAGCAGTAGAATATTATTAAAGTAAAATCCTATTTTAAGTTTAAATAAGAAAAGAGAATGGAAAAGCCTGCACATAAATTACTTATTTATATTCTAGCTTTCATATTATTCACATATTATTTTTTTAATTTTTATAAAAGAAGATTACTTTGTTATCTATAAGCCAAATTTTGAGTCAAACCCTAATATTAATTGGGTTTTATAAAAATTAAAATATTAATTACATTTAATTATACTGAAATAACTAAAAGATAAAGTATACATTTCCTAATCTGAACTGCATTTACATAATTTGAGAAATCACCAGGGATAGAATTAAACAAATGATAAAATACATTTTCAAAATTTTAAAAAACATGAGTATTGTGATAGATCAAAGTGATTCCAAAGTTGTCCATAAGCACATTACAATTTTAAATAAGATTAAATACGTATTTGATAATACCACTGATGATGGTGGGGAGGTGGCAGAAATGGAAAGGAACACAAAGGAGTCCAAAATTGGGATCTGAAACCAAGATGTTATATTTGCATATGGGCCCTCTGTGCTCTGTTTGAGGACTTCCACATGGAAAGTGTCTCATGTCGGCCAGCTGATGGAGCTGAAATTGAGCCCTTGTGTAAACAAAACTTTCTGACGGTCTGATCTATTTTTGAAGAAAGGATTACAAAAAATCTCTTTCAATTAACTGTAGATAACTTCTAAAAAAAAAACCACAGAATCCCTGACTCACTCTCTAATGCACAGAGGACTTCCAAAGGTGTGTGTGTGTCCGTGCATCTGTGTATGATTCAGCTAAAAAAAATTGTAATTTATTAGCAACATGAAAAACTGGAGTTCATTGGAGAGCAGGTTTAGCAAATAGAAAACACAACTAGGATGTAGTAAAAAAAGTCTATAAGATACACATTTTTTAATAAGTTAAGAAATAGATAGGGATAACAACTATAAATACAGGAAAGGAGCCCTGGTCAATATTGTTCAGCCGTCAGCGCATCGGTCCATGCATGGCATGGAGGGGGTTGAGGATTCGATTCCTGGTCAAAGGCGTATCTCTGGTCAGGGTGCATGTGGGAGGCAACCAAACGATGTATCTCTCTCACATGGGTGTTTCTTATTCTCTCTCTCTCTCTTTTTCTCCCTCTCTCTTTCTCCCTCCCTCTATTCCACTCTCTCTAAAAAGCAATAGAAAACATATCCTTAGGTGGGGATTAACAACAACAAAACACAAAACAAAAACAAAGAAACAAAACAGGAAAGGAAATGCTAAAAAAAGAGGAATTTATTAAAAAAAAGAATTTCTAAAAATAAAATAAAAATGAAAGTTTTTGAAATTAATGTCTCAGGAGAATAATATAATAAAGTAGAGTACATTTGAACTGCATGGGTCAACTTAGTATGTGGATTTCTTTTCAATAAAGGAACAGTTGATCCTTTGTACCCCCAGGTTTTACATCTGCTGATTCAACCAATGGCAAATGGAAAACTGTGTTTTCAATCTTTGGGTGTGAGAGGCTGATTGCATACATTGTTCTACACCATCTATATATATATAAAAGGCTAAGTGACTGACCAACTGTCTGACCAGTAGCTGGGACACACAATGATGACCAGGGGGCAGACGGTCCAACCAGTAGCTATGATGTACACTGGCTACCCGGGGCCAGACACTCAATGCAGGAGCTGCCAAGCTGCAGTGAACTTCCCTCTCTCAGTCCAGGACCCCTCAGGGGATATCGGAGAGCTGGTTTCAGCCCAATCCCCACAGGCCAGGCTGAGGGACCCCACCTGCTGGAGGGACCCTGCTCACTCCACAGTTGCCCTTCAAGCCATGGCTTCCCCAGGTGAGGCGGGCCAGGGAAGGATGGCGGGATGTTGGCTCTAGGGCATGTCTGGCCCATTTCACCCAGTCCCACCCTGCTGACCACCTTCTAATTAATTTCCTTTCAATGTGCATGAATCTGTGCACCAGGCCTCTAGTTTTATATAAAGGACTTGAGCATTCATGCATTTTGGTATCCCCAGAGGTCATGGAACCAATCCCTTGCAGATACCAAAAGACTACTCAAGCTTTGGGGAAGTCAAAAGTTATGGTATGCAGGTTCTCAACTGTCATAGCGACTGGTCATTCTGGTTGTTCCAGTTGTTCCTGTGTTCTGGTCCCTGGCTTTTTATATATATAGATACAAATGAATCAATTCAAATTTTCTGTATTAAAAGGAATATTTGTTTTAAAAATGATACAGAGGATATATACAGTATGTTACCAATAATATAAAATTAAAAACATTCAAAACAGTGTCATATGTTATTTAGAAATACATCTGTAGTAGCAGTGCCAACAAATACATTTAAATACAATGCTCTGGGTGAGATAGGAAGATGGGAATTAGAAAGGGACACAGTGGGGCCTTCAGCTGCTTTCTTTCTCTTCAGATCATTAGTGGGCATATTTTTACTATTTTTTTAACATCTTGTATTTCTGAAATATTTTACAATAGTATTTATTAAATTACTGTATAGGATTTAAGAACAATTAAATACATAAAAAGATAATTCATGAATTAATAGATATATCCAGGAGGGGTTACTTAACATTAAGAAATCTAAATATTATATTGCTCACTGCTATATAACAAGGTCTAAAACTGCATAATTGTGGAAGGGAGAAAGAAAAGGAAGTGGTAATGATGGGGCAGGACTGCCAATAAACTTATATCAAGCACTTTGTAAAGGGTTATATTAATTAGTATAAATTCAATAGAATATGGATGTCATCATGTGACTAAGAAGATAAAGTTTTAAAACTAAAACCATGAATGCTTAAGTTTGATGTTGTAGAAATCATGATGAGTTTATTGCTCTTGTTCTCGAATTTAAAATTAAGGTTTCTATTTCATCATTGCATATGACACTTGATGCATTTTTAAAAGTTAACCTTTTCCCAAATGCATGAGTATAGTTATCTTTTTGATATTGATCTTTAACTTGATATATTTGTGATCAGACAGTAGAGCAGGATTCTACATCTGACTAGAGATAAGCTGTGATGTGAAATTTTTGTCATCTTAATGAATTTTTCTCTACTTTCCTGATCTATTATTGAGAGTCTGATGTTTGAATCTTCCACTTGGACAATATGAATAAGGGTTTGGTTGATATTGCTAAGCACATGAAGAAACTCTCCTTTGGGGTTTTCACTGTAGTAAAAATACTCCAAAAGAAATTTTATTAATTATAATTGACTACAAATCTCATGAGTCTTGGAGACAGCTGACTGGAAGGAAATAAAATGAAGGTGCCAGGATGGGATAGAGAAGGATCAGGAGCATCATTGGAATCAGCTGTGCCCATGTGTGAGCGGGGGGTGGATATATTCATGGGGTTGCAGCTAAAGCTTTAACTGGAAAGAATCAAGACCTAAGGAAATAGTCTAGTACAGTGGTCAGCAATCTCATTAGTCAACAGAGCCAAATATCAACAGTAAAACGATTGAAATTTCTTTTGAGAGCCACATTTTTTAAACTTAAACTTCTTCTAATACCACTTCTTCAAAATAGACTCTCCCAGGCCGTGGTATTTTGTGGAAGAGCCACACTCAAGGGGCCAAAGAGGCACATGTGGCTCAGGATCCACGGTTTGCTGACCACTGGTCTAGTACCAGCATCACCTGGGGCTTCTTGTGACTATTTAGACATGTGGGCCTTAATCAGGCATGTTGTTTAGACAGTGGGAGATTGGTAGAGGGGGGCAAAGGGGCAATTCATGGCATCTGTAATACTCTCAACAATGAAACAAATTTTGAAAAATTATATTTTAGCCTTTGTGATTTGTATTTAAAAATTATTTTAAGCATATTTTCACATAACTCAAAATGTTTTCATAATCCCATGATGAAGATGGGGTATGGATAATTAAGGCACAGAAGTACTATGGCAATCTTATGAATGAATGGCCCGGTCAGCAAATAGTAAAGAAGCAAAACCTAGGGCTTTGAATACCAAGCCTATAATTCTTTCCTATAGAAGCAGAATTAATGTCAGTAAGCAAATTTCCTGAAATATGGTGGTAGCAGCTAGGATCATTCACTCTATTTTAGAAAATCTAATTGGCATTGTACTTTACCTCACTCAAAGATGTCAATGAACAAAGTCGGAATAAATGTACTTACAGGTGTCCTGAGTCAGTGGTCTTTGAAATATTTAACTCCCCCCCATCTGTGGATTATTTGCTGAATAATGTGATGTGAAATTTAATAATTGTTCATTCAGTTGACTGACAAGCATTGCATTGAGTAAGTAATTACTTGTCATTCAGCAGTATTTCAAGAAGACTGTGTGGTTAAGTCTAGAGTAAGTCACTGAAGGTTTAGGGGTTTAATGTTTGATTTTCCATTGATTTATGTCAGTTTTTACTCTATTAAAAAATTAGACCATAAAACTGTCCTAATAAGGATGATTTGGTCTTCAGCTGGAGGGAAAAAAATGAGAATAAGAGCCAACTCATTTTATTACTAAGGCAAGACTGATTGCTTATCAACATAATCAGCTTACAACCAGGATGCAGGTCTCAATGTAGTCAAAATTGAACTGTCTTGGCTATAGACATAAAAAAATTCTTTTAAATAGTACTTTCTCTGATTTTTAGGAAAATAAATGCAAAAAATGTACCAATGAACAAAATTATTGATCAGAAGTACCTACATGTGTTAAAAAACGTTATAATAAAATTGTCTTTTTTTAAGGAATGAAAGCTATGTTCAAGAGTAAATAAAAATTACAAAAGTCTCCATTAATAAAAAAAAAAAGGGGGGGGGATAGTAGGGTAATATCATGTAAGGAAAACTATCCTATAAGTAAATTACAAGTAGAAAATTTTTACTTTACAAAATTAATTTTCATTTGTAATGCTAACAGCAAGACACCCATGAAAAACATGCATGGGGTCTAAATAAGACAAAGGAAAATCGTTTGGGCAAAAATAAAAAGGATCCCAAATCAATTATATAGAAAAGATTCCTTTATTAACTTTTGGTCGAGACTATGTTTATATATTTTTCAGAAAACAACTCCAAGACCATGTGGATTCCTGCAACAGAGAGGAATTGACAGGTCTGCTCCAACCAGGAAGACAAGAGGAAAAACAGTCCAGAGATGGAAGATGTGCCTTGCCACGCGAGCAGTCAGCAGCTGTGCATCGCTGCAGGTTGCCTAGGACCAAAACAGAGAGGGTCGGACCTGCATTGCCACCATGTGCCCACCATCCAGATATCATTGCTGACATGTACACATAAGGAACTGTTTGACATTGAAACGGGGACTCAGAACTGTTGGACATTGAAATTGGGACTCAAACATTTTTTTGTTATTATATGTTTATTTCTTGTCTGCAGAGGCAAGATTTTTTAAAGGAAAGAAATGGGGGAAAAATAGATACAGAGGCAAAGAAGCATTGAACAGACTATCAAACAACAGCGGGAAGGCAGGGGAGGTTGGGGTGGGGGGTGCTGTAAGAGATCAACCGAAGGACTTGTACGCATGCATGTAAGCATAACCAATGGATACAAAACACTGGGGGCGGGGGGGGGCAAGTGAAGGCATGTACTGGGGGGTAGGGGAGGCCAGGGGGAGGTTAATGGGGGGGAGGAAGAGACATATGTACTACTATTTGTAATACTTCAAACTATAAAAAAAGAAAAAAAAAGAGAGAGAAAATAAAAGGGAGATAATAAGTCACCAAAAAAGACTTGACTTTGGGTGGTAAACACACAATACAATATACATATAGTGTATTATAGAATTGTAAACCTAAAACCTATGTAATTTTATTAACCAGTGTCGCTCTAACAAATTCAATAAAAATTAAAAATAAATAAATAAAAAATTATAAGAAAATAAATAGTCAAAACCAAAAAAATTAACTAGAATTGCTTATGAGATTAGTTGTAGCCTTGGATATCAAAGTATAAGAAGTTAGCATCTGAAAACCTATCAGAAGTAATTTAAGAATACAAGAGTGTTTGCTGAGTTTTTACAGGATTGTTTCAGTCTCACACAACAGAAATTACAACTTGAACATCAGACAGATATTACAACACCCTGATTTTGCCTGATTCTGAGCCTCAGTACATTTCTCTGGTAAGCTAGTCTATCTTTCAACAAATGTAGAATACGATTTGAGACCCTAAAGTATGCCTGCTGGCCTACCTAATTCTCTCTCTCTCTCTCCCCCTTCTCTCTCTCTCTATATTTTGTATATACAAAAGCAATTATCATAGTATTAATAACTTTAAACTCTTATGCAGCTATGGAGTCTAATGGTGTAGGTTTACATCCTAGCTCCTCCCCTAATTAGTTGTGGGGCTGATGCCATTGTAATTAACCTAGTTATTAATAACAGGAAAGGAGCAAAGAGAAGGCCAAATATTATAGACATGTCATTTGGGCAGCTTCACCAGGCAGCTAAAGCTTTACACTCCCCAGGGAGCCATTGATCTATTCCTCATCTACGCCCAGCAGACTGGTCAGGGGGGAAACAGACTGATCAGGGGGAATATAGACACATGCCCAGTAGAGTTGGCGGGGAGGGGGCTAATGAAGGTGCTTGCTGTCAGTCATGCCTGGGAACACATCATTGCCCAGAATAGGTTTGGCTATTGCAAGGACACAAACTTTGGGATATTTAATCCCCTGAACAAAGAAATTCACTCTCTTGGTTCTTTTGGGGCTCTTGTTGCAGGGGTGCCCTCTCTTGGCTCCCCCTTATTCGCTCACACACAATGGGCTAATGGACTGCAGCTAGCCTGATGCTGAACTGGACTCAGCGGCAACATGGAATGGATGCTCTGAACACTGGCTTTTAGCTCATCTAAAACCTTATTTATACTTCTTCTGGGACTGGATTAAGGGAAATGAGACTTTGGAAACTCAGGGACCTAGTTCCATGCAACTAAAAATCACTCATTCTCCCATGCAAGTCTCAGAAAATTCTTTTTCTCCAGATATCATAAGAACTCCACATCCCGAGTTCAGTAGGAAAAGGGATATCTCAGCTTCCCCAATAACAGGACCCATATTAGTAGTTTAAGCTCTCTTGCTCAATTTCACCCAAAAGAAAATGGAGATTTAGTTTTTCCAATCTTGTAGCCTTGTAGAGAAATGTATGTAATACTCTTAATCTAATAAAATAAAACTTTCATAATTTTTTCAGGAAGTTTATGAAAATTATGATAGTTATTTTTTTTAATTCTGATGTTGAATATATGCCAATTTTACTTTCATTTGTATTTGGAAGAGAATTCTGATTGCCTCATTTATGCCACTGTACTATACATTGATGATATCCATTTGTCATAAAAGCTATGTCAAAGGATATCACACACACACACAAACATACACACACACAAAAACAACACCACAAAAAACAGTTGGGAAAAATAGTGAATCCAGAAAGTTATGAAACACTTCTAATCTGTGCAGATACAGTGTGTATATTCTCAGAATCAGGCATGGACAGTAAACATTAAATTATGTGAAGTTTCAGTATATTTATATTTACTATAGCAATTCCATCCTATAGCTTGTTTAACTCTGACACAGATCTCTAATCTTTTCTCTTTAAAAGATTTAAAAGAACAAACAAACATGAGGAATGGAGACTATAGTTTAAGGCCATGGATTAATCTGTCCATTCTTAATCCCAAATGATTTTACCAAAGAAATATAATAATGAGTAGAAATTGATTCTAGCACAGGATGGCTTAAATTAGAAAGATGTTTTGAGAAACACTGCAGGTTAGACTGGGCTGAGGCCAGAAACTGTGATTTACTGCTTGAAGGAAAATCCCGCCTGGGTATATTAAAGGCAAGTTGTTCAAAAGACCCATGGACAAACCTAACTTGGACCAGTCATTTGATGTTGATGGTGGAGAGGATGGGAAAGGAAGATGGAGGAGAGTTGAATGAATCACTAAAGAGTTAAGAGAAGTGGCCCAGATTCCAGAGGCAGCACATAACATTCTCACCCCAGTGCCAAGGATTGTATTTGAATGGCTGGAAAGGAGAAAAAACCAACAAACAAAGGCTTAAAATGGACTCAAGAGAAAGGCAATGGTGCCAGTCAGGAAAGAATTAACTACCATTCTGTTGACACACAAAAAAAGGAATGCAAACTTTTAGGTATAAAAATAAAACTTTCTATAAAAATAGCAAACAATAACAACAAACATGATGAATTACCCATGCATTTTTCAAAAAATGAGCTAGAATATGAATAGTAGTTTAAATATACCCAAACGACACAGAATAAGAACAGATGGACAGTCAGCTAACACTGTCATATAAGGTATTAATTTTTCATATGTTAAATAATCAATGTAATGGGATGCCGATTTTAAAAAAAGCATACGTTTTTTGGGGGAGGTGAGAGTGATAATTTCACCAGATTATTTTAAAGTACACATTGAAATAATCAAAGGATAACTGTTAGTTCTGATCAAATAGTTGAATCAACATCCCTGTCCCTGGGAACTGACCTTTAGACCACATCACAGACAACCTTACCTTTCCTTTAGACCACATTCCACTTCTAAGACCATTATCCTTCCCCTCCAGACCTTCCCAGGATCCTACTCCCTATCCCTGGACACTGGCACCATTTTGGGGCTTAGCTCATCTGGTTTTCCAGGTGACCTAATAAATTCACAATTGTTTACCCCTTTTGGCCTCATGTATTCCTCCTTTAGCAACCCTAACATTTGGCACCAAAACCAGGGATAGGAAGTTAGAGATTTTAAAGGACTCTAAGCAGGGTTTTCCTGGCTGGAGAATTCTCTAGGCAGCTTCTGAGGGGAAAGATAATGGTCTTAGCAAATGGAATGTGGCCTTAGTGAAGGGGAATGTAGGTTGTGAAGTGGTCTAAAGGTCTGTTCCCAGGGGATGGGGATGTTGATTCAATTATTTGATCAGACCTAATAGTAATGAGTAGATATTAGCTGTTATTTTCATTACTTTGTAAATGAAGACCTGACATCCAGAAAAAATAGATAATGCATTTTATATCACAAGGCTACAAAGTGGCAGAATGGAGACAATACTCATTGTTTTTAATATTCTTCAACCTCTCATCTACTTTTTTAATGAACTTCAGTCAAACTAGTTCCCAGTAACTTAAATCAAGATTCTGTACCTTGCTTCCTTTACATATTATTTTCTTTGTGCTCCAGATATCTACATCTAATCTTCCTGTTCTGTGGTTTATTATTTATCAGTTCTAATGTTTAAGATATTACCTCCTCCAAGAAACTCTCATAAACTGTAAGGGGGTATTTGCTCTTTTATTAGCAAACTAGAGGCCTGGTGCCCAAAATTCGTGTAGAGGTAGAGGCGTCCCCTCAGCCTAGCCTACATCCCGCTCACAATCTGGGACCACTGGCTCCTAACTGCTCACCTACCTGCCAGCCTGATTGCCCTAATTGCCCCCCCCCCGCCGCTGGCCTGGTCACCCCCAACTGCCCCCCCGATTGGCTGGGTCACCCCCAACTGTCCCCCCCACCCCATCCCCGCTGGCCTGGTTGCCCCACACAGCCTGCTGTTCAGTTGTTTGGACGTCCCTTACTGACACCCCTGCCAGCCTCGTCACCCCACACAGCCTGCTGTTCGGTCATTACTGTGAGGGCATCTGACCAATTTGCATATTGCTCTTTTATTAGTATAGATATAGCCTGTGCCCCTCATTTGGCACTAATCAAAGATGTTCTTGGGTTGAAATGAATTATGAATAGTCTTAGTTATCTTGCTGGATTTTATGTTCCTGAATAGCAGGATTTGTTTATTTCCTGATTTAGTGTACTATCTTATCTAGAGTAGGCACTCAATACATATTTGGCAAATGAAAAATAAATTAGAGAACCTGCCAATATTCACTTAGAAAGTACTGCATATCTCAAAAATATTGAAGTAATGAAATTGTAAACACATTGACAAAGTTAAATCCAATTAAAATACCCTAGGTCTCATATAAGAAAAATAACAATTCTCTACAATGTCAAATTAATTGGCAGAAAGTAACATTACACTCAAATGGTGCATCTATTACATTTGGGTATCAATGATATGATCACTACAAATGTTTTATAGACAGATTTATATAGTCATGTGCTGCTTAACAACTAGGATATATTGTGAGATATGTGTTATTAGGTGATTTCATTGCACAAACACCACAGAATGCATTTACACAAACCTAGGTGGTCTAGCCTACTATGTGTTATAGCTTACAGTTTGTTACTGTACAAAACAGCATGAGATGAAATCAAGCACAAGAGAAAATAAATCATGAGATATATGGAGCTGCTGCCAAAGTATATTGTTATATAGCAAAGTATTATTTTATAAGTAGAATAGTACACTCTAAACTAACAATAAAAGTATAGTATGGTAAATATATGGGAATGGCTAGCAGTTGTTTATTATCACTATTAAGTATTAAGGACTGTACGTATTGTATGTGTTATACTTTTATAAGACTGGCCATGCAGTAGGTTTGTTTACACCAGCATCTTGACAAACACGTGAGTAATGCATTGTACTATCACATTTTGGCAGCTATGACATCACCAGATGATAGGAGTTTTTCAGCTCCATTACTATCTTATGAGATCCCTGTCACAGTTGTGGTTTGTCGTTGACCAATATATCATCATAGGGCACATGATTGTGTTGGGAATTAATATCTGATGTCCAACTATGAGTCAAGAAAAACTTGGTTTTCCTACATTATTGCTAATCCAACAACAAAACCCTAAGGCCTACTAATAAATATTGGAGCCATCCAAATTAGCAACTAAAATAGGGTATTACACTATGATGAAGACAGAAAATAGAATAATATATAGACCTATTGGCAACAGGTTGATAGATTTGCCTTTTAAAAGCTATTATACTCTTGATTCCCTATGCCACTTTCTCCGTAATATAATACCAGTGCTGACACTTGTTTAACTTTTAGTCTAAGTCTATTTTTGATCCAAATTATGGTTATAATTTTTATACACAAGTTTAATTCACATTGAGAATTACATCATTGTAAATGGTAAGATAGTTAATTCATTAAATGAATGAATGAAACACAGTGCTATATTTGCTACATTAAGTTTTAGAATGTTTAGAGAAGATACTTGCTTAACACTTATTTGCAAGGACTTCTGTGATCTCAGGATTTTGTTGACATTTCAGTTTTTAAGCATTTTTAATTTTTTTACTAAGATCTAAATTTGATGTTATCTTTATGCAGGGAGGATGGCTAATTATTAATAGTTGTTTTCATGGAGGATATATTTGGTTCTCCAGAGTAGAGATAGGATTAGTGCAAGATGAATGAAGCATTCATCTGAGATACAAAGTATCAGGGCTGACAAAAACATGCTGATCAAGATAAATATTATATTAATGCAATGTTTTATCAAATCAGTAAACTATGGGCCATAAATTAGCTGCCTATTTCATTAGTAAAGTTTTATTAGAAGTAGCAAAACTATAAGTGCATGTTTAATGTCACTTGGATTTAGGCAAAGAATTTTCCTGATACTGATTAAATCATGTCATAATAGAAGTCAGCACTTAGTACAATATGTTAATTTGCTCAAGTGGTATCTGATGAATACTGAGTGAATCAACCATTTTAGAAAATTATAGAAAGACAGTAGTGAGTATTATAGACATTATAGCCTTTAACTCCTTTCTCTTTATTAAACAAACAAAATATGCCAATCACTGTACTCTCACTTGGAAATTTTTTCTGATTTTATTTAGACTACTTTAACTGCATTTCATTATACGGACCTCGATAGACCCATATTTAGTTATTGAGTCCAAGGAGAAGACAAGAGATATAAATCTTTCTAATTTGATTTTTAAAAACCCAAAAAACTAGAAAATGGTCTTAGCAACATAGATATGCTATACTGACAGCTTAAAATGGTATTTCACCTGAACCACAGAGACAAGGGTTATATAAAAGAAGGTAACATTATATTATTTATTTCAATAACTAATCATTTATTGATGATGATTCTACCAAAAACTTCATTAGATAAAGCCACAGTATTTGATTTGGGAATTATCATTCACATTTTATAGATTAAAAAATCTGAGACCTGAAGTAAGCTACTTGTTGGTGCACAACTATTTGAACAGTTTTTTTGTTTTTTTTTTCAAAAGTTCATAATCTTTCTACCAAAACACATTGCTGAAATTCAACTTAGAAGTTTCTTAACCCAACTCCCCTTTTCACTATGAAGAAAATGAAGAAGAAAAAATCAGCACGAAAGCTAGATACTAATTCCTACTTCCCAGGACAGGACTTTCTCCATCTTCGATTGCAGTAGAAGTGCAGTTGCCTCACCCAGCTCCCATTTACTGCAGGTGCACCCATCCATGAGGAGCCATCACACTGAAGCATGCTGAGGGAAGGAGGAGACAGGTAGCCATGCACTGAGTGATATGGAGATGCTAAGCACACAGTCAAAGTGCCTCTAGCTGGGACACCTGTGGTACCACTGGTGCTCCAGAGATCATGTTGAACCTCAACTTCAGCTGTACCATACCTTTGCTTGGTTTCCTTCCTTGTCTTAACCTGTGCCCTTGCTGTATCACAGTAGGAATTAGTATCTAGCTCTCGTGCTGATTTTTTCTTCTTCATTTTCTTCATAGTGAAAAGGGGAGTTGGGTTAAGAAACTTCTAAGTTGAATTTCAGCAATGTGTTTTGGTAGAAAGATTATGAACTTTTGAAAAAAAACAAAAAACCTCTTTTATGATCACTCCTTCAGCTAAGCACTTCTACATGAAATTGCCTTCTCAGAGACTACCTAAGATATCTGTGTTGTCTATTTCTTTTAGATGTTTTATTTATGTATTTTATTTTTTAATCCCCAATCCTTTAACAAGCAAAAGATGGGATTATTTTTAGTCCCATCACTGAACTGGGGAAAAACAAAAATAAAAAGTATGTCCTTCATATAAACATGCAAATTAAAAGCTTTAGGATAAAATTGACTGACAAAAAGGTAAATCAGTTTAAAACATTTTCTTCTGGTTAAATAGTAATCCATACCTCTTATGAGAATGTATAACAACATAAAATTAAATTTTAAAAGTAACCGTTGCAAATACTGTACTTTATTCTAAACATTGTTCTGTATTTTCTTAGATTTTTCATGGCTTTATTATGTTTAAATTGCTTTGTGTCTTAAATTAAATAATTTTTACAAAAATCAATAGCATTACCATGTGTGTCCAAGAAATGTATCTATATCAAATTTATGTGATCCTCTCAAGATATTTCATCTTGGGGCAGATTTAAAAAGTATCATGTATATATGTAAATTATTCCATAGAATATCATTGCTATTAGCTCAGTAACACAAATGAGTACACATGGAATAAAGAAAGTTTCTGATAGTCAAAATTCCAATTTGTGCATTTCCCTCCTTGTTCTCAAATATTTAAGTTATTTAAATAAAGTTCAAATTTTAATTTAATATTTTGTAAATAAGTGAAATGTTAAATATGTTTTATAAAATAAAATAATTCTCTATTATTGTATTTAAGACTACATCTAGTGGCCAGTGTACAAACTGGTATCATGAGGTACTCGTGTTTCTTATAGAACTACATATATATATATATTTGAAAGAAGTACATATTTTGAATATCACAGAATATTTTTCAGTAATCATGTGTAACTGTTGTACACTGGTAGGGCAAACTAGCCAGCATGTATACAAGGAATATATCATGAAACAAGAAAATGCAAACTTGTCCCGTCTGGAAAATGACTATGCCAGAATTTATGGGACTCATGCTGTCTAAGAGAAAGGATTTAGCAAGTTAATTTGTTTTCTTTCATCTATGTTGCTTAAAATTTCTTCATTCTGAAATGAACAGAAATAACTTGCACACTTACCAAGCATTCAGCTGTAGTTACTTTTTTTGAGGATTAAGATGAGAGACACAGAGAAATGTTTTGCTGATGCTAGTGATGGTTATGGGGCCCTCTTAAACAGGTCTTGGAGGGGTACTGAGGAAAGAAGCTAATCCAAGGCCAGTATCTTGAAAATGGCATTGTAAGGCATTGGGTCTTTGATGGTGTTATTTAGCCCCTGAGATAATCACCCTTAGAACACATCTACCTCTAAAATTCTTACTTGACAAAATAAAAGTCAATTTCTTTAGGTCACTTTTAGTTGGCATATCAGTCAAAATTTAAAGACCAAAGCAAAACTGCTCTATGTAACTCGGATTTAATATTGAATTATGAAAGCTTTTAAATATGTGGAGAAATGAAAGTCAAGAAAGCCACCATGAATATTTCAACCCTAAAAGCTGAAGTGTGAGGTTCTTGGCATTCACATGGAAATTGACACAATTCTCAAGAATCTGTAGAAGTTTCTACCAAGTATGCAGATAACATCATCAAATCAGGATGTACTCAATAGCTTACTAGTAAATTACTCTATCTCCTGTCAGAGTAATAGCATCAATTACTATCATTTCAGATTGCTGATTTTAGGAGCTATTAGACTTAAAAAAAATACTCATTTTACAACTTCTTACTCAAGCATCTTAATACAACTTTAATATAACACTACATATACTTTTAATACTATTCTGTTAATCTTTACACTATAAATCACATACTAAAAATGTAAATAAATTGGGAGGCAGTGATGAAAAGGGGCCTCAGTGCAGTATATTTCATAATTTTGCAACAATTTTAGAGCCCTTCAAATATTAACTCATTTCAGCTGAACTTCAGTTATACCATCTGAACAGTGAGTATCTCTTATGTCATCCATGCTCATTCTGCCCATCCACATACTGAATATCTTATCTAATAAAAGGGTAATATGCAAATTGACCACCACTCCAACACACAAGATGGCCGCTCCCATGTGGTCAAAGATGGCCGCCCCCATGTAGACACAAGATGGCCGCCACAAGATGGCCAGCAGGGGAGGGCAGTTGTGGGGACCAGGCCTGCAGGGGAGGACAGTTGGGGGGGCAGGCCTGCAGGGGAGGGTAGTTGGGGGGACCAGGCCAGCAGGGGAGGGTAGTTAGGGGCGATTGGACCGGTAGGGGAGCAGTTAGGCATCAATTAGGCTGGCAGGAGAGTGGTTAGGGGGTGATCAGGCTGGCAGGCAGAAGCAGTTAGGGGCAATCAGGAAGGCAGGCAGGCAAGTGGTTGGGAGCCAGCAGTCCTGGATTGTGAGAGGAATGTCCGACTGCCCGTTTAGGCCCAATCCCGGTGGAAGATGGGGCAGTCTGGGTTGAGGGACACACACCACCCCCATGTACATGAATTTCATGCATCGGGCCTCTAGTATCTTTATAATAGGGAATAATATTAGGTTGTTTTTTCCCTTTTATTTATTAAACACTTGATGTCTTCCAAAGGCAAAGAAAAAGTTCTCAATTTTTTTCTTTGCATGCATTATATCAGTTAGGAGAAATACACTCTTAAAAGAAAAAGAAATGTACACACATAAATATAATGTTATGTTGGCAGATAAGAGTATCAGTTAGATTAGATTAGGTCAGGTTGCAGTACAGTAAAACTCTCAAAACCTCAACAGTTCACACAACAAACTTTTATTTCTTCCTTATGCAACCTGTGCATTGAGGGTTGCTTTGCTCGTTGCACATACTCTAGGACCAAGGGCAATAGAGACTTCATCTTTTTTAATTTTTATTTTAAATATATTTTATTGATTTCAGAGAGGGAGAAATAGAAACACCAATGAGGAGAGAGAATCACCAATTAGCTGCTTCCTGCACACACACACACCCCTCCCCCCGCCCCGGGAATGGAGCTTGCAACCCTGGCACATGGCCTGACAGGAAATTGAAACTGTGACCTCTTGGTTCCTAGGTGGGTGGTTAACTACTGAGCGACACCCGGCTAGGCAAGAAACTTCATCTTGACAGCCTCCTTTTCACTGGTTCATTGGGAAGGGACCTCTGCAGGATTTTGCACAGTCTGATGTTATGTTCTGGTAGAGACATGCCATTCTCTGCACCACTCACTGGTCAGAATGGTGCCCCATCTCCCCACATGGTGCTCAGAGCTTCATGATGCCAGTTTGTGGTCAGGAGAAGGCAAGAATATTAGGAAGCAGCTCTAAAAGCTCACATTAGGCAATGTCATTGGCTCAGAAAACATAAATATCTTTGCCTACATTAATTTTAGATGCCACATGGCCAAGATGATAGAGTAATCCTAGCACTTTAGTAATCATTAGAAAGATCAAATAAAAATAAAAATGTATTATTTGGAAACAAGCAGGGGTGAAAGTTCAGAGAGCATTAAGAAAAGCACCTAGATATATCTGGCATAGAACTTATAAACCAGAATTTCTAAATGAATCATATAGCTATAAAAATCAGTGAATTTAGTTATTTGTTTTTAATCATTGGCATTTCCCAAGCTACTGGGTGATCTTCATTCAGACGCATTCATACAACAAAATTTCACTCTCCCTGTAGAGCCTTCTGTACTAGATCTAACTTAGTTCTCTTTGGTTACTCAGTCAAACATAGACCTAGAATGATCTCTTTCTAAGCATCCTACCTATCTTCGTAGTGCTCTTCATGTTTCCTATGTACATTTTTCCCCTCTTACTTGTGATCACCACTTTCCCTATATCAGTGGTTAGCAAACAGCGGCTGATCGCAAGCCACATGTGGCTCTTTGGTCCCTTGAGTGTGGCTCTTCCACAAAATACCACAGCCTGGGCAAGTCTATTTTGAAGAAGTGGTGTTAGAAGAAGTTTAAGTTTAAAAAATTTGGCTCTCAAAAGAAATTTCAATCGTTGTACTGTTGATATTTGGCTCTGTTGACTAATGAGTTTGCCGACCACTGCCTTATACTGTAAATGCTAGATAGTCAGGGACCCCATCAGCACTGTTAGCCCATGATCTTTAGAGCTTACTATACAGTGATGGCCCTCTGCAACTTCCCAATTCCTCTGTGTCTTTGGTGTCTATAGCTCTGATTTGACACATTGGAGCTTTGATAAAAAATAATTCAATATTCTTCTGACAGTATTAATTAAGTTATAAATCATTAAATATTCCCTGTAGAATCATAAATAATTTTTTCTGAAGACAGCTAAAAATCAGAGACTTGAGTCTTAATTATAATAGCAAATAATTATCCAGCACTTACTATGTACCAGATCAAGTTTTCTTTATTTTAGTTCACATGGCCCCAAACAACCACCTTTGAGGCAGATACTGTTATTATCTTCATTTTGCATATGAAGAAATTAAAAACACACAGGGTAAGCAATGGGTCTAAGCTCAAAGCACTAATAACTGGCAGAGTCAGGATTTGATCTTAAGACAGTCTGACTCCAGAGCCTGTGCTCTCATTCACTAAGCTATAGTGTCCCTTAATGGTAGATTCCACCTTCATTAAAGTTTCTAACTTTTGAGTAGTTATTTTTCCTGTTTTGCATTTTTTTTCATTTTCTGTAAAAAAAAAAAAAGTTTCAGACCAAATGATCAAATAATCCTCAGATTCTACTTTCCACTTCCTGAATCTCTGAGTAAGGTGAAAGAAATGGTTTTAAATTGCAAATCTTTAGCTAGAGGAACCTTCACAATTTTTCCCCAGATATGACAAAAGTGACACCAGTCTTGCTTGTAACATCTTATGCTGTCATGTTGTTATACTTCAAAGACAAGGAATAATTATAGCTGTTCAAATAAGGGAGGTTTACTCATTATAATTAATTAATAGCAAACATAAATCAACTTCAAGAATACCGTGCCCAAGATAAGTGGAACTGTCATGTGTTAGAACCAAGAGAAAGCTAAGAATCAAAGCCATTTGAAGAAACCAGTCATAAATACATTAAAATTTCTCTAAAAAGTTTAAAATTGCTAACTTGTTATTAGCACTTCAATGTCTCTGAGAAATAGTTAGATCTAGAATCTTAATTTCATAGATAAACATATGTGGAAAATGCAGAATTAAGCAAAGTTAAGCAAATTTCTTAGAATTTTTACTATGATAATAAAATCATATACTTCTCTTAGAAGGTAAGAATAGTCTTTCTCAACTCAGTTAGCTATGGAACTTCTGTTTATGTCATGAAGTATCTTGCTTGATTAATGATCCCTGAAACATCCTTAAGAAATACTAATTTTGAGGTTAAAAAAATAAAAAAACAACAGTGAGTTTATTTTCAATGCCATAGAACTTGAAACAAACAAAATTAACTTTCTTAATAATGTCACTTTCTGATCAAAAGTTTAATTTTTCTGTGGCCTAATGATATAGATAGGTATAGATATAGATATAGATTGACAAGAACTATTAAATCTGTATATGTATATCTCTCCATACATAAATATGTAACTATAACTATATAAAATATATAACTATATATAAATGCAAACCTCATCAATTGAGTTATATACAAAACAATTAATTAGCTTTTCAAAAATGTTTATAAGCAATATGAATATCAACACTAGAAAACTCTCATTAATGGCTGTATCCATGTTCTGAAAAAAATATTTTACAGGGAGGGGGACTGATAAGAGTCACTTTAGCTAGGGTAAAAATGTTCAATGACATATAATCTTCACTCATTTTTCCCCCAAGCTACAACTTGCTGCTACAAAGGTCAGCAGTATGGTCCTCAGCAGATTTTCTGAATGTAGAATAGGAAATTTGAAATTATTTGTTCTGTCACCTGTTCCCAATAAACCTGACATAATTTAATACGAAGACTGTTCTACTTTACCTCATGAAACTGGCAAAGAGGAGCTGGATAGAATCCTAAATTATTTATGACTTAGAAAATATGAGTTTGGGATTTTAACCTCTACTTGCTACAATTGCCTTTCTCCTCCCACCCACTAGCTAAAATCATCTGTATGCATATAATAGAAATCCTAGAGCAAAATCCCTTTTAAATCAGCAAAGGCAAATGCAAATAAGCACATACAGTGTAAATATGAATGAACTGCCATCTTTGGCTTTTAGCAAAACAATGAGAAGGCTTATCCTTTATACAGCCATTTCTTAGAATCATTGGGTTACAAAAGAAAAGAAAAGAAGAAGCATTCAAGTATGAACGTGAAATACTAAAGAAAAAGAAAAAAAAAAAGAGTATTATGCTAAGCAAAATAAACCAGTTTGAAACTAACAAGTATCACATGGTCTCACTCCTATGTGGAATATATTGAACCAAATAAACTGATGAACAAAATAGATCCAGAGACATAGAGGCATGGAACAGACTGTGGAATCTCAGAAGGAAGGTGAGGATGGGTGGGAGGGTGAGAAAAGATCAACCAAAGAATTTATATATATATTTGCATAATCTATGGACACAGACAATAGTGTGGTAAAGGCCTGGGGTAGGGGTGGGGGAGGGCTAGAAGGGGCCAATGGGGAAAAAAGGGGGACATATGTAATACTTTCAACAATAAAGATCAATAATAATAATGATAATAATAATAATTTTTAAAAAAATCCTTCAAATAGGACTACAATGTAGTGATGATAGCTACGTGCTTAGAAATTAACTTCAGGGGTAGTAAGAGGTATCTGCCAAGTATAATTTAGAGTTTCAGAAACCAAAATGGGAGTCATCTATCATAAGAGTGTCCAGGAAAAACACACTGTAACATTTCCTTGCTTTTACCTAGAATTATTGTAAGCCCATGTGCTAAAGTAATGCTATCTCTGTACATTGGAAGTTATATATGTGTTTGTCTGAAGTTTTGAAAAAAGAAATAATTATCACTTAAAAATTATAGCTTGGTTGGCCAAAACTTTTTAGAAACTGTGACAAATGGAGAGGCTTTAAGTACATTATTTGTATATTTAGGCTAGTATAATTCAACTCCAGAAACAGAATACTGAGAGGGAAGAGGCAATTTTTCAAGCAGATAGGACTGTACTCAAAAGAAAAGGTTGGTGTCCTTCTAAGCTCCCTACTGGAATAAATGACAAGGGCAGGAAAGCAAAATTCTAATATATACCAAGAAGAAGCAATATTTCATAGCTTTTCTGATAAATCTTCTCATAAATTAAAAACACAATTTTTTAGGCTTTTTTTTCAGATAAATGAAATAGTATATAAGAAGTTAGCCATGAACCTAACATCCTTCAATTTGTAAAGCACTTATCAAATTTCTTAATATGGTTTTTCATGATGCTCCTTTTTCAGCGATACTACTAGGGAAGGATGTCATGGGTGCTATTTCAGATCTGTCATGTATAATCTTCTAATCTGCCAACGTTTTGTGACTAAAAGATGAGCTCATGTACAAAGTGACAAGAGGTGATGATGAGTCTAGGCTTTTGCAAGGTTATTAAAAGTTTAAGTCCCTCCCATTGTGCAGATGCTCTCTGAATTGGGTTGGCAATTTTTATAATGACAGCTGCTGTCAGGTGAGAAGGAAAATGAATCAGTTCAACTGGGAATATTGTCAGTAACAGTTCAAGGGTGCTAGAAATAGAAGTGGTCCCAGATTGTGGAACGAATGACTTGTGTAAACTTATCAAATCTCTCTGGGAATTCTGAATGTTTCCCTCCAGTGTGCTTTAAAATCATTGCTTCTGCTGATAAGTATGCTTTCTTTACATGGAAAATGAAGTGTAAAAATTAATCAGATTAGCTGAAATAAGGAGGAGGGGAGAAACCCAGACATGTCAATCTGGAAATTTTGGCCTTGACATCTCCAAGTCTGAGAGCTCCTTATAAATTATATTACTATCATTTGCTACTATTAATAGAGATTATACCAATACTAGTATAACTGTACTACATACTTTAATGTATATATCCATAAATGCCTACAACTTTCAATGATCTCTTGGGTAATGGTCCAAATAGTCTACCATTTTATATTGGAACTTGGATAATTATTTTCTCTAGGCAAGATGGGGGGATAATTATTTTCTCTAGGAATATTTAAGGGAAATTACTCAAGATCTTAGAGCTGATTGTGATATCCAGAATGATTAAAACTAGAATTATGTCAGCCTTGGATGGGAGATGAGATCCTAGGGCATTTGTTGTGGTTGTTATTTGTGTGTTTCATTTTATTTTTGTCTTCTCAGTGTTTTTCATTTTTAATTTCTGAATTAGATTCCAATTTTTATAAAATTGGAGATTTCACATAAAAATACAAATTCTTATATATGGAATCACAAGGATCACATTTAGCCATGGTAAGAGTGAGCTTTTACTGAAGGGCTGTGGCTCTTGGAAATGCTTGCATGTCACCATAGTCCCCACCTGGCTGGTGTCACACACTTAGGTGACCTACCTGGTTTCTGTGAACATCTGAGACTGATAATTTTGCAATAGACAATGAAAAAAATCCAATGGCAATAGGTCCTTAAAGGTGAGTAGAAAACAAAACAAAGTAATAGGCAATATCTAACTGATATAACAAATTATTCAAATGTTACTTAAGGTCTGAGAGGTCTAGCAATGGAGAGCCAGACCTTTAAGCAATAATTTTTACCCAGTTACCTTTGTGGTCCCTAGAGAGTGGCTGATAAAGAAAACAGCATATCTCCATTAAGAGGTGAGAAATGGACAGGATACTCAAAAGCAACAATGACAGGGCTCAGGAAAATGTTGAATTATACAACGTGAGGGTCCTAGTGATAGATAAGAAATGATAAACAATAAAAGAAAAATGGATTTCAAGAACTAGGTCACATTGTCATTGTTGGAAAGCAGCAAATATAACTTAAAACAGAGTTTCAGAAGACACAGCTTGTTTGCTACTCACTGCCTTAGGTCAAGGTTGATGTGGGAAGCTGGCCATGAGTCCTAGCTTACAGGTAGGGTTTCAGGAAGCCACTACTGCTGTGAAGATGAGAATGGGTGCAGAGACTCAAGTCTGAGCCATAATTATTGTGTATTTCTGGAGCGGAGCTCTAGACTGTTGGTGTAGAAAACACAACTAATGGTTTTGTAACAATGACAAAACTGTCTAAGCTTGGGGATATAGAAGAGAGAGTCAAGGACAACAGTTTTGTTCAGAGGCAGTGCATATTCTTCACAGGAGCTGCACACTTTTGGTACAAGTACATGATAACTCCCTTCTGGCAAATGACTTTATTCTCAAAATGGTTTATTATAAGGTTAAGTTAAAGAAATATGTTATTCCAAGAGAGACCTTAGAATTCAAGGTAGCACTGATATTTAGTCTAGCAACCTGAGTTAGAAGGCACTTTTCCTCTTTCTAGGTCATAGAGTAAACCACTATAGTAACGTTAGACCTGAACTGAAGCTACGTGATAACTCTCTAGTGTTGTTATCTGAAATGTCCTTGAATTTACAAGGTCAGTGTCAGTTGTTGATACCATTGTAATTAGTTAGTTATTAATAACTAGAGGCCTGGTGTACAAAATTAGTGCATGGGAGGTGGGGGGTGTCCCTCAGCCCAGCCTGCACCCTCTCCAATCTGGGACCCCTCAAGGGGATGTCCGACTGCCCGTTTAGGCCTGATCCTAAACGGGCAGTCAGACATCCCTCTCACAATCCAGGACTGCTGGCTCCCAACTGCTCACCTGCCTGCCTTCCTGATTGGCCCTAACTGCTTCTGCCTGCCAGCCTGATCACCTCCTAACCACTTCCCTGCCAGCCTAATTGATTCCTAACTACACTCCCCTGCAGGCCTGGTCCCTCTCCCCCCCAATTGCCCTTCCCTGCAGGCCCAGTTACCTCCAACATCTCTCCTCTGCCAGCCTGGTCACCTCTGACTGCCCTCCCCTGCAGGCTTGATTGCTCCCAACTGCCCTCCCTTGCAGACCTGGTCCCTCCCAACTGCCTTCCCCTGCTGGCCTGATCACTCACATATGCCCTCCCTTGCAGGCATGGTCCCTCCCAACTACCCTCCCCTGTTGGCCATCTTGTGGTGGCCATCTTTGACCACATGGGGACAGCCATGTTGTGTGTTGGAGTGATGGTCAATTTGCATATTACTCTTTTATTAGATAGGATAGAGGCTTGGTGCACGGGTGGGGGCCAGCTGGTTTGCCCTGAAGGGTGTCCTGGATCAGGGTGGGGGTTCCCTTGGGGCGTGGGGTGGCCTGGGCAAGGGGCTTGTGGTGGTTTGCAGGCTTGTCACGCCCCCTGGTTACCCAAGCAGAGGCCCTGGTATCTGGGATTTATTTATTTTCTATAATTGAAACTTTGTAGCCTTGGGTGGAGGCCTGGGCCTGCCAGAGTGTGCGGAAAGTTTGGTTTCCTCCATTGCAGGGGAAACCCAAGCCTCATGCTCTCTTTGTGGCCGTAGCCATCTTGGTTGGATTAATTTGCATACTCACTCCTGATTGGATGGTGGACATGGCTTTGTGGTGTAGCAGAGGTATGGTCAATTTGCATATTACCCTTTTATTAGATAGGATAGGACAGTGGTCAGCAAACTGCGGCTCGCGAGCCTCAGTTTGCCGACTACTGGGATAGGAAAAGAGCAAAGGGGGAAGGCCAGGCATTATAGGTATTCCTTTTGGGCAGCTTCACCAGGAAACTGTGGCTTTCACATTTCCCAGAGAACCACCAGAATCACCAGCGGATGGGGTCCAACAAAGGAGAGAGAGACCCAGGTACAGTGAAATTGGAGTAACTAGAAAAGGTTTCTGTCAGTCACACCTGGGAACAGAGATCATTGGTCAGAATGGGTGTGGCCACAGCAAACCCATGAATATTTGGGAATACATAATCCCCTAAACAAAGGAGTTCACTCTCACTGCTCTTGGCTCTCTTGTGTGACTCTTGGCTCTCTTGCTTCCATCCATATGGTCCAGGGCCATGTGGACCTTACACATAGTAGACTGATGGACTGCAGCAGGAAACAAACTAAGCTAGCCTAATGCTGGACCAGACTCAGCTCCAACATGGAAAGGAAATTCTGGATACTGGCTCTTATTTTAGCTCTACTGAAGGCCCAGCTACACATCTATGACTGGCCTAAGGAAAATGGGACCTTGGAAACTCAGGGGTTTGATTCCACAAAAATAAAGCTTTCTATGATATTTCATCTTACCTTGTAAGTCTTAGAAAATCTTTTCCACTGGACATTGCAAAAAATCCACTCCCAGGAGCAACAGGTAGGGGTAAGGGCCTCTCCCCACTGGTAACAATATGAAGACCTGGTCATTAAGCTATGTCCTTTGTTTACATTGACATTTTACCAATGTTATCACTTAAGAAGGAATCTCTCTAGCAACTGAGTCAATGCAGCCATTAAAGGGAGCATCAGAGAACAGAACTGCAGAATAATATCTGGATGCACTGGGATAAAACATTGGGAGCTTCACTTCCTCACATGTAAAATAAACATAATATTCACTATCTATTGTTAGGGTTGTTAGGAAGATTACTTGCATAATCCATATAGAGTGTTCAGATATAATTTTCATTAAATAAATATTTTTAATTTAATAAATCTTTATGGTTAATATTATTACAATTGTTCCTCATATTTCCCTCCATAGCTCCCCTCCACCTGGTTGCCACCCCACCCTCTGCCCTTGCCTCTCCCCCACTGTCCTCATCCATAGGTGTATGATTTTTTTCCAGACTCTTCCCACACCCCCATACCCCTTTCCCCCTGAGAATTGTCAGTCCACTCCCTTTCTATGCCCCTGATTCTATTATATTCACCAGCTTATTATTTTTAATTCATTTGATTTTTAGATTCACTTGATATGTATTTGTTGTTAATAATTTTTACCTTTACTTTTTCTTCTTCTTCCTCTTCTTAAAGAATAACTTTCAGCATTTCGTATAATACTGGTTTGGTGGTGATGAACTCCTTTAGCTTTTTCTTATCTATGAAGCACTTTATCTGACCTTCAATTCTGAATGATAGCTTTGCTGTGTAGAGTAATCTTGGCTGTAGGTCCTTGCTATTCATCACTTTGAATATTTCTTGCCACTCCCTTCTGGCCTGCAGTTTCTGTTGAGAAATCAGCTGACAATTATTTGGGTGCTCCCTTGTAAGTAATGAACTGTTTTTGTCTTGCTGCTTTTAATATTCTCTCTTTGTCTTTTGCTCTTGGCATTTTAATTATGATGTGTCTTGGTGTGGTCCTCTTTGGATTCCTTTTGTTTGGGGTTCTCTGCACTTCCTGTACTTGTAAGTCTATTTCTTTCACCAGGTGGGGGAAGTTTTTGGTCATTATTTCTTCAAATAGGTTTTCAGTATCTTGCTCTCTCTCTTCTTCTGGCACCCCCATTCTGAGGTTGGTATGCTTGAAGTTGTCCTAGAGGCTCCTTACACTATCTTCAAATTTTTGGATTATTTTCTCTTTTTGCCTTTCTGGATGAGTGTTTTTTGCTTCTATGTATTTCAATTCTTTGACTTGATTCTTGCGGTCCTCTAGTCTGCTGTTAGATCCCTGTATAATATTTTTTATTTCAGTTAGTGTATGCTTACTTTCTAGTTGGTCCTTTTTCATATCCTCGAGGGTCTCGCTAAATTTATCGGCCTTTTTCTTGAAAAACCTTATAACTGGTTTTGAACTCTATATCCAGTCATTTGCTTTCCTCCATTTCTTTCATTTGTGATCTGTTTCTTTGTCTCCGCATTTTTGCTGCTTCCCTGACTTGGCAGGGTAGCTTTGTGTGCTAGGTGTCCTATAGGGCCCAGTGGCTCAGCCTCCCCAGTTACCTGAGGTAGACACTCTTGGTGCACCCCTTTGTGGGCTGTGTGTACAGTCTTGTTGTAGTTAAGTCTTGATTGTTGTTGGTATCAGTGGGAGGAATTGACCTCCAGGCCAACTGGCTGTGAGGATCAGCTGTGTCTATGCTGGGAGAAATTCTGTGCTGGAGATACCCTTATGAGACAAGACTTGCAAAATTGCAAAAGCCTCTGTGCTCAGCTTGGATGGGGCAGAGCCTTAGGGTGGAGCAGACAGCCTTGGCTTCCCATCATCCCTGCCCTATGAGGCCCTGGGTCTCAGTGTCCCTCGGTAATAGCTGCAATCACCTCCGAGAGAAAGCTGCCCTTGAGTTTTTCCCACTGCCAGACAGTCCAGTTTCTCCCCAAATGAGTCTGGGTTCCCAGATTTTCACCCAGAACTGGAGTTCAGCACAGTTGGGAGCTTCTGTCTCCCTCCTGCTTGCAAAAGCCAGTGGTGCACTCAGCAGTCAGTCCTCTCCACTCATGCTCCTGCACGCACCTCTGGACCTCTGCCTTTCGCAGCTCCCCTGAGTCTCCGTGTGCTTTCCTCTTTTCCTGACAGTCCAGATTCCCCCCGTATGATTCTGGGTCCCCAGAGTCTTCCCAGAACTGGAGTTCAGTGAAGTTGGGAACTTCCGTCTCCCTCCTGCTTGAGAAAGCCAGCCAGGCACTCAGCCACCTGTCCTCTCCATGTGCGCATCTCTGAACCTCAGCTTTTTGCAGCTCCTCTGAGTCTCCGTGTGCTTTTCCCTTTCCTTCTAGTTATGGAATTTCCACTCAGCCAGCTTTCCTGTGATTCTGGATGATGTCCATTATGTCTTTTAGTTGTAGTTTTGAAATTATTGTGCGAGGCAGCAGTTTAGGTGTTTCTCTATGCTGCCATCTTGGTTTCTCCCACTAAATAAATATTGATAAAAATGATGATGATGATGAAGATGCTGATGGTGGCAATCAGGTGGACCACATTAGGAAGAACACTAAATTTTACACTGCCTGGAATACAATGAAGCATTTTGAAGATTGGATTCCAGCAATTATTCTAGTTGCTAGATCAGGCCAGGTGGATATATGATTTCTCCTGACTAATTCTATTTATTCTTCTAGTCTCCAGTTTGGTGCCACTTCTGGGAAACATTTCCTGACACCCTAAACTGAATCAGTTCTCCAGCTTTCTGTGCCCATGATATTCTGTCATTCCCATAGCACTTTTTATGACTCATTGTGAGGAACTATTTAATTCTCTAACTCTGTATCAATAAACTATAAACTCTATGAAAGTTGGGACCATTATAATTTATGATCTATATCAAGTACAGCACTAAGCAGATAAGAGGTGTTCAATAAATACTTGCCTAATATATGAATACAATAACATATTGATTGGCATAGTAAACCGACTCACTCATCTCCAAACTCAGGTTAGAGTTCCATAAGTAAAGGCATCAGACATAAACCAGCAGCATTCAGAACTGATATGAAATTTTCAACTTAAATCCATTCTGAAAGTATTATAAAGTAAAAGTATAAGGCTGTTGGTAATTATATAAATCCAAAACTAATTTGAGGAACATGTTTAGAAACTTTCCATGTTTATAAATAAAACAGATGATAACTTATGTATTGAAAGGGTAGGAACATTTTCCAGTCCTGGAATAAGGCAATGTTTACATGCACTACATTACAACACTTAATTATTCATTCACACCGCAACTCTTAGAGTAACTCCTTTCCTAGATTTGGAGGATGCAATAGGGAACAGGGAACGTGATAAATATGGTTCTTTGTTTCCATGGAGATTATATTTAGGAGATGAAGAGAGAAAACAAAAGAAAACAAGCAAAAGTCAGCTGCCTGTGTTCTACCCGAGGCCACCCACCATGAGCTACAAAGTGATGTACAGATGGCTGCTACTTGTGCTGGGTTTGGAGGTGCCCAGGCGAGGCCAAGCTGCAAACCAAGGCCAGCTGTTGCAAGTGCTGGGCCTGGGGCCACTTATCAAGTGGTACAAGGCACACTGGGGCCAGATTCTGCTTGTTTGAGAGATTTCAGGAGAGTCTGAATTGTGAGCCAGGAGGCCATTCATAAGGAAAAGCCACTAAAAACAGCTTGGCTATGCCCACAAGTTGGGTGGGACAGGGTCTCGGGAAATCCCCAGGACTGGGCTTTAACAATAATGTGGGTGGACTGAGAGGTATTATGCTAAGGGAAATGAGCCAGTCAGAGAAAACAAGTACCATATGATTTCTCTCATGTATGGAATCTAATGAAAGAAATAAACAAAATAGAAACAGATTCATAGACACAGAGAACAGACTGACAGCTATCAGAGGGGAACAGGGTTGAGGGTCTGGGTGAAAAAGGTGAAGGGATTAAACAAAACAAATCAACAACAACAACAACAACAAAAACCCACATGTCATAGACACAGACAACAGTAAGACAACAGTTTAGTGATTACCAGAGGGGAAGTGAATGGGGAGAGGTAGAAAAGTGTATAGTGGGGATATATGGTGATGGAAGGAGACTTTATTTGGGGTGGTAAACACACTGTAAAATATACAGATGATATATTATGGAATTGTATACATGAAACCTATATAATTATATTAATCAATTTCAACCCCGATACATTCAATGTTTCAAAAATCAATAAAAAAAAGAGAGAAAAAAAAAGAAAAAAGACCAACCAAATGAAATGTCAGATATTGAAAGGTACCACAGAAGAATATAATAGTGGGTAACGGGATGCAGAGGTAATTCATCACTGGGAGGTAATGAATAAGGGTTACTTTAGATTAGATTGTCATGGAGGCCTCTCTGAGGAAATTTCTTCTTATTTCAGAGATGAACAATGAGAGGTTTCTAGCACTGAGAAGATCTGGGGGATACCAACTAGACAAAAGAAACAACATGATAAAGGCTCTAAGAAGGGAGTCTTTGTGACATAAGCAAAGGACCAGGAAAGGAAAGGAGTCTAGAGCAAGAGGGGGAAAAAGGGAGAGTGGAGTGAGATGATGTCAGAGAAGGAGGATGATCTAGATCCTGTAGCTTATGTGCAGCATAGCAATTAGGATGTTATTCTGATTCCAGTGGAAATCCATGTTGTTGTTTTTTCTAGCATCCTTTAGGTTATAAAAAAAATAATGGCCATTTTAAGGAGAACATATGAATTATGTTATGAATGCTGAGTGAATGCACACATTATATATAAACTTCAGACATCATTAATAATGATGTTGCTAGAGATTTTGCCTTTTTTTTCATTGCTACATAATGATTTCAAAATCCTTCTGGCTGAATATTACAGTCCAATTGTTCTCTATTCTTCAATATCCCCAAAATGATTTCTGTTGACAGATCAATGAAAATAACCTTAATTAAGGCAGTGGGAGGTCCATTTCACATCAAAGACAGCTAATTTATATCAGGACTAAAAAATACCAAACTACAGAAAAGTCTTCTGTAATAACTCTAGTTGATGTAGTCCCATCACACAAATCATCCCACAGAGGCAGCAAGGTCATTCACGGACAATTTCCTAAGATGTTCCCTCAGAGCCTGAACCCCTCCATGCAAAATGTGACCTGTCACTTTTTTTTTCCTTTTTGTTTGCAACTGATTGAAATTCAGATGGAAGAAACTTAAATTACATGATGTGTTTTTTTGGGGGTAGGGGGGTGTTCTGATTTCATTTGTTTTCTCACCAGAATACTTTGGGGATGCACTTAGATGTTACCTTCTATTCTCCTTGTAACGTGTCGCCAGGGTGAAGCTATAATTGATGCTGACTCTCACGCTGGCTGTGACTTATTGTCCACTGCAGAGTTTAGCTCACAGCATTTGGCCATTTGTTATAAATCCATACACAGTTTCACAAGTAAGTATCCTTGGTGTCTCCTTATGCTATTACCTTTAAATGCCTATAACAAGCACTGACAATTCTGGCTTATGTGGAAATTTTAGCCAGCTTCTTGGTTCTCATTATTATTTTGAGCTCATAAATAAACAATGGATTGTATGTCCCACCAGTTATTTCACAATAAATCATGTTCTTTTTTTTTTCCTCTCTGAATGGAAGTGTTTCTGTATACTCTGTTCTGTGCTAGGTACTGGTTGGTAAAAGTTGAATAAGGAATGGTTGCCTCTTTTAAGACAAGGGTAGGGAATGCCTGTCCCATGAACCATATAAGGCCTGCAAAATCATTTGTTCTGGTCCTGCCAAGGCCCTCAGGGTAAATTAATTGTTTGGCCAAATATAGCAGGCTAATTTTTAACTTGATAATTTTGTATGGCCCACAAAAAATGTTATAAATAGCCAAATGGCCCTTGGCAGACAAGAGGTTCCCCACCCCTGTTTTAAGGGTAGTAAGGAAGACAACAATTTAATCAACAATTACATGTTATATATGGGAACTAGGTCCGGTAAGAGACTTTAACCCCTTCCTCTGGCTTCCTTCCTCACACAGCAGTGGAATCTAAATTATCAGAAGCTTCAACAGAACTTTGAAGGATAAATAGAATTAATTATATGAAGAAGGAATGTCTTCCATACATGGGGAGGTAGACAGAATTGGAGACTGTGAAGACTGTAGGAGGAAGACTAGGTCTACTCACTGAGTCAGAAGGGAAGAAGGAAAGGTTATAGGTAAAGAGATGAATACTGGTCAATTGTTGGAGGAGTTGGGGTGCCCACAATTATCCCAGAAAGTATGAGGTTAGATTATGCATATAAAGAGAGGGAGTTGGATTAGGGAGGTTGTGAAGAAGAAAGACTGTTTTATGGCCAGCATGGGAACTAGGAGATTAGAAGTTTAGACTGGAAACTGCAAGTTAATAGTTTATCAGAAAATTCCAAGGTCAGGGCCCTGAAAGTTTTGATGGAAAAAGTAATTTTACTTACATTATATACTAAAATAATTATATTTTGGGATGAATTAACACAGTTGGCTGTTTGTACCACATGAATAAAATGGAATTGGTGAACAAAACAAACAAACAAAAAACAATGCTTGCATGTATTAGAGATGTCAGTGATTCTGTGATTCATTGGTAACAACTTATACAATTTCTCCACATGAGATTTCACTCCATAAACCCCATTCTGATTCATCCTTCCACTCAGCCTTCCCCACCCCTACCATTTCCAGAATACCCAACCTATCTGACCACCAGCTCTTAGTTCTAACATGGCTCCTTCCAAACCAATACCAGATAGTTTGGACATTAAATTGTTATGTACTTATCAAGATAATAAATGCATTATAGGAGAGAAATGTTCTCTCAATTTATGTTTCCTTTTTGTTTCCCCCATAGGACAATTCTCAACCAAGCTGTATATTAAAATATACTGTTGCCTTGTCTCCACAGCTAAACATTAAATCATAATTCTCTAGAAGTGAAGACTGGGCAGCGGTGATTTGGGAAAATTCTACGGGTAATTTTAATGTGCAGCTATATCAACCCAGTGTTAGTACCTAGTTGGCACTCAGAGAAAAGTACTGTTTCAGAAGCCTTTGTACATAAGAAGAAAACTAGCCAATTTAATATCAGTCAAACTGTAAAAGCACAAACATCCCAATTTTTTGCTCCTCTTGCAGGGGAGGGTCAATGTCCCTAAAATCACAGATGATGTTTTAAAGCTAGGTATTATCAACAACGGTGCACTTTAAATAAAGCTTATTTGCTGGGACACTCAACCATGTTGTCAATCTGACCATTACATGCATCTAATTAATGAACAAGATGAGAAAGGAAGGGTTCTACTGAACTGTAATCTTCTCCGGCCATTTTCTAAAATGAATAAAAGGTAACAAAAGCAATTACATTGAAACAATGCTCTGACCTCAATAATCACAGGTTGAAAATACTTTTATCTGGCAAAACCATTAGGAGAACCTATGAACGAGGTGAAAATCAGCTTCTCTGCCTTTTGGATGACAGTAACCCAGCAGGACTGCAAAAGAGGAGCCTTAGTAAATCTCCTTCACATCCTACAATTCCTGCTTCTTCACAGAGTAACTCTTTGGACTCCTGGTTTCAGAACTTTCTGTTTTCAACCCAGAATACAATAGTACAACCATCTACCCAGCTTTTATGATCATTATACTTTTCACTAGGATGTGAACCCATTAGAAATACACCAAGGTATGTTCCATTTATAGGATTATGAACTAATTTTGTTACTGATGATTTCTAACATGTCATGGAATGAACTAGGCATTTAAAGGAAAGACAAAGAGCAAAATGGCTTTAGCTCATCATTTATTACCTCAGGGCCTCATGATACCTTTTCTCTTTTCACCCCCTGTATTAATAGCATCCCTGCTACTTATCTCACAATAACACAAAACTCATTCAGCCCTGTTATTTCTGGAAAACTGTGCTTCTGAGAGTTCTCTTTATCATGTCTTTCTTTCTCTCTCTCTCAGCTAGCTAACATCAAGAAATTATAGAATCATTTAAAATAAGTTCAAATTCTAAAATAATCACAAGATAACATTACACATAATTTAGGAAACAAAGAGGAACATTTTGTATAAATTCACCATGCTGATAAAGCATGCATCATCATTTGGGTGGTATTTCTTTTTGTCTTTGTATCATATTCATGAATAATTCAATATACCTTTGCAACTGAGCCTCCTTTCCTAACAATCTTCACCTGCCCCCTCCCCATAACCCTAAGTCACACAGCTGGTTAATTATGGAAATAAAACTCTAATCAAGTTCAGTTTGACTCTTAATTTGCCATTTCCGACCCCCTCACCCTGCATTTTCAGCACCTGATGATGCCTTTGGAGTTACAACAGGCATTGTAAGCTTGTTTAGAGGTTCAACCTGAGGACAATCAGCAAATCGTTTCCCTATCCTAAAGAATGATCTTTTCAGTTAGGCAAGTTTGTCTTAGTCCCAAATCTGTAGCTGCAAGAGGGACACATATGATCATGGAGAGGGTTGACTGCACCGTCTCTACTGTCTGGTAAGTACAGGAAACTGCTAAGCAATGGCATAACAGATGTAGTGCCCATCCATGGCTTAGGAGGTGAAATGGATGTGACAGTGTAGTCACCCTACACCCGTGGTCGGCAAACTGCGGCTCGCGAGCCACATGCGGCTCTTTGGCCCCTTGAGTGTGGCTCTTCCACAAAATACCACAGCCTGGGTGAATCTATTTTGAAGAAGTGGCATTAGAAGAAGTTTAAGTTTAAAAAAATTTGGCTCTCAAAAGAAATTTAAATTGTTGTACTGTTGATATTTGGCTCTGTTGACTAATGAGTTTGCCGACCACTGCCCTAACCAATGATTTCATCAGAGAAAAGTTCTTCTGAATCCTGTGGCACTAAAGTTCATCCAGAAAAGAGAGCTCAGGTAATCCCATTGGGTAATTCGATGTGCTGAACTAGACACAGATGTATTGAAAAACCTGAACACTGAGGAAGGTGAGTCTACCAAGAAAGTACACTAAGGCCTGGGTAGTGTTGCTCTGTGGTTGAGCGTCGACCTATGAACCAGGAGGTCACCAGTTTGAATCCCAGTGAGGGCACATGCCAGGATTGTGGGCTTGATCCCCAGTGGGGGCGTGGGGGAGGCTGCAGGAGGAGGCTGGTCGATGATTTTCTCTCATCATTGATGTTTTTATCTCTGTCCCTTTCTCTTCCTCTCTGAAATCATTATATACATACATACATATACACACACACACACACACACACACACACACACACACACACACACATAATATGCTAATTAGACCAGATGTCCTTCTGGACGAAGCCAGGGCTGCGAGAGAAGCCCAGGTCCCGGTTGCCTGCCGGCGGCTGGAGGGAAACCTAGATTCCGGGTGCCAGAGGGAAGCTGGTGCTGGCAGCTGGGGGAAGGAAGGCCTACTCTTGCATGAATTTTGTGCCTCGGGCCCCTAGTGTGTGTGTGTGTGTGTGTGTGTGTGTGTGTGTATGTATGTATATAATGATTTCAGAGAGGAAGAGAAAGGGACAGAGATACACACACACACACACACACACACACACACACACACACACACACAAGCAAGTACACTGAGGTCTACAACTACATAGATTAAAAAAAAAAAAGGATATTCCTACCAGAAACTAAGTGCAAGGACCATCGTGCAAGAGCTGAAAGATGGAGAGGGAGCACACAGTAGGTACTATAATCATAAAAGAGAAACTAGATACTGGCCAAATCAGTGCCAAAACAGGGAGAAAGAATGAGTAATACGGAAGCTTCTCTCACTCTGGTACTCTCAATCTCCTATCAGTGTCTGTCAGTTGAAAGTAGCAAGAAAGAAATCATTGGGTGAATGAACAGAAAGGGAAATGGGTTTGAGAGCAAATAGGCAAGTGATTGACCCAACTTCCAATACACTTGTGATGTAATTCTGAAAATAAAGTGTTCAAAGAAAATCAAATACTTATTATCTTTATTTAATAACATCCAAAGGTATATATTGCTTGTTCATTCCAATGATTATTACCATGGTCATTCTAACTCTATCATTAATATATATTTTTTAAAGTTGGCCTGTATACAAATTCACTTTGACTAACCATGGTCAACTTAATGGCAAGTGGGGCCATCAAAAGTTTCCATTCACATAGCCCTGTCTCTTATCACTTTAAAAATTACTGAATAAGACACCTATGTTAAATCTCCCTTAGGTGATCTCTAGATAATTCAACTCTTTCACCAAACTATATCTTATATTTAATGTACTATGAATAAAATTTAATTCTTATATTATGATGTGTAACTGTATTCCCCAATTTGCCGATTCAATTAAAATTTTATGTGTGCTATTGTGTTCATTAATTCTTCATAAACATTTTATTTCCATTAATAAGCTCTTTGTAGATAGAAAAGAATATGAATATGTCCATTAGTACCAATAGCACCTAATCTAGTACTATGCATCTAGTGATGAATGTTAAGGTTAATTAAATATACCTTCCTTTTTTTCTATCACACATTACATTAAAATTCATAGCCTGTATGGGAGATGACCTAGTACACAGGAAAAAGACATCATAAAATATTATTAAAATAATAAAATGATATTAGGAAAAATTATTATTCTAGGTTGATTACTTAACAAAATACTAATAGTTATTATAATCATAATAATAACATGTTCTACAGAAGAGTTCTGTGAAATGCAAGTCCACTATTGTTAAATGAATGTTAAGTGTTTTTATTATCGTTATGTAATCCTGATAACTTGTATGATGACTATGTGCATTCCTATTTTACATATGTGCAAGAGGAAGGTATAGCAATTTAAATAAATTTCCTTAGATCAAATAACTAATAAATTGTAGCACCAGTTTGAGAACTTTAATCTGTGACTTTATTTGAAAATATATGAAAAATATGTGACTGGTGCAAAAATTAAGTTGGTTAGTGTAAATATTATATCAGGTCTAATTTACTTCAATAAAATTATTTATCCAATCTTTCCCTTGGATACAAAAAGGCTTTTTAAATCTAATTTGTGCACTTAGTCTTTGAGAGTAAAGACAAAATAATATATTAGATATGAGTAGTTTCCACACAAGTAATCATATTTCTTTGTACCCACTCATCATATAATGAACTTCACTAGAAATACAGAATATATACTCTTTGAAGATTTTGATCTTTCAAAATCTTTGAATCTTGAGCTTTGACTCAAGTTTGCAAATTGATTTAGTAATCAAATTTAAGTTAATCATTCTGAATCAGTGACATAGCAATTCTCGTCAACACTAATTAACACCTGCAAATGATACTAGGAAATGAAAACACTGATAGGTCATTCTGTCAAAAATAAAATTCTTAAATGTAATTTTTATTTTCTTTTAAATACCGTCAACATCAACTTTATTTTGCGAAATAGGAACATGTTGTCTCGCTAACACTTAAGATACACTGCCAATCTGATATCTAAGTGGACAGTGCAGACTTCTTGTCAAAAGCAGCAGCTTCAGAGTTAGCTTCTTAACTCATTGTGTCACCTTGTCATGTCCTTTAATCTTTTGTGGCCTCAGCTTCCTCATCTACAAAACGGACATGCTGATAACAGCACCTATCTCATAGCGTTGTCATTAAGAACAAATTAAATAATATATATTAAGCACATAAAGGAGGGCCTGGAACATGGTACACATTCAACAATGTTAGCTGCTATTATTAAACTCTACAATAATTTGAAACCAGGCCCTACATTATCTTCCAATAACAAAAGATGAGAAATATTTCATCAGGAGCTGTCCTTTCTCAGTAAATGCTGAGGTCTATAGCATCCAACCTCAGGACTCTAACAACCCATGTGGGACTAATGGGATAGGCTGATTTATCCTCTGCTCTTACCTGCCAGCTAGCTTCAGTTCAGATATGCTAGAGTCTTAAGGGTTGTTGGGAAGATGTAATCTATTCTTTGTTTGATGGAAATCTAGCAGAGATAAAAAGGCTTTACTTCATCTATCCTAGTTGGAAAGATATAGAAGACACAGGGACTAAATGTGAAATTGAAATATAAATTGGCCATTCAGTCCCTGCAATAAAAGGCTAGGTCCTGAGCCCTAGAGAAAGCAATGAAGGGGACTCAGTACCACATGGTGTCTATAGTTACAACACTGTACTATGTCAAAAAAGAAAGGTTAAGAAGGTAGATCTCATTTTAAGTGTTCACATCAGAAGGAAGTACTTCCTTAAATTAAAGAGATGTTGTGCTGTTTGGAATCCTAAAGAGGCAGTCTCTCCTCTTTATTCCAGGGTAACAGTTTTCTGTGAGATAGCCTCATAATGTGTTCTTTTATTAAATAATCTGGAGTCTGGGTTCTTTGAATTAAATCAAACCAAAGTTCCTATGTAATTCATTGGCTTGTGTTATATCCAGTAACTTTCCAAATGTCTCTTTTTCATAATCTGATAAGGACTAACCATATATCCCAGATGTGAATTAATGTAGTCCATTTTGAATTGCTACTACTTTATCATTTAACATAAGCAAACTTTATGTTTTAACAATAAGAGTCCATCATTGAATAACATGTTCCAAAAGACTCATTTTAAGAGGAGGGAAAATGCTAGGAAAGAGAAAAAGGTGGTTGCAGAAGGTTTTGAAGGGAATGAAATCAGGAGAAAAGCAATCACTCCTAAAACCTGTGGCCTGTCCAAGTAGAAAGGTGTTTTAAATGATTCATTAATGAGAACAGTAGCTTGCCCCAAAGTATACTTCAAAGATACGGGGTACAATTAGGCACTTCTATGCTGAGATGCATGACTTGCCTTTAAGAAAATGTCATGGACTAATTAGGAGATAGTCTAACACTGTATCTTCAACAAGGTAGAATTATGACCTATTTTTTAACTATTCTTGACATCTCACCATTAAAAACCAATTGGCTTATCCTATCATACTTAAAGCAGAAATGAACTGAAGCCTTGCTTTTGAGGTAAAACTTGTGCTGAACTCCTGTCATTTTCATTTGAAACGTCTATGAGGCCCTTTTTATTCATCCCAGTGGGAAATGGCTTCAGAACTGGCTAAACATCCAGACTTTCCTTTTTTGTCATTTAATTGAACTTGGGTTGGTCTAGTTTCTTTGGGATGACTGATTTTCATTGCCCCTGCCGAACAATGTCAATTACAGTAAAACCTCTTACATTTTTCACTGCTCATGCAATCTTGATTAATGAAAGTTTGAAATAATGCATAAATATCATTTGCATTCAGAATTACTGTTGCTAATGGCGCCATCAGCAAATTTTCCGTCAGCTATAAGATCCCCCGCCACATACATTATTTGATCTCTGGTCCTATTCCTTGTCAGGTTGCATGCCTACTGTTGGAGCTGGGCATTACATAAAAAGGAGAATTTTCTATTCCTTGTAGAAAAGTTGAAGACTACAGTGTTTTGAAAAACCTTCCCACTACAATAGAGATAGGACTTAGATAAACTAGAAAACATGATTAGTAAAGCATTTCTGGGATTTCAAAAAGGTAATGGAAAACTTCCCGGACCAAGAGTGAGGTGAAATATGCTTGACAGCATTGCCAGACTATGAGATGGAAAACTCGGGTGGATTTGGCTCAAAATATATAGATATTTTTAAATAAACTAGAGTATATATATATATATATATATATATATATATATATACTCCAGGACATATGTTCAGGTTGCAGGATTTTTTCCATAGAGCAACTTGAAGGCAAGGCTAACAAAGTATTTCTTAAGAGAAATAATAATGAGCTTATTACAAGACATATGTGATATATTTGTAAATAGCAGTCTTCAGTGAAGATGTCTTCCTTGAAGTTAGCTTTTCACCTAAACAGGTAAAGCTGAGCCCCCTGGCTTTGTATTTTCTATTTGAAAGGGTTACCATGTGACTTGAACACAGAAATTAGCCCTGTTACTGCAGGCAAGTTTCAGAGGATTTCACACTTACGCGTGCATCGTGATCACTTAAAGAGACTTTTGAAAAAATGGGAGAGCACATCATTAGGTCAATGAATCAGGATTTCCAAAAAAAGTTCAATACTGGTACCCAGACACTGATTGCATTCTTAAAACACACACATACACACACACACACACACACACACACACACACACACTCTCACTCACACACATAACCGTCAGGACGGGCCAGCGTGGTTCAGTGGTTGAGTGTTGACCTATGAACCAGGAGGTCCTGGAGCAATTTCTGGCCAGGACATATGTTCAGGTTGCAGGATTTTATTCCCATTGGAGAGCATGCAAGAGGCAGCCAATCCATGATTTTCTCTCATCATTGATGTTTCTATCTCTCCCTCCCCCTTCCTTTCTGAAGTTAAAAAAAAAAAAAAGGAGAAACCAAGATGGTGGCATAGGTAAGTGCCTAAAACACTGCCTCGCACAACAATTTCAAAACTACAACTAAAAGATAGAACAGACACCATCCAGAACCACAGGAAAGCTGGCTGAGTGGAAATTCTACAACTAGAAGGAAAGAGAAAAGCTCACGGAGATTTGGAGGAACAGCAAAGGGTTGAGGTACGGCAAAGGGTCTTTGTGCGCACAGAGAGGAAGGGCGGCTGAGAGCCTGGCTGACTTTCTCTGGTGGGAGGGGAAAGGAAGCCCCCGACTGCACTGAACCACAGTTCCAACTGCACTGAACCCCAGTTTTGGATGAAACCCCGTGGATCCAGGCTCATAGGGGGAGTCTGGACTGTCAGAGAGAAAGGCACTCAGAGACTCAGAGACCTGGGGGAGAGCCGGGGAAGCCCCGGCGGGTAGGGGTCTGGAAGTGCGCGCCCACGAGTGTGCACAAAGACTGCAGAGGTTGCCACAGGTTTTCCCTAGCAGAAGGGAGTTGGAAGCTCCTGAATGTACTGAACCCCAGTTCTGACTGCACTGAACCCCAGTTTCAGGAAAGCCCCTGGGGACCCACGCTCTTGCAGGGGGAATCTGGACTCTTGGGCGGAGGCTCTGGAGGCAGGGAATCCAGAGGTCTGGAGGCATGCATGTGCAAGGTCAGGGCTGAAGGGAAGCCAAGACTGTCTGCTCCGCCCTGAGACTCCGCCCCATCCAAGCTGAACACAGAGGCTTTTGCAATTTGGCAAGTCTAATCCTATAAGATGTCTCCTGCACCAAACTTCTCCCAGTGTAGACACAGCTGATCCTCACAGCCAACGGGCCTGGAGGTCAATTCCTCCCAGTGATACCAACAACAATCAAGACTTAACTAAACAAGGCTTTACACACAGTCCACAAAGGGGTGCACCAATAGTGTCCACCTCAGGTAACTGGGAGGCCGACCCACTGGGCCATATAGGAAACCTAGCACACAAAGCTACCCTACCAACTCAGGGAAGCCATGAAAATGCGGCAACAAAGAAACAGATCACAAACGAAAGAAATGGAGGAAAACAAACAACTGGATATAGAATTCAAAACCACGGTTACAAGGCTTTTCAAGAATATCCTAGAAAAGGTCGATAAATATAATGAGACCCTCGAAGATATGAAAAAGGACCAACTAGAAATTAAACATACACTGACTGAAATAAAAAATATTATACAGAGACCCAACAACAGACTAAAGGAATGCAAGAATCAAGTCAAAGAGTTGAAATACAAAGAAGCAAAAAACACTCAACCGAAAAAGAAAAACGAAAAAAAAATCCAAAAACTTGAAGATAGTGTAAGAAGCCTCTGGGACAACTTCAAGCATACCAACATCAGAATTACGGGGGTGCCGAAGAAGAGAGAGAGCAAGATACTGAAAACCTATTTGAAGAAATAATGACCAAAAACTTCCCCCACCTGGTGAAAGAAATAGACTTACAAGTCCAGGAAGGGCACAGAACCCCAAACAAAAGGAATCCAAAGAGGACCACACCAGGACACATCATAATTAAAATGCTAAGAGCAAAAGACAAAGAGAGAATATTAAAAGCAGCTAGACAAAAACAGTTAGTTACTTACAAGGGAGCACCCATATGATTGTCAGCTGATTTCTCAACAGAAACTATGCAGGACAGACGGGAGTGTCAAGAAATATTCAAAGTCATGAATAGCAAGAACCTACAACCAAGATTACTCTACCCAGCAAAGTTATCATTCAGAATTGAAGGGCAGATAGAGAGCTTCATAGAAAAGAAAAAAGCTAAAGGAGTTCATCACCACCACACCAGTATTATATGAAATGCTGAAAGTTATTCTTTAAGAAGAGGAAGAAGAAAAAAGTAAAGATAAAAATTATGACCAACAAATATGTATCTATCAACAAGTGAACCTATAAATCAAGCGAATTAAAAACCTGAGGAACAGAATAAACTGGTGAATATAATAGAATCGGGGGCATAGAAAGGGAGTGGACTGATAATTCTCAGGGGGAAAGAGGAATGGGTGTTGCAGGAAGAGACTGGACAAAAGTCATACGCCTATGGATAAGGACAGTGGGGGGGAGGTAAGGGCAGAAGGTGGGGTGGGAACCGGGTTGAGGGGAGTTATGGGGGGAAAAAAGAGAAACAATTGTAATAATCTGAATAAAGATTTATTTTAAAAAAATTCTTCAGGTGACTTTGATGCCCAAAGATTCTTGTTAACCATCTTATCCTTTGATTAAGAAGAGTCTTGTTTACTTTACCAGCTTACTTTAGGTACCATAATTTTGAAGTCAGCCTATTAGAAATATTAATATTTAATGATATCTACCTTGATTACATATAGTCACTCAGTTATATTAATTGAGAATAACTTTGTAAACATCACCAAATGAACTATATATATTTATTAACTCTTTAGTTTGAAGATACTTTACAAATAATACAAATTACGATTCGAGAATTGAAGTCAAATTACCCCTCACTTATGCTAGAGCTAGAAGTGTCAAGGCAACCGTGAGTGCCTGTTTTGGGGCTCACATTGTATCAATTGTCACATCATGGCTGTGCTGGAAGGAGAAGAGAGAGAGAGAAAGAATTAAGATCCTATTTGACAAAATAATGACAGAAAACATCCCTAACTTGGTAAAAGAAATAGACATACAAGTCCAAGAAGCATAGAGAGTGAAAAGCAAGATGAACCTAAAGAGGCTCACACCAAGACGTATCAGAATTAAAATACAAAAGGTTAAAGACAAAGAGAGAAACTTAAAACTAGCTAGAGAAAAGCAGTTAGTTGCCTACAAGGGAGCTCCCTTAAGACTATCAGTTGATTATTCAAGAGAGTAGTCAAAATTTTCAGGCCAGAAAAGATTGGCAAGGAATATTCAAAGGGTTGTAAAGTATGGAACTAAAGTCAAGATTACTCTACCCAGCAAAGCTATCCTTTGAAATTGAAGGACAGATAAAAAACTTCCCAGGCAAGAAAAAGCTAAAGGAGTTCATTATCCTCTAAGTATGTATAGTGTCAGATGGGTGCCTAAAAAATTCCTTGCTATTAATAGTTAGAAAAATCTTGTCAGATGATGTTATATTTTGTTAAATATTAAACAAATAAAATTAATTTGTTGAGCTTAATAAGTGGAATATTCTCAAGTATCTATTTTCCTCTCGTGAAAAGTATATATTCCATAAACCTGTATTTTGAAATACTTTAAGTCCCTAAACAGGACTGTGGTTGGGTAGACTATTATTCTGAAAATACCATTGTCTGCACAGGTACAAGGGAGAGTGTAATACTAATACTTTAATGACTTTAGGAAGATGATAGATTTTAGACAGATTATATAAATAGCACCTCTAAGATCTAAACTAAATCCTCCACTCAATATCCAATACTGCTTTTCCTCTTATCCATTTTATATTTTTAATGTGTTGCCTTATACTGTATTGGATGGAAAGTTAACAAAATGTTCTCTGCACTGACAGTTATTCCCAACCCTATCTGGAGACAAGCTGAGACTGGGTTAATGGCACTGCCATCTGATTTCCTACTTCCCAGGGTTAGTTGTTGCTAACACCTGTCTTCCTAGAGTAATACCTACATCATTTTTCCTGCCCTCAACTTTGGTTTTATGAGTGTTAACAGAAATCTGCTTTAAGCATTTGATGTACATCCTCCAAGAAACAAAAGAAAAGAAAATTGCACTTTTATGAATTTCCAAATCACCATAGCTCACAGTCAATATTTATTTTATTTTAATATCACTGCCAATGCGTTTTGTCAGTGAAATAAATTTAGCACTAATGAGCATATTTTGAAAGTTTAAAAGCATGGTTTAATTAATGATTCAATGTAATCTCTACAAAAAACAACTCTAAGAGGTCATGGAGTCATTGAGCAGAAGGGAAACCATGAGAAGACAATGGAACAAAACATAAATAGGCAAAAGCAATTATGATGTTTACATTTGCAATTAATAAAGGAATCTTGTTTCTTTTCAACATCACAAAGACAAAGTTGTACAATGACAAAATTAGGTCAAAATAATTATGAACATGCCCCAGACTAGTTACTTCATTAAATTAATTCAACAGTTGCCCTGGCACACAGTAGGGCTTATACATGTTCATTCCTTTCTAATCTCTGCTTCTCTCTTGTTTTACAATATTTTAAATAAATATCTGGTTTGGCAATTAATTTTAACAATTAAATTTATAAATAATGTTACCCAATAATTTGTTGTCTTTTAAAATATAATCATTACTTTACAATAAGAATTGTTTAAAGGAATATATTTTTTAGGCTTTAAAGTGCAGTTGTAGCCCTGGCCAGTTTGGCTCAGTGGATAGAGTGTCAGCCTGTGGACTGAAGAGTCCCAGGTTCAATTCTGGCCAAGGGCACATGCTTGGGTTGCGGGTTCAAACCCCAGTGGGGGGCGTGCAGGAGGCAGCCGATCAATGATTCTCTCTCATCATTGATTTTTCTATCTCTCTCTACCTCTTCCTTCCTCTGTGAAATCAATAAAGAAACATATTAAAAATTTAAAAAAAAATAAAGTGCAGTTGTAATTTCCAGTCTGTTTAATGTATATACCTACATTATTAATATTTTCTTACAAATTGAGATATCATAGGATTGGTTTGTTCTTCTTATTACTACTATTTAAATAGTAATTAATTTGTTAATCTCACATAGGACTTTTCAAGCAAAATAAAATATATTGGTCATAGAGATTATTATTATTAAATCTAATATTAACCTTGCTTTGAAATAGCACATGTTGTTTAATTCTTACAGCACAATGCAAGCCTGAGCAGAGAAAGACTCTGAGGAATCAAAATGAAAAAGATTCAATTTTTTGCCCACTTAACATAACAAATCTAAGATTTTTAAAATTAAATTTATTGGGGTTAATAATATTACATAGGTTTCAAGTATACATTTCTGTGATACATAACCTGTATAAGTGCATTGTGTGCCCACTACCCAAAGTCAAATCATCATCTGTCACTATGTATTCGCTACCTTTTACTGCCCCTCTACCCCCTTCCCTCAGGTAATAATAGTAGACACCACCCCAATCTATAATCTTCCAATAAACTTTGTTTTTCCCACATATTAATTTTATATTTCCATTGTTTAGTGAAATCTATACACTTCCTGACCTCCTTTAGCTCTTTAACCCATTTTAATGGTTTTGTCCCTTCATGAGAGAGAAGAATTTACCAGTTCTGGATTATCTCCTGCAGACTGGTCACTCAGACAAGGTGTAGGCATTCTGCAAAACTCTGCAATCTGGATAGAGCCCCGTGAATAAGGCATTCAATCCTGGACAACCCCAAAGCTGATATTCAGTTTACCTGATAATGACAGAGGAGGGTCTGATGCTTATCCAAGCATGCATCTATGAAAGGAATCTTGCTGCCAGCTTTATATATTACACAGCTAGAAACTTAAGGCTTGGACTCTAGCCCACTGATCACTCCAGGGAAAAAGATGGTGTTACTCTCACCATGAAAGCTGAGCCAGCAGGATTAGCCTGTAGCCAAGGTTCTACCAAAATGTATTCCTGTTGTGTCCTGCCTTTGTTCATAAGAGAAGAGCTAGTGCTTCTTTAAAGCCAAGTCAGACTCCTTCTCTCAAAATTTGATGTCCTTTCCTTCTAGATACCCAGAGGTTACCTTATAATAAACTAGAGGCCCAGTGCACGGATTTGTGCACTGGTGGGGTCCCTCGGCCTGGCTTGTGCCCTCTCAGAATCTGCAACCCCTTGGGGGATGTCAGATAGTCAGTTTCACCCGATCCCTGCTGGCCCGATCCTGACAGGAGGGAGCCCGATCCTGTGCATTGAGCATCTGTCCCCTGGTGGTCAGTGTGCATCACAGCGATCAATGGTTCCACCGTTTGGTCAATATGCATATTAGCCTTTTATTACATAGGATGTGCATCAGAGATCCATAAACCTGCTACTGTTCCTTTGCCATGAGAATCCTCCTTCTGAACTAGCGGGCCTAGTAGATATGCTCTTTGACTATTTAACTGCTCCCTCCTTTTTAATGAAAATCTCCAATTACTCATCCTGGAGGCAGAATTTGGCAGCACTGATCATGACCCTCTCCCTGGAATACCACACTGTTCCTTTTTTTCCTCCCTTATTTGTGACTTCACCTTGTTTTCCTTTGCCAGATTGTATTTAAATTCATAAATTGTAAAATTAGGGTCAGATAGAGTTTCAACCTTCTCTCTACTTCTCTGTCCTCATTCCCCAGATCACCTCATTCTGTTCTATGACTTTAAATATATCTGCAATCAATGAGTAACAACTTTAAATTTCTAGCCCAAACCTCTTCTCTAAACCACAGATTCAGTTATACACAGACTTTTCAAGTATGTAACAGAGTTACAAGCAAATGAGATCTACCCTTCTTTGATCGTAAGCAAGTTTTTACTCAGCTTAATAATTAGTACTTCCATTTTTATAAATCCAAATTTGCCCAACCCTAAACTTACTACTTCTTTACTCTTTCCATCATCATTAAAAGGTAACCATAATTTTCTAGATAATTATACTAATTCACTTGACATCCTTCTTGACCCCTCTTTTTTCTCTAATACCTTTTATCCAAGCCATCAGCAAATTGTTGATAATTCTGAAATATATCCTGAATCCATCTGCTGCCCCACCTCCACTGCCACTTCCACAGTCCAAGGCAACATCACCTCCTGCCTGGGCATAACAGTAGCTTCCTAGTTATTCTATGTGCTTTCACTCTTGCCCTTCTAGTGAATATTCTTCAAACAGCAGCAGCAGAGCAAAGGTTTTCAGTAAAGAATTGGTGCCACCTTGCTGTCTAAGTGTCATTAGTCTCATGTGCTCCCTCAAGATCAGGTCTGCTCAGGGCTTTTGCACTATATGTTCCTTCTTCCTGGGATTCTATTTTCTTAAGTAGCTGAATGCCTACTTTCTTATTTTCTCTAAATCTATGCTCATATGTCACCTATTCCATTTTTTTATTTTTTACTTTTAAAATATATTTTATTGATTTTTTTATAGAGAGGAAGGGAGAGGGATAGAGACTTAGAAACATCAATAAGAGAGAAACATTAATCAGCTGCCTCCTGCACACCCCTTACTGGGGATTTGTCCGCAACCAAGGTATATGCCCTTGACCTGAATCTAACCTGGGACCCCTCAGTCTGCAGGCCAACGCTCTAGCCATTGAGCCAAACCAGTTAGGGCACCTGTTCTATTTTTTTAAATTCCCATATAAAATACCAATCCCCCCCCCCTCCAGAATAATTTTTACCTGTTTATCTTGCTGTATAAAGCTTCACCACATTTACCCCCACTGAAATATTCTCTCATTGTTTGTCTTCCTCTGAAAAATATATACTACAGAAGAGCAGGGCTTTCTTACTCTTGTCATTCTCCTAATTTGTCAGTGCCTATGTTCCTGTTTGGTAGCTTATAAAAGTCATTCCTTTTGTAGTTTTCAGTATCTTGCTGTAAATTTAGTTTCAAAACAAAACAAAAAAATAATCTACACTAATAAAAGAGAAAGATGCAAATAGACTGTGCCTCTGCTAGCCCACCAGCCAATCAGGAGTGAGTATGCAAATTAACCTGACAAAGATGGCAGTGGCCCCGCCCCCTCGCCACTCTGGGCCTGTGGGAGTCAGAGAAGTCGGGTGTCAGTGCCTGAGGCTGGGTGTGGCCCGGGAGACAAAGAAGCTGCCTGCCCAGGCCACAGCCAGCTGCAAAAGCTTCACGTCTGCCCACCCCATGTTCTGGGGGAGACAGAGAAACTGGGCCCCAGCACCTGAGGCTTGCTGCAGCCTGGGAGAAGAAGAAACCCCTGCCCTGTGATCCTAGGCTGTAGCCAGCTGCAGAAGCCTCACGTCTGCCTGCCCCACATCCTGGGGGAGACTGAGAACCTGGGTGCCAGTGCCCGAGGCTGGCTATGGAGAAGCCATCCACCCCACAATCCCAGGCACCAGTACCTGTGGCTGGCTGTGGCCCAGGAGACGAAGAAGCCACCCACCATGTGGTCCTGGGCACCAGCATTTGCGGCTGAAGCCTAGGCAAAGCCACCTGCCCTCCATCCCATACGGCTGCAGCCGGCCTGGGTGCCTATGGCTGCCCAGAGGGAGGAAAACCCAGATTCCAGGTGCCTGAGGTCAGCTGGAGGAAGGAATCCTGGGTCTCGGGTGTGGGACCAAGGCATAGGTGGTTAGGGGCAATCAAGCCAGCAGGGGAGCAGTTAGGAACCAGCATTTCTGGATTGTGAGAGGGTTGTCAGACTGCTGGTTATCCCCAGAGGGGTCCCAGATTGGAAAGGGTGCAGGTTGGACTGCGTGACACCCCTCCCATCCCCCAGTGAACAAATTTCGTGCACCAGGCCATTAGTAAAAATATAAAAGTGTAACACCCTTTGAATGCATTTAACATATACATTAGGCTGTCACATCATTAATTGTCAATATATAATTGTTAATTATTTAATGCTAATAACTTATTCACCAAATATACTTTTAAGCCTGTAGATGAGACTGTGCTAAATACTGTTGGGAATACAAACATATATAAGGTCATTGTTCTCCTTAAAAAGCACTCTATAAATTGGTAAGCATCATCAGAGACAAAAACATATAGAGATAACAGTTTAGGAAAGTTCCAGAGAGAAAAAAATGATTCTTAGCTGGATAAAAGACAGTGATACAATGTTTTGTTGCACAGTTGGCAATTGCATTGGATCTTGATATGATTTAAACATAAAAAGATGAAGAAGATATAGCAATTCCATCACTTGCTAATTATAAAATTATGTTTCCATAAAGTTAATTAATATTTTAACTATCAGATACTTAATTTCCTCATCTATATAACAGAGGGTTTGTGCATATTAAGTAAGAAAAATGTTTGTAGAGCATATAACTTAGTGCCTGGCACATAAGTTCTCAATATTATAATAGTAAGAAAAATATAGACTAAATACATAGCATGAATGATACAGCTATAAAAAGACAGGGCTTTTATTTTATATCGTTTTAAAAAAAGAAAATAAATTGCTATTACTTTAATAAGGAAAAAGTAACACAAGGTGTTAGGAAAATTAGATAAAATAGGTTTTTTTTGTAATGGCCATTTTTATACATGAACAACATGCTTAAGGTTTCTCTGTTCTTTACAAGACCTTTAATTAATGCAGATAGAGTTGTATATTTACCAAATTAAAAAATAAAAAACAATTGTCAGTTAAATTTGAATTTCAGATAAACAAAAAATGATTTTAATATAAATCGGTCCCAAATATTAAAATGTGCATACTTGCACTTTTTAAGTGTTGTTATTGTTTTTCAACTGAATTTCAAATTTAACTGGCATGCTTAAATTTAATCTGGCAACCATAAATACAATCTCTACTTTTATTTTATTTTTTAACTTAGACAGTGGTATGCTCATAAACAAGCTCATCAAATGTATACACACACACACACACACATTCACATAGGCTTTATATACTTTGCCATTCCATCTATTCAGCTAGTAAGGGCCAGTTCTAATGCACTCCTGGAAAGAAACTCAAAAAACTAGAAGTGATTTTATTAATCAAATTAAGATCCATTTAATATAAACATCAGGGATCTGTAAACTATGGCCTGTGGGCTAAATCTCATCTATTACTTTTTGGGCACATCCCTCAAGCTAAGAATAGTTGTTTTTTAATTTTATATTTTAATTTATAAACAAAAAAATATATAAGGAGAATTTATGTGGCTCACAAAGCTTAAAAGTTTATTTTCTGCCCTTTGATAGAAAAAGCCTGTGGACTCATGAATAGAGGAAGAAACTCATTTGTCATTCATTCATTATTGAGAGCCCACTATGTTGCAGGAACCCTCTTAGAGCTCTTCAGTGTATTATTAAAGAGAAAAGGAGAGAGATTAAATAAGCATTGAAATAAATCTATAAGCACTCAAGTAAATCATGTACAAAAGTGTAGAGCATTATGCAAACAAATGATTCTAAAGTTAGGTATTTTGATTTCTTTACTCTGCAAGGTAACAATTTAGCCCTGACAAGAATGAAAACCTATTTTCTAATTTCAATAAGCTAACATTTCAGATACTTAATTGAAAATAGTACTTTTTGTATACCCTTTGCTTTTCTTCAGATTATTTCTTTGTTCAGGGTTTTCAGAGACTCTAGCAAGGCAGTGTTATTACATGTGTACTGCCCATAGAATGAATTCTCATTATCTTCAAGGTCAACTTATTTTATCTAAAATGCAAGTTCCAGCAGGGTACATATTGCCTAGTAAAATGTGAATGGGAGAAAACAGGCAGGCAGAACCGTCAAATCTACTCTGCTTTTGAGTGTGATAGTAAATATCATTGCCCAGTACACATTAGATCTGAACTTCATTTTTACTCAAATCTAACTCATTTTCCCAAGTCACCTTCTCCTTTGATATTCTCTTTAATGTTTAACATTAAAAGGTAAGGAGGTGTCACTTATGTAACTTTAAGTCCTGCTGAAGAACAGAATTTGAGTGCTTAAATTCTACTTAATGCATATTTTCCCATGTCATTCATGAAAGTTATGCCCTCCACAGAGAAAATCCAGACAGACTCTTCAAAGACTGATTCAAAATATGCCCTGTGTGGTTGGACTGGCCTCTTAGGAGGCTCATGGTTTTCTTTTTTGTCTTTAGAACAGTCTAAGTCCTCCTTTCCCAGGCACCTAAGCTTCATTGTATAGCAACAAGAGGAATTTATATGTCTGCTGCCTTCATCTGACCTCTTATCTACGCATACGGATTGCACATAAGAAAGGAAATCTCTAAACTCTTCTTATTATATTGCTAATAGCAGAATTGTGACATAACCTTAATGTTTTAAAAGCCAACATGAATGTACTGTCACGAATATTCAGTAATTACATTTTAGGGTCTTTTCCACCGCTACATTGGAAATTCAATAGAAAAAAATAAAAGGTACTTCATATAAATGGATTTTTAAGACATGGAACGCATTTACATTTAAAAAATATTTCTCTAAGTCAGTCAGAGAAAGACAAATACCACATTGTGGGGAAGCCAAGGACTTGGTTGGAATGTCCGTAAGGAGGATTCTCTGAAAGATTGGGGCCTCTGAGGGGACCTTGCCAAATCAGCAAGCAGCCCCTACCTTGACTTTTCCAAACAAGTCCAATAGCCTGGGATGTTTTGCTAGAATTTCTATGTTTAGTCTTTAAAGACCTGACCTTGTAGAAGCATATACTTTCTCAAGGATAGTTGCCCTGCTGATTGTTTCGAGAGGTTAATTTGAGTTCAAGCTCTTGTTACAATAAAAAGCCAAGGAGGCAGACAAAGGGCACTGCTTTAACTACTAAAGTAAAAGAGTCCCTTAGCCCTCTCTTTCACGGAAACCTGTGGCAAAGTAATCTGTTCATCCGTCACTCAGGGTCTGCTGGTCAGCCCCGGCACCATGTGGTTTCACTTATATGTGGAATCTAAAGAACAAAATAAAGAAACAAATAAAATTGAAACAAACTCATGGACACAGAGAGTGGACTGGTGTTTGCCAGAGGGGAGAAGTTTTGGGGGACTTGGAGAAAGATGTGAAGGGATTAAGAAGTACAAATTGGTAGTGAAAAATAGTCACAAGGATATAAATTGAAGCATAGGAAATATAGTCAGCAATATTGCACTAACTATGTCTGGTGCCAGTTGGGTTCTGGAAATATCAAGAGAGCACTGTGCAAATGATATGGTTGTCTAACCACTAAGCTGCACACCTAAAACCAATATAAAATAATATTGAAATAAAAAAGGTAAGGTCTATTAAAGATGTATAATAGATCTCAGATAAAAATCTCCCCTCATAGGCATGATGTTTACCTACTGAAGAAAAAGTGGGTGGTCAGAATTATAATCAAAATGCAAAGGCTGGTTCTGCAAAAAAAAAGTTAAGTGAGTCACAGAGACCCAAAGGAATGTTAAACTAGTTCCTAAAGTTAAACTATTTCAGTAGGAAATCGTTTCTAACAACTGTTGTTCGAAGGGCATAAAATCACTGAGTCCAAATATTAGTCAATATTTGAAAATTATATAAGAAACAGTCATTGTTTTGGATACTTTCTGTGCCATTCAGTAGTGTCCTGAACTATGGGAAAATGTTTCAGATGCACAAAAAGCACTGAAAATATACCAGTTGGGTGGGGTAGAAAAGATTACCGGCCAATAGACTGATGTTGAGGTGAAAACATCTTTTTGGCTTCACATACTACATTCTCAATTATTGTTAAGATTCTCTCTTTTCTTGATTTTATGTCAATATTCTTTCTCTATGATCTCCTTAGTCTGTTTCAGTTAAGCCTCATAACTTTATATCCACTACTCTTTCTCAGATATTTCCAGCAATATTTCACAGACATCTAAAACACAAGGTAGCCAACTTAAACTAATCCTACTATTCTCACATTTTCCTTAAATATACTGTACTGACTTGTTGCATTAATAGAAGTAGTGTCCTCAAATACATATGTTGTTTCTCATTAATATATTTGCAGTTGAGAGAAAAATGTTTCTTTAAATTCTGAGGTGAATTGTCAGATCAAAATGATCACTTTTATTAACCTGTCTTTAGAAACAGTGATACAACTATAACAACAATAAAAATCTGTAAAAGAAAAAGAAAAATGTACAAATAAGATAGATGGATATGTATATATTTAAATATATAGATAGGTAGATAAATAGTATAAATGGAAAGATACATCTAGATAAAAATATTGGACTGCTTTATTTTTTGTTTGTTTTTCACTTTCTAAGGTAAACATGGGAAGGGAGTTTATCTTTAGGGGTCACAAATCTTATGACAAATTAATATCTGAAACATATTACTTTTTTAGAAAAAATAGTGTTTATGAAGTATTTGGAGGCCTGGGCCTTGCTAAACGTGTTTTAAAAGGTTAAATCCTATCACTTTGCTTTCCTTTCTGCCAAATCTTTAATCTTTCTAGGGAGACTGATTTTATAGTTACTTTTTTGAAACAACTCCTAACTGGATCTCAGGGAGCCTCCTCACTCCCAGCTGTGCTATAACAGAAAAGTTAAAATATTAAAGTTATCCCTATAAAATTCGGAGGTGACATTTCTTTTTCTTTAATAGGATGAATAGCTGTACCTATGACTCTTTATTATTTTGATGTTTCTGTTGGTATTTCTTTTTTTTCTGTTGGTATTTCTAATGTACTATTTTGTCCTTTTATTTCCTATACCTCAAATTATGCATTTTATTTTTGTGTCATAAATTCTCTATAGTTTAACTGCATAATTTCAACATTATGCTCACTCACAAATTCATATTTAATTTGATGGTTTCACCATTAAGAATATTTTATTAAAAGTGTCCTTTGGTTAAATCTAAACATCAGAGGATATTCCTATTAATGAAACTTGCCTGGTAACTATTTGACTTATTTATGTTTGTATATAATACTATTTCCTGAGTAGCAAGCATATGCCAGCTGTACAGTACATGATGCATCTGACAACATATTAACCACATCTATTGAAGAAACCAGATCATATAAAGGAGATATATGTTCTTATTGTTTCAACCCCACTCCCCCATATTTCTAATATTCTGTGCATTTCATTTAAAAGAACCTTCATTAATGGCCTATCCAACCATGAAAATAGAAGAGCCCAAGGGAACTGATGTAACAACTTGGAAAAGACATTTCTCTCCTTAGCTCACAAAATCAAGACACTGCAATAATTTAAAATAATCTGTGACTACTGTTTGGATGTGGCCTAAGGCAGAATATGTGTCTACAAGTGTAAAACATGTGACCTTGGTTAGTTTCATAGTGGAGAGTAGAATTAAATAGTATCTTCAAATAAGTGAGTGATCATTATAGATGTAAATATTCATGGTTTATACACTGTAATTTGTTATTTCATGTACTTATAGGACCATTTGAAATTATAAGAACAGTGATCTTAACCTTGGTTGTACATTAGAACTACCTGGGTAGATTTTAATAAACACCCAGACCAAATTAATTAGGAATCTTTAGGGATTGGGACTTGAACATCAATTTTTTTTTTCCAAAAAGTACCTTAGTGACTCTAATCAACACCCAAGGTTGAAAACTACATCATTGGAGGACATGCATGTGCTCAGATTTCTGGGATTCTCAACTGCAGTGGTATATGATACATGCTAAGAATATTTTGTTATTGTTTGTGTTTAGTGCTATTGCAGTTTTGCTTCCACCAAGGATTCAGAAATCTATTTAAAAAATCTAACTCCCAACCTAACAACAAGAAAAATCATACAAACTACAAAAATTACAACTTTTTTTTAAACCCAGATTGCTGAGGTCACAGGGCAAAACGTAGCCTGAAATCTAAGATGCTTCTCAACTCTGCCCAATGGAAATGGTTTCCAAGCCCTAGCTAACTTATTGCAGAGCACTGGCAGAAGAAACACAAAATGCCCTACTAACAAGTAAGAAGAATTTGCCCCCAAATGTTAATGAAGTTTTGAATGCACGAACTTCTGTGAGCATGAGCCACAGTGAGAGTACCGAGTCACTGGGAGCTGGAGATGAGTTAACACGCACCCTGGCCCTCATGCTCCATGAACCTCCACCAAGTTCTCATGGGGAAGACTGGGAACAATCTCATTCGTGTACACAATCTCTGGTTGTGTGGGAAGGGGGCAGCAAATCCTGTTGCCCCAGGGCACAGGTAAGAACCACCATGACTGAGTGTAGAGCAAAAGAAAGATAAACTCTAACTCTGTGGGGGGTGCAGGTTCTGGGTCCAGAAGATATACCATTGTCAATGGTGGTCTCCTATCGTTGGAGCAGAGCAGGAAAATCTCTTTCAAACTTGACAAAGAAACATGACAACGTTTGTCTGCTACAGGAAGGTAACAAGACAAAGGAAAGCACCACTTCAAACACATAGGCACGCAGTGTCTGCCAAACATTAAATCTGGATCAGGACAACAGAGATCATCCCCTGTTCCCATGTGCGCCTCCACCCCAAAACCATGCTAGCAAGCACCACATAACAAGCAATAGCATTCTACTGCTGGGAGAAGGTACAGAGTATGAAAAAAGATACAACCAGAATAAATACCAAAAACAAAAATAAAACACTACTAGGCACATTATATTCAAACTGCTTAAAACCACAGATAAAGAGTTAATCTTGTAGGTAGTCATTAAAAAATATATCATATACTGACTGAGAATCAAAGGCAAAGCTAAACTATGCAAACCAGAAAACAAACAAACAAAAAACAAAAAGCAAAAGAAGAACATCAGTAAATGACCAAAACCAATATAAAATTAAACCAAAATATTGCATCCAGAAAAAGTTATTTTATTTACTTATTTTATTTTTTTATATTTTTGCCAAGGGCAAAAAGTATTTTATTTTTGCTTAATCCATCATGCCTCCTTCCTCCCCCTCCAACTTCCTAATCCTCTTCTGACAGGTTTCAGCCTGCTCTCTATCTATGAGTCTCTATTTTGTTTGCTAGTTCATTTTTCTCATTAGATTCCACATATGAGTGAAATCATGATAAAAGGATAAAAAGGCTGTAGTACATTGATACAATGGAATACTACTCAGCAGTAAAAAAGAAGAAAATCTTACTCTTTGCCAAAGCATGGATGGACCTGGAGAGCATTATGCTAAGAGAAATTAGCCAGTCAGAGAAAGACAAGTACCATATGATTTCACTCACATGTGGAATCTAATGAAAAATCATTAAAAAAATAAAATACATATTTTTAGACAAATCAGTTCTAAAAATAAGCCATTACCAGCACACCTACATTATAAGAATCTTAAAGAAAATTCTTCATACAGAAGTATAAAATATCAGAGAGAAATTTGAAATAAAGAAAGAACTCCAGAAAATGTCTCAATAAAAAATAAATATGGAAGCCCTAACCAGTTTGGCTCAGTGGATAGAGCATCGACCTGCGAACTGAAGGGTCCCAGGTTTGATTCTGGTCAAGGGCATATACCTTGGTTGTGGGTACACCCCAGTAGGGGGTGTGTAGGAGGCAGCTGATTGATGTTTCTCTCTCATCAATGTTTCTAACTCTCTATTCCCCTCCCTTCCTGTCTGTAAAAAAACCAATAAAATATATTAAATAAATAAATATAGAAGATATTTTATTCTTAATTTTAATTACTTTAAATATAATTGACTGTCCAAATAAAATTAATAGTAATGCATTATAGATTTATTGTATATGTAAAAATACAATACATGACAATGATACAAAAGAGGAGAGGGAGAAAATATAATGCTTTCTATATCTGTATAGTGCATGAAGTTGTATAATATTATTTGAATGTAGATTGCAATAAAGAAATAAATAAGAAACTAATATTATAATTAAAATGGAACAATAAAAATATATCCAATAATTCTAAAAGCATGTAGTAAAAGAGAGAAATTAGAATAAAGAAAAAATGAAACTACTAGCACTCTCCGGATTTTAAAGCAACCATGTCAGTTCTTAAATGTTAATTATCTAATATAATAATTAAGAAATAAATTGTTAGTTTGGATAAAAAAAAGTACGACCCAACCATATGCTGTCCACGTTTCACTGAGCCTGTGAAGCTACATATGCACTGTCACTTAAATTATACAAGTAAAATAATGAGAATTGAAGTATTCCTCATAAACACTTATCTAAAAGAGAGCTGTGGTTGGCTATATTAAGAATATCATCAGGGGCAATTAAACTCATCCTAGAATAATAGAGAATTTAATTTATCCAGAAGATATAATAATCTTAAACATTTTCCACCTACTAACAGAACTTCAGAATTCATAGAACATAAATAGATAGATCTAAACACAGATTATAAAAAGCCCACAAAAGGGCTTAGATACTTCAATGCAGTACTTCTCTTTCAGTAATTGATAAAATAAGTAGACAGAAAATCAGTACAAATAGACAAGACTTGGAGAGCACTATTTGTCCTTCAACCTATCAAGTCAACCTGTTTGACCTAATTGACATTTATAGAACAATCCACTGACCAACAGCAGAATACATGTTCTTTTCCAGGGTATATGGATCATTATTGCATGGAGTTGAGGGAAAATCGGTAAGCCATTTCATCTTTTAATACGCAGGATTACAAGACACAGATGGAGGGGCTAATATAGTACGCTAGTGGCCCAGTGCACAAAATTTGTGCACAGAGTAGGGAGTGTTCCCTCAGCCCAGCCTGCACCCTCTCCAATCGGGGACCCCTTGGGGGATGTCCAACTTCTAGTCTAGGCCCGATCCCTGTGGTGGGATCAGGTCTAAATTGGCAGTCGGACATCCCTCTTGCAATCTGGGACTGCTGGCTCCTAACCGCTCACCTGCCTGCCTGCCTTATCACCCCTAACTTCCTCTGCCTACCTGCCTGATTGCCCCTAACCCCTTTGCCTGCCTTCCTGATCACCTCTAATCTCTTTGCCTGCCTGCCCAATTGCCCCTAACTGCCTCTGTCTGCCTGCCTGATCGCCCCTAACTGCCCTCCCTGCCAGCTGTTATCGCTCCCAACTGCCTTCCCCTGCTGGCCTGGTTGCCCCCAACTGCCCTCCTCTGCCGGCCAATTTGGTTCTGATTGGTCAGTTTCTATGCCAGTCAGAATCTCTGGGCCTATCAACAGGGCCTGATCAGAAAGGTGAAGCTAATCAGCAGCCCTGAGGCCTGGAGAGAAATGGAGGCATGGCTGCTGGCCCAGCCTGGAGAGAAAAAGAGAGACCAGTACTGATCAACAGCTGCCACACAGGCTACAGATCAGACCTTGCTTCTCTCTTCAGGCCTCTCTCCGGGCCTGATTTGTAGCCCCCTCAGCAGTCAGTGCTGGGTCACCACGGCAACCCAGCACTGACTGCAGGACTGACTTCTGGTTGGTCGAGCCTCTGGTCATTGTGGATGTGATGGACCCAGGGTTTTTATATATTAGGATTAGTGATCTCCATCACTAATACAAGTGGGCACCATCCAACCAATTGAAGGCCTAAACAAAAAGGAAGAGAAAGGGTGAATTTGCTCTTCCTGCTTGAGCTGTGACATCCATCTCTCTGCCCGTGGACACAGCACTCCTGGTTCACAAGATTTTGTACTCAGACCAGGATTTTTGCCATTGAACCTGATTGACCATATGTGCAAGAGTGCATATTTCTGGGCTTTTTATTCTATTCCATTGATCTACATGTCTATTTTTATACCAGTGCCACACTTTTGGTTATTGTAGCTTTATAATAAGTTGGAAAATATGAACTGTGTGAGCTCCAAATTTGTCCTTTTTGAAGATTGTTTTTACTATTTGGGATTCATTGAGATTCCATATAAATTTTAGGAGGAATCATATTATTTCTACGAAAAACTGGTTAGGATTTTGGTAGAGATTGCCATTAAATATGCAGATCACTTGTGATGGTTACTAACATATTAACAACACTAAATAGAAATGAGTTTTTGGATTTGACACCAAAAGCACAGAAAATAAAAGCAAATATAAATAAACTGGGCTGTATAAAAATTATAGCCTACCTGATATTCATAAATTAATTTCATCCCCTCTTCTTGACTGTGGGTTGAACCTAGAGGCTCATAATTAATAGAATATGGCATAAGTGATAAGGATGGCATTTTTAAGATCAGGTCACAAAGCACTGTAACTCCCCTCTTGTTCTCATTGTCTTGCCTAGTCTCTCCAAGCATTTTCTCTCTCTCTCTGCCACTTCTCACTTGCTCACCTTGATGAAGCAAGCTGCAAAGTTTTTAATTGCTCTATGAAAAGGCCCACTGGTAAAGAACTGAAGGAAATTTCCAGCCAGTAGCCAGCAAATAATTATGTCCCTCAGTCCAAGGCCCACAGAGAAACAAATCCTATTACAGTAATGTCCACAAGAGTAAGCGTGGAAGTGGATCAAGGTAGAGTTTTGGTATGAGTCTTGCCTTGGGCAATACCTTGATCTAACCTTAAGACCCAAGCTACAAAACTTTAGGATGTTTTGTTACACCAAAATAGGTAATTACTATTGACAATGCCATTGAGCGAGACAGACAAAAGTAGATAAAAGATTATAAGAAAATTCAAAGAAGGCAATAATCACCAAGAATTAGGAAATAGGAGGCATAATTTCCCAAAAGTGGAACTCCAAATGTTCCTAAAGTTAGAAGTTATTGATGCTTAAAATTATATTTGGGGGTGTGGAGGGGACAAAAACCAATGACATTTATTATAAGCACATTTTCTTGGTAGCTTCTGGTGTCACCATGAATCAGGCTACATTATTTCTTCCACAGAGTGAACTAGCTCTCAATTGAGTTTGTGCGATTATATTTTTACTTCTACATATAAGGTGTATTTGAGATTTTGAAGCTGTGAAATGGAAAAGAATTGAAAGGATTCAAGTAACTTTCTCAATCATTAGTAGGGATATTTTTTGTAGTTTCTGAATAAACACTGGGACTGTGAAATAATATTTGGAAACCACAGATTTTCCCCTGGAATCTTACAAGAAAAAGCCCAGTCCTTGTTAATTGCCAGGAACCTACAGTGCTCAACTATATAACATGATCAGTTAATTCCATTAATCTTAAATGCCACTAAATTCTCTGTAAATCCTGAGCTGAATTATTTATCCTCTCTGGGTTTTTCCAATGCCTGGTTTGATTAACCAACTTTAGTGATGAGTAGGCAAAGCTTTCTTTAGTTTGGAATGTGTTTTATTCTGGATATAAACATTTGCAAGTGACAAAATAAATTATTCCACTAGATTCAGCTTATATTCTACAATCTAATTGCTTAGAAATTAAAACACATCTCCATCTGAATGTGCTTTCTATTCTCTGCTTCCCCATGAATTGGAAATTAGGCAACTTTGCCAACTCCATAATGTAGTCAGCATGATGGAAGGACTCAGAAGGCATAGGTCCAAATCTATTGCCATTTCTCATATACACACACCTCAAATGTAAACAAGTGTTCAGTATATAAATGTACAACATTGCATACCTGTGCTATTAGAATCGCCCCCTGTGACTATTAACATATATTAAAATTTTTAATTAAATTAAATATTGTACTCCAATCACTAAGCATTTTTTTATATTTTCTTGATTTTTTAAAGAGAGGAAGAGAGAGGGATCGAGAGTTAGAAACATCGATGAGAGAGAAATATCGATCAGCTGCCTCCTGCACACCTCCTAATGGGGATGTGCCCGCAACCAAGGTACACGCCCTTGACCAGAATTGAACCTGGGACCCTTCAGTCCACAGGCCAATGCTCTATCCACTGAGCCAAACCAGTCAGGGCCACTAAGCATTTTTAATGTACAAGTAGCCATATGAGTTCAATGTCTGTTGAACTGAACGGCATTAGTATAGCTCATTTTAATCATTACAGAGAGACCAATCATACAAAGCATTCTTAAACAGAGCTTCTTTAAACTCTTTGAGGTTTTCCCATCTTTAAAATAAAAATGAAAACCCCCGATTACCTCACAAATACAAATAGGGTGATCAAATATGTGATGATGGTTGTAAAAGCTCTTTACATATATAATGGCATATTTTTGTAATCATTACTAGAGGCCCAATGCATGAAATTCATGCAAGAGTAGGCCTTCCTTCCCCTAGCTGCCAGCACTGGCTTCCCTCTGGCACCCGAGAACCGGGCTTCCCTCGCAGCCACAGCTTCGTCTGGAAGGATGGTCTAATTAGCATATTAAGCTTTTATTATTATAGATTATTTTAATTGTTTTAATTTAATTTTTATGAAGAAAATATGCAACCTCTCAATGATCTTATGGGACTATTCTCAGAGACATGATGCCAGCTTATAAAAAAGTATTTACAAAATGTGATGTTTTACTCTTAGATTCATAAGCTACTATTTTTTAATATTTAAATAGTAACATTTTACCATTGCAATCAATGTAATTTGTACTTCATTTTTCTAAATAAACATCCTTCTTATCATAGGGTGAGATTTTTTTTTAATTATATTGATTGGTACATAAATAACATTTTGCTTAACAAAAATGCAGAAATGTGCCATACATTGTTTTTAATAAGATAATAATCACTTGAACATGTATTTTAAATTAATAAATTACTTAAAATTAAAGAAACATTAATGGTAACTGACATAAAATAAAATATAACTTTGAAAGGAATGGGAAATATGCAATGTACAAAATTGAGTGCCTACAATTTCTTTTCTTTTAATCTCGATATTGGTGAATTGAATGATCACAAAATCACACTAGTATATGAATTATTTATTTTTTTTTTAAATTTTATTTTATTTTTATTGTTTTAAGTATTACAAATAGTAGTACATATGTCTCCTTTTTTCTCCCCCTTTGATCTCCCCCTGATCTCCCCTACCCCCCAGGACATGCCTTCACCTGCCCACCCTCCCCCCCCCACCCCAGTGTCTTATATCCATTGGTTGTGCTTATATGCATGCATACAGGTCCTTTGGTTGGTCTCTTACAGCGCTCCTCGCCCAACCACCCCTGTCTTCCCAATGTAGTTTGACAGTCTGTTCAATGCTTCTTTGCCTATGTATCTTTTTCCCACCATTTCTTTCCTTTAAAAAGTTTTGCCTTTGCAGACTAGAAATAAACATGTAATAACAAAACAAGACAAAACAAAAAAATGTTTGAGTCCCAATTTCAATGTCCAACAGTTCCTTATGTGTACATGTCAGCAGTGATATCTGGATGGTGGGCACATGGTGGCAATGCAGGTCCGACCCTCTCTGGTTTGGTCCTAGGCAACCTGCAGCGGTGCACAGCTGCTGACTGCTCCCATGGCAAGGCGTTGTCAGCGTCTTCCATCTCTGGACTGTTTTTGCCTCTTGTCTTCGTGGTTGGAGCACTCCTGTCAATTCCTCTCTGTTGCAGGAATCCATCTGGTCTTGGGGTTGTTTTTTCAGAAAACAACCCCAAGACCAGTATATGAATTATTGAAAAATTTCTTCTATCTTCTTATTAGAGACCTGAAAAACCTTCCTTCCATTTTCTAATTTCTAGCTATGGTGACTTTTAGGTAGGTATTTTAAGAATAAAAGGCCTATTTGTTCTTCATATACAGCACTCAGAACAGAACTGCTGTGCATAATCCATTGCTATTGCTGTGCATAATCCATTGCCATTGCCATTGAATATATTGAGCCTTAAAGTTATAAATCCCCTAATAAGTAGGTGCTTATTTTTCATAATAGGTGCTCACCATATCTTCCAGAGGCCTTGTTACTCTTCCAAGTTGAAGATAAAAATCTGAGTAACAGAAAAAGTCAGAATGAGGTATTCTTCAAATAATATATACATGGGTAATATTAAAGAAAAACTGTTAGGCTTACATCTGCAATTAAGAACTCTGCCCATAAAAATTGAGATGAATATTTTGAAATTGTGCTTTTGCATTTAGTACTTCCTATAAAAGCATTTGGTAATTTTAAGATGATAATATTGATATTAATTATGTTATTGTAATTTATAATGATCATATATTAATATGTTAAATTTATATATTATTTAACATAACTGATATTAAAATAAGTTAATATATTAATAAATACAAGTTATTTTATATAATATTAATTGCATTAATTAAATCAACATATTATTGGTATATTCTTTTAACTTTGGAGACTATTTTCCTTTGAATTTGATAATTCTAGGGCACCAGAAATAATGATCATTAGCTATTCAAACATAAATTTTGAAAATTGCTGAAACAAGATCACATTATCAAACATGTTTATATCTTGCTGTATGTGGGGCACTGTTCTGATAAATTCACCTATATTTATTCATTTATTCCTCACGAAAATCTTTGAGAGCAAGTATTAGAATCTGCTTTTTACAGATGAGAAACTGAGGTAAGGAGAGGTTATGTACTAGGCAATGCCACACAACTAATAGTAGAAAATGTATGTGATTCAGAACTGCTTACCTCTACTTAGCTATATACTCTTTCACTGCTAATAGCTGTGTAGAGTGCTAGGCTCCACCTACATGGTAGCCTGTAAGCAAATTCCTCACTGTTATGGCATGAAATAAAGCCCCTAGGAGAGTTTGTCTCTTTTAGGGTGATGATATTTAAGGGTGTAATAATTGTTAGAATATGAATTTTCTGAGATTAAATTTTCTATCAACCTGGTGAAATGGGGGCTCAGAGGCATAATTATGTTAATTAAAACAACATTTTAAAATGTCAACATTCCCACACACTTTTAGACAGATAATAGTATGAAAGAAACCTTGAGGAATTTAGGCAAAATATAATGCAGAGAGAACTAGATTTTATGAAAAGTTAACAAACTCACCATTCACCAAATTCAAGACAACCATTGACCTCAAATATGTGAAAGAGATTCCAATAGATCTGCATGCTTGTTTCAGAATCTCTGGTCTTAGAGGAAAGGGAACTGCTGGAGCAGATGGTTTGTATAAATCTTGATCCAGCTATGTCCCTAGGGAAGATCACAGATGCCTGAGGGACACAGAGTAGGGATCCTGTATTGGCAGATATCGCTCCCTGTTTATACTTGGCCAGTTGAACTTGCTAGGCAAAGAGGTTTGATTTTTTGTTTGTTTGTTTGTTTTGCAAGGTCAAATAAGGCTGTGAGAGAAAGGAAGTAAATGTCCTCACCACTTTGGTGGCACACCCAAAGAGAGACAGAAAGACTATGCCATGCTTGCTGCTGACTCCATGGCTGCCTCGGTCCCTCCTAACTCTTCATAGGTGAGGGTCTCTGAACTGAAGAAGAAAGGTAAAACATTTTCTCTTCTACCACATTTGGGTATAACTGATTGAAACCAAAACCAAGCCATTCTCTGAGATGACTTTTCTAAATTTTCCACGAAGTACAAACACATTGGGTTAGCAAGGAAAAAAGTCACTCCAACTAAAGTAGATATGGACAGGCAATCCTAGTGAGGAGATAGAATTTTGAAAAGGGAAAAGAAAACATGTGCATCCTAGAAAATATCCCTGGGTCGTTGGGGTTTTTTGTTGTTTTTGTTTTTTCTTGAAAGAACTGGGAGAGTGGTTTTAAGAGAAGTTGAGTTTTTTACAATTCTGGATACTAGACATCGAAGATCAAGGTGTTGGCGGGGCTGTTTCTTCTGAGGCTTTTCTCTGGGATTGTAGACGGTTGTCACTCCCTATGTCTCCACACGGCTTCCTCACTCTCTTGTTCCAGCTCTGTCTCTTAAAGATTTGTAAAATTGCCTTCAATGCCTTCTGTGCCTGATTGCACTATCCTCATGACCAATTTCAAAGCTCTTGGAAGTCCAAGGAATTCCCAAGTATCTATGCTAATTTGAAGGAGTTACATTTTGCTTGCTTTCTATGTATCCTTCATTATTTACTAAACCTAACATATTAGCCCTAACATAAAATGCGACACTAAGACATTCCATTTTCAAGCAATCAAAAAATTATTCAAATTGATTAACCAAGCATTCATATACTGAAAATGTGCTGGAGCCCCACCAGGGACATCATGATGAGTATCTCAGGACTTCCCATGGCCTCCCTGATTCTGCCCCCTCTCCCATCACACCTTATAATTCAGAAATCATTCTTTATTTCATAATATTTCCTCAGTTTCTCACCCATGAGCAAAATATTTTACAATAGATTTTCTTCCCCAAGAGGAATTCTTGTGTGAGCTGTTTAGAGTCAAACCTCAGTTTTAGAACATCTCAGTTATCAAACATCTCCCATCTTGAACAGTTCACTTCCCAATCCCATACATACTCTTTCATGCTAATATCTGTATGATCAGTCACAGCTTTCTCTGGAGAAAAACAAAGGAGAGAATGTGCAAGTATGACTCAGTTTACCACTAAAGTTTATGTTGTTAACTTCGCTGGAAATTGTGCTGAGAATATTTTATTGTTTTTTGTTGTTGTTTTTTAACTTTTGTTGCTGCTTATTATTATTATTAAACTAGAAGCCCGGTGCATGAATGATGCACTCGGGGGGGGGGGGAGGGGGAGGATGTCCTTCAGCCTGGCCTGTGCCCTCTCACAATCCAGGAACCCTTGGGGAATGTCTGACTGCCAGCTTAGGCCTGCTCCCCACAAAGAGTGGGCCTAAGCTGGCAGTCAGACATCCTTAGCGCTGCCGCGGAGGTGGGAGAGACTCCCACCACCACCGCTGTGCTCACCAGCCATGAGCCAGGCTTCCGGGCTTCTGGCTGAGTGGTGCTCCCTGTGGGAGTGCACTGACCATCAGGGGGCAGCTCCTGCACTAAACGTCTTCCCCCACGTGGTCAGTGCACATCATAGCGACTGGTCATTCCTCTGTTTGGTTGATTTGCATATTAGCCTTTAATTATATAGGATTTTCATTTTTTACTGTACATTTTATTTCATTTTTGAGAACAGTGGCTTTTTAATACAGCTTGAAATCTGATATTGAGATCCCACCTACTTTGTTCTTCTTTATCAGGATTGCTGTGGCTATTTGGGGTCTTTTTTCATTCCATATAAATTTTTGGAAAGTTATTTCTAGGTCTATGAAATCTGCCATTGGTATTTTAATGGTGAGTGCATTGAATCTATAGATTGCTTTGGGTAGTATGGACATTTTAATGATGTTGATTCTACCAATCCATAACATGGTATGTTCTTCCATCTGTTTATGTCTTCCTCTATCTCTTTTTTCAGTGTCCTGTAGTTTTTCCATGTATAGGTCTTTTACCTCCTTAGTTAAGTTTATTCCTAGGTATCTTAATTTTTTTTGTATGATGGTAAATGGGATTGCTTTTTTAGTCTCTTTCATCACAAACAAATTAAGAGATAAAAAATAACATAGTCATATCAATTGATGCAGAAAAAGCATTTGACAAAATCCAACACCCTTTCTTGATAAAAATTCTCAGCAAGGTGGGAATAGAAGGAGCATACCTCAACATAATAAAAGCCATATATGATAAACCCACAGCCAACATCATACTCAATGGGCAAAAACTAAAACCATTTCCCCTAAGAACAGGAACAAGACAAGGATGCCCACTCTCACCACTCCTGTTCGACATAGTACTAGAAATATTAGCCATTGTGATTAGATAAGAAGAAGAAATAAAAGGCATCCAAATTTGGAAAGAAGAAATAAAACTGTCCTTATTTGCAGCTGACATGATACTGTACATAAAAAACCCTAAAGACTCCAGCAAAAAACTATTAGACTTAATAAATGAATTTGGCAATGTAGCAGGATACAAAATTAATACCAAGAAATCTATGGCATTTCTATATACCAATAGTGAACTTACAGAAATAGAGACTATTTCATTTTTGTTAAATTTTCATTTATATTTCATGTCCTTTTTTTAAAGTGTTTATTTACAGATTAAATAGTACATTAGACATTGTACTGTATATAAGAAAGGTTAAAACAGGCAATCATCTTGGGTTCTGGAATGGATGAATTCAATTTACATTATTTCTAATGGGAAAAAATGATTTCATTTTGAACAGCCTTCCAGAATAAATTAAGTTTGAGAACTGAGGTTTCACTGAAAATATTTCACTTTGGATAAAAAACATAACTGATATAAAAACTGTAATGAAAGAGTATATAGAATTTGGATATTGTATAACTTACATAAGTAAATCAGATGACAATTTTAAGATCTCTTTTACAAAATTCCTAAGGAAAAGAGAACATAAATTATGAGAGCAATGAAGGAACAAAAAAAAGTACCCTAAAATACAATTAGTAGTCTAGATTATATTAAGAATATGATGCAAATTAAGGATGAAGAAGTAATGAAATATTTTTTGTGATAAAGAAACACAGGAGTCTGAAGACCAAGATACTTAAAAACTACCAGGCAATATAAATATCTACAGAGTTCCAAGTTTATACTTATTCCTGTAGCAAGTCTTAAATGTCAAAGATAAAGAAAACAAACATAAACTTCAAGTATTTCCAAAAAACAAAGAAAAATCCAATTCACACCAATGTTGGTGGCAGCTTATTCCTCTACATCAGTAATGCCAAAGAGCTGCAAAATAATTACATCAACACAATTTGGGGGAGAGGGACATACATACACATTTGCACATATTTATATACCAACATATGTGTATATATACACACACATATGTTTATTTATTTTAATCCTTTAACCTATAATACACAAATTGTGGCAGCAAAAGAACATTTCCAGAGATGTAAGAGTTCCAAAATTCAATGTAATCTAAAAAGTAATCTGTCTTAAAGATGTATTCCAGATGAATAAGAAATTAATCACATGAAACATGACTAATGAATAAAGTTAAGATAGAAAAGCAAAGGCTTCTGTGCCATAAAAGATGAAGTAGAAGTAATTCATTCGCCATCCTGCTAACTACAGTGAAAAACACTGGCGAGAAGAAAGAAAATTGGCAGCCACTTTGCCATCCAGGGAATGACACAGTGATGAGTTCTACAGGTTTTCTTCTTTCTTCATACACCATAGACATGGTGTTGCAAAAGCTGTAACCCGTAAACACTAACGGGCATAGAAAAAACAAAAAGACAAAACTTAAGAAAAGTCTGATCCTCTCTAGTAAAAGGACCAGACAAGAGGAAATTCAGCAAAGTAAAAAAAAAAAAAAAAAGTAGAAAAGTTTTATAAAACAGCTCCCTTATCCAAACACCACAGAACAATATTGTGGTCCCACCTTCATCCACACCAGCAAACACCTAAGGTAGAACCTAGACTTCCACCTCCACTGGTTATAAAATTGTTTCCCAACCCTCCTCTCAATGAAGGTGGATCAAAGTATTCTAAGTGGTGAGCAGAGTGAGTGATGATGAGCCTGTCTTTCCCCCTTTGCCATCAGCGGAGACCATGTAGAAATTGTGCACTTCTCTTCCCAATGACATGGTGCCAGAGTGGCCCTACTAGTAGTAGAGTCAGGACTGTCCCTACTCAGTGCTAAAGAGAAGTTCATCACTGACTCCAGTGTCAGTGAAGGCTGAGTGGAGAATCTGAACTTCCACTCTAACCTAGAAGTAATGAGCAGCACACCTGCTTTCCCTGCCAGAGCGGTATCAGAAAAAGACCAACTAAATCAGGATTAAATGAGATCCAGAGTGTCACATTTCATCTCTAAAATATCCAGGATTTCACCTTAAAATCTACTGACATACCAAGAACCAGAAATATCTCATCTTGAATGAGAAAAAGTGATCAATAGATGCCAATACCTAGATGATATAATGTTAGAAATATGTCTCTGACAAGAATTTTAAGTCACCCATCGTGCGTTTGCCTCTATGAATAGTTATGAACACACTTGATCTAATTTATTTAAAAAAAGAAAAGATCGGCAAAGCAATAGAAGATATAAAGAAGAATGACAAAGGGAGAACAACAGAAATAATGAAGTTTGAACAGAAAGAAAATAATCTGGAAAAATAACACAAAGACAGAGCCTCAGCAATCTGTGGGACTATTACAAAAAATCTAACACCCATATTATCACAGTCTACAGAGACGGGGAAAAGGACTGAGTTGGAAAAAGTATCCAAAGAAATAAAAAATATTCAGAAAATAAAATTGGTAATAGACATAAACTTACAGATTCAAAAAATTGAGCAAATTTGAAACAGTATAAATCCAAATAAAAAGAAATATTTTGAAAGTAGACAGAGAGAAATAGGACCTTATCCATAGGGGATACGTTTATAATGGAAGTTAATGTCTCATCTGAATTCATGGGGACAAAAGGAAGTGGTACATTTTAAAACTGCTTAAGATAAAGAACTGGCATTCTAGAATCTATATTCAACAACAACAAAAAATGGCCTTTAGGAAAAAAAGGAAATCAAGACAGTCTCAGAGGATGAAGAATGAAACAAAGGAAACAAATCAGAAACAAAAGCAAAGGAGAATCATTGCCAGATAACTTATCCTGAAAGAATGTCTTCAGAAAAAAATTAGCTATTCAGAAATGAGAAAAGCATACATTTTGGAACACCAGGAAGGAAGAAAAAGCAACAAAATCAAAACTTTGGGTAAATATAATAGACTTTTCTTTTATTCGATTTTTTAAATTATATCTGATGGTTGAAGCAACGAACATAATACTATCTATTGTAGCTCTCAATGTGTTATAAGCAAAAAGATAGACAGACATATTAATAGAATAGAATGAAAAACCCAGAAACAGACCTATGGAAGAATAGCTAACAGATATTTGACAAAGGGACAAAAGCAATTCTATAGAGGAAGAATAGCCTTTTCAAGGAATTGTGCTGGAGCACAATTATACTAACACCCACAGGCTAAAAAATGAATCTTATCCTAAACCTCCAAATTTATACAGAATTTAATGGCATACAGATTTAAATAAAAACATCCTATACAATAAAAGGCTAATATGCAAATTGACTGAACAGCAGAACAACCGGTCACTATGAACTCGCTCAAGGCAGGAACTGCCCCCTAATAGTCAGTGCACTCCCACAGAGGGAGCACCGTTCAGCCAGAAGCTGGGCTCACAGCTGGTGAGTGCAGTGGCAGTGGTGGGAGCCTCTCCTGCCTCCATGGCAGCACTAAGGATGTCTGACTAATGGCTTAGGCCTGCTCCCTGTGGACACCCCTGAGGGCTCCTGAGATGAAAGAGGGTGCAGGCCAGGCTGAGGAACTCCCCTGCCCCTAAGTGCATGATTTTCATGCACCGGGCCTCTAGTAAAACTATAGAACTTGTTGAAAACTTAGGGGAAAATGTTTGTGACTTCAGCTTTGGTGAAGAGTTCTTAAACACAATACCAAAATCTATAAAACAAAGATAAATTGGACTTTGTTGATATTAAAAATGTTTGTTTGAGAAACCAAGATGGCAGCATAGGTAAACACCTAAACTGCTGCCTCGCACAACAATTTCAACACTACAACTAAAAGACAAAACAGACATCATTCAGAACCACAGGAAGGCTGGCTGAGTGGAAATTCTACAACTAGAAGGAAAGAGAAAAGCATAGTGAGACTCAGAGAGCTGCAGGAGGCAGAGGTACTGAGACACGCGCATATGGAGAGGACTGGCAACTGAGTGCACAGCTGGCTTTCTCAAGCGGGAGGGGGACAAAAGCTCCCAACTGCTCTGAACTCCAGTTCCGGGCAAGACTCTGGGGACCCAGACTCATTCAGGGAGAAAGTGGACTGGCTGGCAGCAGGTGTAACTCAAGGGCGGCTTTCTCTCAGAGGTGCTTGCAGCGATTACCATGGGACATTGAGACACAGGGACCTATTTGGGCAGGGCTGACGGGAAACCAATGCTGTCTGCTCTGCCCTGAGACTCCGCCCCATCCAATCTGAGCACAGAGGCTTATGCAAGTCTAGTCTCATAAAGGTGTCTCCAGCACAGAAGTTCTCCCAGCGTAGACACAGCTGATCCTCACAGCGAATTGGCCTGGAGGTCAAGTCTTCCCACTGATACCAACAACAATCAAGACTTAACTACAACAAGACTGTGCACACAGCCCACAAAGGGGTGCACCAAGAGTGCCCACCTCAGGTAACTGGGGAGGCTGAGCCACTGGACCCTATAGGACACCTAGCACACAAAACCACTCTATCAACTCAGGGAAGTAGCCAAAATGTGAAGACAAAGAAACAGACCACAAATGAAAGAAATGGAGGAAAGCAAATGACTGGATATAGAGTTCAAAACCATGGCTATAAGGTTTCTCAAGAATTTCCTAGAAAAGGCCAATACATTTAGCGAGACCCTCAAGGATATGAAAAAGGACCAACTAGAAATTAAACATACAGTGACTGAAATAAAAAATATTATACAGAGTTCTAACAGCAGACTAGAGGATTGTAAGAATCAAGTCAAAGATTTGAAATACAAAGAAGCAAAAAACACTCAACTGGAAAAGCAAAAAGAAAAAAAAATCCAAAAAGTTGAAGATAGTTTAAGGAGCCTCCAGGACAACTTCAAGTGTACCAACATCAGAATTATGGGGGTGCCAGAAGAAGAGAGAGAGCAAGATACTGAAAACCTATTTGAAGAAATAATGACTGAAAACTTCCCCCACCTGGTGAAAGAAATAGACTTACAAGTCCAGGAAGTGCACAGAACCCCAAACAAAAGGAATCTAAAGAGGACCACATCAAGACACATCATAATTAAAATGCCAAGAGCAAAAGACAAAGAGAGAATCTTAAAAGCAGCAAGAGAAAAACAGTTAGTTACCTACAAGGAAGCACCCATACGACTGTCGTCTGATTTCTCAACAGAAACTATGCAGGCCAAATGGGAGTGGCAAGAAATATTCAAAGTGATGAATAGCAAGAATCTACAATCAAGATTACTCTACCCAGCAAAGCTGTCATTCAGAATTGAAGGTCAGATAAAGAGCTTCATAGATAAGAAAAAGCTAAAGGAGCTCATCACCACCAAACTAGGATTATATGAAATGCTGAAAGATATTCTTTAAGAAGAGGCAGAAGAAGAAAAAGGTAAAGATAAAAATTGTGAACAACAAATACATATCTATCAACAAGGGAATCTAAAAATCAAGTGAATAAAAAAATCTGATCAACAGAATAAACTGGTGAATATAATAGAATCAGGGGTATAGAAAGGGAGTGGACTGACAATTCTCAGGGGGAAAGGGGTGTGGGGGGTGCAGAAAGAGTCTGGAAAAAAATCATACACCTATGGATGAGGACAGTGGGGGAGGGTAAGGGCAGAGTGTGCGGTAGGAACCTGGTGGAGGGGAGCTATGGGGGAAAAAAGAGGAACAATTCTAATAATATGAACAATAAAGATTTATGAAATTTAAAAAAAAATGTTTGCTTTATAAAAGACCCTGTAATCAGATTAAAAAATAAATTATGGACCAGGGAAAAATACTTGCAAACTACATATCTGGTAAAGAACTTAGATTATGAATTTATAACAAAATAAAAAAACTCAGCAGGGAAAATAAATCTAAGTAAAAATATGGGCAAAGACCTTTCACTAAAGAAAATACATGATGGAATAAAAGCATGTGAGAAGATGGTCAAAATCATTAGCCACTAGAAAAATGCAAATTAAGCCCACAGAGCTATATCACTGCACATCCATTAGAACAGCTACAACTAAAAATAGTGACAATGCCAAATGCTGTTGAGGACGTGAAGCAACTGTCTCTCCCACATTGCTGGCAGGAATACAAAATGGCAGTCACTGAAAATAAACAGTTGGCAGTTCCTTAAAACACTAACCCATACATTACTATACAACAGATTATTGTACGTCTGAGAATGTATCCCATAGAAATAAAAACTCATGTTCACATAAAAACCCGTACCTGATTTTTCATAGCAATGTTATTTGTAACTAGAGTTCTGGTGCACAGATTCATGCACTGGTGGGGGGCACGCCTGTGGGGATCAGTCTGCTGTGGGAGCATAGTGACCACCAGAGGGCAGCTCCTATGTTAAGCGTCTGTCCCCTGGTGGTCAGTGTGCAGCATAGCTACGGGTCAACGGGTCATTCTGGTCATTCCACCATTCGGTCACTGGGCTTTTATATATATAGATAGCCTAAAACTGAAAGCAACAAAAATGTTATTTAGTACATTCATGGTTAAACAAAGTGTAGTATCTCTATGTCATGGAGTACTATCTATACTAATAAAAGGGTAATGTGCTAATTAGGGCAGAAATCTTCTGGATGTCCATCTGGACAAAGCCACAGTAGTTGTGAGGCCCAGGGCTCATGCAGCCATGGGCTCAGGCAGCCGTGAACCCTGGTGGCTGTGAGGCCCAGGGCTCAGGCCTCACAGCTGCCATGGCTGGCAGTGGCAGCAGCAGCAGGGTGATGGGGGCGGCACCTTCCCCTAATCAGTCCGGTCGCCTCCCGCAGAGGGAGGCCAGACTGCAGCTTAGACCGCAGTAGGACATCCTCTGAGGGCTCCTGGACTGTGAGAAGGGGAAGGCCAGGCTGAGGGACAACCCCCCCACCCCCCGCTAATGCACAAATTTTTGTGCACCGGGCCTCTAGTTAATCAATAAAAAAATAATAAAATATTGGTATATGCAGCGGCATAAATGGTTCTTAAGGGCTTTGTGCTGATTGAGAAAACCTAATCTCTAATGGTCACATACTGTATGATTCCACGTATATAACCATCTCAAAATGACAAAATTAGAGATGGAGAACTGATTCATACTTGCCATGGTTTAAGATAGCAAGTAGTAAGGGGTTTGGGCATGACCACAAGGATACCATAGTGGGGATCTTGTGATGACAAAGTAATTCTGTATCTTGATTATGTAGTACAGTGGTGGTTTCATGAATATAGATGTGACAAAATGATATAGCACTATATTTACATTTTATAGTATGTTTAGTTTCCTGGTTTTGCTATTAGACTACAGACATGTAAAATGAAACCTATGGAGAAAATTGAAAGAATGCTACTAGACACCTTTCAGTGTTATTTTTGCAATTTCCTGTGACTCTGTAATTACTTCAAAATAACAAAAAAGGAGACCAAAAATAAGTAAATAAAATAATCATAGTCCATTTTAATAGGAAACTAGAAAACCTTTTGTATTACTGTTAAACAATTGTTTATATTGTACTAAAATTATTTAAAAACTTTAATATAAGGCAAATGGATAGCTGCATGTCTTATTTTTATACTTATAAATTCCATGACTCAAAATTTCAGTGGGACATTTATTGCAATGAGACCAATTCTTATAAGGTTTACCTAGAAAAATAATATGAGCAATGCTTACAAGGTATTGGACAGAAATGAAAACAAAAGAAAACATTGAAGATATATGACAGCAGTGATTTTGGAGAAAAAACAAAGGACAAAAAGGAAGAGGGACTTGTACTAGAAGACACCAAAATATATAATAAAATTACTACAACTAAGTTTATACATTATTGACCAAAAGTTAGCTTGAAGATTTTGGCACTGATTTAAAAATCCAGAAACAAACAAAAAATTCAAAATAAATTTTACAGTACTAATAGCAGTAACACAGTATGCCAAGGATCAAGATTATGGGTTTAGGAATCAAGTTAAGCTTAGAAGTGAATACTGGCTCTTACATTAAATGTCTGGGTGACACTGAGCAAATTATTTAACCTTCCAAAAACATCTTGCAAATAGTTTTAGTGTAGAAATGATAATACTGTTGTTGCTCTTAAAATGAGTGATGAGCATTGATACAACACACACAACATACTAAGGGCCTGACATATAGCTAGCGTTCAATAATATTTGCTATCATAATCATAACTACTTATTGAATTCATTTAACAGCAATTTTGTGAGGGCTATCTATGTTTCAAGGACCATGTGACACATTAGTAAAGCAACAATAATCATGACAAGGAAATTTAAGAAGGATGTAGACACATGAACAAACTGTTATGATAAAGTGAGATATTTCTATATAGAAAGTATGGGGAATATGGGGGTCAACAGGTAAGAAACTAGATCCAAGGTTGAAAAGTAAAAGTACCTTTTCTGAAGGAAGTGCTCTATAAGGTTATATATGAAAGATGAATAAGAGTGATTTAGGTGAAGGAATGGATAGAAGTGAATGAAGATTATAAGCATGGTTCAATCCAGTGGGCACATCATTTGCAAGACTGAGAGGAAGTAATTTATTCAGTATTGATATAATCCATTGACTTTTCATTCTTTCATGTGTAATATATACATGTTTGATGAATGAAGAGATTTAGTAGAATAGCCGACAACATGTGCCTTGAGGGTCAATATAGTCTCACAACATGTTGCTTAATTATCATGAATGAAAAGAGAAATACAGAGAAAAGAAGAGTGCATTCTATTTGGAGAGTGATAAAGCAAACAAAAGCTCACTGTCAGTTTAAGATGTGAATTAAAAGATCAGCCTAACAGATCACAGGGTTCTTTCTGGGAATAGCAATAGAAAATTCTGCATGGAGAGATTATAGAAAGTCTCTATTAGGTTAGTATTAACCGAAAGGTAATATTTCTAGAACTTACACAATATCCAACCTTATAAATGTGTGGGTCATAGCACAGGTTCCAGAGGTAAAAAATAAAATAAAATTTTATATATATATATATATATATGTGTGTGTATGTATATATATATATATATATACACATATACATATATATATATATACACACACACACATATATATATATGCTCTTCTGAAATTCCACACAAGAGGTCAGAGAGATCCATAACATGAATAGACCATGAATGCATGCAGAAGTCTCCTCCAGGTTTCCTGCATTAGATTTTCCCTACCACTTGACCTATCATTATAGTGATTGGCACTGTCAAAAATCATGTGTGTGTGTGTAAGTGTGTTTAGTTAAGTTGTTACTTACAGAAGAGTGTGCAGTGTAATCTATATTTTTGGGTCAGAATATAGTCTACAAAAGTGAATTTAAATATTAGTTGTAATTCATAACACAACACTACACAAATGGATAGAAGCATTTAGATATCAAACCACTTCTTGACAATATTTGCCACTGTTTTAGTAACAGCTATCAAATACCGCAATGTCATAAAAGAGACTCTAATTTGTCATCATTTAGTTCTTGATGTTATTAAGAAAGGTAAATATAAACTCAGCTTGTACTGAGATGCAAAATCTAATTCAATTTTGCTCAAAGGCACAGATGCAATAAATGCATGTCAAAACACTGTTTTCATAAGCAATTGAGCATTTACATTTCAGAACAGGTTTAAGGAATTATAATTATCCAATGTATAAAGCAAGAGGACAATTTCCTTAAGAAAATAAAGCTTCACCAAGACTAATAAAAATGTACTTGGGGACCTTATACTAATTTGTAACACTGGAAATGGAGATGATCTTAAAATAATGATTTCAGGAGATGAACCATAGAGTAACTTGTATATTTTCCCATCACCAGGCAATAACTTAAAAATAATCACCTCCTATATTCACACATACAATTATTTCCTGTTTCTTATTATTTCAATTAATAAGGCTTAGAAAGGCACACATTGAAGGAAGAATGTATTGCCTTTAGTCTATAGGGGAGGATGGACTATTGGGATCTGTATTGGGATTCACAGTTATTCTAGGAAAGGGATTGGAACTATTGTATCAAAGTTTAAGCAGTGTTCATAAAAGGAGATTTCTCAAATATTTTGGAAGTAGTAATTTCAAAAAAGAAAATTGTATACAAGTAAACCAATGAGTGGTAAAGAATCAGGAAGTAAGAATGGGTGGTAAATTAATGCTCACCACATTTTCCATTGGTTTACCACATTCCCTAGTCTTCTTGCAGCCGGCAGTTGTCCTATGACAAATTCTAGCCAATGGGCTGTGAGGAAAAGTAACATGTGCCATTTCTAAATGAAGGCACTGAAAAGTCTCTATGTAATTATCCAGGATATCTTTACTTGTTCTGGTGAACCCGGAACCTTTGTGCTGTTATATAAAGCTCCCATTATCCTTGATCCTTGAGTAAGCACCCTTGGTGTCCCCAAATGAAAATGAAATATGATAAGAAAAATAATAAAAACTAGATTACTTTAAGCCACTTAAAAAAATCCAAGCCTAGCCTCTCCTGACTAATACTCAGGGTGCCTAGGAACAGGGTGCTAGGATGCAACATGGATAAGTGAATCTGTGCAGGATTTCTCAGAGCTTACCACTACTGATCCTCGTCAGAGAGGCTCTAGCATGGTCTATGAGTCTTGTTGACTTTAGGTAAAAACAAATTTAAAAACAGCATCCCTTGCACATGCCGTTTTAGAATATTTATTACATTGCTTTCAGATTTACCAAAATGTTATTGAGAGTTCCCATATAACTAATTAGGGGTATCCTGTTTCCCCTAATGTTAGCATCTTACATTAGTATGACACATTTGTCATAACTAATGAACCATCACTGATACATTACTATTAATTAAAGTTCATACTTAATTTGCATTTCTTCAGTTTTTACCCACAGTCTTTTTTCTTGTTCCAGGATCCCATCCAAAATGACATATAATTTTATTTGTCTGGTCTCCTTAGACTCTGCTAGACTATGACAGATTCTTAGGCTTCCCTTGTTTTGAATGAGCTTTGTCGTTTTGAGGAGAACTGGTTAGTTATTTTGTAAACTATCTTACAATGTGGTGTGCATGTCTAATATTTCTTCAGAGTTAGATTGTGCCTATGGATTTAGGGCAGAAATATCACACCAAACCAAGGGTAAGTATTATAAAAATGACTTACCACTGATGAAGTTATCCCTAACTACCTGGCTGAGGGAGTGTTGGTTAGGTTTCCCCCTTACAGTTAATCCTCATCTCACTTCTTAATGTTATACCCCACAGAAGGAAGTCAATTTACTTACTTAGATATTTTTATACCTAGATAATTCTACCTGGAATTTTATTCTCCACTAATTGAATGTTCCAATGTTTCTTGTGACCTTGTCCTAATGGTATCTATACAAAAGAAGACCTTAGGGTAATAAAGGCTCAAATGGGTAGAAATATATGTTAAGCTCATCCTCTTTAAATATTCTATGGAATTTCATCTAATATTTACATACCTACTCTTACAGCAACTCAAAGACTGAGAATCTGACATCAGAAAACCAGTATGGTTGGTTTCTGGTGAGGACTTTTCTCCTGGCTTGCAGATCACAGCCTGCTCCATTTCACATGACCTCCTATGGTCTTACCTTATGGGGAGAGAGAGAGCCAGTGAGCTCTCTGTGTCTTTTCTTATAAGGTCATTAACCCTATTAGACCAGAGTCCCAATCTTAAGATCTCATTTAACTGTCTTTACTTCCTTAGAGGCCCATCTACATATACAGCCATGCTGGGAGTTAGGTTTTTAACATATAAAATTTTAGGAGACAATCATTAGGCTATCACTGAAGGTAAACAACTAAAAGCAAAGCCAAGTAATGAATAGAAGACAATATATGAAATCTACTTTCTCTCTCAAGCGATACAAATAAAACAACAGCAAATTACCAGGGAAAAAAAAGTTTTGTTTTTATAGAGTCTATTTGTCTCTGGGAAAGCAGCAATCTGTACCTTTCAAATGTGTGTTAGGTGTCAAAATGTGATTAGATATAAATCTATTCAAACCAACCCTAAAATAAGGCCCCTTGTATAAACATACTGCACAATTAGAATGAAATGGTCACCTCAATAGTGCGCTGCTAATGAGAATGGCCTCTATGAAATGACTATATTCATTTAATTAAAAAGCCTATTATGGATCTCATTCAAAATGCTGTTCACTGAACTCTTCAAAATAAATTTAATTTGTTTTAGTGGAGTGTTTAGAAGTATCATTTTTATTTGTTCTCAAAGATGATAAAACAACAGGGTCTTGGAAAATATAATGAGCCATTCACCAGGAAAAGTCACAATGAATGGCTCTTACAAGTTGAGAAAGCTTTACAATCCAAAGGGAATTCATGTGGTGTTAAGAAAAGAACAAAGGAGAGATTCTGTTTAATACAAGGGAAAAAAAGGAACAATGATATAAAAGGTAAAGCACTCTTCTACTTTCTACTTAGTAAGCATATTTATAAAATTGCATTTAACTACTCTAATTGTCATATCTGAGAAGGAAACAGCAGTTATATTTGTTATAGTAGTAATATGTTCAAAGAATGTGCTACACAGTTTTACATGTAATTTTCTTTTATTTAATACATGTGAGACATTAAGAAAAGGCTTTTGAAACCTGAAGAGGTATATAAAAGTTTTTAGTCTACAATAACATGAGAATAACTAATTGATGAGAAAATATTGGATAGCTAAATATATTGTATAAGAATGGCTGATATTTTAGCAGAAAAAAATGAAATTCTTACCAAATATTATACTACTCAAAAAGAAAATTAATGTTGAATAAATTTTTAAATGTAATTATAATTGGTATATAATATATATTAGTTATATTAGTTTCAGGTGTACAATATAGTGATATGAAATTTTTATACCTTATAATGTGATCACTCCACTAATTCTAGTAATTATCTGTTACCATGCAAATTTATTACAATATTATTGAATATATCCCCTTTTACCCTTTCCACTCATCCATCAACCCTCCGTTCAGGTAACCATTCCTTTGGTCTCTGTTTTTATGAGTCTGTTTTGTTTTATTTGTTTGTTTTATTTTCCACATATATGTGAAACCATATGGTATTTGTCTTTTTCTGCCTGACTTCACTTAGCATAATATCCTTTAGAGCCAACCATATTTTCACAAATGGCAAGATTTCACTTTTTATTGCTGCACTAATATAAATATATGTATGCAGGAGCTGCCACCAGCCTGCAGGACCCAGGCCAGCCAAGGCAGATGCCAGCAGGGGGCCCCCCCAGTCACCCCATTGGTCACCCCACAGATCAGCCCTGATCTCCGGCCAGGCCTAGGGACCCTACCCATGCACGAATTTTGTGTACTAGGCCTCTATATATATTGTATCTTCTTTATACATTCATCTATCCATGGACACATAGGTTGTTTCCAATTCTTGGCTATTGTAAATACTGTTGCAATGAACATAGGCATGCATACTAGTATATCTTTTGAATAGGATTTAAACATGTAAGCAGACATTACCCCAAAATAATATTTCAATTGAGTTTTGGGAAGCAAGGAGATAAAGAGTTGTAAATGATTTAGTAGTCTGGAGTGAAGTGCATTACAAATGTCTACAGAGGGGATTCTAATAAGAAAAATGCCTATTTGTCCCATTGATCGCTTCATAAAACCCATAAGAAATAATAATGGATAGTGGGAGACTGGTGCTAAAATGTGTTGAAAAGGCCTAGTTATTTTTGACCACAAGAAACAGGGGGATAAGTCTACAGATCAGCAGAGCTGTGAGGCTCTGTATCAGGCACTGCACAATGCAGAGACAGGTTAAGCATCAGAGCCCTCTCCCAACTCTTCCAGTCTGTTTCTTGAAAACAAGTCAGAGTCTGGAAGATGGCTGAATAAACTGTACTATCCAGAAGAAACAAACAAAAATATTGAAAAACTGATGTTGTTGGGGAGAGCCCTCCCCCCTCCAAATGTTATAACCACTTTCCTCTTGATCTCTGTACAGTGAAGCCAACAGAAAACAAATTTTGCCATATAAACCTTCCAATAAGCTTTCTAGTGCTTCAATTACTACAGAAGTAATCCCCCAGAAAGTAGAAAATGAAATAATTGAAATTAAAAAAGAATATAGTAGAGAATGTAAAATAACCCAGATGATCCAACATATGACTAATGTAGAGAAATAATATATTCCCATTTGACCTGGTCAGTCCTGTTGAGAACTGATTTCCAGCATACCTATTGATAATGCCACTTTCAAATTCAAAAATATTCTAGTTTGCACTATGAATAATAAGATCACACTATTAGACAATTAGAATTTCCAAAATGAATGAAAAATAGTAAAGCATGAGAAAAAGTTTCAGTAGATGGTGTTAAAACATCAGAGCATGAATATTACATAGAGGATTCTAAACATCTTCAGATGTGGGAAAACACCACATAAATGTCCCTATGAAAATGATTAGGCACCTGAACAATTTAAGTAATTTTTCCTTCTAAGTCTCTGGCTCTTATCCCTTAGTTTTTTAATCAGCTCATATTCTTTTCTGTCTAGTTTTGTTTCCTTCAACTTAATTCAAAGCCTTTTCATGTTTTTTTTCTATATTTTAATTTCAGATGATTTGATCCATACACAAAACTTTGTATTCATCAATGAGTCAAATGACTTTTAAATTTGTATTTTCGACACATATTTTTCTTCTAAGTTCCAGGTTCCAATATATCCAAATGCTCCTTTGACATTTTCACTAAAAAAATAAAATCTCAATTCCATAATTCCATATGATAATTCCCTCTTCCTTTCATTACCTCCAGGTCCAACCTGGCCTTCTTCAAGGAATCTTCTTCCCTGGATGGTACCACAAAGTACAATTTAGGCATCAGAAGGTAGATTTCTTGGAGTCATCTGGACTCTTCTCTCTCAGATACAATTACAAAGTTATTTTGTTTTGTTTCCCTCCTGAATACCCTTTGTATCTCTAAATATTTGCATTGCCACTCCTATCACCCTGCTACTGCTCTCCTCTGAACTCCTGGAATAATCCCCCAACTATATTAGTAATCTCTACAAAACATTCTTCTTACTTCCCCTCCAATTCATTCTACACGCTATAGACCTAGCAATCTTTTTTAAAAACAGATGTGATCACATCAGTTCCTTGTTTCAAATCTACTAAGGCCATTCTAATTTCTCTTAAAACTATTTTTAAACAATCTTACAAGGGCTGAATTAATTTGTCTTCTCTTTACATTTGGCCCCTCCAGTATTTGCTCCATAGTGGACTAGCCATAATGACCATTTTTAATTTCTCTCATTCAATGGTGCTCAAAGTATGTTCCCCAGATCAGCAACAGCAGCATCACTTAAGATTTATTAGAAATGCTATTTGTGCAATTCTAGAACCCTTCCCCAGGCCCACAGAATCATAAGTCTAGAATGCAGCTCAGAAATGTGTGTTTTAACAAGCCCTCCAGATAATTTCAATGCACTCTAAAGCTTAAGAAAAATTCAGAGTTTTTCCCTACTAATTCCTGCACTTGCAATTGTTGCCCTCTTCCCCTTTCTTACTGTCTACTTGTTTTCAATATTTCAGTTAAAATTTTATTTCTTCTGAGCATCTTTACTGAAGATCTAGTTTTGATTTCCTTATTATAAACTCTCACTGCTTTCTAGATATTTTTATTCAAATCCCCTATCACAATGTGTGATAATATATTTGTGTGATTAGTTGATTGATGTCTACCTCCTCCACTACACTTTGAAAAACAGGAGGCCCTGGCCCTGGTTAGATTAACTAGTAATTTATCAAGAATGGTAGCTCAGCCCTGACTGCTGTAGCTCAGTGGATAGAGTGTTGGCTTGTGGACAGAGGGTTTTGGGTTAAATTCCTGGTCAAGAGCATACATCTGGATTGCAGGTTCAACCTGGCCCTGGTTGATCGGGGTTCATGCAGGAAGCAGCCAATGGATGTGTCTCTTTCACATCAATGTTTCCCTCTTTCTCCATCTCCCTCTGTTCCTCCCTTTCAGTCTCTCTGAAAATCAATTGGAAAAATATCCTCAGGTGAGGATTAATAAAAAACAACAAAAAAAGAATGGTGGCACATATAATATATTCAATAAATATTACTAGGTTACAGTGAATACGTTAAATATAGAGATAAATGGAGGTAAAACAAAGTAAAGGAAGACAATTAGCACACTGTAATGTCAATGACAAGCACTCACTGATTTAAGTAAGAGTAGATTACATGTCATTATATAAAACTTACTGAATCAAAACAAAGTATGTGCTAAAAATTCTGTCAGTACCATTTACCAATATAAATGAAATTCAAAGATACTATTTGCTGATAATCATGAATGAGTTTATTGAAAGAAAAATGTGCATAGTTGTATAAAGCATGATTATACGGTGCTCACTTGTAAATAGGGGCCTTTGTTAAATATATTTTTCCTTAATTTCTTTTTCTTTCAGAGCACAAAGATTTTTGTTCAATCTGTGCTTTCTTGCATAGGTTTTATATTAAAATTTTTTATAATGTTCAACAGAAAACAAATAATAAAAGAGACTGAATAGTTAGATGTTTTATCTTCGGGAACAGTGATTTATTGGAAAGAGCTTAAACTAAACTCCTGGAGCCCTGGTTTCTTAGACTCTGAATCATGTTGCCTGGTTACTAAACTATATGGGTGCCTCATGAAGGCCCACACTTGCAACACTAATTTAGCTGCATCTTTCCTACCTGTGATTGCCAGGAGACACAGAAGTTGAGGTCGTCTGGTCACAGGCGTGCACTGGAGTGGAAAGATGCTGACCAGACCTGAACTGTGACACATGACTGGATTGACTGATAAGGCACCACTCGTTCATCTGCCTCCCTCAGCCCAGGCTTGTTCACAAGTCAAAACCTCTATCTTAATAACTTATGCATTTGGATCACTGGTGTTAAGCAAGAAAGGGACAGCTTAGGAAAAATGACCTAGAAAATTGAAAAGTTAGGGTTTAACTAAAATTTAAAAAATATATATACTAGGTCTTGCTCCCAGTTTGCCAAGGAAGGTTGTGAAATTGCATCCTGTGGCTCTTCTTTCTGTATGTCCACTAATAGGAGATTATTTAGACCTAGGTCTGCCCATGATGACTGGTGTGAAAATAAGGTCACTTTTGCTTGGTTATCCTCCAAATGCCCTTTTCTATGAAAAAGATAATTCTGACTTGGTGTGGTACTAATCGTATGGAAAAAGGCTGTGTGGGATTAATATCTATGAAGGCATTTTCTAGAAGAAATGTCTATTCCTTTTCGGGAGCCAGGCTCTCAAGGATCTTCATTTTATAGCCCATGTTAGTCTTCCAAATTGTGATTTGACTATTTACATTTTTTTAAAATTAAATTTATTGGGGCAACAGTGGTTACTAAGATTATATAGGTTTTAAGTGTGTATTTGTATGATACATGATCTGTATATTAAATTGTGTACCCACCACCCAAAGTCAAATCTCCTTTCGTCACCACATATTCCACCCCCTTTTCTCTTTACTACTCTCCCACCCCACTTCTCTCTGTGAGAATAAACAAGTCATCTTTTCTGTCAAAGAACAGTTGAGACAGCCACCATGTTGGACTACATGACTTGGCAGCCACCATGTTGGCCGCATGACTGGCAGCTCCCCTGGGGGCTGCCATCTTGAAATGGCAAAGGCCAACCCCTCCCTTTGAATTAGCCAATCGTGAAAGACTGTGCGCCTGAACTCCAATTAAGAGTGAGGGACAAGTCACATGTGTCAATCAAGAGTGAGGGACAAATCACATGTGTCAAGATTAAAAAGCCAAGCAGACCGCCTGCTGGGTGTGTGCATGCTTCCAAACCATGTGCTGTGCACCCTCCTGCAGGAGTAGAGATGTTTGCCTTGCTGCCTGGCTCCCGAGTCTGCTTTGTGTTCTAACAGGAGCCCTGAATTGGGGGGCTCGCCTTATTTCTTACATCTCTGGTAATCACTGTACTGTTGTCTGTGACTATGAGTTTTGTTTGTTTGTTTTCCTTGTGTATTCACTTGTTGCTTTCAGTTTTATACCATTTACATTCCTTACATGATCCATACTGCCCTTTTCTTACTTCACCCCTCATTAGCTACACAGAGTCTAGAACATGAAACAACCTTCTAAAAGATCTTCCTGATTTCTGCTGCCAGACTACTACACACCCAACATTTTTACATTACCATTCTGATTATGCCATTTGTCTATCCTTCCATGATTTGCTACCACTTACTGTCAGTTAGTGGTCAAATATCTTAGTAAAGAATTAAGTGTTCTGTGACCTAGTACCAGTGTATTTGTTCATTTTTATCTCCCATGAAAACATGCTCCACCACCCAGCCCTATGCATACTTACTTCAGAAACATAATAATATTGTTCAAATTTCTTTGACTATGTCATGTTGTTTAATACCTCCATGCTATTATACTTGCTGTGCTCATTTGCCAAGAATATCCAATTCCCTCTCTAAGGTTTTGTGCCTCATTGTTCCTTAGTCCTCCTTCAAGTTTTCTCATATCCCACCTTTTTTTAAAATTTTCCAAACCATCTCAATCAGCTCTTCTTAATAAGCACAGCTATTATTCTTTCTGTAACACTCTAATTTTCTCCATGCATTTATCAACACATGACATTTTATGTAGATTGTGTAGGGTTTTAAACTTAATTTTGTGTTTTCCTCCATTAGATAGCTCCTTAAAGACAGTGAAATAGGAATTTTAGGAGTGAAATAGGCAGGTTTAGGGTATTTTTAAAAATTAAAGGAGTCCATGGAGAAAGCACAGACTACTGAGCAGCAAAAAGTTACATTTCCATGAGACAAGGGAACTGAGGGTGTCAGAAGTTACATTTCCATAAGCTAAGGGAACTGGGAGTAGCCAAAAGACTGTATATACAAAATAAAGAAGGAGGGCCTCATATGTCCCATGTGAAGTTTGACCTTTGAGCTCAGGAGTGGCTGTAGTGACTACATCAAAGGGGAATAGTAGCCAATCAGAGGGGACGAGGCACAAAAAAACTGTAGCCTTTATAAACCAGGGAAAAAGGAACTCGGTGGGACTCTTTCCCCCTCCCCACATGGGAGTCTGTGCTTGTTCTTCAGTATATTTCTACCTTTGCTATTTTAGCTTCCATCCATGGTTTCATTCTATGACTCCAACAAAGGGAAGCCATCCTGCTCAGAGGAACACTGTGTGTTTCAATTCAAAAATCCCATATCAACAGCAATGTCTGGCAACTTTATAGCCAGTGCCATGAGTAGGAATACCCTCAGTAAGTATACCAATTAATAACTTAAAATTTACTACAATAAAATAATTTGCACTTATAATTCACATTACATTAGATTGAACTGGGACTCTGTCATATTTATCTTTATATGTCCAGTGCCTTCTCAACACCAATCAGATTAGAAATGTTCAATAAAACAGTTTGAATAGATGAATCGGGGGTAAAAAACATGTTAACTTTCTGAACTAGACATAAGCAATATCATAATGCAGAAATACTTATCTTCCGTCCTCACTCACCTTACCTATTAAACACCCTTTCCCCTGCCCCAAGTTCTATATCGTACCCATTCTCATTGGTCTCTGCTTCTTCTTTCTCAAACCCAAGATAGAAATCCTTGCCACCTGTGACTTTTATTGAGTTGCTTGTTAGTTGATGATTCAGGCATATTAGCACTTTAATGGGAGTGTCTTAAAAAATAGAAAGATTTAAAGGTCCCTTAAGAAAATCATGAAAAGGGATTTTCAAGCAATTTCATTAACCTAATAATAGCTGTCTGTAAAGGTGTGGAAGGCAGAGAGAGGAGTAAGAGGCAAAAAGAGCAGCAATTCACTTTGCCTGAATTGGTAGTTTCCATGAAATGAGGTCATTAAACAAGTGTTTTCATCACCATGTCCAAGTCCTTGACCATCAGGAAGTGAGCTTATAAATATTGAGCTTTTTTTTTTTTTTTTAACAAGATGCATATTTATTATTCAGAATTATAGAAAACCATATTTTTACATAAGATCTTATGATTTGACAGTTTTAAAGTCATGTATTTTATAGTACAAAGAACTTTCAATGACATATAATTTTTTTTAGTGAATTTTATCTTAACATTTCATTCTGTGGCATAACAAATTATAATGGGACCATTTTTAATCAACTTGTTTTTTCATCCTGGTAATTTCCATGTCTATTTGGGACATCCATTAAAGTCAATATCCTTCATTTAATGGAAGATTTCCTTTTGAAGTTGCTACATTTTTCTGTCTAAATTAACAGTGAGGATATGTAATGGATGTGTTAAATAGATAATGCTATTAATGGGAAAACTGCATAAATTAAACACAAGCCTGATAATTTTAAGACCATCTGTTTTATTTTCAACAGTTCAGATTCTCTTATGTAATGAATAAGAACTCTGAGCAACAGACCTGTACCCTGAATTATCTATTTTCCTAAATGTATAATCACTATGGCAAATATTTTAGTCACTAAACCAGATTTTTATTTTGATATGGATTTAGCAGAAGGAAGAGAATAAGTTCAATCTCATATGGACAACACCTTCACACACACAAAATAAATAACCCAGGTTATAGTTAGATTTTATGTGGGAGTTGTTATTTAAGAAACCTTTAACATGAACAGTGAATTAAGAAATTTCAGGAAATTAGATTTAAAGTTTAAGAATGTTTAAAGGGACTAACAAGCAAAATTCTCTGTTCTAACTTTCTACTTCCCCTTTAGAAACAAAATATAAAGACCAACATATAAAAGAACTCCTAGAATTTAAAATATATTTTTGTGGTTTTCTGTTTTGCTTTTGACATCTTCAGGCTTTTAGAAGTAGATCCAATTTGTGAGATTCTTAAACTGATGATTATATATTTATCAGCTATTGATTTTACAAAATATAGGGCCAGTTATATATACTAATGTTCTGTAACCAGAATTTTTTTCTCCTTACTGATATGGTAAATGTGAGATGCCTATTTCTTACTTATTTTAATAATAAGAGAAATCTTAAGAAATGAGCCTCACAAAAAATATTTTGTTAGTTGCTCTTAAAAATAGAGGTTAACAGTGTTTAGAACCAATAATTTGATTTCTCTAGCAGCATTTATGTTCACTCTGAGGAAATAATGCTAAATTTTATATTTCCAGAGACCTCATACTCTTGTTCTTTTTTGCTTTCTCTCTCTTTTTCTCTTCTATATGTGGTCTCACACACACACAACACACACACACACACACACACACACACACACACACACACACACACACAATGTTAAGCTTTAAGCTTTTTGGTAATCAAGCAGGAGATTTTTCTGTTGCCCATTCTAAACTTTAAGAGACCAGACAATCTATCACACACAAAAAAGGTTAATTAGCATCTACATGAGCTGGAGCCCAAGAGTCTTAATGTTCATTCAGTGATTTTAAATACGGCCTTGGATTCCTGCTATGTCTGTACCTGTGGAAAAATATCTCAAACTGCAGAGGACCATGGTGAAACCAGGGGCATAATAAAGGTGGTGGTGTTTGAGTGATAAATGTGCTCACCTACCTATCCATAATTTTTATGAATATAAGTTTTTAAAGAAACAACAAAAATGCTTCCTAATTAGTATTTTGAAATATTTTATATCTCTGTGTGGTTTTGTTCCTAGTGTAGTTAAGCACTAAAATTTAGGTATTGAATCAGTAATTTTCAAGTAACATTAACAAATCCAAATTACAATGTGTCAAAAGGTTCTGACCAAAAAAAATTGTTATTGCTATTATATTAAATGTATGACCTTAGAGGCTTTTTAACGATATTATTATCATAAATAGCTTCTGGATTATTAATATAATGATCCATTCACAACCTCATGAAAGCCCTGCATATTTAATTACTAAAATGAGTATAAAGTGAGCCAAAAACAAGGTAACGAAAAATTACGGTCACTAGGTCCTTTCATCTTTCCTACATTGAAAAAGTTAGATATCTGGACAGAGTGTGCAGTTGGAAAGGAAACCTCATTGTGCATGGGTTCCATTCACTTATCCATGGGTATCATTGCATGTGTCTGGCTCTGTGAGGGCCCCTAAGGACAAAAGATGGACATTAATGTGCAAGAACATTAGAAACACATACTATCCAAAAGCCAAAGTTTAAATCTTAAAAGAAAGAGGAAGAGAAGAGACAAGAGAAGGGAAAGGAAAGGAAGGAAAAGGAGAGGAGAGGAGGGGAGAGGAAGGGAGGGAAGAGAAGGGGAGGGGAGTGGAGGGGAGGGGAGGGAAGAGGAGAGGAGGGCAGGAGAAGAGAGGAGAGGAGAGGAGAGGAGAGGAGAGGAGAGGATTGTTGCTATGGATTATTTAAACTCATTCTGATGTATATGCATAAACCACTCTGGCTGCCTATAAATAATACCTTTGCTTAAAACTTCACAGCCCTTCTCTGTGCCACACATTTAGTGCCCACCTACACTCATTTACATTGTTATTTGCTCCTACAGGGATTTCTTTATAAATTCCAGATAGATCATAAAACCTCTTAGATGTGGTTGGTATTTTATAATGTTTTGATTCTCCCCTCCTTCCAAAGCATGGATCAATCTCTTCCATAATTGGGGCTAAATAAATATTTGTTTATTTTTTTTTTTATAGAACCAAATATAGCCTCATGCAATCAATAGAAGCTCAGAAAATATTCTTGAATGTAGTTTAAAAATATAACTGGTAATAAGACAAAGTTATTCTGTAGGGATATGTTATTGTGCAAAAGTGTCCCCCAAATAAAAGTAGAAGCATACAAATGGATTCAAGAGGCTTACTACCACATAAATAGTAGTAGGACTTTTAAAACTATTGTATCTCTGGTTTGGCTTCCAGAAGATCTATAGGAAAAGATAGGTTTCTAGACATCTACAAATGCACTCCTCCCTGGACCTCACCTGTGCTCATTTTTACTCAACAGGCGTTATAGTGCCCAGATTTTAAACTGATATTAAATGTAGGCATTAGAAAGTTCATGGATGCTGAAGGTTAATGTGACGTAAATGGGAAGAGATAGATAATATAGATAAAGAGATAGAGATAGATAAAGTGATGCATAAGATAATGAAATAGTTTTTAGAGGTTATTTCTGGGAAAATATTGTTGATATGTTTTCAGTTTTTAGCATGAGTTTGCACTGGAATTCCCTACAGTTAAGATGGTAATCCTTTCCTATTAAGGCTTTAGGAGATAACTGGTTTTCAAAATTGGTAATTAAATGGGAAATGCAAAAGTCGAGTTGAGAAAAGTTAAATGACTTAAATATTAGGAGTACAGGCAAAACAATAATCTATATTATAAAAGACTAAAATGCTAAGTATCCCTCAAACCATCCGACTGGTTGCTATGACATGCACTGATCACCAGGGCTCAACATAGGAGCTGCTGTGATGTACACTGGCCATTAAAAAATAAATGGTACCACGGACCTGGTGCAGATAAAGCAACACTCAGCTTCCCCCCAAGTGGGACACAGGCCCTGCCACCACCCCAGAGCCACATCCCACCAAATCTCAACTGACACTGACAAGACCCCATGGCGCAAAATACAGCCCATAGCCCAGCCCAGCCCGGAAACGGTCACTGTGGGTGCCAGGTAATGATGTCACATAGTAATGCCTGGCTTTCTCTCCCTAGCGACTAGCCTTCTTGCAGTTTCTTCAGCCAAGGAACATGACTTGCTTGATAGCCAGGTGCAAACATTTTACACCTTAACCAAACGTATGTGAAATGTTTTCCCATGCCTCATCTCATTTGATTCTCACAGAAGTCCTGGAGTAGGTAAATGGGAGACTTGGTGGAATCCAATTTTCTTTTCATTAGCTGGAAAATGGAGATTTAGAAAGTTTAGAAATTTGACCTGACTGAAAAGAAGAAATGGTGGACCTTGAAAATGACTTCAGGTTTTCTCACTGCACAGAATAGAGTCAAATACTACTCTAGTTAAATATTTTACCCTTTGTTCTCCCTGCGTGATCTATAATAATAATCTGTTTCATGTTGATATTTACTGCTGTGTTGCTGACAATTACCTGAAAGAGAAGGTGGGGTGCTTCACTGGGCTGGAAAAAGATTAGCTAAATCAGAAAGCAGGTCTAATTAAGGAAGTTTATTCTATATCTATAAAAGGCTAAGTTGACTTGTGCATGTGTGATACATATAAAGCTCTTGCTGGCGCCAATCACACAAATGTGTTTCTATCTGTCATTGTTGATTGTGAATTTGGTTGACACTTCTATTATAGAGAAAGGGTGAACAGCAATATTAAAATATTTTTTTCTAATTAATTTCCTCTCAATGTGCATGAATCAGTGCGCCTAGCCACTAGTATAGATAGATAAATAGACGATAGATAGATAGATAGATAGATAGATAGATAGATAGATAGATAGATAGGCAGATGATAGATAGATAGATAATTTATAAAAATCTATCCTCACCTACTGCTCCTGAAATATGTTATATTAAAAAATTCCATATTATTCTCTACCCTTATCATTAAATCATTATTCTAATTATTAAAAACTGGTTAATGGGAAGGTTTTTGTTTGTTTTTGATTATCCAAAAATCTTCCAAACTGCTCACTTCAGAGTCTCAAAGAATTATACTGTGCAAATATGTAGCTAGGAGAAGAGGGGAGAGAGAGAAAGAGAGAGGGGGGGGGGAATGAAGAAAGAAAAGAAGAAAGAAAGAAAGAAAGAAAGAAAGAAAGAAAGAAAGAAAGAAAGAAAGAAAGAAAGAAAGAAAGAAAGAAAGAAAGAAGAAAGAAAGGAAGAAAGAAAAAAAGAGAAAGAAAAGGAAGGAATGGGGGAGGGAGGAAGGAATCTCGTCAGAGGAAGTATATACAGACATAAAATTACTGTAAACTTAAAGATACTTTTAAAATATATTTTTATTGATTTCAGAGAGGAAGGGAGAGGGAGAGAGAAACATCAATGATGAGAGAGAATCATGATCATCTGCTTCCTGCACAGCCCTACTGGGGATCAAGCCTGCAATCTGGGCATGTGCCCTGACCAAAAATTGAATCATGGCCTCCTGGTTCGTAGGTCAATGCTCAACTACTGACCCCTGCAGCCCAGGTTTAAATGTATTTTTTAATTTTAGATGTATTACATATATTTAATTTTATAGTAGTGAAATTACTGCTGGAGTAACTTATGCAAGGAAAATGCTTAGAAGCAAGAAACAGTATGGGGGATTGAAACAACCTTGTATTCTAGGAATGAAGAGGTAGGAGAGCTGTCTGGTAAAGATAAGGAGGGACTCAGCAAAGCCAAACAAATATAATGAGAAGAGGCCATATTCAGAGTTCAGGGAAAGAAGGCAAAGTGCGAGCAAGCATTCTTGTTGCTTTGTCCTTAAAATAACGGCCTTATATCCTCCATGGGTATTCTGTGCTTTTGTATGTTCATCATTTAAAACAGAATAGTAAAGGCCAGTGACTTACAACAACAGAGCACATGTCAGGACAGAAAGAACAATCCAAAAAGTTCATTTTAAAATAATTGTCTATCATGTGGAACGTACCTCATTTTCTAGCCTTCACGTTTTGAAAAAACTTACATTTGAAAGCAATTACGGACAGCGACAATGGTACACAGAACATATTTTCTTTAAAAAAAAATATTATTTGCAGTCCCCTGTGTAGCAGTGAAAAAAGATTTCCTCTTTCTGATCTGGACAAATATATCACAAAGAAAATAATTTTTTGCTAATCACATTGTATGTTGCAGACAATTAGAACATCTGTATTATGAAAATTTATAGATCAGAGACTTAAAATAATAAAGAGATATCCACTGGTCTATTATTCACTTACCAGTTGAACACACATAATGTTAAGGTTTTACACATATTCTTCAGGTTATCCTTTCTTTTCTCCACCAGCATTTATCAAGAAAGGGGCAAATAGGGAATATCCTCATTGTTAGATTATTTGAATGCAAACCACTATGGATTTGGATATTTTCTGGCTTGGACTGAGTTAATACACTGTTAAATTTCTCCCTTCATATGTAAAAGCAGGTGATCTCATTTTCCTAAGTGACAAATGGATTCTGTGCATTATAGCTCATTCATAGTGAACTTTACAAATGACTCATACCATATATGACTTGTGTCATCACATTTACATTTGCTTGTCATATTTACTCTAAAATGTCACTGAGTACTTTTTAAAAGTGCTCTATATGGCAAATTAAAGATGAGAAAACTGTAGCTATTCATTTCAGATTAATTCCAGCTCTGGTTAGGTCCATAAGGAAAATAAATCAAACTTATTTGCTAGGGTTAACTGGAGTGTTTCACTTGGGATTTTTAACTCTCTCTCTCTCTCTCTCTCTCTCTCTCTCTCTCTCTCTCTTTCTCTCTGTCGATATTATTTAGATAATATATAATATCATCTCTCATCTCTTTTCCCTAGTAAAATCACTGCCTCAAAGTCACACTGAAAGCTAATTGCCATGTTGGGAAAATGTGGCATTTTACTTGGAAAGGTCACATAGCATAGTGAAAAGAGCACTGAACTTATAAATAGAAGTCCAAGGTTCAAAGCCTGTTTCCCCCTGTCTGGTGGGATCAGTACAGGATAGTAGTAGCTCCTCTAAAGCCGTGTGACCTTGAACCAGCAATGTTGCCCTAGACAAAGACATCGGGTCTCTCATGTTCCCCTCAGGACACCTTTCTTTTTAAACAGCTCTTGTAATGATCAAAGGAGATTATAGCTTTGAAACACTTAAAAATATATTAAATTATACACTAATGAGTTTAAACACCAATTAATACATTAAAAACATCTTTTTTATATGTAACACTCTTCTATGACAGCTGAAAAGAGCTTAAAAATTCGCCATATGTATGTCTTTGCATAATTGATTGGCATAATTGAAATATGTTTTTTTATTCATCTAGCATTTCATAGCAATAGATATGAGACTGAGAATGCCAGAAAAATCATGATGCTAGAGCACTAAATGTCACTTGAAAAAAGATTTTCCCAAAACTTAAAGTTATGTGGAAAGAGTTAGCAAAAAAAAAAAAAAAAGTTAAAAGCCAAAACTATGAGTTTCAGGGCATTTCTAGAGGAAGAGAAGAAGGCAGTTATCTTAATAAAGCTGAAGAAGAAGGAACCAGGTATGTGGAGGGGAAATAGTTATCCCACCCTAATATTACTTCACCTCTTTGTAGAGGTAGGTTTATGAAGTAGAGTATGCCAGGTGGACTCCACCAATGTCTGCCTCAATATTATTTGGCAAGTATTGTGAGTTTTTTTTCCTCCCATAACTACCCTTCTGTCCTTGGTATTTCATTACCCACCACCTTCAGTCAAGTAAGACTCATAATGTGCCCTTTGTACATTGTATCAAACCAATGATACTTCACTTGTCCAACCATTTCAGTGTGATTATAATAGGCAATGGTGACTCTGTAAGACTTAGACATTATGTAGAATGTGATGCATGGTTTGGAGGTCATTACTAAGTAAAAGGGCCAAAGTTTCATCCATTACCAAATCCTCAGTATAGGTTAGAATAAACTACACTGAAGTCCAACAAACTATTTCTTGGATCCTATTCATGGGCTCATTCAACTCACACTTTCATCTTTGTATAATTCAAATTATTATAAACACCAAAAACTCTTTCATGGACCTACTGAATAGTGGTATTATCAGGAGTCCAGAGAAATAAACCTATTTATTTTTTACCATAATGATTCTTTACATACTTGATGACATTATTCCAGCATTTTGTGTTTGCTGAGCTAAATATTATTTTTCAACAAAGTTTCTGAGCATTGCTACACGTGTATCATTTTAGCCACTTTCCTGTGAATATGTCCCCATTTGTCTACATTTCTTTGCACTGTAGTAGTCAAAGGTGGATATAAATCAATTGCTTGCTCATTACAGTACTGTGATACACTTTCTCTCTTGTTCTACATATTATAATTCTATTATTTTAATATTAATTGTATTAGCTTTTAGATTATTCTTATGATATGCCTCTAGATTATTCTTATGATAGTCTAATAAAACCCATGTCTATTTTTAAATTTTTACTATTGAAAACTTAAAATATATACAAAAGTAAACAAATGCAATAAATATACCCATTCATATACCTTATGTTGATCACCCAGCTTCAACAATTTTCAACTTCAAGACCATTATGGGTCTTATAATCCATGAAATTTATTGAACATTATTCATAAGGTAATGAGGAAAGCAAACTAGGTTTTAAGTAATACATATTAAAGTAGAAATTACACTGGAAAGCACATGCAAGTGGTTACAGGAGGAAAAGAAACAAAACAATGCTTACCAAATGACAAACATAGGTGTATGCCTTAGAAACTTTACTGTGGTATTATGTAGGGAATGAATTATAAGGAGTGTGGTAGACAGAATAATGGCCAACCCAAAAAATGTTGATATACTAATTTCCAGAATTTATGACTATGCTACATTACAAGGCAAAGGGCAGATAGAATTAAAGCTGTTAACTAGCTGACCTTAAAAACATAAGATTAGCCTAGATATATGGGTGAACTCAATATAATAATCACAAATGTGGTATAGGGAAGGAGGGAAAGAGAGTCAGAAGTGGATTTAACCATGGAGGAGGAGATGCACAGAAAGATCCAACATTGTTGGCTTTGGAGATTGAATAGGGCATGAGCCAAGGAATGAAGTGGTCTACAGAAGCTAGAGAAGGCAGGTTAAGACATTATTTCTTAGAACCTTTTGAGGTAATGTAACCTTGCTGACACCTTTATTTTACCCCACTGAGACTATGTTGGACTTCAAGCCTGCAAAATTATAAGATAATATATATTTTTTGTTTAAAGCCATTACATTTATGGGAATTTGTTACAGTAATGATAGAAAACTAATTTTAGAAGGCAAACTCTAATGTAAATTTATATCATCCAATATATTCCCTATTATTTCAGATATAGGTTATGCCAAAATTGATAAATATGTCCTTTCTATCTTAATTGTTATAATAAATTAAATTATATGTTTTTGTAAAGAACAATTCAAGTGGTGTTATCACATAGTAGTTAAAGGTATGCTTTTGACATTACAATTACTGGGTTCAAATTGTAGCTTTGTCATTTGTTATCCATATGACTTTATACAAAGTTCTTAACTTTTCATTACCTCGCTTTTCTAACTTGAAGAATGCTTATAACACTTCAAAGATTTTGAGGGTTAACAAAGTTAGAGCATACATGTAAAGCACATAAGAGTGGTTTGCACATGAAGAGTTATAAATAAGTAATTAACAGTAGCTTAATATTTTTTAATTATTTACATATTACCATAACTTTTCTTCAAGCAAAAATTCCTCCTAAGTCAAGCTTATTTTAGTTATCTCGTCAACAAGGAAAACCTCAGAAGACTTGTCAAATGCTTGGCTGAAATTCAGACCTTGTCTGCAGTGTCTCTAAATCCCCTGACCTATGAAGTTACTAACCCTATTAAAAGAAGAAATTGAATTAGTCTGGCATGACTTAGCTTGTGTGAAGCCATATCGAAGCTGATTGGTATATGTATCTACTTTCAGGTGCTCTCTAATAATTTCCTTTATAATTATTTCACGAATTTCATCTGAAATCAATGAATTTCATTTAGCTAATGTTTGCCCAGTCTTCTGTTTGTGGTTTCATTCCAGAATCCCCTGCTTAGTGCTTCCTCTGATACTGAATAAAATATTGTGAAATTCTATAAGCAGCTCACAGTCTGGCAAAGGTCCTCCTCAGGGTCCCAGAACCTCATATTAACCATGATTTCTGGAGATGATCACAGCGTTTCCAGAGTTTATAATTTCTAGATCTTTAATAAAGTATAAATATTTCAATAGGAAATATTTTCAGTGAGAAAGCGACTAGCCAAGTTTCTGTACTCAAGGTTTTCCTTTCTTGCACCCCGCTCTTCTTAATGTGAAACGTGAAATCTACCCTCTGAATGTTTTGAGTGTACATGCAGGATTGTTAACTATGGACACAATGCTGTCTAGCAGATCTCTAGAATGTTTTCATCCTGCATGTCTGAAGCTCTGTTCCCATTAAACAGCAACTCCCCAGTCTCCCTCCTCCAGTTCCCAGATATCACCATTCCAATTTCTGTTTCCGGAGTCTGACTCCTTTAGATTCCTCTCGCAGGGGAACTTGTGCAGCCTCTGTCCTTCTGTGACTGGCTTGCTTCACGTAGCATAATGTCCTCAAGGCTCCTCCATGTTGCACAGCATGGCAGATTTTTTTATGCCGATTAATATTCCATTTGATGTATATGCCACATTTTCTTTTTTATGTTAGTTTTATTTTTTCCAGTTTTTTAAAAATATAACTGGGTAAAATTTAAGGTGTATAATATGATGATTTGATACAAGTCTATATTGGGAAATGATCACCATAATAAGGTTAAGAAACACATCCTTCATTATACATAATTTTCTTTTTACATTGTCATTATTATGGTGAAAAAGTTTAAAATTTAGTCTCTTAGATATTTCCAAGTACACAATATAGTACTGTTAACTATAGTCACCATGCTGTATATAGCATGCCCAGAACTTATTTCTCTTATAACTGGAGATTTGTATCCTTTGACCAACATCTCCTGATTTCACAATCCCCAACCTCTGGTGACCACTAATCTACTCTTTATTTCTACTAATTTGGCTTTTTTTTTTCTTTCAATTTTACATATAGTTGAGATCATGTAATATTTGTTTTTCTCCATGTGATATTTCACTTAATGTCCTTAATTTCTGTTATGTTGTTGCAAATGCCAGTATTTCCTTTCTTTTCGTGGCTGAATAACACTCCATTTCATACACATACTACATTTTTTTTGTGCATTTATCCATAGATAGACACTTAGGTTGTTTTTAGTTCTTAGCTATTGTGAATAAGGCTTCAATGAACCTCAGAGTACAAATATCTATTCAAGATCCTGTTTCAGTTCTTTTGGGATAAATACCCACACGTGGAGTTGCACCTGGTAGTTCTATTTTTATTTTTTTGGAGGAATCTCCATATTGTTTTTCATTACAGCGCTACCATTTTACATTCTAGAATAATTTCTCAACTGGAGCTTCTAACTATCACCATTTGGACAACATTGGTGCTTTCTCATGCTTGTGAGCCACTGTGACTGAAATATCAATTTATTTTTTAAACAAATGATCAAGGCAAATTTAAAATTATTGGGGGTAAAAGAGGAAATTTGATATATCATATCCAGCTGTGGCTCAGCTTTGATCTGATTTGTGATTTAGGTAATAGGCCTGCCAATATGCAGCTGTTTCCAATTGCTAAATTCTCAGTAGAACAAAAAAAGAAAGCTTGACAGAAATTATGTGATTTGCATCCTGACAGCTTCAGCCTTTCAACTGTAGACAAGAACATACAAATGGGTGAGAGAGAAGCCCTGACTTAAGTAAACGTTTAAAGAAAATATGCAAACAAAGTGACAAAAACAGCAACAAAAAGAAAGAGTTCTTGAACAGAAAACCTGACCAAGTAGACTATGTCAGTTCTCTGGCTTACGTCGTGCTTCATAAGATAATTAGAAATAAAATGCAGTTTACATGTTCAACAACTTTCACCCACATTGTGTGTGTTTTTAAATAGAAAACCTGTCCCTGTGTTGTCTCCTGCATATGTGAAAAGAGTGCCGTGAAGTTCCTTCGGTGAATTCTGAAATTGTGTTACTGTGCTCCTCTATTTGTCCAACAAGCAAAGCACATTCCTTATTTAGGAGTTCATAGATAAAGGTACTTACAGCCCAGGTCTTTCCTTGGGATGGGAAAGATGGAAAGATGTACACGTACAATAGTGGAGGCATCAGAGATGTACACTTTGGTCTGTTAATGATAATTCTCATGTGTACTCATTGTTCCAGATAAAAATATCATTTTAACATTAGGTAAAGTAAGATGATAATACATACCAGAAACTCAAACTTATCTAAACTGGTGGATGATTACATTTTATTTCAGATGTAAATGTTTTTCTCTTTCAATCAAACGTCTTTGCCTTAAACGTAGAAAGTAGTTTAAAAATAAAAAGACAACTCTATTTAAAATTCCATGTTGATGGGTGACATATTTCCTTTTAAGTGTCAGCAAATCCCTGACAAGATGATTAGATACATCGTACTTATTAACTACATTTTTGAATAATCCTGATATTCCAAGTCACATGGTTTCTGGGCTCTCCCCCCTACCCCATTCTGAAGGTGATTCATTTTTCTCAAGGTCAAGGTCATTAGAAGACAATGATGGAGTTAGGAATGTAATTTCTTTTTTAAGTCCTTCTGTGTTCCTTAATAAGGTGCTTGCTTGCATGATTTCACAGTAGTGAGAAAGAGATGAATTTTAAAGAAATTAGAAACTGAAGAAATCAGAGGAAACTGAATGTTGATAATCTCAACAGTCCTTGAAGTCTGCTTATCTGCTACTAAACTGGCAATTCACTCAGAAGCTGGAAACCTTAATACCCTCATCAAAGCCCTCTTGGCAATTACAGAGGTATTATAGAAAGTATCCAACAGTGGGAGGTGAATTTTAAGTAGTTAAAGATTGCATTTTGATGATGAAGATAAGAGTAATAATACTTAATGCTACTATAGAGCCTTTATTTCTGAAGGCTTAGAGTTTTTAGCTAAAGGTCAAATGATATAAACTTCTGATAGCTGCCAAATTGAGCTGAAAAATTTTATCTACTCTAATAATGCTTTGTGTTTTTTTCTGCTTTTTTTATTTTCTTTCATTAGAAATAAACTCAATGCCTATTTGTGAGCATTCTGGCAGAAATTCTCTTTAAAAAGCAATGATTGTCTTTTCAACTTCAGTAAAAGCAAATATGTCTTAATGCTGAGTTTAAGTAATTGTTGAGAGTAATTATATCCATTAAATTGAATTCTATCCCTAAGACAAAATTTTTAAAAATTCTGTTTGGTTCATTGAAATACTACAAAATATAGCATCATGAGTAATTACTAGCAAGTATTATAGAAATCCTGTAAGAAGAAGGAATATTAAAAATAGATTCCAGTAGTCTAAAACAAAGGCTAAAAGCAATAAACATTTAAGTGTTCTGTACCTTTGAAATTTTGCCAATTGGGTATATCTTTATCTTCACAATGTAGGATAAAACAAACCATGTTGGATGGCAACACTTAAAATTAATGTAAATCTAAGCTTTACAAAGTAATATATAGGCTGAGCAGGTGTGGCTCAGTGGTTGAGTGTTGACCTATGAACCAGGAGGTCACAGATCAGTTCCTGGCCAGGGCACATGGTCAGGGTTTTAGGCTCAGTTTCCAGCATGGGGCATGCAGGAGGCAGCGGATCAGTGATTCTCTCTCATCATTGATGTTTCTCTCTCTTTCCCTCTTCCTCCCTGAAATCAATAAAAACATATTTTTTAAAAAGTAATATAAAAGTCTGTACTACCAGACAGAATTATAAACCATTTTTCTTAAATATAAATAACTTTTTCTTATATATAATTATACCTGTCTAGCTTTGTATTTCATGAAGTGTTAAAACTACATTGTATGAGGCTGATGGGAAGATTAAAATCTAATAAACCTTGAGAAGATTATAATCTTGTGTATGACCAATTTATGCTTCCTAATATTTACAGAACTAGAAAAATTGCTGTAAATTAATTGATTTGAGGAATTTTTTCAGTCCCTTAAGTTCAGCTGGGGTTTGCAGACTGAAATCTCGATTAAAAAAAGGTTAAGACTCTATTCTCTATTCTTACCTTAGTGAATAATGCAGTAAAATTAAAGCATGTTTTTAAATACATAGAACATAAGGTAATCAAAGTTTACCTTAATAAGTCATACTAAGCCATTTTATGATATTGAATTTAAAAAGAAATACTAGTTAAGAAATTTTAATAAGTAGTCATCATACTCTTTTTATCTACTTTAAAAAAGATTTAAAATTATAAAACTAACGTCATTGGTTAAAAACACATTAAATGTTAGCTAACATTTTAGCCTTTAAGCATCTGCTATTTTAGCATTATAAAATGCAAATGATTTTTCTCTCAACTGGCAATTTTCCTTCACTATAAATCACCACCAACAAAATATACATAGAGAAAAAAACTCCAGCAAAAAAGAACTTCATATTGTAGAAACTACACAGTGATATTTAAGACAGAGTAGGAACTAAGAAGAGAGCTTCTGTTTAAATTGATAGGAATCCCGATTTTAGCCTAGACAGGTTTCATAAGAATATTCATTAAGACAATGAGAAAGATCATAAACAAGGGAATATCTTGGAATTGTAATATTTTTAGAGGGAAGAAAAGACACTAATTGAAGCTATGGACTATCTGAACAAAGACCTATTCAAAATTAATCTTATAACTTTTCTTGCCCAATCCTATCTCAGACTCTCCATCTTTGCACAATGGGGAAGTAGAGAGAATAAATCAGGGGTAATGCTGTGTTCATAGCTGCAATCCCAAATCACTTCTCCACTGGGCCACTGGGTGAGTTAGTTCTGCTTATGCTATGCAATCTATCCCTGCATAGATTACCCAGCAGACAAGAAGAGAGGGGAGGATATGATGGAAAACCAGGAAGTTAACTGTACTTTGTTTATACTTGTTTCACACACTATGTTTCAGAATGTGGAAAACCAAGAAGTACATGAAGGTGCCATCCAAGAACAACAGAGGAATTATGATGTGGATATCTATTACCAATCAGGTCCTCTTCTTAGTTACTCACTTTTACCTTGAAAAAAAAAAAAAAAAAAATATATATATATATATATATATATATATATATATCCCTATCTATAATACTTATCTGCTGGAAGCCAATTCCAGCATGTCATAATTGCAAGAGTTTCATCAAAAGGTTGATGGAACTTGAGGACTCAACAAGGGCTGAGTCACATACTTATCGCCTGCTGGGATGGCTGAAAAGTATTTCCCTAAACCTGAAAAGGATGATTGTTTGCTTCCAGACAGCTAAGGGCATCTTAATCTACATGTTATTGCCTCCTACTGGCAAAACACCTGAATAGCCATAGGCTATTCCCCAATCTGACAATGGATTCTGTACCTAACCCTACCCTTTGATGTATATCTTCATCTTGCCTTAGGACAAATTGTCTTAATAAAAAGCAAGGGGTCCTGAGACAAGGAGAACTTGATTTCTTCAGCCAAGCTCCTCTGCCTCCCATATGCCTTTGAAAATTATGTTTCGTCTCTGGACTCTTATTTAATTTATGCACAGCCCCTTCTCCAGATTCCTGAACCCTTCTAGATGCTGGATCAAGACCCACTGGCATTAAATGGTACCCAATGTCAGGTATTACTTATCCAAAACACAAGGGTACCAAAAAAAAGCAAAAGGGCAATCTATTCAGCTCCAAACATTGGACAAATCTGTTGTCTGCACATTATTTAAGGATGAGTAAAAACAAACCAAAGATAACAAGCTACAACATTGGTCTTACAAAAAGAAGAAAATAAAAGCTTATTTGATCTTATCTTTGAAAATGACCCAATAGAAGATGCAGAAGGAAAACACAGAAAACTGACATACCAAATAGATGATAACAGAACATTGTCCCTGCAAATCAGAAGCACAGCATGAAGCAGAGAAAACAGACAAATGTAAACATTAGATAAAGTAATGTATTTAAATAAAAACACAAAAAGGAAGAATAATAAAGCAAGTTTTAAAGATGAAAATATAATACAATTCAGAGACAAACAATAAAAATAATGTTGTAGAAAAATGGTATGGAAAACAGACTGGTATGTAAAAATAATATAGATTAATTAGACGGTGTCGCATAGACATGCTAAAGAGAAGAGTGTGTGACAAGCTGATGTTTCTAAAGGAAAGTAGACAAATAAAAGAAACAGAAGTGAAAAAGCAATGCCATCAGAAGCTAATATTCATAATCTATGAAAAAATATATACATACTGCCTTTAAGAACTCATTATTTTCCATGTTAATATTGTCCAATCCATCAATATACAATTGCAATGTTTTTGAAGTATCAAGCATACAGGCTATATATATATATATATATATATATATATATATACATGAATGAAAATGTGTCTGCCTACAAAATTTCACACTGTAAGCATTAATGTCTAGAAGAGAATAAAATAGTATCTATATAGTTGTTAGGAAATACTGTGATTTGTTCAAACTCATTTTGAGTATGTTATTTCTCATTTTCTAGTGTTATAGCTAGGAATGCTGCTGCATCATGTTTTTATTCAATGGTAGCTCAGGGGAATCCAGCTAGGGTGGAACCACAAAAATAATTACAAGATATTACCACATTACTTATCTTTAAACATTGGGAAAGAAAAGCAATAATACAATTAATTGATTGACTAATTCCCTGCTCACCCATATAATGGAAAATTGTTTGCCATTTACAATATTTTGAAAATGAATAGATGTTTTTGGATAAATATGTTTGTAATATATTATTGGGGTTGTTTCCTCTAAAAAAAGTTACAAGTCTTTTTGTATAATTGCATTCTTTTATTAAAAATAATACTATTTGCATGAACTGAACCTTGCCTAATATCACCAATATGTGAGAGGTTTATATAGACTGGTAGCATTATGCATAATTTTACTTCCTTTCTTAATTTACTTATTTTTTTTAATCCTCACCAAGGATATTTTCCTACTGAGTTTTAGAGAGGGTGGAAGAGAGAGGGAAAGACAAAGAGAAACATTGATGTAAGAGAAACACATTTATTGGCTACCTCCTGCACACACCCTGAAGGAGACTGCAAACTAAGGTACATGCTCTTGACCAGAATCCAACCCAGGACGCTTTGGTTCACAGGCTGATGCTCTGTCCGCTGAGCCAAACCTGCCAGGGCTTAATTCACTTATTTTTTTCCTTGACATAATAATGTATTAATTTAGGCACTAATATAAAATAGGTGGTTTTGTTTTCAAAAGGAAATTTTGTAAAGCAATGGATTTACAGCATGATATTCCTAAACTGTGGGTCTGGACAGTTTGTTAAGTGATTGTACCCTTCATTAACTACATATTTACACTTGAATTGAAACATCCATGCTTGCATTATATGCTACATGATTACCATAATCCCTGGAGCTACAACCATAACCCTGATTAACATTTATATTAACCATGGGCTTCATAATGCACAATTCACAGTTGACAATGAAACCTATTATCTTTTTCGTGCCAACAACACAGGCAGAATCAAGAGAGGTGTTTGTGTCCTTAAGAATTGCTTGGAGGACAATTTGGGTTACTATTGACAACTTGGATGTTGGGGGTTGGCCTCAGGCAGGCCTATTTCTGTCTCCAAAATAAGTATGCTGATTGATTTTCATATTTAATAAATACGCAACACTCAATTCTGTTTGAAACAGAAACATTTCAATGTTTAAAAACTCTGAGGTGAATATTTAATATGAAGAATCACATTTTGCCATTTTCCTGTGGACGAAAGGGGCCACACACTGACCTGACAAGCTCAGGGGCGGCCTGCATGACAGTCTTGCAAACTCAGAGACCTAAAGTCACCACAAAGGATGGTCTGAAAATAAACTTTCACTAAACACAGTTATGGTGGGCAGTTACATCCTAGGCCAGTATCTTCACTGACAAGGTCAACCTTTACCTTAACTGAGCCTATCTGTCTTTTTGCATCTATGATAACATACTCTTGAAATGTCTGGGTAACTTGTAACTTCCCTTTTTCTGGAGCCCCTGGGGCACAACCAAAAGTGCTGGGCACCAGGACAGATACCACAAATCCCTTCATTATCATGTTAATTGTTCCTGCACCCACCTAAGTATGTGTCCCTCATTTTATTTTTTATCGAATCTCAGGGGTCCCCCCCCCCCCCCGCCGCCCTTTGCTTTATCCCACCTCCTTAATCTATCACCAATGAATTTCATGTAACCCACCTACATCCCTCCTTTGATTGCAATGTATAAATACAGATTCTCCAGAGCATTACCTCAATTGGTTGAGGTTCTGCTTCCTGGCATATGTGGACAATCTGGCTCAAATAAACTCACAAAAATTCTTTACAGGTTTCAATGTTTTTTTTACATTAACATTCCAAAATTCTCAAAATAGTGTTCATTTATTCTTTTTTTGCCCACTCAACTCCCAGTTAATTTATCTGTTAATCCCTCAGAGAAAATTCATGAAAAACATCCTGGAGAAATTATTTCCAATCATAAAAGTAAGATTAGTTTTACTGCATTATCAGTTGACTCTGCTTATTTAATTTTTTAATGCTTTGTAAGCAACCTTAAATATTTTGTAAGCTAAGACAGGGTGAAAATTAATGAAAATGTACGCACAAGACAGGAAGGAGAATCTTAAACTGTGTGGTGCATTATACAACTGTGTTGCAGGAGGAATTAGTGGGCCAGATTTCCCAGACACCAGTGGGAATGAGGTTCTTGGGGTACTACTGAAATAAGCATCTTCAGAAGCCCCCACAGGAGGATGGGACGTGGAAAAAGCCTTGTTAGGCGTCAAGTTAATTTTCTGAGGTTCCAGTGTCCCATCTCCCCCAAGCCAGTCCTGAAAGAGGGGCAGCTAGGATTTCAGCAAAATCAAAAGCAAGGCCAGTGCCCAGAGCTTCTATTCCATGTTGCAGTCTGGTGTAGGTTAGCATCCAAGCTAATTCAAGTCCATTAGCCTATTGTGGAGTCCAACATGGCTGTGGGCCACTGCAGCATGCTCCCTGCTACAGGAGAGCTAGGAATCCTAGCAGAGAGAAGAGAACTTCCTTTGTTTGGAAGTTTTAAATATTCAGGTTCATAAGTTGGCAGTGGTCATGTCTATTTTGACCAATTACCTGTTTCAGGTGTGATTGACAGGCAAGCACCTTCCAAGTCAATCAGACCTTTACTGGGCATGCATCTAAATTGCCTTTGTCCAGTCCCTTCCCCCATCAATCAGCAGGGAACAGACTTGGAGTGTTAAGTGCAGCTTTTGGCAAATCTGTATAAATGGCATGCCTATATTATCTAGCCTTTCCTTTCCTCCTCCCCTGTTAAACAATAATCAGGTTATCACAATGGCATCAACTGGAGCAGATAAAAACCCCAGTCTACACAAACATGGACATTAATGTCACCAGTGGCAGTAACTATTAGGAGATGCCTTTCCCAGTCATCAAATATTATTTATTGAAGACAGGTTAACATGCATTGGACAATTTTCTTTGGATGCCTTAGTTCATCCCCCGTGGCCACCCATTGCTTTCAAAGCCCAAACTCCGGATTATAATCTAAAGCCCTTCACAAATGGCCCTACCTATAATTCTAGGTTCTTTCCTTCTTGCCTTCCCTATCATTTCAGAACTTGTTTAAATGCTCCACCCATACAGTTCCTGGAATTTGTGTTCTTCCATGCTGCAGCTGTTTCCTGGATTGTCTGTGACTTCCAAGTTCCCAGTGACTGACCAGTCCAGGCATCTTTCTAGCTCAGTTTAAGACAAACTTCATACAGTGGGCATTACTGCTGGGCTACATCCCCCTTTTCTGCTCTCATGGCCCATAGATAACTTCACATTCTAATCTATTAAGTAAGGTAGGGACAGTGCCCTATTCAGTAGTAGTTTCCCAGTGGATGGTATCTAGTAGCTGCTATCTGTAATAACAACAGTGTAATATGCTAATTAGACCGAAAGTCCCTCTGGATGAAGCCAGGGTTGCAAGGGAAGCCTGGGCGCTGGGTGCCAGAGGGAAACCGGTGCCGGCAGCCAGGGGAAGGAAGGCCTACTCTTGCAAGAATTTCGTGCATCGGGCCTCTAGTATATATATAGTATTACAGATATCCCCCACTTTTACTCCCTCCACTCAGCCTCTGCCCCACCCCAGGCCTTCACCACACTATGGACTGTGTCTATGGAATTTGTATATCATGGATTTTCTTAATACTAGAAAAATATTTCTGATTTTATTACACAGGTGGGAGATAGAGGTGAAACTGCAGTCGTTAGTGAGATAAGGCTTTATTACTTCTTCCTGGTAAGTATATTGAGATTAACTAAAATTTTAGCACAACCCAAACTAGTTTGGTGTAAAATGTGGAATTTTGTGAGTGAAAAACAATGTTGTCAAATAAGTGATGTTAAAAGAATTGAAAAAAAAAAGGCAACAAAGATGTTAGCATTGATTTACACTATTTGTTCCTCAAATTTTACCTTGTGTATTTGTGATACCTTCTCAATTCAAATATACAGTTCAAATTTTAAGAAACCATAAAATCATCATTTATTTTATCACATAGGTGTGTCTAATATTTCCAATGATAGCAACTTAAATAATTGCCAGTAAAGACTAAACTAGTATAACACTATTCACATACAAATGTTTAGCAAAGTTTCTATGTGCTTTATGATTTCAGATAAGAGCAAAATTTAGAGGGAAGAAGAAAATAAACTTCTATCTAGTGGCATATGGTCTGTATTTTTCTATTTAATAACTGTTATCAAAATCTGTTATCATCCCTTTTATTTTTGTAATGGTGAAATAAACATTCATCTTCATTAGATTATTTATTTAAAACACATCACTAGCTACTAGCGGAACTGGAAACTAAATTCAGGTCATCTGACTTTATCGCTAGTATTTTTTTTTAAATTTACCATAATGTGTCAGAGAAAAATGTTTAGTTTCATATCAAGACAGTACATGGATCATGTATGTTTGATTCTTTTCCTTTTCATATTCTCATAGACACAAAAAAGTTGTTGGGAAGCATGAGACTTGGTTAGAAAGTTTGTAAGGTGGACATTCTGATAAAAGGGAAGTGTGTGGAAGGCTGCCTGCCCTGTTTATCAGAATTCCGACATAGGGGAGACTTAAAGGAGTGTCGAAGGTGGCACCCCTTATTATTCCTTGACCTTTCCAAACAAGTCTGTGCATGTGCAGACCCCCGGGTGTTTACTGGAATCCTTATGCTTAATCCCTGGATGCCCTTGCCTAGAGGACAATGTAAACACATGTGTCCTCCCAAGATTACTCACCCTACTGATTGTATCTAAAGATAAAAATTCCAATAAAAGGCTAGTGACTCAGGCAATGGAGGCTGCTCTGGCTACTAAAGCCAGGGGCCCCTTAGCCCTCTCTTTCACAGTCAAACTGTGTCTGAGTAATCTGTTCATCCACGTTCAGGGGCTGCTGGTCAGCTCCAGCAAAAGGTGACACTTTGGGGAAGTAGAACCAAAATGTAAAATCAAGAGAAAAAAATGTTGTCAAGTAAGAAACAGGAATTTTCACTAGTTATATTAAAAATGGGACCCAAGTGAGAAAAGTGGTGATTTTGGCCACAAGTAATAAAAGCTAGAATTTCTGTGTATGAGTATATATCAAAACATTTATTTGTTTAGATGTCTTGAGTGGTAGACACTTTTGTTGCTTTATCATGGTTCTCTATTTTCTGTTTTTGGGGATTTGGGTACATTTTCTACTTCAGATGCCATGCACTATATATTGAATAACTTAATCAATTATTCAATTAATAAGAGTTTCTGATATTTGGCAAAAAAATTAATTAGTCATATTAGAATTCACCTAATTTTCAGAACTATTAAGAATGCATACATTTGGCAAAACATGTTCATACAAGCTAAATATTTTAATTTAGCATTTAGAAGAACAACAACAGCAAGCAATAGTAGAAAAAAGGAGGGTTAATAAAAGCAATCATTTTTGTTTATTGGTTTCACAAAATGTTGTAGTAACAAAAGCAGATATAAAGCTTAAAGTCTCATGTATGTCTTCAGACACTAACTACATGGAATTTATCTTCTGAGTGGGCAGGAGAGTACACATTAATGGATACCAGTGCTACAATTTTCCTGCCCCACTTGTAACAACACTCAAGTGTGACCTGAATGGCTCCCTAGTGCTTGAATTTATATTCTTCTCAGAGGCATTGGATATTGTATTTCACTACAAAGAGCTAAAAACATTGCAATCATTATTTATAAATCTTTTAGAAAAATGCATTTTCTTAGCAGCAACTATGGCAACAAGGAACTCAAAATGACACTAAAAACGAATTGAGCTCAGTTGCAATGGGTAATGCATGCAGGATTTATATTTTACCACCATCTATATTTTAAAACTGGAAAAATCAAAACAAAAATTCACTAGATAAAATCACTTTCTATATTCAACCCACACGTTATGTTTAAGTAACATTTAAATGTGGAAATATAAAGTACAATAACTTAATAGTCATGAAACCTTTATAAACATAAAATGACTCCAGGTGATCAATATCATCTTATTTCTAGGGTACAATCAACTTCACATAGTTGCAATAAAACTAATATTTCAGCCATAATGCTTATATTACTGTCACTCGTTATAAATTTAATAAAACATTTTCAGAATTGAAGAATGGTCATTCTTTTCAAGTGTTTAATTTAAAGCAAAAATTATTTACTTTGACATTAGAGTACCTCTTATATTACATTAGACACAGACAGTTTATTTCTTAGCAATTATTTTCCCTTATATTAAGAAAAAACAGAAAAGTTTTGCTACTTATAATTTTTCTTACAATGATGTATATTTTTTATAAAATGTAAGGCCTACATTATTTTAGGAGTTAGGAGTCCTTATGTTGATCTAGTACTTACAAGCCCATGTTAGGAGATATAAGTAACTTCCTCCTCCCACAATAATACTGACAATTTATTCTATCCAGTTACAGGACTTGACCATCACTATATTACTTTGGTAGGACTATCATAAAAAAGTACCACAGCCCCCGCCTGGCTCAGTGGTTGAGCATCGGACTGTGAACCAGGGGTCACAGTTCAATTCCAGGTCAGGGCACATGCCTGGATTGCTGGCTCAATCCCTAGTAGGGGGCATGCAGCTGATCATTGATTCTCTCACCATTGATGTTTTTATCTCTCTATTCCTCTCCCTTCTTCTCTGAAATCAATAAAAACATATTAAGAAAAGAAAGCACCACAGATTGTGTGGCTTAAACCACAGAAACTTATTTTGCAGCAGTTCTGGAGGTAAGATCAAGGTGTAGGCAGGGCTGCTTCCTTTGGAAGATTGGGAGGGAAGAATCTATTCCAGGCCTCCTTTTGTTTCATTAGGTGCAAACTGGAATCGGCACAGAAGAGTGAGTTTTCTATCAACCCCTAATTCTCATCACAGTTCCACTGTAATAAGTGGACATTCTCATTTGTATTCTAGCATTAGTTGTTTTCTAGTTTGTTTTTGCTACATGTCTCTTCTGCAACTATATGGTGTTTGTATTTAAATAATGTGGGCGGCATAAAGGGACAGCAGAAGTTCCATTCTACCTTTGACTGTTAAGAAAATCCTCTTTCATATGAGTTTTACATCATCATAATAAATCAAAGGAATAGGCAGTTTGACTTATCGAGTTCTATAAAATGTTGACTAAAATGTAATGAAACTAATTATTTGACTTAGAGAGATCTTTCTATAGTTGCCACAGTTTATTTTATAGCTGAGGTTAAGGCCTTCTGTTTAGGAACTTTGTCTATGAAATGAGAATTGGGGTAAAGAGAAAAGTACAGGCAGGCTTCAGAAGGCTGAGCTTAGGGACCCTCTTCATGTATGCAGTGGCCTGTGTTTCTGTCTCTCTTTCTGCCCCTTGAGACTCAGGAAGTAAGCCTGCCTATTCTTTGGTCTGTTTAAACCCAGGGTCTCTTCTTCTACAAAGCCTGGCTAGAATTTTTCAGAAGCCTCTAAATGCTGTCTCTGAAGTCACTCATGCTACAGATTTTTGCCTTAATAAAAAAGTCTGAAGAATATTACTTAAAAATAAATTAATGATAATATAATGAGAGAAGTTTTCTACTCCAGTGTTTCTACTGCTCTTAGTTCATCAAGTTTAAGTTCTCCAGATTATAGTACAATGACACAGGTCATGGGGCCAATAACCCATATAAGAGTAAAATGAACTTCCTTTTTAAATTTCTTTCCATCTTGTATTATTTCCCAAAACCGATGATATAGTTTAAATTTCTAATTATACACAGAACCCTTGAGAGTTAAGATGGATAAGCATGTGTTCTGCAAGAAACTCAAAAAAGGAGAGTAAATTTTTCCCTTCCATAGTCCAAGATCAAGAAACAAATGGAGCCCTGGTTGGTGTTTCTCCATGGTTAGAGCATTGGCCTGTTCACCAAAGGGTCAAGGGTTTGATTCCAGGTCAAGGGCATGTACCTGGATTGTGGGTTCACTTCCCACTCTGGTTCAGGGTGCATGGGGGAGGCAACCAATTGATGTGTCTCTCTCATATCTCTCTCTCTCTCTCTCTCTCTCTCTCTCCCTCCCTCCCTACCTCCCTCCTTCCCTCCTTTCCACTCTCTATGAAAGCAATGGAAAAAATATCCTTAGGTGAGGATTAAAAAGAAAAATGAATTAATCAGTCATTGGCAGTAATGTCAACTAGCATTCTGTGTGGATCTATTATCAAATAAAGGTGATCTAATTAAGATAGATACCTGGTTCTAAAATTATTTCATATGAGAACCTCTAAATGAACTTTTTAAATCAATTCCACATCTAGTCTCAGACTTACTACATCACCACCTCAAATAGTGGAATCTAACAACAGACATTTTCTTAATATTCTAGAAGCAATTTTTATGCAAAGCCAGAGTTGAAAAACACTATGATAGTTGGTAAACCAAAATCATTAGCTAATAATGCATAGGCCAATCCCCTCCACAAATTAATCTCATGACATTTACAACTGACTAATTAATTTTGCAATCATTAGAAAGTGTCCTACTGCTATTATTACAGAGGAAAAAATAACTTGAAGAAAAACAATGCCATTTTTATATTATTTTCCAAAACCAAAAATGATTTTGTTGGCACTTTAATTTATTACCCTGCCTTACTACTAATTGTAATTCTAATGTAATAATGATAAACAAGTTTATTGATTAATGTCTCTGAGAAGAACCACCTAACAGTATAGAGGATGACATGTATAAATGTTTACATAAAATATTGTACAAAGAAATCTTTATGCAATGTACAAACATGTTCTCCTTCTAGTGAGCTAGAGATTTCCAATCTGGCTAAAGTGAAAATTAAGAAAACAAATACAGGAATAACAATTAAAATTTAATATTATATTCTACATGGTTGTTTGCAGCAAAGCAGACCAGTTTTGTTGAGAAGGAATTAAAATGCACAAGTTTGCCCTGGCTGGTGTGGCTCAGTTGGCGGAGCATTGTCCTATGCACGGAAAGATGCTGATACAATTCCTGGCCAAGGCACATGCCCAGGTTACAGGTTGGGTCTCCTCTTGCAGTGCATGCAGGAGATAGCCCATATATTTTTCTCTCTCTCCCTCTTCTTTCCTCTCACCCCCCCCCCAAAAAAAAGCATATTAATAACAAAGAAAAATGCACAGGTTCTTCTCACTTGCCATGAGTGTGTGTATATATAACTAGTGGCCCAGTGCATGAAATTCATGCACATTAAAAGGGAATTAGTTAGAGGAAATATTTTAATATTGCTATTTGTCCTTTCTCTATAATAGAAGTGTCAGAGTTGAAAGAAAATTAGTAAAATATATGTAAAAATCTCCCTCCTGGAAGAGTCTGGGGCGCACCGTGGGACCCAGACTCAAGTCCACACCCACTTGCACACCTCAAAATCATGCAATATCCAGACCCTGCCAGCCTTTCCCGCATCAAGCCCCACAGGGCTGGGGGCGCAGCCTCAGGTGCTCTCACCTGGCACTGGGTCGGGGGCACAGCCTCAGGTCCCTCATCAAGCCCCACTGGACGGAAGGGGGGGCATGGCCTCAGGTCCTCCAGCCCCAGTGCGAAGATGCAAAAACCATTTGCATATTAGCTCTTTATTATATAGAATATTGTGTGTGTGTATGAATGCATATATGCATATTTCACTATGTTCACTTTGTGTGTATGCTCTCACAACATTTTCTTCATTACCACAGTATGAGTGGTGGAAGATAATCAACTTCAGCTTTAAGACAATTCACAGAGGATTCCTGAGGTAAACAATTTACTTCAAAATTCCGTCTCATGACTGGAAGAACTGGGAGATTGTTTCGTTTTCTTGTGGCAGCAGAATATTTGGTACTTTTCACCTTCTATTTCTAAAATCAAGTGCAGAAAAAATAAAAGCCTCTTTAAGCAAAACTAGCACATTACCCAATGTAAGATACTCTAAGACTAAAAAAGGGTAAGAAATCTAGAGGAGTGTATCCATTATAACACTTTGAAAAGAAACAATTTTCACAGAAAACATGTTGACAGATATATGGAAACATAGCAAGGCATTATTACCAAGTGGGAGGAGATGATGTGAGATGATTTTTTAAAGTTTATTTGAAGCCCATGTTGTCTAGTAGAATACATATAAAGGGATGTCTTCTAGAAAATGTGGGGTTACTTTACATCTAATTTATAGAAAGGATTATTCATAAGTCATTTTCTCTCATCAGAACTGCTATCACAGTTAAGAAGACTTACTAATCTTTTGGTGCTAATATTTAGGCAAAAAATATAAATATATATATATATATATATATATATATATATATATATATATATTTTATTAGGTTTGATCCCTAAGGTATTTTTATATGGAAAGCAGGGGGAAAACACTTAACAATTTAGCATTACAAACAAGGATTGTGGCTGAGTTCTATCAAAGATTAGGTGAGTAATTTGAGGCTAATTTCCTTAATAAGTGCATCAATTCTTCATTTGTAAAATACAGCTGATAATAAATAGCACATAGGGTTGCAGCAAAGGATGAATTATAACAACTATGCATGCCACTTAATATAATGTTTAGCACAAAGGGAGCATTCAATATTTAGTAGTTACTTCAGCTGCATGTCAATCAGATGCATACACTATGCATGCAGATCATTTATTGATTAGTTACTACTTTTTTTATAAATATATTCTTATTGATTTCATAGAGGAAGGAAGAGGAAGAGAGAGATAGGAACACCCACGATGAGAGAGAGATGAGAGAGAATCATGGATCGGCAAGTCCCCCACTGGGGATTAAGCCCACAACCCAGGCATGTGCCCTTGACCAGAATCGAACCTGGAACCTTTCAGTTCGAAGGCGGACACTCTATCTGAGAAGGCTAAAAAGGGCTAATTCCAATGTAACCCTGATATTTGGGGCTAGTGATCTGAATCCAAGCCAGCAAGCTCAGTGTACATTCCTGATAACCTATAATTGAGTCCCTCTCTCCTTCCCAGATACTGGTCATGCAGAACCTGATACTGTGAACAGTGCACTGTCTCTGAGGGAGGGTTGTTAATGCTAGTGCCAGGCCAGACCATCAGATATAGGCTGGATATCCCCAACACCTGGGGGTCTTCTTGCAAGGCCCACGAAAAGGACCAGAAGCATAATCCATGTTTGTGGGACAAAGATCACAGGGAGAGAGAGAGATAAAGGAAAGCCCCATGCGTGTTCCTTCACTCAGATTTGGAAGGCTGTTCCCTGAGTCCACTGGCATATTAAACAGCGTCCCTCCTTTTTTCTCAGAAGCGTCCTTGGTTTTCTTTGGTCTTCTGCAACAGCTGGTTCCCTGACCGAGAAACCAACCACGCTTGGCTTTTTTTGGCCTCCGGTGAGGGGACAGTGCTTGGGGCCCGGGGGAGCGGGATAGGCCTCCGGAAGGTGTGCCCTGCTGATTTTAGCAGAATTGAACCAGGGGACTCCTGGTGCTCCTAGACTTCAGCCTAGGACCCGGCCAGCATTTGGAGAAAGTGGATGGACACTTCTGGACCTGTTGACAGAATCTATAACGTAAAGTCCCCAGTCAGTCAGGCCCACTCCAGTGAGTGGAAGGGGGAGCTTGATCATCTCCCCAGAAGTCATAGGACTTCATCAATTAAATTAGTCAGGATTCTTGAATTGGGTGGGTGGACTGTGTTTTTAAGCTCTGAGTGAATGTCTGGTGAAAGTGTGTGAGTGTGGAGGGAGAGGGCCTGCCCTCTCTTATCCTTTGTGTGGCTCCACAACCTTGGTTATGGAGTCCCAGTGGGCCCAAACATGCGGTTCCGTGATTTGTCATATGGCATAACAGTGACTCACCCCCATGTGGAGGTGACCAGGCCCGAGGTGCATCTTAGCTAAGACGAATCTAAACTCCCCAGGGACACAGCTAGGCGGGCATCTGAGTGAGGATCTGGGAAAGCAGGTCACCCCCTCCCTTGTCTGTCTCTCGCCACCAATCATCATGGGGTCGTGACAAAGTAAACCCACTGTTCTCAATTGCATGTTGAAAAATTTTGCAAAGGGTTTTAATGGAGACTATGGTATTAAAATGAATCCCAAAACACTGAGGAAATTCTGTGAATTAGAATGGCCAGCCTTCAGGGTCGGCTGACCCTTAGAAGGCTCCTTAGATGAAGGATTGGTCAGGGCGGTCTGGAATGTAGTCACGAAAGATCCTGGACACTCAGATCCGTTTCCCTACATAGACAGCTGGTTAGAAATTGCTCAAACCTTGCCGCCTTGGGTCTGGTTCTGCATGTGTGACAAGGGCCAGAGTAAAGTTTTAATAGCAGGAGTGAAGAGGCAGGCAGGACAGGTGCAGGCTAAGGAAAGGCAGCCAGGAGAGGAGAAAGCAGAAGAGAAGCAGGCAGGAGAAAAGAAACAGTCCCTCAGAGGGGAACCCAACCCCTTGTTCTGCCAGGATCCCCTGAGGAAGTCCCACCAGTTTTATCACCTCCATATGTGCCACAGGCAGCACCAAGTGCTCCCCCCGCTGGTCTGGAAGGTCTAGAAAGTCTAGAAACACCGCCCCCCACCGTCTCTCCTCAACTGGGCTCTCCAGAGCCAGTTGGGCAGCGCTTGCATTCAGCCGATCAAGGGCCCAAGCCACAACCGGCACGTCACATGCCTCTCAGGGAGATTCGGGGTGCCCAAGTGCTTGGTGAAGATGAGACCTTACAGGAGGGAAGGCCAATTTATTATTATCAGCCCTTGCCCACAAGTGACATCCTGAATTGGAAACATCACACCCCAGCTTATTCTGGAAAACCTCAGGACATGGTAGACCTCTTAGAAACGATTTTCCAGACCCAGAAGCCCACCTGGGTGGACTGCAAGCAGCTCCTTTTCACACTCTTTAACTGAGAAGACATTAGAGTAGTATCAGAGGCTCAGAAGTGGCTCCAGACCCAGGCCCGACAGGAATATTAGATACACACAGATGTACCAGGGAGGCCTTCCCAGATGGGGAACCTGATTGTAACCCAAACTCAGAATATGGAAGGGACGGGCTAGAAAGATATCTGCTGGCCTTCCTCCAGGGGGTCAGGGCTGGAGCCAAGAAGCCCACCGATATGGCTAAAATCTCTGAAGTTTTCCAGAAGCCTGACGAAAGTCCAGTAGCTTTCTATGAGAGACTGCGTGAGGCATACTGGATCTACACTTTCTTTAACCCTGAGGTCCTGGAAAATCAGATCATGGTAAATGCCACTTTTATAGGCCAAGCCCAGCCTGATATCAGGAGAAAATTACGGAAGCTGGAAGGGTTTGCAGGAAAAAATGCCACCAAACTGCTGGTGATAGCCAACAAGGTTTTCATCAACTGAGATAGTGTGGCAAGGAGGGAGGAAGAAAAGAAAATACAAAGAAGGGCCAATATAATAGCAGCAGCTTTTAGAGGCTCAGGCTCCCAGCAGATCAGAAAGGGAAGCAAGAATACAGATCAGGGGGAAAAGGAAGAGTGAGCTTGAGAAGAGGCCAGTGTGCCTATTATAAGGAGACAGGACACTGGAAGAATGAATGTCCCAAACGACAAAGTAAGAAAACGGGACCCCCTTTTCCACCCAGTCGCTATCAACCAGAGCCACTAGAAGCAGATCTCATTGGGCTAGCAATGGCTGATTTGGACTAGGACAGACTGGGCTCACTTCTGCTAGGCCCCCATGAGCCCATGGTCAGAATGAAAATTGGGGGCCAGACTGTGGACTTTATGGTTAATACGGGAGTGGAGCACTCAGTAGTCACACAGAAAATAGCGCCTCTCTCGGGAAAGGAGGTCACCATAATTGGAGCTACTGGGGAGCAGACTCGTAGACCATTCTGCTGCCCTCGCTGATGCCAACTTGGTGGACATCAAGTAATTCATGAATTCTTGTACTTGCCAGACTGCCCAGTGCCTCTAATGGGTAGAGACCTTTTAGCCAAAATGGGGGCAGAAATCACTTTTGCTCCAAATGTCTCAGCACAGCTTCACCTAAGTGAGGAGAACTCCCCAATGATCCTGTCCCTAGCAGTGCGAAGGGAGGAAGAATGGAGACTTTATACCCCCCAGTCAAAGGCCTCACCATTAGAAACTGAAGTAGAGGAAGAATTCCCACTGGTCCAGGCAGAAGGAAATCCCCCTGGCCTGGCTAAGGACCACGTCCTAGTGCTGATTGACTTAAAGCCTGGGGCACAGCCTGTTAAAATCCTCCAATATCCAATTCCACAGGAAGCACGCCTAGGAATCCAGGTCCACTTAGCCCAGCTGCTTCAGTGGGGACTTGTTAAATGATGCAGGTCTCCATGGAACACGCCTCTCTTGCCTGTCAAAAAGCCTGGGATTAATGACTATCGCCCTGTCCAGGATCTACGGGCTGTTAATGAGGCTGTTATAACCCTCCATTCAGCACTGCAAAACCCTTACACTCTTCTGGGACGCATCCCATCAGAGGCGGAATGGTTTACATACCTAGATCTGAAAGATGCCTTTTTCTGCCTTAGATTAGCTCCTTCCAGCCAGCCTCTTTTAGCTTTTGAGTGGGAAAACCCAATGACAGGGGCCAAGGAGCAGTTCACCTGTATCAGACTGCCACAAGGGTTCAAGAACTCCCCTACTCTTTTTAGTGGAGCACTAGCATCTGATCTAAGTTCCCAGGACAGGACTCAGGGTGTGTTCTACTCCAATATGTAGACGACCTCCTACTGGCCAGCTCCACACGAGCTCAGTGCTGTGAAGGGACACGAGCCCTCCTGAGACTGTTAACTGAAACAGGTTATCAGGTGTAAGAAAAAAGCACAGATTTGTCAAAAAGAAGTATCTAAGCTTTCGGATCACCCAAGGGAAACGAACGCTAGGGACTGAAATAAAGCAGGCAGTATGTGCCATCCCAGTCCCTAGCACCCGGCAGTAGATTCGGGAATTCCTGGGAGCGGCAGGGTTCTGTCAAATTTGGATTCCAGGGTTTTCAGATCTGGCCAAGCCTCTCTATGAAGCTTTAAAAGGAGAAGAGAAGGCACCCATCAACTGGGGTTCTGAACAGGAGAAAGCCTTCATCACCATAAAGGCAAAGCTCACTGAGGCCCTAGCACTAAGGCTACCAGATGTGACAAGAGACTTTAATCTTTTTGTTCATGAGAACAGCGGGGTAGCCCTAGGAGTTCTAACCCAGGAGTTTGGGCCCTGGCAAAGACCAGTAGCCTATCTCTCTAAGCAGATTGACCCAGTAGCCTCCTGGTGGCCCCCATGTCTCAGGGCCCTTGAAACCACAGCATTGTTAGTCAAGGAAGCGGATAAGCTTACTTTAGGACAAAACTTAAATGTAAAAGTACCTCATGCTGTTGTCACCCTGATGGAAGCAAGGGGGCAGCACTGGCTGACTCATGCTCAAATGATTCAATATCAAGGCCTATTAAGTGAGAACCTTCAGGTACAATTAGAAGCAATAAGAACTCTTAATCCTGCCACCTTTCTACCCGTTGCTGAGGGGGCCCCTGAGCATGATTGCCTGGAAGTCCTAGAGGTTTATTCCAGCTGGCCAGATCTAACAGATAGGCCCCTGCCAAACCCGGACTTGGTATTATTCACAGACGGCAGCAGCTTCTTAGATGAAGGAAAAAGATGAGCCGGGTATTCAGTGGTATCAAACTTTGAGACAATGGAGGCACAGGCCCTGCCTGAAGGATGGTCAGCACAGAGGGCAGAACTTTGGGCCCTTGCCAGAGCCTTAGAACTCAGTAAGGATAAGCGTGCCAACATATACACTGATTCATTCTATGCCTTTGCTACCCTGCATATCCATGGGGCCATATATAAGGAAAAGGGGCTCTTGATGGCTGGAGGAAAAGGAATCAAAAATCGGAATGAGATTTTAAAGTTACTAGAAGCAGTCTGGGAGCCCAAGGAAATAGATGTTATCCATTGCAAAGGTCACTAGAAAGGGAAAGACTCAGTGTCAGAAGGAAACCAATGCGCTGATGCCGTAGCCAAGCTGGCTGCTAAAGAACAAGTGGCACCAGATCATGTTGGCCCCCAAATTATCTGAACCTCCAAAGTACACTCCTCAGGAAGAGGAATGGGCCCAGCAAGAAGGGGGCAAGGGAACAAAGGAAGGCTGGTGGATACTCCCAGAACATAGGGTCTATGTCCCAGAATAGTTAACCCATAAGGTAGTCCCCCAGCAGCATAAACTTACTCATTTAGGGAAGACTGCCCTAGAAGCTTTGTTAGGCAGATACTATCTAATTGCCCGTCTTCCCTCCTTGTGTGCCTCAGTCTCTCAACATTGCCTCCTCTGTGCTCAGAACAATGCCAAACAGGGTCCTGTGGGACCAATAGGAATTCAGTGCTGTGGGCAAGCTCCTTTTGAGGACTTAGAAGTATATTTTACAGAAATAGCTCCTAGCAGAGGAAATAAATACCTGCTAGTTTTTTATTGCACCTTTTCAGGCTGGGTTCAAGCATATCCCACTCGCACGGAAAAGAGAGAAGTCACTAAGGCATTACTGAAGGATATAATTCCACGGTATGGAATGCCTCTGACCATGGGGTCTGATGATGGCCCAGCCTTTGTAGCAGAAATAGTACAACAGGTAACTAAGGCTTTAGGAATTAGATGGAACCTACATACAGCCTACAGGCCTCAGAGTTCAGGGAAAGTAGAGCCCATGAACCAGACTCTAAAGCAGACTATGGCTAAGCTATGCCCAGATACAACCTTACCCTGGACAGATATCTTGCCCCTTGTACTTCTGCGGGTACGCTGTGCCCCAAGGGCCAGGGTAGGTTTCACTCCCTTTGAAATTCTCTATGGTAGACCCCCTCCCTTAATTCCACCAAAGGGAGAGTTGGGGGAAATAGGGAACTTAGAAATCCAGAAACAACTACAAGGACTTGGAAAAACTGTCTTTGAGGTACACAGATGGGTTACTGATTGACTACCCATCTCTCTAGGAACAGCCGTACATCCTTATAAACCTGGAGACCATGTTTGGGTAAAGGACTGGAAAAGGGAGCCCCTCATGCCTATCTGGGAGGGACCCTATCCAGTCATATTAACCACCCCCACAGCTCTCAAGGTTGCAGGACCGAATACCTGGATCCACCACTCCTGGGTGAAGGCAGCCCACAAGCCGAGTGATGCCCAGCCTGAGTGGAAGGTGACCTCTGACCAGAAATACCCCCTGAGGATCACTCTCAAGAAGACAGCGGATCTGGCCGATCAACCTGCTCCAAGGAATTCAGAAACACCCTGCTGAATCCTCCCTAACACTAATCTCTCTTTCTTATGTCCTCCTAAAGAGTGCAGCCAGAACCCGAGACGAGCACCAGCGGGAGAACTCATCTGTTCTTGCTAGAACACAGAAGCATCATAAAATTACTGCTTCCCACACAGCAAGGAAACAAAGGCCTCATCATGGATTGCTGGACTGCACCTTGTCATGCTAACCCTGGCTAAATCTGCCTTACAGGAATAGCTATAATACTGCTCTTTGTCCTAGTGGTTCACTGTGTGGACCCCCACTGAATAGAAATAGAGAGAATAACATGCTCCCACTAATAATATTAGCTAGCACATACTTGCCTCCCATAGGGACCACTGCCACATGTCCTTGCTTAGAAACTCACTACCCAAATATGCTAGGCCAGGTAGCCTATGGGAAAGCTCCATCAAGCCAGATGTTTGTTAGCTACACTTCTCAGCCTGCAGCATGTTATGACTCCACTACCAAATGCACGTGTGTGTGTGTGTGTGTGTGTGTGTGTGTGTGGTGGGGGGGGGGGGATTGCATTGGATGGAAATAATATAGGACCTGTCATGGCCAATGTGCAGCTAATTAATGTTGCTCCTATTTGTTTCAGCAGTACCCAGGGCCAACATCCAACAGGTTGCCTCCCAGTTGAACTATGCAACTCTACCCTCAAGGCTGAAAACACCACCTGGTGCTCCCCTGCAGGAACATTCTATGTGTGTGGAACCGCTGCTTGCCTCTGCCTGCCTGCAAACTGGACGGGAATGCCTTTAAACTTCAGAATTCCCTACAAACCCCTCAAGGGATGCTAAGCCCTTAGTCATCACCCCTTTCCAGCTGGAAGCAGTTAAGAGCGATTGTCGGCCATGTTCACCATAACATCCCATAGTCGTTGTACCACAAGGCTAAGAGAAGCTTGTGGGACAAGAGGGTGGGGGGGAATGAGAAGGCTAAAAAGGGATAATTCCCATGTAACCCTGATATTTGGGGCTAGTGATCTGAATCCAAGCCAGCAAGCTCAGTGTACATTCCTGATAACCTATAATTAAGTCTATCTCTCCTTCTTAGATACTGGTCTTGCAGAAACTGTTACTGTGGACAGTGCACTGCCCCAGAGGGAAGGTTATTAATGCTAGCACCAGGCCAGACCATCAGATATGGCCTGGATATCTCCAACACCTGGGGGCTTTCTTGCATGGCCTGCGAAAAGGACTGGAAGCATAATCCATGTTTGTGGGACAAAGATCACAGGGAGGGAGATATAAAGGAAAACCCCATGCGTATTCCTTCACTCAGATTTGGAAGGCTGTTCCCTGAGTCCGCTGGCATATTAAACAGTGTCCCTCCTTTTTTTCTCAGAAGCGTCCTTGGTTTTCTTTGGTCTTCTGCAACATATCCACTGAGCCAAACCAGCTAGGGCTAGTTACTTCTTTCTTTCTTTCTTTTTTTTTTTTTAAATAAATCTTTATTCAGATTATTACAATTGTTTCTCCTTTTTCCCCCCATAGCTCCCCTCCACCCGGTTCCCACCCCACCTTCTGCTCTTACCTCCCCCCCACTGTCCTGATCCACAGGTGTACAATTTTTGTCCAGTCTCTTCCTGCACCCCTAATCCCCTTTCCCCCTGAGAATTATCATTCCACTTCCTTTCTATGCCCCTGATTCTATTATATTCACCAGATTATTCTGTTCCTCGGGTTTTTAATTCGCTTGATTTTTAGGTTCACTTGTTGATAGATACATATTTGTTGTTCATAATTTTTATCTTTACTTTTTTCTTCTTCCTCTTCTTAAAGAATACCTTTCAGCATTTCATATAATACTGGTTTGGTGGTGATGAAGTCCTTTAGCTTTTGCTTATCTGTGAAGCTCTTTATCTGCCCTTCAATTCTGAATGATACCTTTGCTGGGTAGAGTAATCTTTGTTGTAGGTTCTTGCTATTCATCACTTTGAAAATTTCTCGCCACTCCCATCTGGCCTGCATAGTTTCTGTTGAGAAATCAGCTGACAATCATATGGGTGCTCCCTTGTAGGTAATTAACTGTTTTTCTCTTGCTGCTTTTAATATTCTTTCTTTGTATTTTGCTCTTGGCATTTTAATTATGATGTGTCTTGGTGTGGTCCTCTTTGGATTCCTTTTGTTTGGGGTTCTGTGCACTTCCTGGACTTGTAAGTCTATTTCTTTCACCAGGTAGGGGAAGTTTTCAGTCATTATTTCTTCAAATAGGTTTTCAGTATCTTGCTCTCTCTCTTCTCTGGCACCCCCATAATTCTGATGTTGGTATGCTTGGAGTTGTCCCAGAGGCTCCTTACACTATCTTCAACTTTCTGGATTTTTTTCTTTTTGCTTTTTCAGTTGAGTGTTTTTTGCTTCTTTGTATTTCAACTCTTTGACTTGATTCTTGCATTCCTCTAGTCTGCTGTTGAGTCTCTGTATAATATTTTTTATTTCAGTCAGTGTATGTTTGATTTTTAGTTGGTCCTTTTTCATATCTTCGAGGGTCTCATTATATTTATCGGCCTTTTCTAGGATATTCTTGAAAAGCCTTAAACCGTGGTTTTGAATTCTACATCCAGTCGTTTGTTTTCCTCCATTTCTTTCGTTTGTGATCTGTTTCTTTGTCGCCGCATTTTCACTGCTTCCCTGAGTTGGTAGGGTAGCTTTGTGTGCTAGGTTTCCTATATGGCCCAGTGGGTCAGCCTCCCCAGTTAACCTGAGGTGGACACTCTTGGTGCATCCCTTTGTGGACTGTGTGTACAGCTTTGTCTTGATTGTTGTTGGTATCACTGGGTGGAATTGACCTCCAGGCCAGTTGGCTGTTAGGATCAGCTGTGTCTACACTGGGAGAAGTTCAGTGCTGGAGACAGCCTTATAGGATTAGACTTGCCAAATTTCAAAAGCCTCTGTGCTCAGCTTGGATGGGGTGGAGTCTCAAGGCGGAGCAGACAGTATTGGCTTCCTGTCTGCCTTCCCTGGCTCTTGAGCCTCCGCCTGAGAGTCCAGATTCTCCCTGCAAGAGCGTGGGTCCCTAGGGGCTCGCCTGGAACTGGGGTTCAGTGCAGTCAGAACTGGGGATCAGTTCAGTCAGGAGCTTCCAACTCCCTTCTGCTAAGGAAAGCCTGTGGCAACCTCTGCAGTCTTTGTGCACATTAGCGCACGCACCTCCAGACCCCTGCCTGCCAGGGCTCCCCTGGGTGTCCCCCGGGTGTCCGAGTCTCCGAGTGCCTTTCTCTCTACGTGACAGTCCAGACTCCCACTGTATGAGCCTGGGTCCATGGGGTTTCGCCCGGAACTGAGGTTCAGTGCAGTTAAACTGCAGTTCAGTGCAGTCAGGGGCTTCCTTCCCCTCCCACCAGAGAAAGTCAGCCAGGCTCTCAGCTGCCCTTCCTCTCTGCACGCACAAAGACCCTTTGCAGTACCTCAACCCTTTGCCGTTCCTCCAATTCTCTGTGAGCTTTTATCTTTCCTTCTAGTTGTAGAATTTCCACTCAGCCAGCTTTCCTGTGGTTCTGGATGGTGTCCATTCTGTCTTTTAGTTGCAGTTTTGAAATTGTTGTGCGAGGCAGCAGTTTAGGTGCTTACCTATGCCGCCATCTTGGTTTCTCCAGTTACTACTTTCTTATCCTCACCCAAGGACATGCTTTTATTGATTTTAGAGAGAGAGAGAGGAAGAGAGAGGGAAAGAGAAAGAGAAACATCTATGTGAGAGTGAAACATTGATCAGGTGCCTCCAGCACACACCCTGACCTGGGAAAAACTGCAACCTAGAAATGTGCCTTGACTGGGAATTAAACCTACAACCTTTTGGTGAATTGGGTGGTACTCCAACCAACTGAGACACATCCGCCAGGGCTAGTTACGACTTCTTATAAAAGGACCCAAGGCATGTAGTTATATGCACATTCACATGTTCATTTCATGCTCATTATCATTATCATCATCTATTTGATTAGGATATCAACTTGAATTTGACAGTACCCTGTGCCTTTATAATTAAAAACAGCTGCACAAACTAAATTAAAAGAATGAAAATCCAGTTGTAATAAGTGGAAAGGCACCCCCAATGATGCTAAACAAATAAGATGTTCCTGCTCCCCTCCCCTCTTTCAGTAGGGTAACAAAGCCATACAGTGTTTTTTTTTAAAGCTACTTGTACTTTTCAGTGTGTCTAGGTGACTTGTACAAATATAAACCTACTACAAAAAACACACTTTGTACATTTTCAATATACTCTGAAACAGATACTTTAGGACATTATAAGATTGCTTTTTTATTTAACTTTATAATTTAAGTAGCTTTGAAGAAAAAGCATCATTTTTATGCTCCCAAATTTTATGAACATTGAGTGTGGAGAATTTCTAATTTTTAAAAAATATGTTTTTTATTGATTTTAGAGAGAGATAGAAACATCAGTGATGAGAGAGAATCATGGAACAGCTGCCTTCTGCATGTCTCCTACTGGGGACTGAGCCTGCAATCTGGGCAAGTGCCCTGACCAGGAATTGAACAGTGACTTTCTGGTTCTTGTGTTGACCTTAACCACTGAGAGACATCAGCCAGGCAAGAATTTCTAATTTTTTATTTTTTTATCATAAATTAATTAAATTTGAAAAATATAACACCATAGCTAAAGAAATAAATCACTTCTTGCTAAAATATTTAAGTAAATATTACCAATATAAAATATTATAAAAAATGTTTAATAAAAGAAATGGCATTTCATAAAGTTTTATCCTTGAATGGTGTATGTCCCAGAAAGATGTTTTATGTTATGTCACATAGACTATATTAAATAGTAATTACTTCTAATAAAATGTAATCTTGCACAAATTACCAGAGTCATTCTTTTTGTTAAACACAACTTTAGAAAAAATAAGAAAGCTAATGCTAAAACTATCACATTAATATCCTTCTGAGATTTGAAATATAATTGCATTCACTTTTATTCTGTCCCATGAGATATAAGAGGAATGCAGGAGACAGCTGGCTATTCATTCATGTAATTATATTTCTCCTTATGTTTAAATTGCTGGGCAGAATTTTTGCTAATAGAAATGAAAATGAATAGTATCCCATTCTCTTCAGATTGAATGTGGTTATTCTTAGGCCACAGAGAGCTTAAAATGCAGGGTAGAAATGGCACATTGTGTGTCTGTGACCTTTACCCAAAACTTATCTGCAACATGGATAAGCTAAGGAATCACAAGTAATAAAGAAAAGTTAAAACCTTGCCTAGCAACACAGAAAAAAAAAAAAAAAGAAAAGAAAAAGAAAGCAATGGAAGGCTCACCAGAAATGAGAACAGGTGAAATTATTTAAAAACTATTTGAGACATAGTTTCTCCACTTCTAAGTCATCTAGGCAGAAAAAGAGAAAAAGAGAGCTAAGCAGAAATGGGCTTATTCCCATGCATCAAAGAAGCAACAGAGGAATAGATAGAAATAACGAGATACTTTTCTAGTCATCACTGCAGACTCACATCGGGGCAGTAAAAGTTCCATCAGAAATACTCAAAAATGATTTCCAAATTTACAGTATGAAAATATAAATCTAATACAAAAAGAAAGAACTGTGTCCCAATACTATTCAGTTTGATTCAGTGGCATCATAAAAACTTTTCTAGCTCTCTTTATTTATTTCAAACAATAGTAGCTAGACCTAATCTTTATTTTAAAATGTAGGTTTACATTAAATATAAACATATGTTTACATTTTTAATCACTGAATCTGATTGTTCAAATGTTGATTTTTTTCGCAAATGGCTCTCAACAGCATTAAGAGTGGGACTCAAGATGTTCTCTGAACCAGCTGTGATATAAGGGCTAGGATGTAAAGGAATGTCTTTCTGACTCCAAATCTTCTTAAGATAGAACACTAAATTTTGTTAAAATGATGTCTCTTAAGGTCACTATATAATATACCAAGAATTACACAGTCTAAATCAACTAGTCCTTTCATTAATTTACTGTGGATCAATTTTTCATATAAAAACATCATGCCATGTACATATATGAAATGCAGTAGCATTTTAATGCACACCGAACTCTAAGAACATTGGACCATATTAAGTCAGGTTAGAAAGATAAAGATTACAATTCTTTGAGATTACTACTTAATTATTAGTTTTGTTTTTATTTTTACTGTGCGGAGGTAACATTGGCTAATAACATAAGTTTCAGGTATACACCATCAATGTTGCTGAGCACAAAAAGTCTAGTTTCCATCAATTCCTGTTCTGGGTATTTATCAAAAGAATATGAAAATGTTTCAGAATAGGGAGAAGCTAGAAACATTCTAAGGGACACTGAGACAAGAAAATTAAACAAGGCCAAACAGTTTGGCAGCCAACAGGCAGCTTGTAAATAGCAAGCCCTTATCTCTCCCCAAACAAAGACACTTGTGAGCAAATGGTTAATGTCTCTCCAAAGGCAGCAGAGGGGAGGGGAGGGAAAAGGAAGGAAGAGTGCAGTCTTGTCTCCTCGCACTGCCTAAGCAGAAAAGCCAGCAGTCTCTGGGCTTGGCAAGATAAAATCGCCAGGTGCTTCTCACAAATTCTGGGAAAGCCACAACAAAGTAAAAGGGGGGACACTGAAAATTAATCTCTACTAAGTTGTTCAGCAGAGTAATTTTAACATCTATAGACAGAAAAGTATATAAGGGAGATACTCTCCTCCCGACTCCCTCCTCAGATTGGCCTAAAGAGCCCATCCTCTTTTTATGTTGGGTGATAGATTTGTTTCCCTTGCGCCTTTAATAAATTTGCATGTTTTAATTTCTTAATAAATTACTTTATTAATTAATTTGCTTTAACACAATGCAATTATATGGAGTCACTCCTTCTAATTCATTCATAGGAGAAGAGAAGAACCGAGGAAGGACAGCCCTCTCCCTCTGACTCAGGAGGCTGTGTGATAACACTTTCCCTAATGTTTTATGCGCCTGTAACAACAATACGAATTTGAAAAGCTATATGTGCCCATATATTTATTGCAGCATTCTTCATAATAGCCACAATATGAAATTGAGCTAAGTGTCCACTGATGGATGAATGGACTAACAAGATGTGGTATATATAAATAATAGAATACTATTCAGCCATAAAAAGGTGAAATATTGTCTTTTGTGACAACATTGGATGGATGTTAAGGCTGTCAATTATTGTTTTCAAACCCAAAACTAGGTAATTCAAGCCCAATGTAACACCAATTGTCTAGTTTTCTATTTTGATTTACACATGTCTTAGGCTGTTGTTTTTTACCTCTTGTCAAATTTCTTATATTTTTACACTTCAAATGCAAACCTTCTATAGTGCATAAAATTTAAATTGCAAATGATTTGAGACTGGAGCTCATTTAAAAGTGTGCTGTTACTTAATTTAAATTGTCAAAACACTCAAATACTAATCACACATGCAGTTTTTCCAACTTTACACATTTTAAAGACAAAGTTTCAATACAAGCAGTGGCTAAAATGATTGATTTTAAAACAAACTTTTTTGTAGTAAACTTCCTTCTCAACCTTGCTCTTCCTTTATTAAAACTAGTGCCTAAAAATAGTTCCAAGGTTTATATACTTTATGCTGCATGAAGTGCTTTAGGCACTAGCAATTTCAGTGCTTAATATTCAACAGGCAGTCCTAAAAGTCAATGCACACTTTAAAATTTTCATTTTCAGTGTTATTGCTGAGCTCTTAAAATCACTGCTTTGTTATGCTACTAAAAGTTGCCAAGATGGCTGTTTCGTATGATACCTTACGTTTAAAGTAAAATAAAAAAGACCGATGCTGTATTTTCTGAAAATTGTGCAAATTTACAAGCTTAAATAGCCTGTACATTCTGTTTCTAAAAATATACCTATCAAATCATTGCTACTGTTTCAATGCAGATTATTCTGAAAGATAAACCAAAATAATAATGTGTGCATATATTTGTGCATATTAATGGATCACATTATTTTGAAATCTGTCTTTTCCTTAAACGTAACCATGTGTTAGGACCATGTGTTCACACCTACATCTTCTTCTTAATGGCTGCATATTATCCATTGCATGAATGCATCATAATCTATTCTATCCTAGATATTTGAATATATATATGTAACTAGATTCTGATTCTATATCTGATTCTAAACATAAGATAAATTACTGTAGGTAAAATTGCTAAGATAAAGTTATACTTTTTCTAGAAGAATTTTAACATTGGTTGTCTTTCTGATATCTTAACTAACAACAGAATCAAATGCTGTGCCCTTCCGCATCCTGCAACCTCAGATGGGTCACTCAACAGTGACCGGCTGTAGAAACAAGACCTCCCATCAGGATGGTGTGCAACCTGCTTGCAACAGTTCTACTGCAGTTTACTATGGCTTTCAGGTATTGCTGATCACCCTGTGTTACAAAACCTTAAGCTTGATGGTTCCCATTAACTCGCATCTGAGGCACTGGGAGAGGATATATCCTCAAAAGGTATGCAAATGTGGTATCACTAGGATTTAAATGACTATTCTGCTTTTGCAGCTGATAAATCCTTAATATCTCTCTCCTATGCTCCCCAAAGCAGTTAACCTGAGGCCAATTAGGGATAAATACAATGTAATTTTCTGTAATGCAGTTACCTTTCAAAGTTGAGAAACAACTATACTTGGAAAAGAGTTCAATACATGTAAAAAAATATTAAAATAAAGTCTTTTTTAAAATTCCTCCATTAGATTATAAAGTGGTGAAATTGGAAAAAAAATGCCATGAAAAAGTCAAATATTAGCAGTGAACTGCAACTGATGAAATGAAATTCCTAATCATTTTAAAAGCAAAGTTAAGAACTATCTGTCATTTCAAATACCTTTTCTGAAATAGAGGCTATATCTGCTTGTATATATTTTGGTAGTCTACTTTGGTAGTCTACAGTCTTATAGCAGCAAATATAAATGGGCTAGAGACCAACTGGAAATTTGCTCTGAAATATTAATTACTGATTTTTTCTTCTCAGCTCTACTTCTTCTTATTATATTTATCTATCTAGTGTCCCAGATGTCATATATGAACATTTATTAAGAAATTTGAAATAGACATTTGTTTATGATTTGTGTTTGCTTTTAAAACTCAATTGTTCAATGTTATATACACCTTAGTGGCCAGGTTATTATGATCTCTGAATGCATAATAATCTGGCCACTCAGTGTACTTCTCTTGAGTACCTCATTTATTTGATATCAAAGATACTATAAATCGTGCACCTGATCAGTTTTCCCCTTGGTACTGGCTAATAGAAAGATCAGGGCAAATAGGTGGTTGATCTCCAGCAAAAGTCTAGAATACTTTTGGTACCCATTTGAGATACAAATACACTGAGTGGCCAGATTATTATGCATTCAGAGATCATAATAATCTGGTCACTCAGTGTGTGTGTGTGTGTGTGTGTGTATCATGTGCACTTTGTTACACACAGACACACACGTAACTTGGAATTTTATTTGCTTCTTTATAGGGAAAATGTTAAAAATAATATTTATAATGAAATAGTTCATGTGAAATGGGATGTTTCTTTTATTGTTAATAAAATACAATATGAATTCATGTGTAAGAGGTCCATAGGTTAAATAATTATACTAAATGAAAACAGAAAGACACTAGTATGCCCCTGTCTCATTTTTAGTCCCAGTATAATAAGAACCATTTAAACTCCATATGTGTGCTTTTTTTGTTGTTGTTTTGTTTTTATTTTAAAGAGTTTTATTACAGGATGTTAATGTTCAGGACACTTCAGAGCACCTAATACTACTTCTAATCAGATTTTTGGTAACCAGTTTAGAAGTGTTTCTTGAGATTGTTTTCATATTGGTTTTCAGGCAAAAGTACTACTTAGTGATTGTTTAAGAGGTGCTAACTTGATTAAATGGTTTATCCTTAAAAACCTGAAACTCCAGTCCATGGGTAGCTTCTAAGGTAATTGTACAGTGTCTCAGGTAGCTTTGGCACGTTTGTCTTCCGACTTTCGGTCCTGTGTTTCTAAACACAATGTGAAACTCCCTCATCCCAGCTGGGCTTCTGACTGTTTTAACTTTTCAGACAAATCAAAGACCTGGTGGTGGGCTTGTCTGCATTAGTAAGAAAGCTAGAGAAGCTCAGCATGTTCACCCAGTATTTATTCCACAAAAGCCCAAGCAATTTGCAAACCAAAGAGGACTCAAAATATGAGCCTTCTAAGTAAGGCATAATATTGTTGGCAGTGTACACCAAAGTCTTTCATTTTATTAAGTGGGACAGTCTGGGACTCAGAAGGTCCTTCATCGGAAGGTTGTAGCCTTTTGGGTGAGTATTAAAGGCTCCAAGATTCACTTTCCCTGCAGATTCTGTACTTGTTGGGTCCATGGCCACTGTTAGGAATTGCTCCTGGAACTGCTGATTGAGCATCTGAGTACTGACATAGATCCCAGAAAGCCAGCAGCCATAGTAAGAGGGGGGCCATGAAACCAGCCAATTGCCTTTCCAAGGCAGCCAACCTGTTTGGTGGTTTCTACATACTTTGCCATGTACACATATGCAGCTGCCTGAGCATTTACCCGGGTTTCAGCGCCCTCTACAGGCAAAGCAAAACTGTCCGCAAAGATCATCATTTCACCATCCATCTTTTCCAGCATCTGCCATCACTTCCAAATTGCTTCCTGATCCAGAGTGCATCACCATTTTCAATAGAAACAAAGCTGAGATTTTGCTTTGTAGATTTTGATTGTAGATTTCATAGATGCCCTTGGCTTCCTGATGTTGTTGGTCAATTTCCATGTTTTCTAAGCAATACCACTCCAGGTGCCACCACCACTAGTAACTGGAGCAGCTTTGGCCTCCATGATCAAGATGCTACCTTACCTCACTAGGTGTTTGAGTGTGGGGGGCGTGGGCTTTGAACCTTAAGAACCACAGGTGCCAACTCATACTAGCCTCATATTGATATGGAATTTTTGGACTGGAACCCAGATTCTTTGGCCCCCAGAATTGAAGATTGAATCCATGGACAGAAAGTGACATAGTAAAGGTGGTGATTTATTGAAGAATAAGTACAGACTCCCACATGGGGAGAGGGAAAGAGTCCCACAGAATGGACTCCCAAGTGGGATGGGGAATTAGGCTAGCTTAGTTTATGTTTCCTGCTGCAGTCCATCAGTCCACTATGTGTAAGGTCCACATGGCCCTGGACCATATGAATGAAAGCAAAAGAGCCAAGAGTCACACAAGAGAGCCAAGAGCAATGAAAGTGAATTCCTTTGTTTAGGGCAGTGGTCGGCAAAGTGTGGCTCGCGAGCCACATGCGGCTCTTTGGCCCCTTGAGTGTGGCTCTTCCACAAAAATACCATGGCCTGGGCAAGTCTATTTTGAAGAAGTGGCATTAGAAGAAGTTTAAGTTGAAAAAATTTGGCTCTCAAAAGAAATTTCAATCGTTGTACTGTTAATATTTGGCTCTGTTGACTAATGAGTTTGACGACCACTGCCCTATTCTATGGAAATATATCTTCCACTGCTCTGCATCAGGTGCTTTCCTCCATGCTCCCCTTAATTTCCAAAATTTCTAAAATTCCTAAACCTGTCCTATTTTACCTCTAAAATTCCAGTTTCAATATATATATTATTTATTTCAGAGAAGAAGGGAGAGACAGAGACAGATAGAAACATCAATGATGCGAGAGAATCATTGATCATCTGCCTCTTACACACCTCCTGCTGGGGATCCAGCCCGAAACCCAGGCATGTGCTCTGACTGGGAATCCAACCGTTACCTCCTGGTTCATAGGTCGAGGCTCAATCGCTGAGCCACACCAGCCCAGCTTAACTCAGTTTTGATGATTGCATTGGTTATTGTTCTAATTCTCAATAATAGATTACTTGATTTTTAATGTCAGACAGTTTCAACTTGCTAGCCATTTTTATTTTAAGGATTTTAGTTCATATATTCATAGGAGCTTTATAGGTATGTATTTCTTTAACATTTTAAATAATACACATTAGCCTCTATTTATTGTACTGTCATCATGGAATGCTCTCCGTTAAGCCTCACTATGTAAGAGAGGGACTAAATGTCATTACATTTTCTGACATTTCTTATATCATCCACACATCTATCATCACAGCTATGTATGTACATTGACAAGGGTTGAACTAAGACACATATATTCTCTCCTAGACAAACCTATTTTATTTTATAGTAGTCTCTATCAAAGTATGCTATATTCAGGCATTTGGGGTGATAGCTAAGCACATTCTAAATCTCTGTAACATGCACACAAACTTTAACTCAAAAACAACAACAATAAAACACTAACCCCAAACTAAAAATCACAAAAGAATCTAACTTAAAATTCAGAATCTCCTGGCATAGATCATACAAATTGCAAATCAAACGAAAGTATACCTGAAAGAAAGGAACACAAATCCTAAACATTTCTATTCATTAACACATTCACAAAAAAAAATATGAGTTAGAATGAGAGGGCAGAAGTAAAACTGCTTAATGAGGACTCTTTGTTCATCATTTCCAAAGCAGAAAGGCAGAAGCTGGAGCACATTTCAAATAATGCACTCTAAATGATATTAGAATATCAACATATCCTGAAAAAATCAAATGAACAGGTCTTGCAGGAAGGGCACAATGACAAATGGCTCAGTTCCTTTCCTCCCTTTCCTAGAGCTTAGGAAATGTGCAAACATGAGAAAGAAACTTCATGGACCTTTCCAGTTATGTAAAATGACCATTCAAATGCTAAAAATGTTGCAGAATGTCTGCAAAGTGGCGTGCCAATATGACCATAATAAAAAAGCACGCCCATTAAAGCTGTCTTCTAATTAACTTCTCTCATGAGAAGGGACACCCTAGAGACAACATTGTGTAGGAAATCCAAAGTCCACAGAGGCCCTCTGGCTAAGAAGGAGGCCTAGAAGTCCAGTGAGGCTGGGAGAGTTGTTAATTGATAGGAAAGCTACCCCCCAGGGATGCTAGTTACTGCACTAGGAGGAATGCCTGCCATAGAATTCTTGGCAGTGCACAGTTTTTATAATAATGAAACGATGAAAGCATATGGAGCAAAAGGCTTAAAAAATCATAATATATCCATATCATGGAAACTTATGCCCATCACCACTAATAAAAGAGTAAGATGCAAATTGCTCATACCTTTGCGATGCCCACCAGCCAGTCAGGAGTGAATATGCAAATTAACCCAACAAAGATGGAGGGTTAATTTGTATACACAGGCACTGAATGGCGGGGTGGGGAGGGACGCTTGCATCATTGCCATGGTGACAACACAGGCTTTCCGCACTCCCCAGCCACTCTGGGCCTCTGGGCAGCCTGGGAAGGCAGAAAGGTGGCTCCAGGCTGGAACTAAAAGGTGGCTTCTTTCCCCTGGCCATTGGCACTGCCAATGGCCAGGGGAAGGAAGGCCCATTCTTGCACAAATCTTCATGCATCAGGCCTCTAGTATTCTAATAATAGTGTAAGTCAAGAATAGACAATTGTTACTTATCAGTCAGTTCTGGCACACTTCCAGCTTTTATAAATAAAGTTTTATTGGAACACACACACACATTTATTTAACTGGCTGCTTTTAGCTACAATGGTGACATTGCAGAGTTGTGGTCATCAAAGTCTAAAATACTTATCTTGCCCTTTATAGAAAAAAAGTTTTCTTACTCCTGGAGGAGCAGAATTTTCACCCAAAATATGATTATTTTAAGCTGGTTATTTTCATTAAGTCACATGACTCAGGAGGAACCTTTGACTCCCTGACTACCCACCTAAAATAATTTAGATAGAGGACCTGCCCAAGAAGGGAGATAGCATCACAGATAATGATAGTTTAAAATGAACTAAGTGTGATAGATAGAGAGGAACCTAGCAAGCCCCTCTGATTGGTGATCTCTCTGTCCCACTGTTAAAGATGGTCCAGAAAACATTTATTTACCAAACATTTGCTTTTCCATTTCCCTGTGAATTTCCTTACCTGTCATTTGAAGTCCCCAACCACAATCCCCCTTTTTCTTGGCTCAGGACATATAAGCCTCAACTGTTTGATTTGTCCGGTATTCTTAAGGGAAACATTGTATGTACATACATAAATAAATTTGTTTATTTTCTCCTGTTAATCTGTGCCATGTCAATTTGATTACTCCAGGAAAAGCAGGAGGAAAAAGAGGGGAAGTTTTCCTCTCCTCCCCATTAACATAGAAACATTTTTGTTAGGTAATATTAAGTGAAAGGGGAAGTTTAAAAAATTGTATGCTAAGCTTATATTTTTATTTACCTAAAATTTGTGCATGTGTTTTGTATATATGTGTATATTTGTGAATGCCTGGAAGGGTAAGCACTATAATATTAGAAACAGTTATCTCTATTAGATAGGATTATTAATGGTTTCCATTTTGCCATTATTATCTACTTTTTAAAAAATTACCCATAAAGAAAATATATTATTTATGTAACAGAAAAGATACATTAAAATGCAAAATGAGCCAAGTCACTGAGGTAGGCTTTAGTATTGGTTTTATAATCATTGGTTCCAAAAGCAGAATTTTCAGAAGGGGAAAATGAAGCAGGCCTGTGTTGCAGTAGTGCAGAGCTTGCCAGCCTCAAGGACTATGTGGGCCTCATTCTAGTGCAGAGCAGGCTGCAAATCCTCTCAAGGTTCTCTGAGTTTGATAGCAGTTCTCTGGAAGGGGGACAACTGCCCATTTTCGGCTGTGGACTCACAGGCATGGAGAGACTGTTATTTTCATCTGCACCCTTTCCATTGGCCACAGAACATCTGTCACAAGACTGCTGTCTGATGTGGCAGCAAAGGCTTCTCTCCATCTATGAAAGCCCAGCATCTGCTACAGCAAAGGAGATCAGACAACTACAACCAATATGTTGATACTTACCTGTACCAGACCACCAGGATTAATTAATTTTAATAACAGTAAGCACTGCAGCAATGGATATAACAATTTTGTTATTATCACAGTGAGCTAGTTATTAATATTGATCATAGGAAGAGAGCCAAGGGGAAGTAAAGCATTAAAGCATGGTCATCTGGGGAGCTTCACCAGGAAACTGCAGCTTTCTGCTCTCCAGGGAATCACTAGTCCATTCCTCACAGAGCCCAGGGGAAGGGATCAAACAAAGGGGGAGATGGATGCATGCGCTATGAAGTCAGAGGGAGAGATGGGTGCATGCACAGCGAAGTCAGAGTGAGGGAGGAAAGGTGCTTGCCTGACAGTGTAGCCCAGGGAACGATAGTCATTAGCTAGGAAGGTGGGGCTGATGCAAGCTTGTGAAAAATTGGGAATACATAATCCCCTGACAAAAAGTTCCCACTCGCTTGTGTTCTGGCTCTTGTGAGTCTCTGCCTCCATGACCTGCACTCACCCATGAACTATCCTGCCATGTGGACGCAAGCTAAGCTAGCCAGATGCTGGACTGGACTGTGCTTTAATATGGAGTGGAGAATCTGGGCACTGGCTTAATTCTAGCCCTACGAAGACAAGATTGGACATTTCTATGGTGGGAGGGAAAGAAATGGAACCCTGAAAACCCAGGTGTTTAATTCCATGGAAATAAATATCATTCATCTTCCCAGGCGAGTCTCAGGAAATTCCTTTCCTTGCAACCTCTCAAGAATTCCACTTCCACCGATAACAGGTGGGGCTGCAGAAGGCACCCCACTAACAATTACCACATAATATATACCTACTAGAGGCTTGATGCAGGAAAATCATGCAAGAGGCTCAACCCTCACAGACCTGGCTTCGTCTGGAAGGTCATCTGGATGGTTGTTCCGCTGTTCTGCTGTCTGGTCTAATTAATATATTGCGCTTTTATTACTATAGATACAAGTATATGTGGTAGGTATATATTATACATATGTGTGTACACATATATTTAAATGATTTGTGTTTAGCCTATCATTTGAACTAAAACAAACTCTTATTCTTAAAGAAATAATGTGATAACATATTTGAAAGATTTAAATCTCTCTCATAATTCTTGTGTTTTCATTTTCAGTATGACCTTTCATTTTCAGTAAACTGCAAAGTTTGGTTTTCATTGTTAAGTAGAGCTTTGCAAATATTGCCGCAAAATATCCCCAAGTTATTTGAGGGTACTGAGTACTTTTTGCAAAAAAAATCAATGGAATTCAAATGTAACTGTAAAACAGTGCCTCAGGTTCACATTAAATGCCTGAGCCTTTAAAAAACAACAAAACAAACAGTTTTCTTTATATCATTTTTGAATGGATTAAAACTCTCCTATTTCTGCTGGTTCTTGATAGATCCTCCATTCCCCCAACTGATGGACGGAGAATCACGTGAACTCCACCTGGAGCCTGAACATTCTTGAACACCTAACCAGGCACCTTATATGGACTGTACATTGAACCACCAATCAGCATGTGCCGAGTCTCCTAAGCCCCATCCCTTCCCTTTCCTCCCATTAAAAGGCGCCTTCACCCCTGTATATGTGCTCTTTCCCCATTTGGAAGGTAGCCCGGCAGGGGTCTTCTCCTCTAATAAAGCTTGTGTCCTGGTCTCCAGCCGTCTGTCTCATCTTTCAGTTCTAAGGATTTGGGTGAAATCTGGAACTCAGAAGGAATTAATTTGGGGCACCTAAGGGATAGGTGTTGTTGATATGGAAGAAAACAGAGTATCTAGGGTAAGAGCATAATCTCTAGATCTCTGGAGAGAATACTTGGGAGTTGACTCTGTTTACCAGCTGTAAGAAACTGTGCAAGTTTCAAGTCCTCCATTTCCTCAATGTTAAAGTGCAGGTGATTGCACTACTACATGTCTCCCTCATCAGGTTTTTCTGAAAAACCACCAGGGTTAATACTCATAAAGTGGTTAGCACAGCAGATGGCATATATCAAAGACTGTAAGTACTATGTATTGGTTAAATAAATGGCAGTGAAACAGGAATTTTAGGGGGACATAGGCAGGCTTAGGGATTTTTTTTAGAATTGGGGTCCATGGGAAAAGTGTGGGGCTGCAGACTAGGAGAAGGTACATTTCCATAACACAAGGAAGCCAGGTGCAGTTACATTTCCATAAGAAAAGGAGGCAGCAACAGGTATATTTACATTAGACAAGGGAACTGGAAGTAGCCAAGAAAGGTCACATTTACAAAATAAAGAGAAGGAAGTCCTTCATTCAGAGGGGGAGGAAGGAAGCCCAAAGGGAATGGGAAAACAATAAGGAAGGAGGCTGGGAGAACCTCATATTTCCCATTTGAGGTTCAACCTTTGAGCCCAGGAGTTACTATAGTAACCAACTTGAAGGGGAATATTGACCAATCAGAGGGGATATCAAGGCACTATGATCTGCAGCCTTTTTAAGCCATTGGGAAGAGGAACTTAGTGGGACTCTTCCCCCTCCCTACATGGGAGTCTGTACTTGTTCTTCAATAAATCTCCATCTTTGCTATACCACTTTCTGTCTGTGGATTCATTCTTTGATTCCAGCGGACAAAGGATCTGGGTTCCAGTCCAAAAATTCGTTATCAGTAGCACGTGTGATGTTTATTTATTGAAGGGTCATGATGGGCCACCAAAGTAGAGTCACTAGGAAGAGTTAGCATGAATAAAGAAGCACTTAGGAAGGGAAGACGAGTTTGGTTGTCAGCTGAGGTATAGGCTAGACATGACTTAAAAATAAATTTCAAAAGGACAAGACATTGAATCCCAGCTAGCCTTGTTAGAAAATGAGGACAGGCTAAATATTGAACTGAAAATCCTGAGTCGTCAGGAGAAATGAAAGTAAATTTTTTAGTTACTCTTACCCTGACCATTGTAAATGTATATAAGGCAATATATGTAGAGGGCATTGGACTCTGATAGTTTTCTGTTTATTATTCCACAAATGACTAGGAAGTACAGTCCATTTTTCCTTTTAATAATCCATTAATATAAAGTGTTAGTGAGTGCCCATAACTTCCACTCATACCCCAAATCCCCACCTTGGACACCCAAACTATTGAAACATGTGATGCTTCTTTTAAAACTTGTTTGACTTCAATCTATTTAAGTACTTGAATGTCAACTGTTATTAATTCGAATTTCTCCCATTTATTACTCAATATTGTTTTCTATTCTATAAAACTATATAATCCCTTAGTGCTAATTAGATGTCACTTAAATCTTTCTAATGATGTAAACTGACCTGCTTATTCATGTTGTATTTCAACCCCTTCTGGACTGTGATTGCTTCAATCAGTGAAAAAATGCTTTTATTGAATCCCATTCAGTTACAGCATAAGTTATTAACATAATTATGTAAATGCAGTGTTATAGTGCTGACATTACTAGATAATTTTAGATAAGTACACATAGCTTCAATTATCTACTTTGAATCTCAACAATTTCATGTTTAGAGCAAAAAATGTTTTTCAAGTTATAGTTTTTTTATAAATTTATATAAAAATTATCATTTATTTTACTATGGTTCATAATACTCATACTTCCATCATTTCAGCTTTGCATAATAACCTATATGTTCTTAAACACACACACACACATCTATTTTGTGACTTAAACCTTAAGTCCTTTGTAAAATTTCATCTAAGTAAATGAAAATTCATCATCTAATAATCATGACCTCTTCCGAAGAAAAGAAAAATGTAAACAAATACCAACTCAAATAAGTCTAAAACCAAAATAGGTATTTGATATGGCTCTTTTAGATCATGCAATGTTAAGGAGAATATTGAGATATTGACTGAGTACATAAATAAGTATGTTAGTGCCCCAGCTGGCGTGGCTCAGTGGTTGAGTGTCGATCTATGAACCAGGAGGTCATAGTTCGGTTCCAGGTCAGGTCACATGCTCAGGTTGCAGGCTCTATCCCTAGTGGAGGGTGTGCAGGAGGGAGCCAATCAGTGACTCTTTCTCATCATTGATGTTTCTAGCTTTCTCTCCCTCTCCTTGCTTCTCTGAAATCAATAAAAATATATTTTTTAAAAATGAAATAAATAAATGTTTTAGTACTAAAATCTTTTATATGATCACTGTGATGAAAACAAAAGGAAAAGTTATTGGAAAAAATGGTGTACTAGTATGCCTACAGCTATAGTAAATACATTTTAGAGTAAATAAATTTGTAGAAAAAAAAACACATCATGCTTTTAGGTTGTTTTATTTTCTTTCATCATTTAGGAAAATCTAACCCATATCATAGAGGTAGATTGTCAGACTGTTTAAATCAAAATCTATCTTCAATAACAAAATAACCTCCTGGGAACTATTGCTATGATATCCCTATCTACCTTTCCCCTCATCCTGACATCCCTAAGCATCATTCCTAATGCTCATTTGTCCCCTATAATCTTTCATTTTCTTTATAGGCCTAGCACATATTATCTGCTGTTTAACTATTGCTATCCTGATCATTTGCATGATATTCTTTTTTTAAATATATTTTTATATTGATTTCAGAGAAGAAGGGAGAGGGAGAGAGAGATAGAAACATCAATGATAAAAAAGAATCATTGACTGGCTGCCTCCTACACACCTCCTACTGGGGACTGAGCCTGCAACCGCAACCCGGGCATGTGCCCCTGACCAGAATCAAACCAGAGACCCTTCAGTCCACAGGCCGACGCTATATCCACTGAGCCAAACCAGCTAGGGATCTGTGTGGCATTCTCACCCGCTACCTCTCCTCTACTTTGGTTTATTCCACATACTGTTGACCAAGTATTCATCCGGAAATAAATAATACCAACATACTACCTGTATACTAATAACAACAATAATAAAATAAACCTTAATGATTCCCCGAAGGCTATCCAATAACATCTAAATTCCTTAGAAAACCATGCTCTACTCAAAATCAAAATATTTTAATACATTATTACATTCCACTTTGAACAAATATCTATTATTTACTACAAAAGTCTATGGTGAAATGAAAAAAAAAGAGAAGAGAGAAGAAAACATTGCAGTGGGAAATAATAGCCTCAGTTTTGAACCAAAGATCATTTTCTATCTCTAAATTGTTGATAATCCTATATAATAAAGATGTAATATGCAAATTGACCATCACTCCAACACACAAGATGACCATCTCCATGTGGTCAAAGATGGCCACCTTCATGTGGACACAAGATGGCCGTGACAGGGGAGGGCAGTTGTGGGCAATCAGGCCAGCTGGGGAGGGCACTTGGGAGGGACCAGGCCTGCAAGGGAGGGCAGTTGGTGGCGATCAGGCCTGCAAAGGAGGGCAGTTAGGGGTGACTGGGCTGGCAGGGGAGGGCAGTTAGGTGCAACCAGGCCTGCAGGGGAGGGCAGTTAGAGGTGACCGGGCTGGCAGGGGAGGGCAGTTAGGGGCAAGCAGGCCTGTAGGGGAGGGCAGTTGGGGGGGACCAGGCCTGCAAGGGAAGGCAGTTGGGAGGCACAAGGCCTGCAGGGGAGGGTGGTAGGGGGGGACCAGGCCTGCAGGGAAGGGCAGTTGGAGGGTGACCAGGCCTGCAGAGGAGGGCAGTTAGGGGTGACCAGGCTTGCAGGGGAGGACAGTTAGGGACAATAAGGGCCAGAAGGGAGCAGTTAGGCATTGATCAGGTTGGCAGGGGACTGGTTAAGGGGCAATCAGGCTGGCAGGCAGAAGCGGTTAGGGGCAATCAGGCAGGCAGGCAGGCGAGCAGTTGGGAGCCAGCAGTTCTGGATTGTGAGAGGGATGTCTGACTGCCCGTTTAGGCCCGGTGGGATTGTGCCTAAACAGGCAGTTGGACATCCCTCAAGGAGTCCCAGCTTGGAGAGGGTGCAGGCTGGGCTGAGGGACACCCCCCCACCCCCATGCCTGAATTTTGTACACCGGGCCTCTAGTGTAACTTATAATATACTCTGTGGCTGAAAGGTACTTTTTGGATCATTGTCTACATTTCAGATGACTGTATAACACAAATTTACATGCACATATGTTTTAAATCAAGATTTTTTATAATATTTAAAGCATCTAGGTCTTATCTCTTTATTTGGTTTTCTTGATATTTAAATATTGGAAAAGAGTAATAGAGGGTCTCTATATTATGGTACTTCTCATAATGTAGGTACATTTTGTTGGTTTGTTTTCCATTTTGCTGCACTTTAATGTACAGTGAACAAAGGTACATTAATCAAAACTTTTAAAAATAAATATTTATTACATAATATTAAAAATATAACCCATGCTCAAATATTAACAAAAATAAAATTGATTGTCTATAGTCAATGTAAACATTGTTCAGATCTTTTATAGCCCCTTATACATACATACATATATGTATATGCATATATATGTTTTCTAAGAATAGAATCCTAACATACTTATTTTTCAAACAGCTTTTTCACTTAACATCATATGCTCTATGCTTGGCAGGCTTACTAATTAAAAGTTATTCTGCAAGATAATGTATTAACTGTGTAACCCTAGGGAAGAAACTTAATACCACTGTGATTAAATTTGTTATCAGAAATATAGAAATAAAAATAATACCTTCTATTTGGGCTTGAAAGGATTATATGGAAAGTACCTAGAAAATATAGAATGTACTATAAGATAATAACAATATGCTACTATTTTATGCAAAAATAAATGTTTTTCTGGAATAGTAAATAGCATGTATACATTTTTATTATTAGGTTGAAAACAATCTACAGGAAATAGTAGGAGTCCATATTTAATTATAAAACACTGATAAGGTGTCAAATAGAAATTTAGAATGATATGGTAGAGTACTGTTAGTTACAAAGAACAATGTTTAAAACACACTGTTAGTTACAAAAGTTCAAACTAAACATTTATGGACTTGTACCAGAGGAAAACAAACTCATTTGCATAACATATAAATAACTAGTCTAATTAAATGTCTCCCTCCACTCAGTTGTTTCTCATCTTTCTATAACAAATACAGATTATCTGCCATAAGCATGACTAACAGAGATTTAATATCTTTGACTATCAAATGTTATTGTGAGTGACTAAGAAGGCCTTAAAGTTCTCAGCTTTACTAAACTTTTGCTAGGTTTCTTCCTAACTTCCCTTTTCTTAGAACAAATTAATCCAAAGGGCAATGTAATTTTAAATTCTTTCTCTACCCGAAGCCCCTTTCCAGTGTTACAAGCCAGAAGTGCCATTTACAAGGATCTGAGAACTATGTCCTTGAAATGTAATCATCAAGGAAGAGAGTGCCCCTCTCTGATAGTGTCTGCGGGATGGTAAAAGCCTAGTTTTGGTGATAGTTTCACTTCAAATTGTAAATAAAATCAATTGTGTCTTCTCATCTTCTTGTAAGAGTTCTCTTTTTTAAACAGAGACACAGTGGTTCTGGATTTGAACTGCTTGGTCTGTAGTATAACCGATTACATGATTAAACTTTAATTTTCTATGTGTAAAATGAAATGTATAGTCCCTCCCAAACAGGGTGGTTGTCAGGATCAAAGGAGATAAGTATGTAAAGTGTTTTTAAAGAATGATACATAGCAAAAGCTCAGTAAAGGTTAAAAATAGCATAGCTTAAGCACCTGAATAAACAATTACAACAATAATCTGTAATTCAGCAGGTGCTCCATGTCAGTTGTAAATTGTTTCAAAAAATCCAAGCTGAAACAGTGAATTGTTAGTTTTCAGCAATCCAAGTGGGGTAGGTTTTTTTCAAATGTTTCAACACAGTTGGAAACTGGCAAAGCAAATATTCTCATATACCAGGGTGGAAATAGAAATTGTGACTATCTTTATAGAGGATAATTAATAATAAGCATCAAAAAAGTTTCAACAGTGGTAAATATTAATCAACACTGATGTTAACAAAACACTGGAAGCAATTGAAGACGATAAATAATATTGTATAACTATTCTTTCTTATATATATATATATAAGTATAAATATAGATATAGATATAGATAGATATAGATATAGATATAGATATAGATATAGATATAGATATGCATACACACACACACACACACACACACACACACACACACACACACATACTGTGTGGCCAGATTATTATGATCTCTGAACGCATACTAATCTGGCCACTCAGTGTATATCTTATATAATAAAAGGCTAATATGCAAATTGTTCCCTTGACCAGGAGTTTAATCAGCAGGCAGGCCGGCCACCTGCTATGTCCCTTCCCCCTGGCCAGGCTGGCTGGACCCCACCCATGCACAAATTCATGCATCGGGCCTCTAATATATATACACACATACACTAGAGGCACGGTGCACAAAATTCATGCATGGGTGGGGTGTCCCTCAGCCCAGCCTGCACTCTCTCCAATCTGGGACCCCTTGAGGGATTTCTGATTGCCCATTTAGGCCCAATCCCACCCATTTAGGCCCAATCCCATCGGACAGTCAGACATCCCTCTCACAATCCAGGACTTCTGGCTCCCAATCTCCCGCCTGCCTGCCTGCCTGATTGCCTCTAACAGTTTCTGCCTGCCAGTCTGATCACCCCCTAACCACTCACCTGCCAGCCTGATTGATGCCTAACTGCTCCCCTGCCAGCCTAATTGTCCCTAACTGCCCTCCCCTGCTGGCCCAGTCACCCCTAACTGTCCTCCCCTGTCGGCCTGGTCGCCACTAACAGCTCTCCCCAGCAGGCCTGGTACCCCATAATCGCCCTCCCCTGCTTGCCTGGTTCTCCCCAACTGCACTCACCTGCAGGCCTGGTTGCCCCAACTGCCCTCCTCTGCCAGCCTGTTCACCCCTAACCTCCCTCCCCTGCAGGCCTGGTTCCCCAACTGTCCTCCCCTGCAAGCCTGGTACCCCCCCAACTGCCCTCCCTTGCTGGCCTGGTTGCCTTCAACTGCCCTCCCCTGCAAGCCTGGTCCCCCTCAACTGCCCTCCACTGCTGGCCTGGTAACCCCTAACTGTCCTCCCTGCAGGCCTGGTCCCTCCCCGCTGCCCTTCTTTGCCAGCCTGGTCACACCCAACTGCCCTCCTCTGCTGGCCTGGTCACCCCAACTGCCCTCCTTTGCCGGCCTGGTCTCCCCCAAATGTCCTTCTCTGTCGGCCTGGTCACACCCAACTGCCCTCCTCTGCTGGCCTTGTCTTCCCCAACTGCCCTCCTTTGCCATCCTGGTCCCTCCCAACTGCCCTCCTCTGCTGGCCTGATCTCCCACAATTGCCCTCCCCTGCAGGCCATGTTGTGGCAGCCATCTTGTGTCCCCATGGGGGAAGCCATCTTTGACCACATGGGGATGGCCATCTTGTGTGTTGGAGTGACGGTCAATTTGCATATTACTATTTTATTAGATAGGATATGCTGAGTGGCCAGATTATTATGCGTTCAGAGATGATAATAATCTGACCACTCAGTGTATATATACTATGTATATATATATATATATATACACATATATATATATACACACATATATATATATATATATACACATATATACACATACACACACACACACACACATACCACCCAATGCCCAATGGCAAGTTTTTTCCCATCACTATTCACTATTTATCTGTGGTGGCTATGAGTGTTTTGTCTGGTTGGTTGTTTTTTGCTTAATCCCTTCACCTTTTTCACTCAGTCCCCCAACCTCCTTTCCCTTTAACAGTTGTCAGTATGTTTTTTGTATCTGTGAGTATGTTTCTATTTTGTTTTTGTTTTTTCTCATTAAATTCCACATATATGTGAAATCATACGGTATTTGTCTCTCTCTGACTGGCTTTTTCACTCCACTTAATAATCTCCAGATCCATCTAGGCTGTCACAAAGGATAAGATTTTCTTCTTTTTTTATGGCCCAGTAGTATTCCTTTGTGTACTAAATGTACCACTGCTTTTTTATCTACTCATCTACGGTTGGGCACTAGGGCTTTGGCAGGACATATGGTAAAATTGGAATGGTACCGTGAAGATTAGTACGGCCCCTGTGCAAGGATGACATGCAAACTCCCACTGTATTTTATATTTGTAAGTCTATCCCTAAATAGACATTTAGATATCAAGTGGTATTCATAAAATTAGATCATGCTACTTAATGATCCCTCAGAATCAATAAACCATCAGTTTAGTCAAGACAATGTTAAGGTAGGGGCTAATGAAAGTCCAAAGGGCAATCTTTTTTATTTGACTTTTTAAATACTTTTGATTAGTTTATTTCTGTTCTCCACGTAGATAAAACATAAAACATTGATTACATATTGGCTATTGAAAACAGCCTCTCATCTAAGAACTGTCAAAGTAAATGTACTCATTCTCTGTTGGTGATGATGTTAATAAAGACAAATAGGAAGGATTTTATTTGCTCAGAAGATATAAAACTAGTGTATTATTGTTTACCCTCTAAATCCACATCTTCCTTTTCATTTCTAGCACTCAATTTCATTTAAAGCATGTTTTACGGTACATGAGTATGCTTAAATGGCATATCATGAAACTGTTACATGTGGCTCACGTGAAGACACACGGAAGTTCAAACTAAACAGTTATAGACTTAAAAGCACCACAGGAAAATAAACTCAGACCTAAAACTTCCAAAGAACTGCTGCAGATCACATTACTTTTGGCTAAAAATTAAAATGACACCTGGCAAATATTTTCAAGGGACAAAGCCCAAACCTAATCATTTCCTTACTTAATACCATTTAGGTTTGAAATAGGATAGCATATCTAATTTGGGTAAAGGAACAGCCGGTGTCAATTTATTTATGCAGTATGTTTACTGTTTTCCTTGATACTACAGTGATAATTATAATTTTAGAATGGATTTTTTTTTAAAAGAATAACACTTCTTTCACAGTTTCTCCTCTTTGTAAAACCTCCCTCTTCTTGACCCAGAAACCAATGAGAGTTCTTGAATGCTTTCAACTTGTTCACATGTCTCCTCTTCCTGTGTCTTGTAGGAACAAGGTCAAAGTGATTGGGAATTATGGAAGATTAAGCATGTCTAATTTTGTAGTGAGAAGTCCTCAAATATGAGTATAAATTGAACGAGTGCCACACTTTGGGCACAATTCATAATAAGCACAACAGCTTATTGGCTTTAAAATTAAGGACAAATGCCCCGCTGGAGTGGCTCAGTGGTTACTAGAAACTGATGCATTTCAATCTGTCTGTCTTAATATGAAGTATGGTAGCAATCATCTCAGGCATTGACCTATGAACCAGGAGGTCACAGTCCGATTCCTGGTCAGGGCACATCCCCAGGTTGTGGGTTCGACCCCCAGTGTGGGGTGTGCAAGAGGCAGCTGATCATTGATTCTGTCTCGTCATTGATGTTTCCATCTTTCTTTTCCTCTCCCTTCCTCTCTGAAATCAACAAAAACATATTTAAAAAGAAAAACAACTAAGGACACCTCATTTTTTAAGGTCACTGTCATGGGGAGATTTTGTTTACTAAAGTCAAGATTTGTTGTTTTTGGAGGACGCCCTATTCACCCTTAAAGGTAAAAATTCATGTGTGCTTTTTAATCAGGCATTCAAAACCAGGCTTATCTACTTTGCTGACTTTTATGAAAACTATCATCATGTATCCCATCCAGCATTGCCCACTTACAAGGCAAGTTCCCTTTTCATTGACTTCTAAGGAAGTACAAAAAGTAAAAGGTAAAAATATAATCCCCTACCTCTTGGATCTTTCAGGTGAAAGTGTCCCAGTAGCTTGAGGCTCACCATTTACCCTCCATCATTCCTATTTTGCTATTTTCTAAGTTTCCAGGCACCCTAGTGCCTCTGCCCTCCCTTTTCTTTATTAATGTCAGATTAGTTGGGTCTATTCACATTCAAGGCAAAAATGAGAGATCCAATTGAGCACAACACAGAGGCTTATGTTACCGTTTTTACCGTTTTGTCCCCTTAACAAGGGACAAAACGGTAAAAACAATAATAAAAAAGTAATTGCAGTTTCCTAAATTTTAGCTGATAAAAGAGACTTCTAAGATAGTCTTATCAACATCCTTAATTTTCCATCTAGTAAACACTGGCCATGGAAGGAGAATGAAACCTTTCATGCTTTTAAAATGCATTTAGTCTTCACAATGTGATGAATTCAAATGGTTCTGTACAATTCTTCCATAAAAATCAAATTGATATGTTTTCCTTGCTAATCTCTTCAAACAACTCATGTGAAATTATTATTATGCTGTTAAACACTGCATATTGCCTAGTAGTGTGCATTTATTTAAAATCGATTTCTGATTAAAAAGAATTTGAGATGGCCAACTAGAAGAGCATGATACAAATACGTTGATTTAAGAGAAACGGAGGTCAGAACCGAAAGAAAGAGACCAAATAAAACATACCAAGAGCAAATGCTAATATAGCTGTTATTAGAGATCAAGAATTTACCTTCATTGTGATTGTGCCCATATGAGTCATTTAACATTTTAATTATTATTTTACAAACAAAGAAAATGTAAAATCAAAGTAGCATGAGTTGAAGCAATACATGTGAGTTTATCTGTAATTAAAATTATGCTGGAAGTTAAATTACTCCAACTACATAAAGATACAGCACTTAATTAAATCAGTGGGTTATAATACTTATATTAATTTCAACTTTTAAAATATTTCACTTCATTATCTGGAAGGTGTCTAATAGGACTGTTGTTAAAACTATACTGAGCTTTGTAAGTAAATGCATTTTACTAACGATAAAAATATAGAATTTGCTTCATGTCATGGCAAAATATTGCCATGTCTTATTTCTAGTTAGTTTTATCAAAACAACAAACAAACAAATAAAAACTCTACAGACAGGATATTCAAGTAATCTTTTATAAACTTATTACTAAAAGCACCATCTGCTGGTTACTAGAAACTGATGCATTTCAATCTGTCTGTCTTAATATGAAGTATGGTAGCAATCATCTCAGGTAGAAACTGCTGTTTGGGTTCTATACTTATTTGTTTGCTAAAACAATAGAAAGTTATTTTGATTTTCTGAACTTATGTATGCTATCCCAATATTCGATTGATGATGGTTTGAATATCCCATTGATTGTGATCTCACTGGTTACTGAAGCACATTCTTCTGGGAACCATGACAGCTCAATTATCCCAAATTGTCTCAGCAGCTACAGATAACTGAGTTTCGGTTGACTCAGTGGTCCTGGAATCTGGACAGCACAATTATTCTAAATTGCCCCGGAGGTCCCAGATAATGTGTTTCTGTTGATTCAGTGATTCGTAAATACTTTAGATAACTAACTTACTCAATTTTTTATTCTGTAAAGAATGCTTTTTGCGAAACAGGTTCCTCATTCCAGACCCAAAGATATAATCAATACCTTTCTGATATTCTGTCAATATAAGCCAGATGTGGCAAGCTGTTCAGGGCTGCGAGGTCTGGAACACTTTTGCTCCCTCGTATGCTGCCGGCTTTTAATAAATGACATAAATGACTCTATATAATTCAACTTTTTGAGGCGTCCTTTGTAAGATGGGGGTTACACTACAACAGGAGCATATGACCCAGTGGAATATAAACATAGGACAAAGAAATCTTCTTTTGCTAAATAGCTTTATTGTAAACTCAACAGAAATAATTCTCCACATTCTCTTGAGAGTATTGAACTAGATTATTTCAAATTAAAACTTAAAATATGAAATTCTGACCTGTAGGAGGAAAAGGTGTTTTTTGTGTTTCTTTTTTTTTTTTTTTTTTTAATTTCTCCCTATGACAGATGGAGAAGTTGTTTCAAGGGTAATCAGGGTAAAGCCTTACAGAATTGGTAGAGTTGGCATTTTGAAGTGGGCCTTTTGTTTAGGAAAGCATTGTTTTTCAAATTGATGAAGAAGGCCCTCAATTATACGCACACATTTTCCTGGGACTTCGAAGGGTGAATACATTTCTCCTATATAAGGGTAACCTCCTCCAAGCTTCACTATGAAGTGACTTTAGCACCTCTCTTACGTGATCCAAATACACCTCTTTAAGTAAAATATATTGACATTAAAAACTATGCATCTGGAGACTCTAACCCACTTTGAGAATAAACTCTTAGCATTTCAGTGTGTGATTCCATATGATAGTTGAACTGCAAAATGATTCTTCTTTCACTAAATAATTGGACAAATGTAACAGTTTATACAACAGATACTTTCTAAATGTTTTGGAACATTTGTGAATTCAATAGGGAGAAAAAAGGCTTTCATACAAACTCTGTAGGTGATGATAAAAAGTGTTTAGCATAGCTTTAGGGGAAAAATGCTTCTGCCAGGAACACTTTCCTAGTTCTACAGTAAAAATAAACCTTCATAAATCCAAATATCAATAGAATTTTTCATCAAACAGGCATCAAAATTAGATTTAAAAAGTGAAATATCTAGAGTCTACACACAATTCTTAAAAAATCTATCTGATTTTGGTATATATATATGCCAGAGAAGGTCCAAGACTGAGAGTTGGGACTTAGAAATTTGGAACTACATGAACTAGTATTTCCTTCCTTCCTTCCTTCCTTCCTTCCTTCCTTCCTTCCTTCCTTCCTTCCTTCCTTTCCTTCCTTCTCTCTCTCTCTCTCTCTCTCTCTCTCTCTCTCTCTCTCTCTCTGTTTCTGTCACTCTCTCATGGTTGGTTTGTTACATAGAACCAGTTTTGTAATAGAAATGTCAGCTTCCAGTATGTTACATAGATATTTATATTTATAACAAAAACACTATAAGAGTAATACTTTTTAGTAAAATGCATTAGCTGTCAGTCTAACGCCATTTCTCGCCATAGCATCCAGAAGTTCTTTGGGAGAGCCACCCTTCTTTCCATCATGTTGAAACACAGGTTTGGGTGTCACTGGCTTCTAAGGAGAGCTCTGATGATCACACACTACCCTCTTGCCCCAATGAATAGTAGCCCAGATTATCTAATGCCAATGTCCTCTGTTCTTTGCTTCCTGACCAAAGTTATTTCAAGCAGAGTAAATCGCAGAATTTCCATCCCCAGAATTTGTTTGGTGGTTGGAGGAAGAATACTTTCATTCAAATAAGGAGACAGCACCCTTGTAGGCACCATCATGAAATCCTGAAGGGATCTAACTTTTAGATTTGGCTGCTACTGCAGAAGAACAGAGTTGGAAAAATCTTGAGTCCTGGGGAACATTGTTCTAACCCTTGCCTGGATTTCATCTTACATTGGATTTATCAGTTGAATGAGCCAGGCATTTCCCTTTATTGCTTTTCCCAGCTTAATTTAGGTTTTCTGTTACTTGCAAACAAACACCTAATAATTAAAAGGCATTGTGTTAAATACTGGCCTGGGAGGCAGATGCTTGTAGTGCCTTCATTTCACTGACAAGAAAACAGATTTGGAGAGGCTAAATGATTTCCTTAAGATCATACATCTAATAAATTATTATAACTGCAAATCAAATATGTATTTCTTATTATAAAGTTCACACTGTTAAACCTTACCCTACAGGTATTCTAGATGAAAGTGTGGTTGTTTAAGAAAAGCCGTCCTGGGCTGGAATATTGGCTTCACCATTATTAGCTTTATTATCTTGAGTGAGTTGTTTAAATTCATTGGGTCTCAATTTCTTCAAAGGGAAACTTGGGAAAATAATAGTTTCTAACTTAAATGAGGATTAAAGGAATTAATATGTATTAGGTGCTTAGGAAAGTACCTATACAATATTAATCACTTAAAATATTAGCTCTTATTATAATTACAAGTGATAGAGTTAATTTGTATATTGGGCCGCACAGCATGGAGGGAGACCACCCCAGTATCCCAGTCCAGATCACAAAACTAAACTGAAGTAAGCCAGCACATATGGGAAACACCTATCCAGGAAACGTAGCATACACCGATCAGAATCCTCCCGCTCCCTCTGGCTAGCTCACCTGCCCCTAGAGAGCAGGACCTGCTAGCCTCCTAAGAAAACCCCACCCTCCAGCCAACCATGCCCTGCCTCAGTGTGGCCTGTCCCAGGGCTCTGTAACCTTCTCTTCCCCAAACCCTTCAGGCAGCGTGCCCGCTGCTTGTGAGGCACTGCACTCCCCAGCCCATGGCTGCTTCCCCTTTGATAAAAGAGATCACACTTGTTACTAAATTCTTTTAGTTCTGTCATTTGACACTAGGCTCGCATTTATCAGTTTTTACGAAAAAGTTTTCAGATTTTTTTCCTAACCAACAGAATACAGATTCTTTGGGCACATCTGCACTGCCTAAATACAGCTGTAAATGAATCTCAGCTGGAAACATGCAGTTTTCATAGAGCTCAGATAAGAACAGCCATGATAATTCTGGTTTGGCCTTCTTAATCCCAGATGTATTTGACATTATTAATTTGTTTTTTCTCAACCTGTATTTATTGAAAGATTAGCTTGTGTTAAGGACTTTTGGAGAAGGGGGACTGAGTAGCAAACATAAAACAGATAAGGTTTTTACTTTCCTGCAGCTTAAAAGTCTTGTGGGGTAAAGGAGATAGACACTTTGAATAGCTAAGCTCACACACACACAAAATTGTATTTCTGACTGCAGTGTTGTGGTTTCATTTTGTTTTTTAAAGGAGCCACTGTGGAGGTGGGTGGGAGAGGCCTACCAGTAGATGTGTGAAGGGTGCTTAGGAGGATGTAGGGGTGGTCTTGAAGAGCAAAACTACTGCCTTAGCCAAGAGTGATGGTAGAGTGACAGAGGAGTCGCTGAATCAATAACTATTTCAGAATTTGAATAAATAAAACTTGGTGATGAATTTCATGTAGTTGGTGGAGTAAATGCTGTGGTGCCCCACCCAAGTCCCCTCTACTGGACCAGCACTGTTTAAGCTGCTTGCTAAGCTCACAGCCAATTTCTTCTACAGAGAAATTTAAGAAACTGCTTGGAAGTTAGATATCACCCTTCATTCTTCATACCCACACCCTAAGCCAGTGACTGGCAGTTTCCAAAGGACTGTCACCCTTGACACAGAATGTCTTCTATAGATAAGTCCCTACCTCAGTCTCCATCTCTAGGAAACCTAAAATAAGATAGCTGGGCAATTGGCAAAAGACAGATATTTCCAGAATGATTCTCATTCTCCTGGTCAATGCAACTTTTTCACTGAAGGTAGAGCAGGTTATGAAGATTACAGATGTGAGTTCATTTTGGAACTTAGTTTGAGATCCATATAAGGCAACCAAGTGGAGATGTCAAGTCATGGCTTAGCTATTGATGACTCTAGACCTCTGAAAGGAAAGGAAATAAAAGATTGTATGGATGTCATCAAAATAAGCATGGGAATGGGAGGGAGAATAACATGAGAAAAGCATGTTAAAGAGAAAACCAGGGGCTCAAAATGGAGTCACTTGTGCCAAAGCCCATGACACTGACTTAATTGTAGTTTCAACATTCCCCAGGAATGAAATTTTAATTAGCCAGTCTGAAATTTTCTGGGTGGTATCAATAAGTAATCTGTCACATGGACCCTCATCATCCCCCAAAAGAAGCTGAGACAGCCTGCCTGATAACCTGCCCCCTACTTTCCCTAAGTGAAAATAATTTTGCGTGAAACTGACTGTTAATTCTTTCTTTCTTTTTTTTTTTTTTTTTGGTGTGTGTGTGGGGGAAGGGGTGGCTAATAACTTTCTTGCCCTGCCCAGTTTCTGCCTATAAAGGCCTTCCATATTGTACAGCTTCTGAGTATCTCTCTACTTGCTAGATAGGATGTTGCTTGATTCATGAATCCTTGAATAAATCCAATTAGATAATCAAATTTATTCAACTGAATTTTTGTTTTTAACAAGGGTCAAGGCCTCCCTCAAAGGTTTGGTATTACCGATGAGCCATTTGCTAACAGAATTCTCTCCACTTCTGTGAGGATACTTGCCATGCTGAGGTTTGGGAAATTCACCCTTTTGGTTTGTTTTGGTGAGGGCACTCTTTCTAAAGAGATACCAGCTGTTTTTGCAGGTTTCAGCTCTCAGCTTTATCTGGGGTCGACTCTGGCAGCAGAAATATTAGTGGCCGTGTTTAAACCAGTTATAGTTTACCTTTCTATCCTCAAAACAGATCACTCCTCTCCCCTTCTTGACCATGAATTAGATCTATGAATCTAACCTTATTTCCTGCCAATGAAGTAAAAGATTCAGCATTTTATCCCACTGGATTAGTCTCCCCTCCTCTGTTGCCATCTTGCCATGCTTACTTCATGCAGGCTGGAGACTTACCATTTAACAAAAGTGTTTTTCACTGACTTACTTGTGAGCTTCCATTTATCTTTCCTGGCTGCTAAAATTTCTGAAGGTAAAATGTTTCCTCAACCTGGGCCTGAGCTGTCTTTGCTGCAGGACATGTTTTAGAAAAAGGGAATATTTGTCTTGTTCTGTTTTCTAATCTGTAGTTCTCTAAAAGCAGGGAACGATTTTCTTCCCAAATTAAATGTGGAGGGCATCTCATCACCTGGAGGCAAGGATCCCAATCTAGCTAATTATTTAGATTAAGCTGTTTATAGATACTGTAGAACTCAAGGGTAACACTGTGTGGACCAAACAAATTCTGGGCCTAATCATACAGGATATAAAAAAGTCATAAAAGATTCATTAACAAGATGGAGTAACCTGAGAATGTGATGTAAAGTGTACTTTTATATAATTTCAAGACTCTCAGCTCCTGCAGCTCCCAATATTACTCACTGCTTAGGTGGGTGTAGAGCTCTTTTTTCCAGCTTAATTAGTAACATATCGATAACAATGAAGAGCTATTTGCCTATGTATTAAAAGACTGTTATATAAAACTGTTCCTTAGTCATGGTACATTTCATATTTGAAAAAGCCATTTAAATTCTCTATAGGTAAGGGAAAGAAAGGAAGAATTATAGGTTTTAAATTAGGGGGTGAAGAGGAAGAAAGGAGAGAGGAGTTGAGGGATCCCTTATTCTTCTATGTAATTACAGCCTTTTGGATTGATGTCATTGTCTTTTGCCTTCTATTTTTTCCTCCGCCTAATTATAGTCAGGCCTATGTTCGCTATGAAGTATGCTTGGGGCAACAAGGAGCCAGCAATATTCACCTGGTTATCCCCTCCAAAACATATCTCAATAGCTGGTACATAAAAGAAAAAAAATGTAAGTGCATGTCAGTAAAAAGGAGCAAAAACATAATGAAGGGAAATAAACACACACCACCCATGGAAAAAGAAAGGAAGGGCGGAAGTGGGGAGGAGAGGAAAGGAGACAGTCACAGGAAAGAGAGAGCAAAGAAGAGAGGTGAAAACATACAGGATAAGAAAGGCTGTCCTGGTGGATTTGTCATGCACAGATTTTATGTCTGGACTCTGCCTTTTATCAAAATGCATGTGCTAAGAGACATGCCATTGCATTTCTTATCATACACCATGCTGAACCCTTGGTAACCTCTCATTTTTAGAAACAAAAGTTATAATTTCAGCCACTAGGTGTTATCCATTAACTCCATAGCTGGCTTGATATAACCTGAGATTAAGTTACATTTAAAGTCCAAGTGAGCTCACAGGTGTAGGTGCAGATTGGAGCTAATAGGTCTGACAATAATAGTTCTCTGCAAAATCCCAGTTACATGGGCAAGCCTGCAGCTTGCTGTTTGGGTTGACATTTTTACAGCTGTGTGGTTGAAAAAAGAGAGATTTCCAGCATTGGGGTTAAGTGTCATCTTTCTTTCTCCTCTCCTTCTCTTCCTTCTTTCATTTCTTCCTTCTCCCTCATTCTCTCATCCTCTTTCTTTCACTGAACACAAAGACTGCTTTAGAACATTTCCAGCCCACAGTTTGAGGCATATAAGAATTGGAGCTTTATAATGAGAGCTTCTAAAACTATAACTTCCCAAATATATTATTCATTCATGAGCGAAGTGTGAAGCCCTGGGAGAGAGTGCAGTGAGCTATGATCTATGGATTCCAAGTGCTGTCATTGGGAGAAGTTACACAGGACTCTCCACATAACTTGGCAGGTGATTTATTCCTATTTAGGGATTTTAAGCTGCACTATTGATGCATAAATTGAAATAAGCTGACACATGGCTTCTCTACTTCAGCACTGATATCTCAAAAGGCACTGTGCATGCTCTAGGTAGAGAGTTGCTTGGAGCAGAGATCTCTTGAGGACTCAGTGAGACAGTAACAGGCCAAATCGTCCAGTAGTTACCTGAGAACCCTGTGACCTGGTAACCTCAGAGTTCCTGAGTTTTCTCACTTGAAAATTTGGAGAATAGCTAGGGTTTTGAGATGGCTGCTAAATGTGAATCACCAGTGTGTCTTCTCCTGAGTTTAGAGCACTTAGGAAGCTACATAACTGTGCAGAAACTTCATCTCTTTCTTTTTATTTTTTTAGAATAGTTTATTGCTTTCTAGAAAGAGAAGAAGGTTGAGGGAGAGAGAGAGAGATGTTGATGTGAGAGCACTACATTGACCAGCTGCCTCCTGTATGGCCCCCACCAGAGATTGAGCCTGCAACTTGGGCAAGTGCCCTGACCTGGAATCAAACTAGCAACCTCTTGGTGAATGGGAAGATACACAACCAACTGAGCCACTCTGGCCAGGGCAAAACATTGTTTCTTTAATCTGACCTTTTCTCCTTCTTCCCTTTTGATTCAAACTGGCCTCATCCAGCACCATGACTCACCCTTGCACGTCCAATCTCTTAATCACTAAGCCCACAGGACAATGAGGTTCTGGTTAGCATCAAATAATCTTAGGTACAAAGCCTCAGGTCTGTTGACCAAGGAGACAGAGTATGAATCAAACTTGAGACAACATCTGGGCCTCAGTTGAGTTTCAGCTCCAGAAAAACAAAACAATCAGACCAGACACACCTTTGTGAAACTTGACAGAGCAACAACATGGCTGATATCAGGACCAAATGCGATGATCAACTACCCCTACCCTAGCAATAACCAATTAATAGAGGCCCCAACCCTAACTCTTCCATGATTAATGACTTTCCCTTATATAACCAAACTACCCCCTAGAAGCCATCAGAGAGCCAAGTCTTAGCAAACAACTCACCTGTTTTGTGCCCTTTCCTTAAAAAAAAAACAAAACTTTGCTGCAAATTCCTGTTCAAGTGTGATTGGCCTTTGATGTGTGCAGGCCAAGGAACCAAATCAATTTGATAACACTGGTCCCAAGATAAGATTAACCCTAGGATACCCACCTGCTCATCACAGACATTTTATGGTCTCCACCGACTGGTTCTAAGATATTCGGCTTTGTGTTACTTTACAAAATTCAGCCCAACTTACCAGAAAATTGCTCACATACAGTTGCATCTTTTACTTCCCTATCCTCTGAATTTCTTAACAAACACAGCTTTTTGTTCAATGAATATTTAAGTGAGGACCTAATATGAATACTGGTGTGAACACAATGAAAAGTCTTATCCTCAGCGAGTTTACATCCTAGAAGAAAATGCAAGCAAATTGAAAGAACAACAAGGCAAAAACAGTAAAAACTATATTATGCTTAACAGTGCCAAGTGCTAAGGGAAAAAACAAAGGCTTCCTGGGCTGTATTTGCACTGATGCTCTAAAGCTGCATATAGCACAGCCCCTAGCACAGTGGTTCTCAGTCTTCCTAATGCCGCGACCCTTTAATACAGTTCCTCATGTTGTGGTGACCCCCAACCATAAAATTATTTTCGTTACTACTTCATAACTGTAATTTTGCCACTGTTATGAATCGTAATGTAAATATCTGTGTTTTCCGATGGTCTTAGGCTCTACAGCAGCGGTTCTCAACCTGTGGGCAATGTAAATATCTGTGTTTTCCGATGGTCTTAGTGGCAAAATTACAGTTATGAAGTAGCAACGAAAATAATTTTATGGTTGGGGGTCACCACAACATGAGGAACTGCATTAAAGGGTCACAGCGTTAGAAAGGTTGAGAACCGCTGCAGCGGAAGGTGTTCAGATTAATAAGGGTGTAGAGGCATTCCAACAATGTGGTGCATTGAGCCATGATGTCCTCACAGCAGGATGCAGAGAAGTATGTGGGACGGGAGTGCAGAAGTCACTTACCTTTGATGTAATGTGTGTGAGGTAGAGAAAAAAAATACAGAAAAATTTCTGGGAAGGGGTGGGCAATGGTTTGGGGTTTTGAGGGATATACTGGATTTTCCCAGATGGTTTGATTAGCCCAGTAAAGGTGTTAGAGGAATAGATAATACCCCATTGTTATAAGAAGAAATTGACTAATCCTATTCAGCCAGAAGTTGTGAATTATTAAGGCAAAGAATAATCAGGAAACTGAAAGAACTGAGACAGAGTCTGACCTGAGTTTCACTGAAAAATGGAGGAAGGACAAGAGGTGCAAGGAAGTCAGCGTCAGATCACACCAGCTGCCCTTCCCCCTCTAAGCAATAGTCTGGATTTGGTTGGACCCTGGAATGAGAGTGACTGACTCAGATTTATATTTTAGAAATGTCACTCAGTAAATGTCACTTGCAGGGGAGTGATCTGGAGGGGTAGAACTGTAGGTAGACAGACCACTTGCTCAGTACGAACTGAGCATTTAGCACAAGTTTTGGAGGTGTTTTGTGATTTAATTGTTTGCTTCCCTAAACTTGATTACTGATGTGCTCCCATGGTTCAAATGACTTGCTAACTACCCACAGAATGAGCTGACATGCATCCAATTAATAGTGTTTTTTTCAATAGAGCTGACTGCAATCAAGAGTGATATTTAAAATATTACTAATTGTTCATATTCTGTTAAGTGGCAAGAGAAGTAATCCTTCAAAGGGTTTCATCCTACACTAAATGAAGACAAATAAGCTGATAAGCTGCTATACAAAATTATGTTTATAAAAATTTTTAATGATGTAAGGAAAATCCTATAGAATGGGAAGTAAAATGAAAATTAAAAATATTTTAATCTGGTTTCTATTTTTATATGCATGTGTATATATGTGTGTATGTATATTATATTTATGTGAATAAAATATGACAATTTAATAGTTGTTATATTTAGGTAATTGGATAATGGTGGTTTGTTTTTTTTTCTTTTACACTAATCTGTTTTGTCAACAAAACCTGTTTTTAATTTTCTATGAGTGAATTTTTTTATTTGAAGGAATAAAATATAGAAATTTTTCTGTATTTAATTCTTCTCAATGGTGGAACCAGTTTCAAAGCCCAGAATTTCATAATTCTTTTTATGTTATGGTAAATGGAAATGATTAAGTTGTCAAAATATCAAATTGATACTTTTTTCATTATAGAAATTAAGAGGTGTTTCTGACAGTCATTGCTCACTTATCATTGCTCTCTGCCTTATTTATCTCATGGTTCCAGGAAATTGGCCTATTTCCCACCTGTGTGACCCACTCTGAATACTTTTGAAGATAATTAAATTATCAAAATAAAAAATTAGCATAATGCTTCACAATTCAGAAAGCCACAGCTTGGTCCATCATTTCATTTATGCTTAATTCAAATGCCGACTTCTCAGGAAAAATTTCCTTGCCAGCCCTACCTAAAATATCTTCTCCTGCCTCCCCATCACTCTCCATTCTCCTTTTATTCTGCCTTATCTTATCAAAAGCAATTATCATTGCTTGATAGTATTATATATTTCTTTATTTGTTTAATATCTTTCTTCCTATGTAATTCCATAAGGGCAGCATGGCCATGTAGCAGCTGTTCAATAAATATTTAAGAAAATAACTAAATAAACTGTGTCTATTGGGAATGCATGTATTAGTGCCTTAATTTAGAAACAAGAAAAATGAGACTCTTGAGATATAAATCAAGTGTTCCAGACCAAATAGCTAATTACTAAGGTTTCCAGACACCTTTTAAAACTCCTGTGGGGTATTGCATTGCCTTCATCTCCCCAATGGAATGGGTCAGAGGCAGATATACTATAGAGACTAGAAGGAAAGTAAGAGGACAGAGTCAAGTCTCGTCTTTCCGAGGCTGGGGATAGTGTGACAAGTGAAAGAGAAGAGGATTCATCTCCTGAGCAGAGGGAAGATCATCAGGGGAAGCTTGTGTACTCTTAACCTCACACTTGATTTTATTCCCTCCAATGAATGTTGCTTCATTTCTTAACTAGAATAATATACATTGACAACTGTGACCAAAGTGGGCAAACCCTTTAAAGCCATAAATCTATATTCTAAGTATGAATTTAAATGGATTTAAAGGAAGGTTAGTATAAAATAGATTCCATATGAAATGTGATACACCACATGTTGATAGATTTTTAAGAAATTAATAACATTTTCAGTGTATACACAAAAGGAAACATCATTAAGTACCTCCGTTTGGTTTCACAAAAATATATATTCACTAAATATACATTTTAAATACACCCTCAGCCATGCACTGTTGGTAGCAAAGAATAGTTAAGACTATGGCTTTGGAGTCATAAGTGTAAAAATCCACAATTTATGAGCTCATGTATCATGGGAAAAACAACCATTCTAAGTTAGTATCTTCAGTTATAAAATTAGGATCATAAAAGAATCTACTATATGATAGTACTGTTACATAACTTGATACATCTAATGAGTTCAATATACAAGCTGGAGTGTTATCAGTCCTTAGTGTAGATATTCACATTAAAGGAATCATACATATACTTAATTGCTGAAGTAACACTAAATTAATCACAATAAAGCTCTACACAGATTGTTGACCTTTTAATCTCTTTCACTGTCACGTGTAGAAAATTAGAAGTGCTTATACTTGGGGAATTATTGGTAGGAATAAAATTATGAGCCAGGAATTCAAATTACTGTAGAAATAAAAGAATTTATAGTACTGCTATGTTCATATTCTCTTATATTGAGGATCAGAAATTATTTTAATTTAGCCTTCATAACTCATGACTTCAATATTCTTTTCAGGTATTTAATACTACAAGTTGCTTAATAGAATAAAAATATGGACCTTGCTCAAGGAGCATGATCTACATTTCAAAGTAAAAGGATATTTGTAAAAAGTTATTTAGTGAGAGTATAGAGAGGAAATTTAACTTGCATATCATACACAACCTCATAAAATACCTCTGAGCCAGAGAACATTCAAGTAGTATAAAACCCTGATATAAAAAAGCATTTTGCAATCTCAATTTCAGATGTTCTGCCAGTTAAATGAAATCCTCTGTGAGCAAAGTGACATACAGTGCATATCTGTTACTATCCAATGGATTATGAGGAACATAAGGGTCCATTCACTCAAAAACACTTGAATAACTAACATGAGTCAGGCATTCTGCTAGCCACATGGAGGGGCAGATATGACGATGAGGATATAATCCTTAACATCCAGCTGAACATATCTAGGTGGAGAAAATCCCCATTTGAACTAGATTTTTCTTCTCATGCTCAAAATCGATGATCAAGTCATCCTAGGACTTTGGTTGTTGTAGCAACTCCATTGATGAAACTTGCTCTCTTTGCCTGTGAGCCATTGTTCATGTCTCATTCTTCCTGGGATGCTCCTCTTCAATTCCACTCTTTTTATATATATATATATATATATATATATATATATATATATATATATATATATATATATATATATATATATTTTATTGATTTTTTTACAGAGAGGAAGGGAGAGGGATAGAGAGTCAGAAACATCAATGAGAAAGAAACATCGATCAGCTGCCTCCTGCACACCCCCCACTGGGGATGTGCCCACAACCCAGGTACATGCCCTTGACCAGAATCAAACCTGGGACCTTTCAGTCCACAGGCTGACGCTCTATCCACTGAGCCAAACCGGTTTCAGCTCCACTCTTTTTCTTTCTGGTGGACCCTGCTTAGCTTTGCAGTTCCTGCTGAGATATTGCTTCCCTATGGAAGACTTTCTGTATCCTATCACAGGTTTATTTCAGCTGTGATGGATGTAGAACAATTCATACTTCTTCTAAAACAGGGTTTACCACATTTTTGTTGATAATCGCATGTTAAATGGTTTCTCCCTGCTAGCTAATATGCCCATTGAGTGAGTATAAGAACCAAATATTCCGCCATTCATCACAAGAGGATGTACTCAATAAATATCTGTTGGATAAATGAAAAAGGCCACTAGGATAAAATAATTTAGTTGGTGGAAGGCTAGGGAGTTTACATTTTGTAGTGACTCTTTTTGGTGGGCCTTTTAGGCATGAATAGGAGTGCAGACCAGGTGAAGAAGAAGGGCATTTATGGACAGAGAAAAAGTGTTAGTATAGACCAGAGGATTTTTTCTAAGTTTGAGTTGGAAAAGTTCCTTATAGAGAATAATAGTTTGTCAAAGGCTATAAAGAGCTTATTAGAATATGCAAAGGCATTAGGATCAAGATGGATGAAGCATCACCATATCACCAAAGGTCTATGTCAGTTAATGGGTGTATATGAAAAGAACAACATATAAGCTGAATAATTTTGAGACAGGTTTTATAACTGCAGGGTTCCTTAGCACTATTTCTGTTAGTAGGATTATGATATTTGTTTCATTTTATTTTTTGCATACATACCATCTTAACATATGTTTAATAAACCTATCTTTTGAAATAAATAAATATACTCATAGATCAAAAATTATTTAAAACTAGTGTTACAAAAGTATACAAAAATAATAGCAAATGGAATACATTAATATAAAAAAGATTATGTTTAAGTAGAACTCATTAAGTAGAATATGAATGCAGAGATGGTTAGATAAAATTTACCAATATAGTCTTACATCCACAAATTAATGAGAAAATCAAATGAAAAGGCATTTGATAAAATACAGCAGCCACTTAAAATAAAATCTCTAAAGGAAACAAAAATAAAAGACCATTAAAACTGACAGCAAATATGATTATAAATGTCAAGCCACTAAAAGCATTTCCAGTAATATGAGGAGGTGGACAGGGATACTGACTCCATTTTTTAAAATCAACAGTTCTTTGGAGGATCTGGTGAATGCAATGAGGAAATGAAAGAGCATTATAAAAGTAGAGATAATACCCTACTTATTTTGATGATATCAGAGAGTAGTGAAAAGCCATTCAAATTAATGATCACATTTCATTTGTTGGTTGGATACAAGGTAAATACTATTCTAACAATATTTTCATGTAAAAGCAGTTGGAAACTTGAGGAAATAAAAAAGAAAAAAAATATATCCCATTCACAACTGCATAAACACCTAGAAAGTGCTTATGAGTGAATGTTAAAGCAATGATCCAGATAAAATGGTGAAGAAACTCTAGTTCTTTTTCAGAAGCATATAAATAATATGAAAACAAATGGAAAGTGAAAATTATGCTCTTAACCAGAGGTTTATTTCCCTCAAATTTACTTTACATTAAAATAATTATGAAAGCACCTATGTGTGACATTTTGGTTGATTTCTTTTGGTGTGTGTGTGTGTGTGAGTGTGTGTGTGTGTGAGTGTGTGTGAGTGAGTGTGTGTGTGAGAGTGTGTGTGTGTGTGTGTGTGTGTGTGTGTGTGTGTTTTGGGGGAAGATAAGATGACAAATTTACAAGAAAGAATAAATACATCAAAACCTAATACATTTTTTGCTAAAAAACATGGAAAGAGGGGATAGGCTTTACTAGATATTAGAAAACCTATAAACTTACTGCAATACACTCTATATGGAAATTTAAGAACAATTAGTGCAGTTGAATAGAAAATTCATAAAAATAAAATCCAAAGCATATGGGAAAAATCATGAAAGTTGTGTTATCCCAATTCAGTAATAAGTGAATAACAGATTATAAATTAATTATTGTCAATGAGAAAACTATCTAAGAGAATGTATAATTACATCTCCTATCTTAAACCATATCCTATATAATAAAAGGCTAATATGCAAATTGTCCCCTGGACTGGGATTTCAACCAGGGGGCGGGGCCGGCTGGCCAACCACCCCCAGCCCCTTCCCCAAGCTGGCCCCACCCCCAGTTGGCACCTCCCATCCCAATCAAGGGGGGTGGGGACTGCTGGCCCTTCCCCCTGGCTGGCCCCACCCCCAAACAGCTCCCCCCACCCTGATTGGGGGCAGGGCCAGCCAGCCAAACACCTGTGTCCCCTCCCCCTGGCCAGCCTGGTTCCATTGGTCCTGATTAGGGCAGGCCGGCTGGACCCCACCTGTGCACGAATTCATGTACCAGGCCTCTAGTATAATAATAAATTATAATTGTTCCCCTAGAACTAGGTTCATCCTCTTTAATGACAAGGACCGTAACTTCAAGAACAGCAATTTTGTTCTTTATAAATTTTTCCCCACAGAGAATTTCATAATGCTGAAGTATCAGAGAACTAAGTTGGAATAATTTTAGAAAATGTAATGAATTAAAGTAAATAATTATATAAATGGTTCTTAAAAAAATTTTTAGTTCTCTGAAATCATATGTATAACCCATTATTAAAGAAAAATCAATACTTGAAATCTAAAACTATGAAAGAAATGGAGATATATTTGAGTATGAAAGTAATTTAATGTGCTGGCCCAGTAGCCCAGTTAATTAGAGCATTGTCCTGATATGCCAAGGTTGTGGGTTCTATCCTTAGTTAGGGCACATAAAATAATCAACAATGAATGCATAAATAGGTGGAACAACAAATCCATCTCTCTCTCTCTCTCTCTCTCTCTCTCTCTCTCTCCCCCCCTTTTTCTCCCCCCGTCTCATTAATAAAAAATAACTTAAAAGCAGCATAGATAAGTTAAAGGTACAATCAATATAACTGAAAAAAACTTGTTTCTACCAGCAAGCAGAAAATTAATAATTACAAAATTTCCAAAACTACATAAAAAAATTGTGCAGACTAACCAGTACTCAGGAATATGCTGTTTATAAAATTGTTTCACCATAGTAAAATATCACTTTAAGTTCATCACTGAAAAAATTTTAAAAAGCAAACAAACTAATAAATATTAAACTATATTTAATGATATAGGTGGAATGCTGTTCACTGAAGCATTTTTATAGTGTAATGGTAAAAGACATGGAAAAAAATGAATTATTGAATTCCAGTTAGTAAGTAGTAGGCTGGCTAATGACCTTATGGTACATCTGTACCATGAAATATAAAAAATAAACTGAAAAAAAAAACACAAATAATTTGGAAGCATTTTTATGAGCTATATTTGAATGATAAAAGCAAAATGAAAAAAATTAAAACACTTTTGTGAAGAAATGATAAATCCTTATATTTGTGTGTTTATGAGCATAAGTGTGTACACACACATACACACATACATACATAGAGAAAAATATAGAAGGCATAGTTAATCATTAACCCAAACTACCTGGTGGTTCATGTATGTCATGAGGATGCAAGAATGAAGCAAATTGGGAACAAAAAAATCACATCACCACAAATAGCAGCAGGAAAAAAAATTAAAAGAAATTGTATGTAGGAAAACAGAATTCCTTCATGACTATGTGGCTGTATAAAATTTGTATTTGCATATTTTAAAACAAAATACAATCATTCATTGCTTAACAACAAGGGACATTCTGAGAAATATGTCATTAGGTAATTTTGGCATGGTGTGAATATCACTGAGTGTACTTACACACCCCTAGATAGTTTAGCCTACTACACACCTGTATGGTATAGCCTATTGCTTATAGCCTATTGCTCCAAGGCTACAAGTCTGTACAACAGGTTACTGTACAAAGCAACAACAGATTAAATCAAGCATAAGAGAAAATTATGCAATCAACTGACATTGTAAACAACAGAACACCAGATGTGCAGGGCTGCTGCTGGCACAACAGGCCATATAGTCTTGTGCAAAAAAAAAAAAAAAAAAAAAAAAAAAAAATATATATATATATATATATATATATATAGATAGATAGATAGATAGATAGATAGAGAGAGAGAGACACTAACGGCCCAGTGCACGAAATTTGTACACATTAAAAGGGAATTAATAAGAGGAAATATTTTAATATTAATATTGCTATTTGTCCTTTCTCTATAATAGAAGTATCAGAGATTAAAGAAAATTAGTAAAACATATATGAGAATCTCCCTCCTGTCAGAGTCTCGGGTGTGCCACAGGACCCAGAGTCAAGTCCCCACCCACCCACGAGTGCCTGGAAATTGCATGAGACCCAGACCCAGCCGGCCCACCCCCTCAAGCCCCACTGGGCTGGGGATGCAGGACACGGCACGGCCTCATGGTCCGGTCAAGCCCCGCTGGGTGGAGGACAAAGCCTCCTGCTGATCACAGGTAACGACCATTTGCATATTAGCCTTTCATTATTAAGATATGCATTACCTGTGGACACAGACAATACAGTGGTGAAGACTTGGGGCAGGGCAGGAACAGGGTGGAGGTGGCAATGGAGGGGAAAAAATGAGACATTGTAATATTCCCAACAATAAAGATAAGAAAAAACAAAAAATGGGTGTAGCTGTGTTCCAATAAAACTTTAATGCAATGAACCTAAAGCAGTCATATGTGTGGGCAAAAAAAAAAAAAAATTAAATTTAAAGTTATCAAGACTGCATTATAAAATTTACAAAAACCTCCATTAATAAAAAAAAAAAGAGGGGGATAGTAGGGCAATATCATGTAAGGAAAAATATCCTATAAGTAAATTACATCTAGAAAATTTTTACTTTACCAAATTAATTTTCATTTGTAATGCTAACAGCAAGACGGCCATCAAAAGCACACATGGTGTCTAAATAAGACAAAGGAAAATCATTTGAACAAAAATAAAAAGGATCCCAAATCAATTATATAGAAAAGATTCCTTTATTAACTTGTGGTCGAGAATATATTTGTATATTTTCAGAAAACAACCTCAAGACCAGGTGGATTCCTGCAACAGAGAGGAATTGACAGGAGTGCTCCAACCACGAAGACAAGAGGAAAAAACAGTCCAGAGATGGAAGACGCTGGCAACGCCTTGCCACACGAGTAGTCAGCAGCTGTGCACCACTACAGGTTACCTAGGACCAAACCAGAGAGGGTCGGACCTGCATTGCCACCATGTGCCCACCATCCAGATATCATTGCTGACATGTACACATAAGGAACTGTTTGACATTGAAACGGGGACTCAGAACTGTTGGACATTGAAATTGGGACTCAAACATTTTTTTGTTTTGTTTTGTTATTATATGTTTATTTCTAGTCTGCAAAGGCAAAACTTTTTAAAGGAAAGAAATGGTGGGAAAAAGATACAGAGGCAAAGAAGCATTAAACAGACTGTCAAACTACATTGGGAAGACAGGGGAGGTTGGGCGAGGGGGGCTGTAAGAGACCAACCAAAGGACATGTACGCATGCATATAAGCACAACCAATGGATACAAGACACTGGGGCGGGAGGGGGGGGGAGGGCGGGCAGGTGAAGGCATGTACTGGGGGGTAGGGGAGGTCGGGGGAGGTCAATGGGAGGGAAAAAAAGGAGACATATGTACTACTATTTGTAATACTTAAAACAATAAAAAAATTTAAAAAAAAAAAGAAATAAAATAAAATTAAAAAAAGCAGGTGGAGCTGGATTTGGCCTGCAGGCTGTATTTTGCCGATCTGTATTTTATTTTATTTTATATTTTATTTTATTTTATTTTATAGAATAGTTTATTGATTTTAATTTTTATTTATTTAGTTAGTTCTTTTTTAAAAATATATTTTATTGATTTTTTACAGAGTGGAAGGGAGAGGGATAGAGAGTTAGAAACATCGATGAGAAAGAAACATTGATCAGCTGCCTTCTGCACACTGGCATCATCACAAATACATGAGTGATGCATGGCCCTATGACATTATGACAGCTACAACATCAGTAGGCGATGGGATTTTTCAGCTCCATTATAATCTTATGGAACCACAGTCCTTTATGACGTCTGTGACCGAAAAGTTGTTAAGGGGCTCATGACTGTAACAATTACTAAAATATATGTATAGGGACAGTTGCTATTTCTTATCTATATTTCTCTGGGTAAACTCCTTGCTTCATTTTGTATAATTGCATTAATGCAGACACCTTCATTATATATTTGAAATATGTAACGTTGTAAGTTAAAATGAGAAATGAAGGATCCAGGTGCATAAGCATGTCATAAACCCTAGTCAATCAGATGAACATCAATTGGTACTGAGAGAAGATTCATTATATAGGACAACTTTTCTTTCCCTCTGTTTAGCATTCATGAGGAGACAATCACTCTTCTCTTGATGTGGAGCCTGACCTTCCATTTTAGGGAATAACAGTTTAAAGCTATTTGTTCAGTTTTCCCTACCAATGTTTGAATAATAAATACATTTTAGGAGTGAAGTCATATTATTGATTTGATGTACAACCCACCAGATGGCCAGAAGAAAATGTGTTAGTTGCCTCTGTTTGATTGCAATGAAGAATAAATTCAAGCTTTCCCTCAGTGACCCAACACAGGGAAGACAGATTACTCTGGCAATTATGAAGTGATCTGCAGCAGTCTTGGATCATTCTGTGCACTACAGGGATCGCAATTAATTTTATGCATGACCCACCTTATTTCAAATACTCACTATCCCAGGAAATTGCTTGGAACTAAGTTGTAATCAGCTGTTCTCAATGTTCTAGGTGTTCACATTTGAGAAGAGGCAGGATTTTTTCTGCTTGATAAAGCTATATTTTACCATGAGTTATTGGACAAAATGTGACAACACAGGGATCCCTCAAGCCTCACAACAATTTATCTTCCAAACCAAGGTAAGATTTTATTGCAACCTGGCTTGGAAACTCCAGGATGGTAAGGAGACCAAGAAGAGTTATTTTTGTTGTTCCTTACTGCAAGCTATTATACATTCCTTTTCAGTGAAAGTTGACTGATATAAAAACAAGAACATACAGATGAGGAGCCTAATTGTAAGACTTTTAGCAAGAGGCTTAATTGGTAACAATAAACCAATCAAAACAAAATCTAATTAATGTTACACATATGTCCTAATAAATAGTTTTAAGTAATTAAAATTTATAACTAATTTTATTTATGAATTTTATTTGCATAAGAGTTAAGCATTATAAAATGTTGATTTAAAAATTTTAAGTGCCAGCTTACCACATATGCAAAAAAAATTGAATTCAAACTCTTTTATTTTAAAAATGCTTTTACATTATGTTACATTAGAAAATGCAAAAATTAAAACTAAAGGACTCAAATATTGCCCTCAGTTTTAGCACCTTCAGTTAGCAGATGTTAACTTTTGATGTATATTTTTCAAGGCATTATATTCTTATTCTGTAAAAATAAGATATAGAGATTCTTTATTGCTCAATGTATGTTTTAGACATTTTTATCATGTCTATGAACTCTACAAAGCAATGTTTGAAGACTAAGTAATTTTCTATTTCATGGCTAAATCATAATATGTAAAGCCCATTCCCTGTTTTAAGATATTCAGATGGTTTCAACTTTTTCCATATTTTATATAAACTATAATGAACATCTATTTTTTTTCTGAATTGTACGTATAAAGATAATACCAGATTAAAAGAGTATAAATATTTCATTTTCATTGAGTTATTTTTAAATTTTATTATTTATTTTCAGCTTGTAAAGTTTATTTTGGTATAAGAATACAGTTTAAAAAATTTTAAGTATGTTTTTATTGATTTCAGAGAGAGGAAGGGAGAGGGAAAGAGGGATAGAAACATCAATGATGAGAGAGAACCATTGATCAGCTGCCTCCTATACACCCCCTCCTGGGGGTGGACCCCACAATCAGGACATGTGCCCTGACCTGGAATCAAACTTTGACCTCCTGGTTCATGGGTGATGCTCAACCACTGAGCGACACCGGCTGGGCAAGAAAACAGTGTACTATTTAAACAAGTTGTTTTCTGCCTCTCCCATTATACCTTATTGAACAATTTGTTCCCAACTGATACTAAGAATTTTATCATGTATTACTTATATATCTGTGTGTATATGTTTGTACCATATTTATGCATATATATTTCTATATTTTGGTGACACATGTATGTAAACATATATGTACATACACATAGACATGCACACATATGTAGCTATACACTGAGTGGCCAGATTATTATGACCACCTGACGTTTGTAGGCAAATCAGCCATACACTGTATTGCATGGGATATGGAAGCCAAAGGCCTGTTCTAACACCTTTGCTGTCTGCAGTTACCAAGATAAAACGTCTCCAATTGACACAGGAACACAATGATTGCACAGTCTAGCACTGGAAAAAAAGTCATGTGGTCTGATGAATCACATTTCCAGTTGTACCATGCAGATGACAGAGTGAGAATTTGGCAGAAACAGCATGAAAGCATGCACCCCACATGCATGAGTACAACCCTTCAAGGTGGTGGGGGCAGTGTTATGGTTTGGGGCATGTTTTCCTGACATGATTTGGGCCCTTTAATTCATGTGGAACAATGTCTGAATAGCACAACATATCTAAGTATCATTGCTGATCAAGTTCATCCTACCGTGTTGATGGAGTATACCAATGGAGATGGCTTCTTCCAACAAGACAATGCACCATGCCATGGTGCTAGTATTGTGCAGGAGTAGTTTCAAGAACATGAGGGAGGCTTTACCTTGCTTAGGTGGCCCCCACAATCACCAGATCTCAATCCAACTGAGCATTTGTGGGACAAAGTTAAAAGAGCCATCAGGAAGCTGGTTCCACAACCATCAAATCTCACAGAACTGGACAGTGCTATTCATGAAGCCTGGTGTCAGATTCCTCGCATCACCTTTCAACATCTCGTGGAGTCAATGCCAAGAAGAATCGCTGCAGTATTGAAGGCAAAAGGTGGCCCAACGAAGTACTGATGGGGTGGTCATAATAATCTGGCCACTCAGTGTATATACCTTTGCTCATTCCATCTACTATGCTATTGTGGTTTTAGTTTGACTTTAACTTATTACAGACTTATATTATACTAGGGGCCCAGTGCACGGATTTGTGCACCTTGAAAGGAACTGTGGGCTGCAAGGCTGCAGTGGGCACAGATGCGGGTCTCAGCTCATCCTCCACGCCCCCACTGGGCCCCTTTCTCTGCAGTCTCTGGTCTCCTGTCTGCTGGCAGCCCTGATCCAGCCACCGCAGCTCCCATGTGCTAATGGTGCTGACTCCACTCGCACCGCTAACAGTATGGAGTGATTGGGGCCAACGCCAGCAGCAGGTGTGAGCAGGGCTGGCACCATCAGTGGGTATGAGCATCAGCTGCTGCTCCAATTGTCCTTCAGGAGCAGGAGGAGGTGGAGAAGCCCTCAGGGAAGATCAGGGCTGGCAGCTACCTCTTGCACCTGCTGACTGCACCAAGCTATTGGGACTAGCACCAGGCACGCACTGCAGGTGTGAGCGGACCCTCGCCGGCAGCGGGTGTGAGAGGTGGCTGCTGGCCCCGATCACCCCTCAGGAGCAGGGGGAGGTGGAGTAGCCCTGAGGGGCGATCGGGGCCATTGCCGGGTGCTGGCAGTGGTGCGAGCAGCGGTTCCGGGCACCAGTAGCGGTTACAAGTGGGGCTGGCGCCAGCAGCAGGTGCAAGCACTGGGTGGGACTGTGGTGTGTGGGAGCAAAGAATTTTCAGTAATCACCAGAGGCTTGCCCCAGTGACAGTGACTGGCACCCCGCCTTGGTCTGGCGCCCCTACTCACCTGCTCCACCATCCCACCACGGCTGATGCCCGCCATATTCCATGCTCTGTTACCTGTTGCCGATGCCCACCATACTCTGCACATGCCCCCTGGTGGTCAGCGCACATCACAGCAACTGGTTGTTTGGTTGTTCCGCAGTTCAGTCTATTTGCATATTAGGGTTTTAGATAGATAGGTAGATAGATAGATGATAGATAGATAGATAGATAGATAGATAGATAGATAGATAGATAGATAGATAGATAGATAGATATAGATGATAGATAGAGATATAGAGAGATATCGATATATAGATATAGATTGGGTATCAGACAGAGTAAGTCACTCCTCATATTTTTAAAAACTCTAAATAATTCTTGTCTATTTTGCCAACTGTAGTTTACACTCTCTTCCTAGTTTTAAAAATCTCTTTGGGGTTTAATATAAGTTTTTTAAACCTATAAATGGATTTTAGCCATGCCTGAAATTTTATTTCTAGGAGTCTATAGGCAAGTGGAAATTTATATAAAAGTAAACAATTAGGGACATTTATTTACTCCCTCCCAACCTGAGTGTCCTCCTTTGTGAATGAGTATAATAATAGTTCCAAGTAATAAAGTTGATACAAGGATTAATGAGATAATTCCTGGGATATAAGACAGTACTTGGCACAGAGTAAGTTCTCAAGATACTATACCTATTGTACTGTACATGAGTGCCAAATAGCTAAATATTACCACTCTAATACTAAGTAACAGTCACTTAAATCATTCATCACTTGGTGTGATAATATTTTTCATTAAATTGTTACTATATAATACTTTTTGAAAATGACTTTGTCTTATTTGAATTGTTTTGGTTCTTAAGAGAAAACATAACAGAAACATAAAAAGGTGAATAACTATTAAGCAATGACCATTTATGATCTAAATTACCCATTTGTTTAGGAGTTGAGGGATAAAAATCTGATTATTATTTCTTCCCTGTCATGAGGGGAAAACCTCTTTGAGATTATTGGCAGGTCTATAAAAGGGGTAAGGGGAAATGCAAATAAATTATACTAGGTTTATTTATTTGTCTTGCTAGGGAGATGATGGTAAATAATATGTGATAGCTAGCTTGGCATTTAGATGAAAGGGAGGGAGAAGGGAAGCAGGGAGGGAGGCAAAGAAAATGAGTGAATGGTAGAAGAGAAAGCACTGGTAGAAGAGATGCACAAAGATGTTCAAGAGCTCTAGACTGGGAGCTAAGGGATACGATGACATGTGGTTCTTCAACTTTAGCATCCATGCAAATCTTTTGGAGAACTTCTTAAGACATACAATCTTTGGAGCTGTCTCCCAGAAGTTTTATTCATTAGATCTAAGGTGAGGCCCCCCCAAAAATAAATAAATAAGAATGCCTTCTTAACAACTTCCCAGATGCTCTGCTGTTGTGGGTTTGAGGACTCCATTGTAACTATCTGTTCCAAACTTGACTCTCACGAATCCCCTGAGTGACTAGGAGAGTTTCCCAGAAGCAAACCTTAACACCAGGAGACATTCAGGGGTGAGTCTTTTATTAAAAGACGTGCTCCCAGGGGACACTGGAAAGGGAATGGAGGGCACAGGGTGAGGAAAGGGGGAAAAGGGCAAGCAATAGTGTGATTTCAAGCAGTTTCAACTTCAGCCAGATACCACAGGTGCTCTGTAAGATATAAATGATCTCAGAGACACCTCAGGCTTTTTCTGAGTCCTAGGCAAGGGAGCTGCTCTTTCATACTTCTGCACCAGTCAGCCACAGGCTGAGAGCCTCTTAGAGATGGAGCTGGGTATTCCCGTACTTCCACCTCTCTTCACCTGCTTGCAAAGTGTCAGTGCCTGGAACACAACCACAGTTCCCACAGGAATCTGGGAGGCGCAGACAATACCCACCTCTCTGTCTCCCTCATTGGTCAGTGCTGTTAACTATTTGCTCAAGTGGCTAATGTTGGTTTTAAATATACCTGAAGATATAAATAGAAGAGATGGAAACAAAGTAACTGCATGCTCTCTCATAACACCCTATTTCATTGAAATGTGCTATTGACTGTGAGAAAGAAAATGATTATCTCATAAAAGGATTTTGTATCCACAAAACTCAAAGGCCTAAAACTTGCTTCTAATGTTTACTATGCTATGGTCTAATGTACAAAATAAAGTGCCATTGATTATACCAGTGGTCGGCAAACCGCGACTTGCAAGCCACATGCGGCTCTTTGGACCCTTGAGTGTGGCTCTTCCACAAAATACCATGGCCTGGGCGAGTCTATTTTGAAGAAGTGCCATTAGAAGAAGTTTAAATTTAAAAAGTTTGGCTCTCAAAAGACATTTCAATCGTACTGTTGATATTTGGCTCTGTTGACTAATGAGTTTGCCGACCACTGTCTTATACCACATGCATTTATAGGTAAGTAATGTGGGATAACATCTTTGGGAAGTCTTCCCCAACTAATTCTAATTCATATCAAACTAGCCAACATTGGAAAGGTGCTTTTGAAATTAAGGATGGAAATTATAATATCAATCACTCCCTCCCTCATAATTTACACTGGACAATAGAGAGTAAATGTTGAATGTTTTACTTTCTATTTTCAAACTCCCTTGGAGGGTCTCTGAGAATTCCTTACCACTCAAAATATCAATGTTGAAAAGTTACCTGATATATCAAAATGATTAATTCCTAACAATGACCAGTTTTTGATCTGTGAATGGCTACAAATTTCTATAACAATAAGGCTATAATTGTAGGACACATATATTAAGAAAAGGCACAAAAAATCAAGTGCTTAACCAAGAGGTGTAAACTTATACTGTGTGTCTATCTACATCTCTGTCATCTATATCTATATCTAATCATACTCCAGTAGAGAAAAAGTAGTCTGATAGAGCAAACACACAGAGCTTAGAATTCATATTGGAACTAAATTATACGTGGTCTTTAAATACTACTATAATGTTGTTTTTTAAGTTTATATCATAAAGTAATTGAAACATTAAATATTTATTCAGAGTTGTATCATGACCATAGCAAAAGTTTAAGAATATTTAATGAATCCTAGCCTTAATGGTAGTTAGAAAAAAAAATACTCTAAAGGACATTAGACCAAATTTGGAGGCTCCTTAAGTTTTCTAGCCTTGAGCTTGTAAGAATCTCTACTAGTCCGATAGTAGTGGGAGGGAATTCAACAACAAAAAAATGGACAATGCAAAGGAAAATATTAACTGAAAATGTACGAAGATAGAAGAACCTAAGAGGAGGAAGCGGCAAAGATCGCTCTGAGGTTCTGTCAGACACTGGAAGAAATTCATTTCTACAAACTAGTGTAGGATCATAAACCACATGGAAGGCAAAAAAGAGGTTATTGGCAAGTCTATAAAAGGGGTACAGGAAAAGAGAAATAAACTAAGCTAACTGTATTTGTCTTGCTAGGGAGATAATGGTAAATGATAGATGACAGCTAGCTTGGCAAATGGATGAAAGAGAGAGAGGAAAAAAGGAGGGAGGCAGGCAAAAAAAAAAAAAAAAAAGAGTGAATGGTAGAAGAGAGAACACTGGTAGAAGAGACACACAAAGAGGTTTAAAATAAGAGCCAGGATCAATTTGATTTGACAAATGCCTATTCAAAAGTCAGTAAGACAATGTGTTCATATGTTTGCTGGGCCTTGACGCTAGACTCTGATTTCAGCAGAGAGTCTCGTGAACATATATATATATATTAAACACAGGAGCTAATGGGCAAGGCTAAGTGCAAATGTCCACATGAAATAATTATAGAACCCCAAACCTGAAATCCTGTCTCAGCACCAGGCTAATTGAATGTGGGATTTTAGATTTATTATCCAACCTTTTGATGTATCAGTTTCTCTCTCTGTAAAACAAGGGTTATGTGCTATATTCTAGGTACCATAATTGCTATGATAGTCAAATTAACACATTTAAAATTTTTGAAATAGGATAATGTGCCCTTTGACTATCATAATTATGAAGCATTGATAACTAGTAATTCACCATGTCTTCTTCCTCTCAGTTTGAAGAAGTTTACAGTGACATCCTTAGTTCTTAGTAACTTAATAGCTAGAATTGGTACTTTATAAACTCTTGTGTCTCATGGTTCTGAATTAGAATCAAATTAAATTGTTTTGCCCGAGATATTTTATTTTATGTGGGCATGGCATTCATATTCCTTTTCCCTAATTTTAAAGCATTTAAATTGATTTAATTTTTGGTTAGACAGCAAAGTGAAGGGTCATATAAATAAACAAACCATCAAATAAATAAATAAATATTGTTATAGTAACTCTTTTCAAATTTTCCTTAAACTTCAATGACTCCATTTACTAATTTATTCACCTGATAGAAATTGATTGCCTACAAAAAATATATAGTGCTATAATTTGTGGATAAATATACTAGCTTAGCCAAGTTAAAAGATTTCCCTGACATTCCCGTGCTAAAGAATAACAGAACAGAACTGGGACTTGAGCTTTGTCTCTCTGATAAAATGAGGTAACTATATATATAAAAGGCTAATATGCAAAAGTGTCCCCTCAGGAGTTCGACCGGGAGACCGGGAGTTTGATTGCTCACTATGATGTGCACTGGCCACCATGGGGTAGCGTGGAATGAAGAAAGGCCCAGGCCGCAGCCGGCAGCTGGGGAAGGGAGGCCCTGGCAGGCAGCAGGAAGGAAGGCCCCAGCCAGCAGCCGGAAGGCCCTGATCGGCCCTGATCGCCAGCCAGGCCTAGGGACCCTATATGTGTATGAATTTTGTGCACAGGGCCTCTAGTTATGATATAACTGAATAGAATCGAAATAAATTCAACGAAGAAATTTGGACTGTTAGTTTTTAATAGTCAGTAGTCATTCCTCTCTCCAGGGTAATATTATTCTATTATCTATTTTTACAGTTGTATTGTAGCATCCCAGATCAGTATTCTCCCAAACCATTAATTATTTTTCCTCTACATTTTATTCAGAATCCATCACAGGTGCCACCAATTTTATCAATATATCTTCATTGAGCTTATCTTTCTTGATCAGTTACCCATCTCTTGTCCCAGGCTGGGGGTGAATCCAACCATTTAGCTTCTCTGTTCCTAGTCATGGACCACTGACTGCATGCATCAGAAAAATCTCACAGTCCTGTTACATTCTCACAAAGTATCCAGTTTCATTCAGGTTCCACACTCTGCCAGATTCTCCTCAATATGGTCCTAGTTAGTTCTTTAAGAACTCCTTCAGGAGCTCTTCATATTGATGTCTCTCCTCAAAGTCCATGTGTTTCATGCCTTTCCTCCTCTCAGCAAATGCTCTTTTCTCCTTCATTGAAAAAAACACACACAACAAAACAGGCAATCAGGAAAGAACTTCCTAAAATTCCTTCTTTTCCCACTGGCAAATGAATCAAGGTCTGTGCATTCCTCCATCCTTCCCTCCATTTTAGTCGAAGAGGTTTCCATTCTGATGTAAAATATAACCCTTTCTCCAGAACTCTTTTCCTGTTACTCTGAAATATTGTACAATATATTTCAATCATCTTCATTTTATCCATTCTCATTCTTTACTTTTTCTTGACTTATTACCTTAGCCGTGGGCCCTATAGGGCCCAAGAAATCATTTGGTCTGGCCCTGCCAAGGCATTAGGGGTGAGTTAATAAAATGTTTGATCTAATATAGCATACTAATTTTTAACTTGATAATTATGTATGGCCCTTGAATGATGTTATAAATATCCAAATGGCCCTGGCAGAGAAAAGGTTCCCCACCCCGCTAATGATTTTCAACTGGTATGCTAGAATTTTTAAAACACGCAATACCTGATTATTTAGTCAACAGCACTGACCTCTTTTCCCTTAGATTGTCAAATAAAATTAAAAAAATGACAATGGCCAACACAACAGTAGCCATCCAGTGTGAATGAATCACAATTATGCCTATTTTTGTCAGATTGGCAAAAAGTATATATTTTGGTGTGTGGAAGAATTTTAGTGATTACTTTGTGTATGCCATGAGATGAAAAAAGTTGAAAATCACTGCCTTGGTCAAATTATAATTTTTCTCATTTTAAAAGAAAATATTTCTTCAAATCTACTTCTCTAACTATGGTTCTATATATTCTCTTCACTGCTAAACTAGTTAAAAGACTAGAAGACATACCATTTATCTTTGCAGTGGATAATTTTGCCTAATATACCTTTAAACTATCCATTAAAAATCCATAAAAGACAAACAAAACTGGCAACCCTTTGCACACTTAAGATCAGTGACAGGAATCAAAATCTGGGTGCCATTTTAGGATCACTCTACCCCAACATCACATCTTTTACCTCTTTTATATTTCTTAAACCAATCTCCCTTTCTCCATTCCTCTCACTGCAGCCATTGATATTTTACAAATAAGAAAACTGAGGCCCAGAAATATTACTTAAATTGCTGAAAGTGGTATTTCCTGGCTTTCAATCCAGCCAATCCACATTCTGGCTCCAGAGCCCAGAGTCTTAGCCATCATGCCTATCTGAATCTTATCTATCCTCAGCATTTCCTGGTCAGAAGAAGATCTAGCATATTTGACTGGTTTCCTTAAGTAAGTGAGCAGACATAGAATTAGATTCACACCACTCTGACTGGGAAAACATAAACCAATCAGATCAAATCAATATTTCTAATATAACAGCTTTGAGGGAGAAACTGCTTTGCTTAAAAGACCAGAGTTAGGGACAGACTATTAGTAAAAGCTGAACTTTGATAAAATACTTGTATAATTATGGTCCAAGTTACCTCAATCTGTTCAGAAGCTACCTTAAAACTGAACCAATTCCTCCTTCTTCCTTGTGAACAGTATTAATATGGAGACTGGCCTAATTTAGCTGTCATCCCAAAAGTTAGAAGGATAATCACACTGGGTCTGCTGTACTATCAGGGTCAGAAAACAAAAGATTGTTACTACTCCACCCCCCCCCCCTTTAAAAAAAAAAAAAAACGTTTGTTCAATAACAACCAAATAAATGAGTACTATTTTTAAGTGTCTGATTTACAGATTTCTTAAGACAAAACAGGTCAGTAGCATTAGGAGCATGAGAACAGTCTGTAAACAGCTCAAGCTGGCCCAGAGTTAATATTAGCATATTTCTTAATTTATATGGTAAGAAACTTTGTACTGTATAATTTTATGTATTGAACAAAGAATTTTTGTAAAAATCCATATGGCTTCTATTGAGAAGGCTAAAAAGGGCTAATTCCAATGTAACCCTGATATTTGGGGGCTAGTGATCTGAATCCATGCCAGCAAGCTCAGTGTACATTCCTGATAACCTATAATCAAGTCACTACCTCCTTCCCAGATACTGGTCTTGTAGAACCTGTTACTGTAAACAGTGCACTGCCCCAGAGGAAGGGTTATTAACACTGGCACCAGGCCAGACCATCAGATATGGCCTGGAGACCCCCAACACCTGGGGACCTTCTTGCAAGACATGCGAAAAGGACTGGAAGCATAATTCATACTTGCAGGACAAAGACCACAGGGAGATATAAAAAGAAGCCCCATGCATGCTTCTGTACTCAGATTTGAAAGCTATTCCCTGAATCTGCCAGTGTATTAAATAGTGTTCCTCCTCTTCTTTAAGGCAACACTTGGTTTTTCTTTGGTCTTCTGCAACACTATTATTGGCCACCATTTAACAGATGAGAAAACTGAGGCACTAAGAGGTTAAATAACCTGTGAAAGGTAAGCAGTAAGAGGTGAAGAGAGGATGTGAAGCCACGCAGTTTATCCCCAGATGCCATGCTCTTAATCACAATATACATTGTCCCATTAGAATTTATACTACGCCCATAATTAAAATCCATAGTAAGATTCACAATGGTTTATAATAAAAAGTTAGTCTCTATCTCCAAATTTTACTTTATGTATTTGTCCTGGGATATCCACATATTTTTAGTATTTGGAACTGATTATTGAATATATATATAAAAAAATTAGGAGGCAAGGAAGAAGAAAAGTAATAAAACTGAAAAGTCTAGGAATGCAAAAGAAAATAAAAATATGTTTCTGAGAATAGAGTATATCATCCTGAGTAGATATAGACGCTATCCAGGATTGTCCCTAATGACAGCAGTGAGATGGAATCTAACAAAGCCAGGTATTATTACTGTCATCTCACTGAATAGGAGCAGTGGTGATCATTTCCTGTTAGGTCCCTTAAGGAATCAGGGCCACATACTATTTCATGCATTCTATGTTTTGTCATCTTGATCTGGTTTGCTGAGCTTTGCATCCAACGTAAAATTTTATTCTGACTCAGAATTTTGACATAAATAGTAAATGAGTAATGAATGTGCTCTTCAAAGCACTGTCTCATTAACATTGTCCTCAAAAGCATGGATATAAACCTAGCCAATGGACACAGGCAACAGGGGTGTGAGGGCATGAGTGAGGGGAGGGTGAGGGGGTAATGGGAGGATGAGGACACATATGTAATACCTTAATCAATAAAGAAATCTTTTAAAAAGGTGTGTGCATGTGGGGGGGGGTTGCCATAAATAATTGCACCCCATATGGGTAGGCCACAGTTCTAACTGAACATAGAGCACATATATAAGATTTATCTCCTCATTTAGAAGAGGATATTAAGAGGAATGCTTTGGAATTTAGCTAAACATATTATATAACACTTTGAATTCTCAAAAATAATTCCTTTAAAATAATTGAACTAGAGTTCTCTGTATAATGGAAAGATTTAATTATAAGTGATATATAATTCCACATATGACTGAGATATTTACCAGTTACAAAATTACTAAAGAAAAGTGATTCACATGTGTTCCCTCTGCTAGTATATACACCAAAATTTGAATCTCAAAAGAGAAATTTTAGTTGGTAAAGGTTGTGTCATAAGCCATACATTTAGAAGCAGAGAATGCCATGACTAAGCGCGCGCGCACACACACACACACACACACACACACACACACATTCTTTACCTCTATATGTTTTCACAAACATTTGCATTCTACATTCAACATCAGCACACCTGCCACACTGTACCAGGATGGGTGGCTTTGAGCACAAGAATGTTTACTTTCTGCTCTTCAGCACACATTTATTTTAAAATTCCCCTAAAAATTGAGTCTTCAAACTAACTGCTATATATAAGGACTGTACTGGGAGAGAGCTACAAAATTGATTCCACTTTAAAGGATTTAAAGAATTATAGAAAAAATGTAGATTTAAATCCAAACACGAAAGGAGGAGTTATGAGCAGGGGACTAAAAGTTCACTTACAGACAAAACCTCTCTACCTAGACATATTTTAAAGGAACAACTCTCTAACAGCCTCATGGCCATAATGAAAATCAGAGACACCTCTCTGAATTTATAGAACCACCTAAATTCCTACTGTGCCTCTGTAAGCCCCATCCTGCCCTTCCACTCCCTCTTTTTGCTACTTACTCCACCTCCTGGCAGTTCACCTCACCCTCAGTTAGTCAATAGCCTTTAATGCAGCACCTACCCCCAGAAGGAAGATATCAGTCGAACTAAATCCATTCCAATAAATAGCTGTCTTAACAGTAAGGCAGCATATGAAATGAACCCAGAGATCATAGACTCGCCGTCATAACCAGTATCAAGTCTATTATTTTAGTTATCATCATTGTTGTAGTAATTTCTGTGTGGGAAAATCACTGCTTTTAGATTCACCAGAGTAGAACAAATCCCCAATAATCACATAATCCTACCTCTTAGCAGATAAACAAACAACATTTATTTAAATTATACTTTTAAACCAACACTGATCCTCTCAGTGAGAAAGATTTTACTTTTATGGATTCTATCAGATCTTTCAGGAACCAAAACTTTACCTCTATTTTCAGGACAGAAGTTGAACACTAATGAGATGTAAGAACTCATAAACTTTAGAAGAAAAAAATTAAAAGAATAACATGTATTTCTTTAGAGAGAATGTACATCTACATTTTGACTCTTATACATTAAAAATATTTTAAGCCCTAGCTGGTTTTGCTCAGTGGCTAGAGCTTCAAATTCAGAGTTTGATTCCAGTTAAGGGCACATGATTGGTTGAGTGCTCAATCCCCAGTAGGGGGAGTGCAGGAGGCAGCCAATCAATGCTTCTCTCTTATCATTGATGTTTCTTTCTTTTTGTTTTTAAATGTATTTTATTGATTTTTTACAGAGAAGAAGGAAGAGGGATAGAGAGCTAGAAACATCAATGAGAGAGAAACATCGATCAGCTGCCTCCTGCACACCCCCCCCCCTCCACTGGGGATGTGCCCCCAACCAAGGTACATGCCCTTGACCGGAACTGAACCCAGGACCCTTGAGTCCACAGGCCAACGCTCTATCCACTGAGCCAAACCGGTTTCGGCATCATTGATGTTTCTATCTCTCTCTCCCTCTCTCTTCCTCTCTGAAATCAATAAAGTATATATTTTTAAAATATTTTAAGTGGAATAATATTTATCAAAAATATGTTTACTGAATATTAATGTTCTCAGAGGAATGCTATAGAGTTAAGTACAAAAAAGTATTTTTACCACATAGGTAGTTTTAAATACCACAAAATTCAGGTTCATCTCCAGAATATAATGCTTAATTACATTCCTATAAGCCTGTGTTTTAGTTCTGTGAAACATTTAGTTGGTTTTTTTTATTATTATTTAATGAATGCAAGTATGGATAACCTGAGTTATTAAATGATCAAACAACTGGGAAAGCTCTCATTAGTTTCTCTTGGCACAGGTCTTCTTTTTAAAATTAAGTTAAGTAATTTGTCTTGGTAAGTCTCTTAAATAAGTTGTAAGAACTCCATCTAAGTAGAGGGAAGGTAAATAATAAACATTTGCTTGACTTACTAATATAAATATGAATATTAATAGATGCACATAAAATGTGTTAGAGTGTTGGGATTGTAGATTTTTTTATTTGCATTTTTCTCTAAATAATATTTTAAAAAATCTAAACAATAAGTTCCTACTTGTTGATGAAACAATTAAATATAAATGGAATAAAATGTGCTGGATAGATTGATGCATCTTTAAAAGTTAAGTTAAAAATAAATATAATTTTCCTCTTCACAGACAACTCTGTTAAAAGCATCATTTATAATTTCTACCTCCATTCCTTTACCTTTCCCTCACACAGTCACCTAATCCAATCTGGCTTCTTATACTGTCCTCCACCACAAACAGATCTAAGGGTCACTAGACCTGATGGTCATTTAATGGTACTCAACTGATTTAAATTTCTAGTTGGGTTCACCTTAGTTGACCATTTCTTCTTCCTTGAAACATGCTTTTCCATAGCTTCCAAGACATATCCTGCTCTTCTCTTTCTCTAGTTTCTCCTTTACAGGCTTTGCAGCTATAATACCTTCTTTTCGGCTGTCAACCATTAAAATTCTTCAAGGCTTAGTCTTAGGTGGCTTCCTTTATACTTCTACCCTGGGTTGTCTCATTTTTATTCTAAACTTTGTTTGCCCCTATAAGCAGATGACTCACAAATATACTCTGAGGGGCCAGATTATTATGAAACTGGCAGTTGGACATCCCTCTCACAATCCAGGACTGCTGGCTCCCAACTGTTCACCTGCTTGCCTTCCTGATTGCCCCTAACTGCTTCTGCCTGCCAGTCTGATCACCCCCTAACTGCTCCTCTGCCAGCCTGATTGATGCCTAACTGCTCCCCTGCCAGCCTGTTTGCTGCTAACTGCCTTCCGCTGCGGGCCTGGTCACCCCTAACTGCCCTCCCTTGCAGGCGTGGTCACCCCTAACTTCCATTCCCTGCAGGCCTGGTATCTCCCAACTGCTCTCCCCTGCAGGCCTGGGTCCCCCCCAGCTGCCCTTCCCTGCAGACCCAGTCACACCCAACTTCCTCCTCTGCTGGTCGGGTCACCCCTAACTGCCCTCCCCTGGAGGCTTGATTGCCCCCACCTGCCCTCCCTTGCAGGCCTGGGCCCTCCCAACTGCCCTCCCCTGCTGGCCATCTTGTGGTGGCCATCTTGTGTCCACATGGGGGCAGGATCTTTGACCACATGGGGGCAGTCATCTTGTGTGTTGGATGACTTGATGGTCAATCTGCATATTACTCTTTTATTAGATACGATAGAGGCCTGGTGCTTGGGTGGGGGGCCAGCTGGTTTGCCCTGAAGGGTGTCCTGGATCAGGGTGGGGGTTCCCTTGGGTGTGGGGCGGCCTGGGCGAGGGGCCTGTGGTGGTTTGCAGGCCGGCCATGCCCCCTGGCAACCCAAGCAGATGCCCTGGGATCTGGGATTAATTTATCTTCTTCAACTGAAACTTTGTAGCCTGGAGTGGGGCCAAACCTTCTGCTCACTCTGAGGCAGCAGCCATTTCTGTTGGGATTTATGTAGCTTCTATAATTGAAACTTTGTAGCCTTAAGCGGAGGCCAAAACAGGCCAGGGCTGCAGAAGCTTGGCTTCCTCCATCGCTGCGGGCAACCCTAGCCTCCTGCTCTCTCCAGCTCCGTGGCTGCCGTGGCTGCCAACATTTCTGTTGGAATTTATTTATTTTCTATCATTGAAACTTTGTAGCATTGAGTGGAGGCCTGGGCCGGCAAGGGTAGGCGGAAAGCTTGGCTTCCTCCATTGCCAGGGAAACCCAAGCCTCCCTCCTGCTCTCTGTGGCTGCAGCCATCTTGGTTGGGTTTATTTGCATATTCCCTCCTGATTGGCTAGTGGACGTGGCTGGTGGGCATGACTGGTGGGCGTAGCAGAGGTATGGTCAATTTGCATATTACTCTTTTATTAGATATGAGATATATATATATATATATATATATATATATAGTGGCCAGATTATTATGCATTCAGAGATCATAATAATCTGGCCACTCAGTGTATATCTCTAGCACTGACCACTTCTAAAAGCCCCAAGCAATTATATTAACTTTCTATCTACCATTTCTATTTGGGTTTCTCAAAGGTCAATCTCATAAAAAATTAATCTATAATTCCTTTTACCTCTCTCAAATCCTGTCCATTTCCAGTGCCCCTTTATCAGTGCAAAAATGCTCCCTTCCAAGCAACTGTATGAGACACAGAAAAGTCATAAATGTTGCTATTAATCTCATACCTATTTACAACATCCAAAGCCCTCTCTAGTCTCAAGAATTGTACTCACCTTTATAATTTTTATATATCAATATATATTTTTAATTGCAAATTGAGTCACATCGTTATCTCTTCCTTTTTCCCATCATTAATTAATTCCAAATGCTCTTACTATATGAAGATAAAATTCTTTTGCAGCTCTCTGCTGAATGGGTACTTCCATGGAGAAGCCTTCCTGAACTCTCAATCTAAGTCAAGGCCCCTCCCCTCTTCCAACACAGGCTTCCATGGCACTTATGGGTGCTGGTGTCATTCTTTGATTTGTGTGTGTGTTACATACTAGACTATAAACTACGTGAAAGTAGTAGCTTGCCTGATTTTGTTCATGATTGCAACTCCAGCTACTACCATGAGACTGTGTAGGTAAGACAATGATTAATTATGAATAAATATCTCATTTTCTACTTGATGTAGTAATTTGTTTGAAATTAAATAACTTGTCTAAAAGACTTCTAAACAGGCACACCTGTGAAGTTGTGGTGAAGGCAAAGATTATTAATACATCGGCGCTCCCTTATTCAATCTTGGCAATTCCCTCACCTTAGGTAACTCTGTGACTTCCAGTGCAGGCATCAGACAGGTCTATTCCTGACTGAAGGATATTTCTTTTTCCAGATATCTGAAGGACAGGGGCAATTACAGACAACATAAAAACTGCATGTTTTAATAATATGGGACAATATGTAATTATGCTCTGTCACCTTCCACATCTAGATTGGGAGATGTTCATTAAATAATTATAGATTGCCTCACCCCGGCAAGGTGGATCAGTTGATGGGGTGGATCTGTACACCAAAAAGGTATGGGTTCGATTCCAAGTCAGGGCACGTACCTAGGTTGAGGATTTGACCTTAGTTGGGGAGTGTACAGGAGGCAACCAATCAATGATGTTTCTCCCTCTCTCTCTCTCTCTCACAAATAAAAAATTAATAAAAACATATACTGGGGTGAGAATTAAAAGAAATTAATAATAATTATAGATTGCCTGGTACTAACACATTCTATTTGTTGACTCTAAGATTCTATAGCTGCACTGTCCAATACATTAGTCACTAGTCATATGTGGCTTTTTACATCTAAATTAATTAAAGTAAAATATTATTTCCTTGTTTGCAATAGCTACACTTTAGGTAATCTTTTCTATCATCCATTGGACAATATTGTTGTATCATCTGTGTTTTACTTTATGAATTCTGTGGTTGAAAATATTGCTTCCTCTGACTCAACTTAGACTCATGCCCTGATACATATGTTCCCAGTGGTGGCTTTAGAAAAACCAGATTTCTATTGTGGGATTCTTCCAGTATTCACTACCCCTTTCACCAATGAACCTGTGTGGGCATGTGCCCAAGCTAAGGCAACATGTCTTTTCACAAAGAATTTGGAATTTGGGTTAAAGACGGTAAAGATCATTTTCTATCCAGGTGACTCACCTACTTCTATGATATGTTCTGAAGAGGAAGAGAAACCGAAGTCAAAAATAAAGAAAATGGCAGATATGCCATCAAGCAAGTATAGGAAGAAAAATGAAAGCCATGGCAGTATTCACACAGACTCTTTTCTGAGTCCTTCCTTAATCCTTGTCTTTGGGGTACCATGAGCAACCCTTGAATTCTTAAACATAAGCTACCTTTTACAAAAACATAAGGTACTTAAGTAGGTTTTATGTAATCCTCTTAATAAACAATGTGACATACTTTAATATTTCTATTTACAGATGAGAAGATGTTGGTTCATTGATTTAAATAAAACGAATAGAGTCTAGATTAAAATCTACATGGTTTATGTGAATTGAAAACATGTCATATACCTATTATGGTATAATATTTGCAAGATGCAAGCTCTGTGCTAGAAGCTGAGGGTAAGTAAATAAATAAGTCACTGGGCTTGGGCAATTACATTTTAATCCAGTGTGGCTCAGATTACAGGAAAGGAATGAGATTAACAATTGAGGCAGGGCTGTGTGCATTTTATAAGGGAATCCCAGGGAAAGCGTGAGGTCATCCCACGCTTTTTTTTTAATTGAAAATATATTTTTTAGTTATGGTTGACACACAATATTACATTAGTTTCAGGTATATAACATAGTGATTAGACATTTATATAATTTACAAAGCAATCACCCTGCTACAATATTACAAAATGACAGAATTGTTGACTATATTCCTTATACTGGACTTCATTTTCACAAATGGCAATTTGTACTTCTTAATCCCTAAACTTTTCGCATCAATAAGAGCAAGTTACCAGGAGCACTTGAGTAGGTTGACCTTGAGGGATTCACAGAGACTGTGGGTCAGATATTAGGTCCAACAATTATTTACAAATATGTACTGTTCATGACATTTCCAGGAAAAAAATATGTTCTCCACTAAGGCTAATCTAAACACAGGGCTGGAAATAATCAGGAAAGATGCTGAGTTTGGCTTGAGAAAGCAGGGCCGGCGGGGGAGGGGGTCAGAAACGGGGTCAAATCCTGATGTAAGGCTGTAGATTTATAACTCATCAAGTTACTGAGTCTAAGCTTAATAACTACTGCCCCCAAAATGCTACTTCCTGAAACATCAGTGTTTGCATATGGTTGATTTGAGAGTAATCTTTATGCTTCTAACTTTGGGGAAATAGCATTTTCAAACGGTAAATGAGAGAATGTTTCTATGGCTGCTGAACAAAAATGAAAAATAAAAAGGGGTTTGATTTGTTTTTGAAGTTTAGAAATATGTCTGTAGGTGACTAGCCAAAGATGGCAGAATTCAGAAAGGATGAGATGGATTGATGTAGCTTCCTGCCAAGCAGCATGATTAAAACCATTCAGACCCTGAAAATGGAGCAGAGAACATTGGCCTTATTTCTGTAAAGTAAACTGTCACCATCAGCCTTAAGTGCTCTTGTCTTGTCAGGGGATTTATTATTACTAAGAATTTCTCTGACATGCACTTGCCAAGGGTTTCATTGAAGTTTTCCATCACTCACAGCTTCTTGGTGACATGGTCTGGCTAGACTTCAATAGTAAAAAGAACTGACGCATTCATGCAAATTAGCTTTAGTTCCATGCCCCTCATTAATACCTGATTTCAAGATAAGGTGGATTTAATTTGTAACATGATTAGTTTGATGTCAGAGGATGTAATCATACAGTAAAAAAGTGTTAGAACATGTGTGTCACTTTCACCTTTTACTGGAGAAGCAAAGGGTGATTGCCCTGGTAAAGGGGTATTACTGGTCCATCATCTTAATGGCCAGCTATATCTGTAGCTGTACAATTAGCTAGGACCTGGAATAGGAGTGTTGCTTTATTTAACATCCCAATATTATCAGTAAGGGATATTATTCTTTGTCCTTACGAGGAAAGTAAAACTTCTAAAATGGGCCTTCTATATATCAGAGCAACTTGTTTCTATTGTGTAACAGTATGAATTAAAAACTCTACAGGTTTATGTTTTCTGAACTCAGCTCCACTTGTCAATCCTATTACCTGTCTTTAGTTAGCTACTTCTCCCATCCTCTTCTTGACAATTTCAGAACTATCCATTTTCCTCAGACATTTCTGTACTCAATTCCCACCCCACTCCCTCACAGCAGATAGTCTGACTGCCTAGAATACTGTGGCAACTTTTCACCTCTTTACTGTCGACAAGCCATCCTTTCTTCCTTTTCTGCAACCACACAGAATAAACTGTCATTTCTCTGGCTGTAGGCCATACTTTACTCTTGTACCTTTGAAGTTCTCCCCTCATTCTGATTTAGGTCCTATGGCATCAGTCAAATCTCCTTTACATATCTTCAACTTATCTTTTTAATTTGATTGCTTGATTGATTGAGAGAGAGAGAGATATTTACATATATGTTGTCCCACTCATTTATACATTTATTAGTTGATTCCATAAGTGCCCTGACTGGGGATCAAACCCACTATCAGGATGCTGTTTTAACCAAATGAGCTATCAGGCCAGGGTTCAACTTCTCCTTGTCTGCTGGCTCTTCCCACTAAACTTCATCCTCCTAATACTAAAGATCTTCTCTTGGCCTCATGGTTCCCCTACCTATTCACAAAGTCATAATGTGCTCCATGCTAAATGGTTGTGCCAAGAACATTAAAAGTAATGAGATTTTACTCTACTTGAAGACTAGCAAGCTTACCACAGTTTTATACATATTGGCAGGACACACAAACCTCATTAGGAGGAGACAAAGGATTTTATTACACATTAGAGGCCCGGTGCATGAATTTGTGCACCAGTGGGGTCCCTCAGCCTGGCCTGCGGGATGGGGCCAAAACCAACTCTATGACATCCCCTGAGGGATCCCAGATTGCAAGAGGGCACAGGCCAGGCCGAGAGACCCCACCGGTGCATGATCAGGGCCGGGGAGGGAAGAGGAGGTTGGCCAGCTGGGGAGGTACTGCGGGAGGGCTCCAGGGTATGTCCGGCCCATCTTGCTCAGTCCTGATCAGTCAGACCCCAGCAGCAAGCTAATCTACTAGTCAGAGCATCTCTCCCTCCCGGTGGTCAGTGCATGTCATAGCAAGTGGTTGAGCAGCCTTAGCATATCATTAGCATATTACATTTTGATTGGTTGAATGGATGACCAGACGACCGGACACTTAGCATATTAGGCTTTTATTATACAGGTAAAAAGCATGGGCTTTTTGTTTGCTTTGATCCTCTGTGTCCTCGGTTCCACTGTGGTAATGCATATGGCCAAGGGAATGCTGCACACATAGTGGGTTTATGCTACAGCCAAGGAACCACCAACACTTAGAAAAAACCCCAGTACTCTAATAGGCTGCTAGGAGTCTCATCCAACTTTGTTCAGGGAAAAGACATTACTTTTGCTATTCTGGTCAGGAAAAAATCTGCCCTATGTTCTGGAGGGAGAATATATTTTTATTTCCAAAGGTTTATGTTATACAAAGATTCTTGAAAACATAATCTAGGACAAAGCTATCTCAAAACATGAAAAAATGCCATAGGGAATTATTCCAAAACAGGAGCCTTTCATTTATTTATATTCCGATTAATTAAAAGTGGGACAATCTACTAAATGTTCTCTATATGCTAGCCATTTTGCTAGATGGGGAGTTTTAGAAATGTAGAGCACAATACTAGATTTGAAGAATCCTATGAATTCTTAATAGACACAAAGAACCTCACTGTACATTTCAGGAATAATGGTGATTTTTAAAAGCCTATAATTATAAATCATAAATCACACATAGTCATTTCATTATAAACTACTGAAAGGTTACAAGGCATTGAGATCTGCTAAAAATTATCTACATATATATAAGTATTGATCCAATAAAAAAGAATAAATTGCAAATAATATTTCAGCATTAACAGTGCTTTCTACACTTCATAAGGCACACAAATGGCACTTTATGGAAAATATACTGTTGCAGTTGCTGTAAGTTTCCATTTCATTTTAAACCAACAGTCAAAATCACATTATATTAAATAACTGTATGTGCTTGGTCTTTTGGGGTAGGGATGAGAGAACACATTTTGCCAAGTTTAGCCATTGTGAGTTCAGAGTTCAGAAGCAAATCCAATTCTTTCTGGAAATGAGTGCAATTGAACAGCTGGTCAAACACAATTTACTTGCTCATAGAAAGAAACATAATGATTTCTAGGGGGGGGAAAGCTTAGTAAAAAGGGTCATAAGAAATACCAACCAGATTCGGGATACTTTTGGCTTAAAATCGCATCTGTTTATTGACCCTTATGCAACTTTCCCCAATCCTAAAAAAATAATAATAATAATAAAATCATACAAGATATAATAAAAACAAAATAAAACTAAAATGTTGGAGAATGAAAAATGAAGAGTCACTTAAAATATCTAAATCTTAGACTGATGGACAATTTACAATGAGAATTTTCAAAGGAATTTGATTAACAATTAGAGTAATAAAAGGATGTGGAATAAGTAAACAAAGAATACATAGAATGTTTGCATTATATTCAACCAGGTTTTGCTTTCTAAAATAAAATTCACTTAGGGAAAAATTCTAGAAAAGGATTTGTCTTCAATTTCTATTTGTCTCCAGAATCAGAAAGCCAAGGTTAGTAGAAAATGTGAAATGGGCCCTAGCCAGTTTGGCTTAGTGGATAGAGTGTCAGCCTGTAGACCAAAGGGTCGTCGGTTCGATTCCGGTCAAGGGCAGGTGCTTTGCAGGATCCTCCCTGGCCCAGGGCAACCAATCAATGTATTTCTCTCACATTGATGTTTCTCTCTGTCTTTTCCTCTCTCTCCTATTCTCCCTAAAAATCAATGGAAAAATATCCTTAGGTGTGGATTGACAACAACAACAACAAAAAAGTAAAGAAAAGAAAATGTGAAATGGAACAGGTGCTGTCCTACAACATTGGTATGTGTTTCGAAGTATATGGGACACTCACTGCCTCACATCTCCTCCTTATTCTTTGTTTTTTTTATTTTTAAAATATTTAGATTCCTAAGAGGTTGTACACATAGTACAGAGAGTGCCCCACACCAAGTGTTCGATGAAAACATCTTATAAAAACACATAAAATCAAAACCAGGAATCGGGCTTTGGTATCATACTATGAACCAAACTATAGACATTACTTAAATTTCATCAGTTAGCCTGTCCTCCCCTTCAACTTTAAAGCTATATTCAGATATGCAACTCATCCTATATAATAAAAAGCTAATATGCAAATAGACCGAACAGCGGAACAACCAAACAACCAGTCACTATGATGTACACTGACCACCAGGGAGCATGCATGGAACATGGCGGGTGTCAGCCACAGTGGGATAGTGGAGCAGGTGAGCGGAGGCGCCAGATCAAGGTGGAGCGCTGGTTGCTGTCATCGGGTGGTTACTGAAAATTCTTTGCTCCTGTGTGTTGTGGTACCACCTGGCACTCGCACCTACTAATGGCGCCTGCCCTGCTTGCACCCGCTGCCAACTCTGGCCCCAATTGTTCAGCGCCATAAGCAGGTGTGAGTGGTCGTTGCCGGCCCCGATTGCCCCTGAGGGATTCTCCACTGTCCCCTTCTTCTTAGGGGTGATTGGGGCCTGCAGCTGCCTCTCACACCCACTACCAGTGACAGCCCCACTCGCACCCACTTCCAGCGCCGGCCCTGCTTGCACCTACAGATGGTGCCGGACCTGCCGATTGCACCTGCTGCTGGCACCGGCCCCAATTGCTCCATGCCATCACTGGGTGTGAGTGGGGCCAGTGCCATAAGCGTATAGGAGTGGCAGAAGGACTGAGGGCTGCAGAGGGAGGGACCAGGTGGAGTTGTGGAGGATGGGCCAAGACCCTCCCCCTCCCTCCCACAATGCCCATTGCAGCCTTGTGGCCCACAGTTCCTTTCAAGGTGCACAAATTTGTGCACTGGGCCCCTATCTATATATATAAAACCCTAATATGCAAATAGACCAAATGGCAGAACAACCAAACAACCAGTCACTATGACGTGTGCTGACCAGCATGGGGCACACATGGAACATGGAGGGCGTCAGGCGTCAGCCATGGCGAGATGGTGGAGAAGGTGAGCTGGGGCGCCAGACCAAGGCAGGGTGCAGTCATTGCCATCAGGTCAAGCCTCTGGTGGTTACTGGAAATTCTTTGCTCCCATGCGCTGCAGTCCCGCCTGGCCCTTGCACCTGCTGCAGGCACAGAGCCGCCACTTGTACCTCCCCCTGCTCCTAAGGGGCGATCGGGGCCAGCAGTCGCCTCTCGCACCTGCTGCCAGCACTGGCCTCATTTTCACCTGCAACTGGTGCTGGAGCTGCAGCTCGCGCTTGCTGCAGGCACCTGGTGCTGGTCCAGATCACTCAGCACCGTCAGCAGGTGCGAGCAGTGGTTGCTGGCCCTGATCACCCCTGCAGGCTTCTCCACCTCCCCCTGCTCCTGAGGGGCAATTGGGGCAGCAGCTGTTGCTCACACCCACTGTTGGCGCCGGGCCCCAATTGCCCCACACCATCAGTGGGTATGAGCGGGGCCAGCCCTGTCAGCATGTGGGAGTGGCGGCTGCAGGAGGGAGCCTGCCAGCAGACAGGAGACCAGGGGCTGCAGCAGGAGGGGCTGGGTGGGGATGTGGAGGATGGGCCAAGACCAGCCCCCATGCCCACCGCAGCCTCGTGGCCCACAGTTCCTTTCAAGGTGCACGTATTCGTGCACTGGGCCCCTAGTAGAAAATAATTGGCCAGGAAGTGCAGTGGGAAAGGAGTGGGAGTAGAAGTGGGCGTTCTTCTTTCAAAGGGGCATTCCTGTTAATACAGCTCCGGATAACCTTGGCAAGAGTTTTAAACAGTCTGTCTCACTGCAAAATGAAACATCTTTTTAAAAAATACATTCACTGTTTCATAGTAATACACAACTATGTACCTGCTCAGAGTCAAACAAGACAAAGGCTTGCTAGAAGTGAGAAATGGACAAGGAGCTTTCAACATGCACCCTTCCCCTTGCTAATTTCTGAAACCGGAGGGCAAGCTCAAGTCCATATCCTGCCTATCTACAGTTTCTACTGCTGAATAAAAATATAACATGCTAGAAAGTTAGGCACACTCAGAAGATTGCATGAAGATGTGAGGCTGGAGGAAATTGCTGCAGGAAAGAGACCAAATTAAAAGTAAATGAGCTGCAAAGAAATGTGAGATCAAGGATCTAAGAAAAAATTCAAAGCAACCGGAAATAAATATATTGAAAACAGAAGAGAATACTGATTTGCAGGGAATTAGTGAAATTCTTCTCCCCATAATTTACAAAGATGTTAAAGAAAATTAATTCAGATGCTAAAAGCTAGTAACCATTTGCCTATGGCTTCCATATTAGATAGGTCTGGTTATTTCAAACAAATATACAAACAAAAAACATACTATTTATCTTCTCAGAAGTATTTGCTTAAATGTGGCAGTGATATCTTTACACAGACCTACCATCTTTTCAATATGGAAGTGAAGCTCAATAGATGATAATTCTATAGTTTATATAGACTTTACTTTTGGATGAGAGTCAACTTACTCTTTAAGCTAGAATGGTTCTAAAAGGTAACTGCTCTCAATGACTGCTGGCTTTTATTGATGAAACTTTAATGCCAATCTTAATTGTCTTCAGAATGTTGACTAAAGATCATTTGTTCCCCAAATTGATCAGTGTCTACTTTATAAATGTAGTATCAAAATTTCTGTGATTGTATCACTACTTGATCCAGTTGTCATAAATTACAAATTCCAAAGTCATTTTGGAGAAAAAAAACCTGTAGTTTCTTTAGTAAAAAATGAAAAAAATAATTACTAAGTTTTTTTCCTCTACTATGAACTTCTAATATCTAGGAGAACCTCTCTCTGAGATTATTGGATGACCCAAGTAATCTTTCTGTCAGTTTACTCAATTTCTTCTAATCTTCTAAATTTCCCATATTTCCCATTTTCTAAGTTTCTTCTGAATCTTAATCCAAACTTTTTTATAAGGCAAATGTTACAAGTTGTACATCTACTCAACTTTTCTTCTTTCAACCTTGTCGTTCCTCTGTCACTGTGAACCTCACTACTCAACAAGAATTCAAACTGTAAAATTTCAGATTGCCATCTTTCCAAGCTCAGTAGGAATCTTTTCATTTGATTTTTTAAAATGCATGTGTTATTAGAAAACATATGTTTTTATATTTTGCTACAGTTGCCTTAGCCCTCTGTGGAAGAAAAGACACACAAAAATTGAGGAAAAATTAAATAAGGTAAGAAACAAAGATCACATCATATTTATAACAGCCTATATTTATAACAGTTCTTTCTACAACCCCCAATACAACCACTATCTTAAAATTGCTGTTATTCCAATCAATGCTTACAAATGTATGAGCACTAGAGGGAGACAGCTTGAATTGTAATCTACACTGTGTTTATAGCTCCATGACCTTGAATAAATAAGCATCTCATTCTATGCCTTGGTTTCTGTCTCTGTGAAATGGGAAAACATGGCTATGCTCTATAGATGTTTGTAAGAAGAACAAAAATTTGAAACAAGTAAAGTCCTTATAAAAATGTCTGTCACTGAGTAAGTGCTCTATACATGTTAGGTATTATTGTCATCATTATTACAAACTCATTTCTGAAAGGGCCAAATATTAAATACTGTAAACTTTGGGAGACCTGTTGTATACCCACACTGGGCTGTGGCGGGGAGGGGGGGGGGGAAGGGGGAGGGGGTCAGGTTGGGAGAGATCAATGGGGGAAAAAGGAGACATATGTAATACTTTCAACAATAAAGATTTAAAAAGAAGGGAAAAGCATTTGCAGAGGAATAAATTAAGATGAAATTAAAAAATAAAATAATTATCAATATTAGATTAAATGTTAGGTGTAATATTATTCTTCAGGTGAGAGTCAGATGTTATATATAAATAATTATTTTTTTCTTGGCAATTTTATTTCTTCTTTCCAATTCTTATAATTTTTTATTTTTAGTCATTATTTTGGATAGCTTTGCTAGGACATTGCTAAGATGTAGCATGTTTATCATATATCTGACTTTAAACAAATGTTCTACTGCTTCCTGTAAAGTGTGAGGTTTTCTGTAAGCTTTTGATAACTCTACTTATCAGTTTAAAGAAATAATCTTCTATCTACAAACTGCTAAGAAAAATAAGTAAATGTTATAGGAGTACTGACTATTATCATATGCTTTTTCTGAATCCCTGAAGATCATGTGCTTTTTAATCTTTTTAAGCAGTTTACATGATGAATTACCTGAATAAATGTTTTTAATACTAAGACACCTTGTGTGTCTGACAGACTCTCTCTGGTCAAGACTTTTTTTTTTTTCTTTTCATTTTTCTGTAGAACATTCTAACACTTTATTCTGTAAATTTGCATCGATTTTCCTAAAGTCAAACTATTAATTTTTTAAAAACCGAATTTGATTTCTTGAATGACAGTATTTCTATCAAAATTTTATATCTTTAAAAAATATTTTGGGGCCCTGGCCAGTGTGGGTCGGTTGGTTGAGCATCATGCCATACACCAAAAGGTTGCTGCCTCCATCCCCAGCAGGGGGCCTGCAGGATTCAGCCTCTTGTTTCTCTCTCACATTATGTTTCTCTCCCTCTCCCTTCCTACCTCTCTAAAATCAATAAAAAATATTTTAAAATGCTGTGGTAATTTAACTTCTTTTATAAAAGTTCATTTTCTTGTTTCCTGATTTATTGGTTTATAACTATTCAAAGTATCCATTTATAATTTAAACTAGATCTGTCAGTACTTCATTTAATGTTATTTTGTTGAAATTTTCATATCTATTCTTCCCTTTGTAATCTTAGTCATATATTTGTCTATTTTACTTTTTTTACATGACACTTTTAAGGGCATTATATTCTATTTTTCAATTCATTTTCCACATTATTAAATCCGCTTTTATAATTTTCTTCCTACTCTTGGGGATATCTCCCCTTCTTTCTTTGTGATAAATAAAGTTAACTCTTTATATATTTTTATTCTAATCTAAGGTTATAATTTTTATTTCAAAGGTTCCTTTAAATTCATTCCACATAGTTAGATATGTGGTGTTTTATATTACTTTTATTATGGTTTCTTTTATGTAATGTGTACATGTGTATCTGTATATGTGTATCTTTTTTTAACAAAATCTCTACATGTTATCTTTTGGGAGCAATATATATTTTTTCAGAGATAATTAACTGAATGCATTGAAAACATCACTGTGTATTTTAAACCACTAGGTATTTTTGAGACGTTCTTTGTGCCTTGGGACCTGATCAGGTGTTTTTAAAAGTTCCACATATGATGGATTCACTCTGCAGTTTTTCAGATATGAGGTGAAATCTTTTAGTGTGATCGTGGTACGCTCTGCACTGGCCCAGGCTTTTCAAACAGGCTTACTGGATGTATATCTGGCTTCATCTATGGCTAGATGTGAGAGCTCACACTAGGCATTTAAAGTTTCACCGGTCTCAGTGTCTTCATGTGTACAATGGACCTCCTGTCTGGTTGTGACAAGTATTGAACAAATTAATGTGTGTGAAGCACCTGGAGGCTTGTCTGGAATGTTAGGAGACACTGTATGTGATATTATACTTTTCAAGGCTCAGAAATATACCGCTTTGGGGAAGCCTTCCTTTTGTCACTATGTATCATAATGCTCTTTACAGTACAAAATACTTTTTTCTCAGTTTGTGTAATCTTGATCTCATTTGTAAGTAAACTGCTTAATATATTTTCTGTTTTTTATTTTTTATTTATATATTTTAATATATAGTTCAAAGGTATCTATTTTAAAGATTATATATATATGTTTCCATTGAATATGTATTTCTGTCCTTTAAGAGTAGATTTTTATTTGCCATATTTTTATTACTAATATTTATTTTTTCCTATATTTTGTGCTTTTACTATCAGGGCTTATTCTCCCCCACCCCCTTAGTTGACATCTATTCATTGATGGAATTTTCTTTACTAACTTTTTTCACTCTCTCCTCACTAATATGAAAGCAATACTGTATATTAATGTGATTTTAATATTTATGTGTGTATGTTTAACAGATACCTGGCATGGCGACATATAAAAAAAATTCTTCTACTCTCTTTTCCACTAACCTGTGGCACTTGGATGAACTCCAGTGGCTCTTTTCAGACATGTTACCTTGAACTTGACTTCCTTCAATAGTTTGTGCTGCTAACATAATGTTTACTGTTGATTATGTACAGATTTCTCTACATAATTATCAATTTCTTTGCTCATAATTGTTATTTTCCTGAGTTAAATATTTTTATTCTTCTTCAATTATACCTTTGTGGTAGTTCCACAGAAAATACTTATACATAAACTCTATTTTTCTTCCATAGCAGTTCATCTGGTTAGTTAATCTACCTAGAAGCTATTTTTCTTAACAAGTTAAAAAGGTCATTGTTTTCTGACTTTTATGTTGAAGTTGGAAAGTCTGCTCTCAGTTCTTATGGTTATTAATTTGAGGTTGATCAACCTTTTATTTCTGGTTGCTTTAAAATTTTTCATTTAGTGTATGGTAATCTACAGTTTCATAATAGTCTGATTATATGCTGATAACAAGCAACAAAAGGGCATGTACAGCTCACATTTCATTAGGTAATATTTGTAGTCAGTAGGCTATGAACTTATAATTATTGGCCATTATTTTAAATAGTACAGACCTTTAAAATTGTGGCTGATTAGATAATGTTCTTAACACACAACAAGGGCAAATATTACATTAAAACATACATTTCCCAATATTAGTATTGTTAGAGTGACTTTAAGAAACACTATTAAATATTGGCAAAGTTTGATGTAAGTGAAAAACCTCATGCACAACTCAGGAAATAATAGTAAAATATCTCTTTAGGGAATTTGATAACATAAAAAAGCTAAAAATATATCTGTACAAATTGACCCAGGAATTTAACTTCTAAGAATTTTCATAGTGATCATTTTATTCAGAAGACTAGGAAAAAATATTCAACATAATTTTTAATAAAATAAAAAATTTAAACTGGAATAAGCATGCTTAAAACAGTAGCTTATCTATATAATAAAGTGCTTTTATGGCTCTTAATATTTCCAAGGGACTTCAGGTGAAATAAGATATATCATGGTAAAACTTTAGTTCACTGAACAATATATATACTGAGATAAAAATATGGTCAAATCAATTGATTAGCACATAAATATATAGAAAATAACACATATGAAAAATGAGTAATATACACAAACTAGTGGCAGTTTTAGTATTTGGGTAATATCATTATAAGTAATTTTAATATTTCTGAAAAATCCAAGTTTACTGATGGAAACTACCCTTATAATAAAGAAAATTAATTTTTTAAAATGAGAACACAAGAGCCCAGCTGTCATGGCTCAGTGGTTGAGCATCAACTTATGAACCAGGGGGTTACAGTTTCATTCTTGGTTGGGGCACGTGCTGGGGTGTGCAGGAAGCAGCTGATCAATGATACTCTCTCATCATTGATATCTCTCTCTCTCTCCCCCTCTCCCTTCCTCCATGAAAACAATAAAATATATTTTTAAAAAACACAGGAAAAATAGTAAAAGTAGATATAAACCAGATGTTTGTAATACTGAGTATAACTAGTAATTATTATTATTTTATTGAGAGCACAAAAGACGAAGATTTATATGTTAAGTGTTTGAGTATTAGAAAAGTATAAAAAGACTTAGCAAGCAGGTAACATACATCAAAGACAGAAAAGAAAATATCAATTTTATTGTATCTTGCATGGATAATAAACAAAGCTAAAGCATCAATAACAAAATAAAAAATGGCAACTTTATGACAGTAAGGGAAAATTGTTTTAACATAAAATGTCTCTTAGAAATCAACAAGGGAAAGTCAAACAGACAGTAGCAGAATTGGCCGATCCTATATAATAAAAGCCTAACATGCTAAGTGTCTGCTTGCCTGATCATCCATCCAACCAATCAAAGCATAATATGCTAATGATATGCTAAGGCTGCTCAACCACTCGCTATGATGTGCACTGACCACCAGGGGGCAGACAGTTGACTAGTTGACCAATCGCTTTGATGTGCATTGACCATGAGGGGGCAGACACTCCAACTGGTAGGTTAGCTTGCTGCTGGGATCCAGTAGATTGGGACTGAGTGAGATGGGCCAGACATGCCCTGGAGCCCTCCCACGGTCCCTCCCTGGCTGGCCAACCTCCCACGTCCCTCCCAAGCCCTGATTGTGCACCAGTAGGGTCCCTTGGCCTGTCCTGTGCCCTCTCACAATCTGAGACCCCTTGAGTGATGTTGGAGAGCTGGTTTTGGCCCAATCAAGGGACCCCACTGGTGCACAACTTTGTGCACTGGGCCTCTAGTAAGTATATAAGTAGTCAATAAATGCACAAAGCTGCAATCTCAGTCATAATTAAATAAATTCAAAGTAGAATAAGCACATACCATTTCTCCCCATATGCCAGGTACAGATGAAAAATTTATTAATAACTAATGTGGATAGAAAGGTGAACAAAATGGTTGATTCATTTAATATTTTGATAAATGTGTAAGTTTTCATACCTTCTAGGTACATGAGTTAGTGCTATTTTGAAAACTAATATCAATAATACCACTTCTAAATATTTACTCAATAGTCATACATACATTTTGCACAGAAAAACAATGTTTAAAAGGACTCATTTCTTACAACAGGATGATGGACTTTAGGAAAAGAATAGACATTTACGTGATTTATAATCTAATGTCTGATATATAGTAAAAATTTGAGGTATTTCATATTCTCAATTGGAATACTAATAGACAAGTTATAGGATATATTTTTCTATATTGTATGTGATATCACATTATTTATTTAGATATTTTTAGGGTGAGAATATTTGTATGAGAAAAACATTTTTCTAGAAACTTTTTACTGACTTTTAAATCATGGCCTTGACTCAAGTGTGCAGATTTAATATAAACTCTGAAGAGTTTCTGTATTGAATTAAGCTAAATATAAAATAAAATATGTATTAATATGTGCTCTATTCTCTCAGCATATATTTTATCACTGATTGGCATGCTTAGTTTATTTGCATACTTCCTAACCTAAAGGAAGGAAAGGTAATTTATTTTTAACTATGTAATTTCTCCCAGGAAGCCTGTCAACATCAGATAGCTAATGGCTCAGGAAAGAGTGCCTGCAGAATCTCTAAAACTATTGGATCATTAGCTAATCTATAGAGTTTGTGAGTCAGCAGTCCCAAGAGGTGGGTGCTTAGAGACCTACATGTTTTATTTATTTTTTCTTTCATGATTTTATTGATTTTTAGAGAGAGAGGAAGGGAGAGGGAGAGCTAGAGACTTCTATAAGAGAAATATTATTGACTAGCTGCCTCCTGCACGCCCCCTACTGAGGATTAAGCCTGCAACCAGGGCATGTGCTCTAACTGGGAACCTGGGAACCGTGACCTTCTGGTTCATAGATTGACACTCAACCACTGAGCAACACCAGCCAGCCAGATGAGACCTAATTTTTTAAAACACAACCTGTGTGATTCTGGGGCAGGCACCTGGAGACTACACTCTGAGATACTCTGGTAAAAGTGTTTGTCCCTTACGTAAGTCCAAGCAATGTTCATCTATTTTTATTACCCTGTCGCTGCCTCATGAGATATGCAAAAATAATCAGGAGCATATTCTCAGAACAGTGGCCACAGAATGACCTTTTACCTAACACTGTCTAAATCAGAAACCAGGCCACTGCTGTATTTCCTCCTGACATTATTTTGGATTAGAATAATGTGATCTTGTTAAAAACAGAAAGGAATATTTTATTTAAATTGAAATATAAATGTACAAGGAATCTAATCTAAAAATAGGCCAATTTGTACAGTACTATCCATACCATGAAGCAGATCCTTCATAACTTTAGATATTATCCTATTACGAGGTTACCTTCACTGTTTAAAATCCTGATATTAATAGAACCATAAAACGATTCATCCTGTTGGTGAAAAAAAAATACACGTTTCCTATTCAGAGCAATAAATTTTGAAACTCTCCCAGTTTCTGATTTTATTGCTCACATGTTCACAAGAAATCAAGACAATATTTGATATATTTTTGTACCTCAAGTTAGGTTTTAGAAATTATGCCAATTTCATGTTTCATAAACTAATGTAGCACGATTGAGAAAACTATAGATCATGTTAACCCATCCACAAAGCAGTGATAATTTTATGCTTAAAAATTCATCTGAATTTTGTACATTTCAGATTGGGTCCCATGTTTATTAAAAATGACCTGACTTTCTGACCTCTACCCTGTCCATTTTAAATCATGCTGTATTTTCTCTCTTCTCACAGATACCTTTTCCCTACGGGAGTTCTGTGTTCTCTGTGAAAGTGTTTTTGGTCATAGTACAACTGTTCGGATTTTTCGCCAGGGTTTTTCTCATATCTCATGCTTTTCTTCTTTGATATTCCAAGAATCACAGCTCTGAGTCCATTACTCAATGCTTTCCTTTTTGTACTACAACACAAAAGGCATTCTAAGAAGGAGCTAGTGATATGGATTTTTGGAATGTAATATAGTTGATATAAAATAAGTATGGTTTATAACCCTTGAGAACTTGTTACATTTGTGCCAGGCCCTGTTATAAGCATTTTATTTATACTAACTCACTAAATCCACACACAATATTTTAATGTATGCTGTGCATAAATTATATGTAAACTGATATATAAATATATAAAATAAATATTGCTCAAGTTCATACAGCTTGTAAGTAATAGAGTTGGAGTTCTAAGTCTACCTACCCTTCTCATTCTAGAATCGCTAACCAGTGGTTCTAGAAGAATGGTTCTTGGGATAGCAACATCAACATTGCCTGGGGATTTATTATTAATGCAAATGACTGGATCTACCCAGATCTACTGAACCTCTAAGAGTAGAGTACAGCATCCATGCATTGATAAGCCCTCCACAGGACTCTGATGCAAGTTCAAATATGAGAACCAGTACACCAAGCTGTACTGTTTCAGTGCTGAAATCAACGTAGAGCTGGATATAAATGAATGACAGAGATAAGCTGGAAGAAATAACGCTAATGTTGGTTATTCTATTATTACTGTTAATATTGGTATTTAGCTAAACATGTTTACAATACACCATGTCAGTGTTCAATTACTGACAATAGTGATAAGGCTTTTCTATGTCCAATAAATTAGTATCTTTGAGAAGCCAGAAATGTATCAGACATTGTCCTTTTCCTCAAAGAACTTAAAATATAGTTAGGAAAATAAGAAAGATTAAAAAGCAAAGGTCACTAAACATGTTGTCTATAATTTAATGGCTTAGTTTAGAATGTGACATCTTAGATTGGAAAACCTAGGTTTGAATCTCTAGTCCAACATTGATTAGTTGTGTGACTTTTCCCAAGTTAGTTGGCTGTTCACTGGGTTTCTCAATATTCCTTCAAAGAACTTAACATATTAGGTTAGCATGAGAATGAAATGAGAAAGTGTGCATTCTCTATAATGTCTACTATATATTAAGCTCCCAACAAGTGTTAATTTTATATCACTACTTCCCTTGCTGCCTATTAGAAGTTGATGAAGCTGAAATATCAATAAGGACTGGTATATTCAAGGAAGAGTTTTAAAGAGAAGATGGGAACCTAAGTTGAGCAGCATCTGTATTTATCTCACTCTGGGGAAAAGGAAAAGGAATTGGTAAAAAGAAGAATTTTAAAGAATATTTCTGGAAAGTGAAAAAATCACTTTGATGATGCAACAGATTTGTGAGTGAAAGTGGGAGATGATAACTCAAGCTCAGATTTAAAGTTTACATCTGTGGGTTTTATCTTGCTACAAAGTAGAACTCATCTCTACTAAAGGCAAATTTCAGGTTATAGGAATCATTTATATATGATAGAGCAAAACTATGAAAATTATAACACTCAAGTAGAAAGCATTTACAAAGATCTAATAACCTCCCAGCTATACTGGACTTCTTTTAATCCTCTAAATGTAATGCCAAGTGAAAAATACATAGAAATAAAATGTGAAGTGAAGAATGAAAACACTGTTAGGAAGGTTAAAAAAATATTATTGACAATACATTTTAAGAGGTAATGATCACAGTAAGAACTCTGTCGGCTAAAATTTGAGCCTGAGAAATGGACCAAGGGATAAGAGAAAATATAATTCTTCAAAAGGGATCAGAGTAGATTGCACTCTAATAACCCATTTGATTCTACAATTCCATTAATAATCTTAGCTGTACATTTCTCAACCTTTTATCCTTAGAGCTTAGCCAAAATTAAGTCAACTAACAATAACATTAGCAATAAGCAAGAGAATAGAATTGTGTTTACTGTGGTTCCAAAGAGATTTCCAAAATAGATACACAGGTAAAGAATAAATCCTCTTAGCTACTTTTGGCTTTAAAATGTTTGTGCCGCGCAGTGCTTTGCTCCCAGATTAACCCACTCATCACTCACTTACTACATAGGCAGTTGTCCTATGGCAATCATGAGTTTTAAAATAGGATTAGTTTTCTAAGGAAAACTTCAAGTTAATAAGCACAATTTATGATATTCTTAATCTGAAGGATTACTTTAAAATTTTGCTTAATATATAAATGTTAGTCTTTCTCACTCCACCAATAATACCTGATGTATTAAACTAATAATATACTTTATTCTTCTTTTCTTTCTCTATTTTTTAAAAGATCTAGAATATACTTTAAATGTTACATTGTACAATTTCAGCAGTTCTAGTGTACACAATAAACATTAGCTCTAAAAGTATTTTAAGATATGGTATGGAATCTAAATCTTCATCAAATTGTTCTAAAATAACTTCATTTGAAGAATTAAAAAGAGAGAGAAAATTCATGCTAGAGATGTTCTCTTAATAAGCTCTCTAAAATAAATGAAGAGTGCCTGATTTTATAAATCTATAAATCTGCTTGATCCTATGTTAGCACATTTCTGTAATGGACATTGCTACCACTTAATGAGGTGATTACATAAATTGGTGCATCTACTAAGAAAAACAAAATGAGTAATTTTATGATTAAAATTTGGTTCTTTCACTCCATTTTAAGGCCTCATACAAATTATTTCTCAATGTGCTGTACTGGATTTAAATTCTAGTGCTGCTATAGGAAGTTTTATGAGCATGAGGTAGGTTCCTTTTATGAACATTTATTTCCCTGTTTGTGGAATTGAGGATGATATTCCCTATAGAGATGCTTTAGGAATTAGAGTAAATGTACGTATATATAAAAACACCCAAAACATGATAGGCATTTAATCGATGTTAGATGTGGCTAGATTTGGTTGAATCTATCTGCTTCTTCCTTAGGCCAGAGGACATACCAATTTTTATAAGCATGCTGATTTGTATATGAAGGTGAATTTCCTGAGTGTTTGGCTTTTGATTTTTGTTTGTTTGTGAGGAATACTAGGGCACAATTCTCCATGGATCTCACATGTTTCTACATGTCTTCTAAGCAAAGGGTAGGATTCTTTGTTCTCTAAGATGTCTCTATTGGGGGAAAGTTGGCAGGTTTGCTAGTAGTCTTCTTTAAAAAGATTGGGATTTCCTAACTTCAAGGCTTTCAGCTGTCATGGAAACAGATAGGATGTTCACCATCAAGCTGGATGAACCTGTAAGGCCCCATGGGGCTGAGGGAGCAAGAGCAAGAGGAGCCATGTGAACATGAAGCTTATGCTGTCTGCTGTGCCTTAAATTCTCAAGCACCTTCTGCCAGCTTCTCTGCAAGTGGAGCAGGCTAACTGGTTAGCTTGCAAGCAGGGCAGCAACTCAGGCCCTTCACGGATATTGACAAGGACTAGCTTACCTAAAGGAATCTTATTCCACCCAATGAGAAAAACTATGTAGAAACTAGGGACATGGTAATGAGTTGGAAAGCATAAAGCCAAGAGTTAATAAAATGACTCCACCATATTATGTTTCTTGAATAGAGACAATTATTAAGATATTCTCAGACTTTTATCGCGTACCATTGTAGTGACAGTGAAACAAAAATTAAAGGATATGCAAATTGGTTCTCTACTTCATATTTTCACAGGACCTGGGATAAGATCAGGTCCTTGTTCTTTTTCTGCTCAAATTACTGTTTTGATGCAAAATTTTTGTTCCTGCCTGGATGAGGGCCTTTGTTGTAACTGCATGGTAAATTGATTTACCTGATAGTGTAATGGAAGACTAAGAGACATGACCAAGTGCAGAAAAGGAAAAGTCAGATTAGTAACTTCAGTCTTCCAAAAGGAAAAAGTAAGCGTTTCTGAAAATGAACAGTCATTCGGGTCCTGTGTGTAGAGAAGTGAACAAAATGAATCTTCACAGAAAAGATTAGGTTAGATATAGAAAGTTAAAGCTGGATCAGACCATAGATATCATCTAGTCCAGGTCTAGAGAGATTCGGTCACTTGTTCAAGGTCACACCATGCATTTGGCGGCACACAGATCTCATAACTACAAGGCCAGCATGTTACTTCTCTATATCAGACATTCAAAACTCTGACAGCCATACAGGAGTCTGCACAACCTGAAAATAAATCTGACTTTCTCTTTTTCATTTTATTGTCTCTTTTCTTCACTTTAGTGGAGCCATTCAATTAATTTTTTTCATGCTACTGTGGTACAATGACAGTTGTAATATAAGCATTTTTAAGATTTATAAATATTGTTTCTTACCTAGGCTAATTTATAAAGTTTCTATTTCTATTACAATCATTTTTATATCAAATACTTTATAACAAATATGAATGAGTACTATTTATGAAATAGTAGTGAATTACTTTAGTGTTATTTGTATTTCAAATGAACCTAGTTGGATGTTTTCTATAAGTATTTTTTGTCAACATTTTCCAAGGTAGGCATGGCGGTGAATGTGTTTTGTCATTAATGTATTATGTTATTTATTACTTTCAGTGAATTAAATATATATATATATATATATATATTTATTGTATATATTTTTAGTTTACATGTCCAGGTGTAAATGAAAGGGTTCTATAAATAGTAATTTGGATGATACAAATAGCAATTAAGGCAATATCTAGAAGTTAGAACATATTGAAAAATTCCAAGGGACTATGAGATGGAGAATTTCCCATAATGACTACCAAAATATTTACATTTTTACAAGTATTTGTGTGTGTGTGTGTATGTGTAATTGAGCGTAAAATAATGCCAGGTAAAATTTTTACCATCTTACTCTGAATTATATCTTTAAACAGATGCCAACAATACTTCCATTCTAAATCAAATTAACTATATTTTTAGTATAACTATACTTTAATATACCTACAGAACAGAGTGAAGAATTAAAAGGTTGAAAACTGCTTGGTTTTGACCCAAAAAGAAATGTGGAAAATATGAGGGACTGAATTAGGCATCAAACCCTCCCTGCAGTGAAGGTGCTAAAGCCTTTCCTAAGGTCAGGGCCCAGGACAAAGCCAAAGCAGTGTTGTGATCAAGTGCAACCATTCAACTATTAGTATGTTAAAGAGACAAAAGTAATCATATGGATAATTTTGAACAGATGATTATCAGGTTATTACTTCTTCATTGGCTTCTTCTTCTTTTTTTTTTTTTTTTCTAAGATGGAAAACCAAAAGACAGAGGCTTTAAAAGGCCTTGATATCCCTGAATCCTTAAATGGAAAGTATCCAGTTAGAAATATTAATTGGTAGTTTAAATCTATCTCCTGGCTGATCATCTTAAGAAGAAGACCTGTACCTTCTTATACTCAAACTACCTACTACAAAAATAACTTTAAGCTTCTATTTAAAGATGGAATGTCAAACTGAGCTAATAAACCCCCACTTATCCCATCTCCCCACAAGCAAAATTATCTGCTTGAACAATATAAATTATAAATAAGGACCTTCCTTCCTTCTTTTCTTCCCTACTGCTACCTTCCTTTTTACTTAACCCCTCTCGCCCTCCTTTTATTATTATTTATTATCTCCTGATGTATTCCAGACACTGTGATGGGTTTTGTGAATGAAACAGGAAGTCTTTATGGGATTCATTAGGACAGGCAGATGATCCAATGACATGGTGGTGCTACCATTACACCTGGACCTCAGAGGGCCCTCTGACTTGAGTCCTGGGCTTTAGAGGACTTGTTATAGCACAAACACATGCATGTCATGCATTAAAGACCGCAGCTTTCTCATCACCCAGAACCTAGCATTTCTGTCCAGTTGAGTATAACACTCCTAAACATCTACTTTCATGATAACACTTTTCAGACCTCAAAGAAACACTGCTTCATATGTTTACCTTATTCCTGTCAAATCAAAGGCAACTAACTGTATGTGAACATTGTAAAAATGTGTGGGTTGTACAGCATTGGAATATGAGAAGTTCTTTGGACACTGTGGAGAGAACTGAGCAGTGGATGGTCTTAGGTAAGAGAACATGCACATGTATTTACCTTCACAATCAGTATGAAGGCAATAGCTTCTTGCATAGTGAAATAGCATTTCCCAGAATTGTGCAACATCCATTTTTCCCCACATTATTTCATTTTGTACATTCAGAGATACTCATAATTTAGTGCAATTTTCATATTGTAGTTGAGAACAATTTTGCAGTATTAAATAAGCCATATCACTGGTAAATTATTATATATGAAGGATTAGGCATAATATGTGTGAAGCATGATTCTCATTCCTAACATTGTCAATCAGAATGTTCTTTATATTCTAGAAAGCTAAAATTGTGAATATTTCTGTTACTATAAAAATGTTATAAATTTGACTTCAGTTTTCAACAATCTACATAAAATTATCTTGATATAAACATTATTTAATGTTTTAATTCACACAAATTAAGATTAAAAAGCAAAACAAATTCTAATTTTAAGTAATGTAGAAGAAAATATGTTGTGAGAAGTTAATACTTCAATATTTAAATTTTATATTTTTAGTAAAGGATATCTAATTCTATTACATTGCAAACAAATCATATTTTAATTTTTAATCCTTTTGTACTTTGAGACTGTATAAAAAGATTGTTAGAGAAATAGAAAATTTAAAAGGGTGACATTGAAAAAATAAAAACTGAAAACAAAAGGAAATATATAATCTTCATAGAGACTGTCTGATAAAGCCTGAGAGAGTGAAAATGGAGAATATTTTTATGGGACATGACCCACTTAAAACTTGCAATCAGAATATTACAAATGCTTTATTAATTAATAATTACTTAACTACTGATCAAAACAGTGAAACCAAGAAAAATATTATTCTCATGAAATCCATTGCTTGAATAGGTGAAATGAAAATTTTATAACTTTATATGTTTTACTAGTTGAAGATTTAATTGCCCACAGAAACAATGGAAATTTATCTGTGCTTCTATTTGCATATATTTGCTAATGTATGCATAAAGTGTCTCTGGAAGGTCACTGGGAGACCTCTGGCTGTTGTTATCTTCTGAAAGGGAAGTTAGTGACTGAATGGGTGGAACTGGTGTTGAATATTGTGTACATGTTACATATTTTAACAGTCAGTTGTTTTTAAATCAAACATTTTTAAAGAGTCCTTAGTTAAAAGTAAGGAAATTCTTTTTCAGTCATGCTAGCTTGTTCACTTCTGTCTTTAATGCATATAAAAACAAGATACGATACCCATAATTTTATACAGTATTGAAACAAATAGGTGGATATCATTTACCAAACATGTCAAGAACTGTGTTGCCAATAAATAAAGGTGAGCAAAACATGAGCTGAGAGCTTTGCTTTAGTTTTACTACTATAACCTCTCAAAAATACTCTCATTTTAGCCTGGCCAGTGTTGCTCAGTGGTTGAGCATCAACCTATGAACCAGGAGTTCATGTTTGGATTCCTGGGAGCATGCTCAGGCTGTGGGCTCGATTCCAATGGGGGGAATGCAAAAGGCTACTGATAGGTCATTATCTCTCATAATTAATCTTTCTATCTCTCTCTCCCTCTCCCTTCCTCTCTGAAATCAATGAAATTACATTTAAAAAGATACCTCATTTCATCTTACCTGCTGCCCTGATATATTATTAAACTAAAGATCTCTTTCTTCATTCAACACACTTTAAAACTGTTTCAAACAATGTGTATTAAAGTTAAAAAGGATACTTTTTAAAAAGTCCCTTCCTTCCCAGAGCACAGAGTCTACAGGGGGCCTAAAAAGTGGAAAAGGCAATTGCAGTATCCTATATAATAAAAGCATAATATGCAAATTCTCCCCTCAACCAGGAGTTGGCCCGGGAGTTCAACTGCTCGCTATGATGTGCGCTGACCACCACAGGGCAACACGGAACTTGATGGGCATCAGAGACATGGCACCGGCAGCGGGCAGCAGAGGAGGCCACGGCAGGATGGTGGAGATAGTGAACGGGTGGTGTGGTACCAGCCCAAGGCGGGTGTGAGCAGGGGCCCAATTGCCCCATCTATCACCCCTGCAGATGGTGATCAGCCTGACAGCTGGGGGTGAGGCTGCCACCTGGCTCCTAGGCATTGAGGAAGCCGGGCAGGGGCCCGGCCCTGATCAATCGCCTCACAGAAGGTGACCAGCAGCCAACAGGCCCTGATCGCCCGATAGGGGGCGGATCCTGCCTGAGATGGGGAACTGGGGGTGGATGGCGGCAACCAACCTCCCATGGCCTCCATGGTGCCCAGGCAGGGGGCTGCACCCTCTTGCCTGCTAACTGGCAGCAGGGGTGACGGGGACAGAGGTATGGTGAGAATGCGGGGTGTCTGCCAAGCTCGCTCTCACTCCCCCTTCTAGCCTCCCCTGGAATGCCAGGGCTTACATGCTTGGGAAGCCCCCATGCTCAGGTGCCGGGCCCCCACGAGGAGCCCACCCCACAGGCGTAGCCTCTTCCTGGAGAGCTGGGCCAGAACTGCTGGGATGGCAGGGGCCGTTCCGGCTCCCTCTGTGTTTGCACAGGAGCCGGTCTGTGAGGCTGGCCTGGAGAAAGCGTAGTGCCCGCCTGGCTTCCATGCAGTGCCGCTGGGTGGCCCAGAGGCCCACAGTGTCCAGCTGCACTCACCACATCTCCACATGGGGACTCAGACACCATGACTCAGGTGGAGCGGGGTGCGCAGGGCCTCGGGCTCAGGTGCTGCCCAGGGCCAAGAGGTCAGCTGAGACCTACCCTTTCACGCCAGATGCTCATGCTTTGATCACTGGCCAGGCCTAGGGACCACACCTGTGCATGAGTTTCGTGCACCAGGCCTCTAGTTATTTGTTAATTGTAAGAATATGCTAAAACTGAAACACTATGAGGTAACTCAAGAGAAAAGGTACATAACTCAGCCTGATAAGCAGGAGTTAGCTAGTTGAGAAATCTTTCCATCCAGAGCAAGCATGTCAAACTCAAAGTCTAATACAGGCCCAATAAACAAGGTTTAAGTTTATGTGGGCCGCAGAAAAATAAAAGCTTCAATTTTCATAGAAACATAGGTTTATTTTCATAGAGACATGCTGAATACAAAGGGTTGAAATAAATGAGTAATTAACATAAAATAATAGAACATTTTAATAAAAATTAATATTTTCTTTAACATTAACTTACCAGACACTGAATAACTGCACAAATTAATAAGCATAATGCAAATAAACCTGTTTTTCTTATTGTCCGAAAGCAAAATATTCCCTGTTGTGCACACCAAACAAGTCAGTTCAAGACTAATGACATGGCAATCACCTGCTAATATATTCGCTGCTGGTATTAGTGGAGAGAAATGGTACGCCTTCGCGTAAGACACTTAAGGGAAATGAATGCAACATGATTATAGTAATCACTCATTAGTGAACGTTGTAGTTCATTATTAATAATTATGTATAAAAGGATATTATAAAAATTAAGTTACAAAAATTTTATTAAGACATTTCTTACAATCTGTTGTGGGCCACATACAGCACGAGGACCACGAGTTTGACATGCTTGATCCAGAGGAATTAAGACATAATGAGGATTTATAAGATAATAATAATAAAAGGCCCTAGCTGGTTTGGCTCAGTGGACAGAGTATGTCAGTCTGTGGACTGACTTTAGTCAAGAGCACCTGCCGGGGTTGTGGGCTCAATCCCCTGTAGGGGGCATGCAGGGGGCAGCCAATCAATGATAGTCTCTCCTCAATGCTGTTTCTAACTCCCTCTCCCTTCCTCTCTGAAATCAATAAAAATATATTAAATAATAAATAAAAAAGACATAATGAGGCTCACTGTTAACTGGAGCTTAATTTTCAACAGATACACGGGAGAGGAGACGAGATCACCAAGTCTTTACCTTATATTATTTACTAAGGGGCTTAAAATTTATTCCTAGGGTTCTCGAACCACTGACAAGTTTTTAACAGACAAGTCACTGTGATCAGATCTGTGTTTTAGAACAAGCACTTTGCTATGGGTGGGGAATGAATTGGAAGAAGGAGAGAATAAAGCCAGAGACCATTAGGAGACAGTTGGAGTTATGACGGTCAAGATGATTGCAGTATAAAGAAAGGAGGTGACTGCAGGAACGGAGATGAATGCACAGAATTACCTGTTGATTGGCTTGGTTTTCAGGTGACACACTGGGGATTAGTGAGCTTCCTACAGCCCCAAGTTGGTCAGATTTATAAAAAAAAAACAGGGTGCCAAATAAATGTGATTTTAGATGTATAGAAAAGAATGTGTTAATATAAACTTGTGCTATGTAATTTGGGACATTATGCTATAAGATTCTACCTTATTTATCTAAAATCCACATTTAAGCAGGTGTGTTGTATTTAATCTGTCAACCATATTGCAGTGGAGTAGTGAAAATAGTACCTAGGTTTTTACAACATTCAGAAATGCCTCTATCTTTAACACAGATATAGGTTTATGTTTCATTTAATGCAATTCATAATTTTAAATCCAGAATACCAGACAAAATAAATCTTGGGTCAGAAAAGATTGGAAAAAAGGAAATATAACTGTGTAAAAATAAAATAGATTTGAATTATAAAAATCAAGAAACTTAATACCACTGGCTTCCATACAGATTTTCAGGCAGGAACATAAAGAATAATCATGATATTTGTGATGATTTCCCCAGCAGCCTTTCCTCCCACTCTTTTTTGATGTCAGTTTTCTGTTTTTGCTTTGTGGGAAAAGTTGCTGAGACTTAATATTTGAGAAAATACTAGACTTTAAAAAATTCACATGTATAAACTTATTTAATTTTTAAACAAATAATGAGGTAGTTATAAATGTTATCCAAGCGTTAACCTATATACTTTTTAAAAGGTTCAGAAAGGTTAAAAATTTTGCCTGGAATCACATAGCTGAATCCCAAAGTAGCTAGATCCTTTTCCACTATGCCACAATACCAGTTCTCTCAAGCCTCTTTGATTAACTCATAGAATTTTATAAGACGATTATGCTTAATAAGTTGCTCCCATATGGCCTTCATATTTAGGTGGACCTATCTGAACATTCATAAACTATAACATAAGCTTATGTTGATATAAAATTAAAATATATTTGCTCTTTCTCTAGGCACAGAGACAAATTAGACTAACTGGTAAGTGCTATTTTCAAAAGTTCATTTCTATACTTTGAGTTTATTGGGCCAAGACCTTATTTCAAATTATTTAAAGCACTCAAAAACATGTTTTAATGCTTTAGCATTCACTTATATTCATTTCATATCAGTTGTGTGCCAAAATTTTTTTCTCCTTAAATGATCCAGCTTTCTTCCTCATTATCACCACTTTCTAAACAATTAGATACTTTGGGTTGTGTTTCTATGACATTTGCCATGGCACAGGATTTAATTTTGTTCATTATTATTATTTCATATCTTGTAATTGACATTTGTATTAAAACATTACTTTGAACATTATTAAAACTAGGATCAGAAGGAACTCTTATCATTTGCAACAGCAGGGATAGACATGGAGAGCATTATGCTAAGTGAAATAAGCCAGTCGGAGAAAGATAAATATCACATGATCTCACTCATTTGTGTAATATAGTTAACAACATAAACTGATGAACCAAAATAGATCCAGAAACAGAGAGGCATGGAACAAAACATCAAACCTCAGAGGGAAGGCAGGGGTCGGGGTCGGGGGGGTGAGGGGGAGGAAGGGGGTGGTAAGAGATCAACCAAAGGACTTGTATGCATGCATATAAGCATAACCAATAGATACAGACAGTAGGGGGGTAAGGGCATGTGTTGGGGGATGGGAGTGTCTGGGAGAGGTCAATGGAGGAAAAAGGAGACTTTTGTAACACTTTAATCAATAAAGAATTAAAAAAAAAAAAACTAGGACCACATTTCGAATCATTTAGATTCTATCATTAGGACATGCTTAATTTAGTTGGTTTATTTATTAAAACCACCATGATTTATCCATTTAAAGACTGGTGAGCATTTTAAAGACTGATTAAAACATAAAAGAGCCCTATAAACATGCATGATGTGTGTGTGTTTGTGCATGTACATACATACATGTGTCTATGGATAGGTATTCCACATTTAACTTCAGGGGGAAAGTAGTTAACAGCTGTTGAACTCACAAGACTTTGTTTATGGTCCCCTTATGGCATTTATCATTTTGGAGCTTGTATTCAAGCTATTTATATGTATTTCTAGTCTCCCCTAAGATTTTTACAGATAGGCACTGTGTTTAATTCAACGTTATATCTCCCACAGTGCCAACACACAGCTTTGCATACTGTGAGTGCTTGCTAAATGTTTGTTAAATGAATGACAGAAGAAAGTAAATTTCGTTTATTTGACCCCTCAGTCAAGACATTTTTTATTAAAATGCAGTAAATGCAGTCTCTACAAAAGCTTTTCCCTAGACCTTGCTTTTATTTCTTACTGATGTATTTTATTTCCCAAACCTTAAATTACTTTTTTATCAATAAAGTATCATCTTCTACTGCAGATATGAGGTTAAAAGGAATTGAAGATGAAAATAGAAAATACATAAGATGTATTATCCTGCCTCCTGATTATCCGATCCTTCTATACTGTCCAGTGAAGCATAACAATGTCAGTTTCTGATACAGCAACTTAACTGACCAGTCTGAGAATGCCTCAAAACCAAAAGCTAATTCCATAGTGTTCAGAGAATAGTAATGCCTTCAGAGTAGGCAACCAAAGCCCTCTCCTGCCTATCATAATAAAAGTTAACCGAAATGACCAACACTATATAAAAGTAGAGAAGTTTCCATCGGCACTGTTACTACAGAAGGAAGACAGCCACATTTTAAAATCCTCGAGGGTCTTTGCTTCATTCAATCAAAATAGAACCTAATTGAAGGGTTGCTATTTATTTTCTGAAACTGCAATGTAAGCTGGTACTAAGTAAGTGGGGAGCAGGGGGAGAGGAGCTAAAGGAACCCACATGCCTTAATTTAGAAATGTGAGAACTGGAGAGGAAGAATAGAACTATTCGGCTCAGGAATCCCTTTGGCCATCTCAGATAAAATATTTCCAAGTCAGCTGATTTGGACCAAAGTTCAAGAGCAAGAGTAAGTATGGCCATATTCAACTGAAGTCAGCGAAGTTTCAATCCGGTGAAGGTTTCCCCTGATGCTATAGGCCCTCTCTTGTCACAACACCGCTTGCTTGTGAAGTACAGGTAAGTAGAGCAGAAGAGCTGGTCTCTAGAAGGAAAGATTTAAACAACACCAAGAAGAAACGTGAGTTTCAAAGAATCCCTACTGGGATCCCCCATGGCAAGCCTTACTCTTCAGTTTCCAGATCACTGACCCAAACAACTCAATTTAAATGAGTCATTTTCCACATCTGAATTTCCAAAAGGACTGCTTCAGCAACAAATGTGCTGAGAGTGAGGACGTATAAATAGTTCACTTACATTATTTTTTTTCCTTTTTATTGAAGGTATTGGAGTGACACTGGTTAATAATTCTATAACACATCATAGGTACACTGAATTATGTGCTCACCACCCCAAATCAAGTTTCCATCATCGTCATTTATACCCACCCCCTATACCCACCTCCATATCTCCCTATCTCCCTCCCCTGGCAATCACACACTGTTGTCCCAGTACATGACTCTCTCTCTCTCTCTCTCTCTCTCTCTCTCTCTCTCTCTCTCTCTCTCGTTTTTGTTCATTAGCTCTACTCCCTCACCTAGCCCCTCCTTCCCTGACAGCTGTCAACCATTATTATTTTAAGGTGAAAGCAAAAGTATAAAGATCATTTTTCTTCTACAGTAATAAATAAAAACAAATGAAACCATTATCATCATAATTAGCTAGCTAATATTAGTAATAGGAAGAGAGCAAAGGATAGGCCAAACATTATAAGCATGGTCATCTGAGCAGCTTCATCAGGAATCTACAACTTTACACTCCCCAGGGAACCACGGGTTTATTCCCTACTGCTCACTGGGGAAAGGGATGGAGCAAAGGGGTAAGCGGGCATATGTGCAATGAAGTCAGGGTAGTGTGGGGAAAGCGCTTGCCTGTCAGTCTAGCCTGGGGAACAATGGCTTGGCTAAGGGTGACCCCATCAGAAACATACGAAATATTGGAACGTGAAAATTCCCAAAGAGTTCCCTCTCATTTCTCTTCTTGCTCTCTTGTTCTTTGACCCACACTCTCCCAGGTGATTATGTGTTCTCTCTCCAAAGCCCTGTGCCTTCAGCAGCAACATAGATATTTGGCCCCCACACGCAATGGGCTGCAGCTAGAAACACAAGCTAAGCTGGGCAGATGCTGGACTGGAAAATATTTTTAAATGAAACAGAAACTATGGGCAGTGGCCCTGCTGAAGACAAGATTGGACTTCTTCCATAGCGATACAGAGATGGGACCTTCTACTAAATTATTAACAAACAATAATTTACACTGAATTCTCGGTGTGATAAACTCAATTTTTGGTAACATTCAGTAGCAACCAAAGAAGTATTTATTTAAATTACATATTTTTTTCTGTTTATCCAGAAGATATGATAAATAGCAAATGACTATCAAAATGTTATCCCCACAGCCTGGCCAGTGTGGCTCAGTGGTTGAGTGTTGACTCATTAACCAAGAGGTCACTGGTTTGATTCCTGGTCAGGGCACATACCCAGGTTGTGGACTCAATCTCCAATAGGGGATGTGCAGAGGGCAGCCAATCAATGATGTTTCTCTCATCAATGTTTCTATCTCTCTATCCCTCTCCCTTCCTCTCTCTCTGAAAATCAATTAAAAAGAAACATTTGAAAAATAAAAAAAGTTCATCCTCAAGCAGGACTAGGAGCCGTTAGAGCCTAGAGGACTTTGAAGGGAACTTCTGCATCACCCTGGTGTCCGGTTTAAAAAAAAAAAAAAAAAGTGCCATAGATAATTACTCTCATTTCTAGAAGCCAAGGCATTTCAAGTCAATTTTAGCATTGGACATAGATTATAAAAAGCAGTTTGGCTTCTCCTCCATTCAGAGGCACTTGCCATCCTTAAAGCTGTCCTGTACATATGATCTCTTGGGGTAGCTAAATTCTGTTATTATTTAGCAGCTGAATTAGATGAAAAAGTAATACAACTTCCTATGTTTCTCAAAGCACAACTGTTCCCTAGCAAAGATGGGATGTTTTTAGTGCAGATAAAATTGGTCACTATATTGAAAAATTTATTCAAAGTTTTGAACCTACTAGTGACCGTTTGTCCACAATACTTGTTTTGAGTAGCAAGAAGATGACTTTGGAATTTCACATAGGTTTCTGGGTAGTTAATAATGTCATCTTTCTTCTGGTCTCAGTCCATTGCCCAGCAATTGCATCCTGACTCTCACTGACTGGCTGTGTGATTTTGAGCAAGTTATTGAAATTGTGTCTGGGATTATTTATAATACCTATTGGACAGGTTTTAGATAGATAGATAGATAGATAGATAGATAGATAGATAGATAGATAGATAGATAGATACTAGAGGCCCAGTGCACAAAAATTTGTGCACAGCAGGGGGTGTGTGTCCCTCAGCCCAGCCTACACCCTCTCCAAGCTGGGACCACTTGAGGGATCTCCGACTGCCTATTTAGGATCGGGCCTAAACTGGCAGTCGGACATCCCTCTCACAATCCAGGACTGTTGGCTCTCAACTGCTCGTCTGCCTGACTTCCTGATTGCCCCTCACCACTTCTGCCTGCCAGCCTGATCACCCTCTAATCACTCCCCTGCCAGCCTGATTGATGCCTAACTGCTCCCCTGCCAGCCTGATTGCCCCTAACTACCCTCCCCTGCTGGCCTGGTCCCTCCCAACTGCCTTCCCCTGCTGGCCACCTTGTGGCAGCCATCTTGTGTGTTGGAGTGATGCTCAATTTGCATATTACTATTTTATTAGATAGGATATATACATACATATATATATATATATATATATATAATATGTAATATATTTTTATTGATTTCAGAGAGGAAGGGAGAGGGAGAAAAAGACAGAAACATCAATGATGAGAGAGAATCATTGATTGGCTGCCTTCTGCACGTTCCCTTACTAGGGATCAAGCCCACAACTTGGGCATGTGCCCTTGACCAGAATCAAACCCAAGACCCTTCAGTCCACAGGCCAATGTTCTGTCACTGAGCCAAACCATCCAGGACTGGACAGGTTTATTTTGAATATTAAGTAAAACAATGTAAATCATAATGATTGTATTTTTTCTCATTGTTTTTAGCTGAATACATCTATTTCTTTTTCCTTAATGTGTCCACAGTCATTCTTTTATTGAATAAAATGTACCTATTGATGGAAATAATATATGATAAGAATATTTCATAAATCAACATAAAAGAGGGATAAAATAGCATTTATTGAGCACCTAGTACATACTAAGGTTTTTACAGGTATCATCTGTTTTTAATTGGTGGTTTTATACTTGTTTTTTAAATATTAATTTTCTCTTTTCTTTAACAATTTCTTCCTCAATATTCATCTCTACTTATTGCATAATAGAGGCCTAAGGCTTCAGCAACCCTCACTTATTTAATATTCACCCAGATGACTATATTTGGAGGTTTTTAGGAACCATTCACAGTGAGTTTATCTCTTGATGTACTTTAAATGAGCAGTTATTCTAAGTCCACATTCACTCCCTGGTTTGTTCTTCACTTCAGTCTCCAGGACTCCAGGCTCTTTTAAAGGGTCCAGATCACCACACTTGTTGCCATTCACCCTCATTTTCAGTTAATCAGAGAAGAAGCACTCAATCGTGCATGCTACAGTAACATTCCTGATCTAGAAGAGGATTCTCCATATTTCTCAACAACCCACAATGTGCATTTTCCCCTTGCCTGCTGTATTATGTCTGAATTGGAGTCTAATTTTTCAGGCCCTGCAAAGAATATTTTATTATAAATAGAATAATATAAAGAAAGATGAAGAAATAAGGAAGATAAGAAATGGAGTGGGTTTTGGAGGGAGGGAGGATAAGCACACACACAAAAAGAAATAGCTGGCAGCTGTCTCTAGAGTCTACACTTGTGAAAGTTTCTCTGAATAAATCACATGAGGCTCAGACACATGGCATGGTCTTTTCCCAGGAAATAAGAAACAACCTCAAATCCCCTTAAAACCAAGATAGATTACAGAATTTCTTTTTCATGATAGACCAAAACAATGCATATGATTATGAGAATTGAAAGAATGCATACGATTATGAGAGTTGAAGGAAAAACAGTGTCATATTTTTATGTTCAGCAACATAGCTGACAGTAAGTTATTTCCTAATGAGACCAGGCACCTACACAGGCTTGTTTCCTGAATATCACATAGAACAACAAATTGATTAAGTGGCATTGCTGCTGTTAGAGTGCTGATCAACAAGGTCAATTGAAATCAGTCTAAATATATGTTTCTTAAGAGAAAGCTGCTCATACATAGAAGACAGTATATTGCTGCTGTCTTTTTATTTTATTGCTATTCCTCATTTTACCCATGGGTAGATTAGGCATTACAGGGACCTCAGACCTTCCAATACAGCAAGACACAATGAGTAACCAATGGACTGACCCTTTGATTACTGATTCATTCAAAAAATGTTTACTGAGTGTAGAGAGTGTGCAATAAATATATGCTGAGAGCTAAATAAATGCAATTTAACAGATTTTTGTAGTTCTCAAGGTTCTTCCTACATGCTGTCTAGTTGATTATCAAAATAAGGATTTGAGGCCATATTAAAATATTTTATTCACACAGTTAATGTGTATCAGGTGCAGTAAGAAATCCCATCTTAGAATAAGATATAAAATTGAGACTAGAACTCAGGTTCCATGATTCAGTATGTTATGGTCATGGCTTATATGTATTTTCAACCCTTCCTTAACCCTCCGTACCTTAGAAACAGGAGGAGGGGGGAAGACCTCTAAGACTGATTTCTGTTAATTAAATGCAGACATCTGCAGATAATGAATCAGAGAAAAGATAAGAAAAGGCATTTTACAGAGGCTTGATGGCTTACAGGCAAGCAGGATGTGATTATAACCTGATCAAATTATTTATCATCTCTAAAAGATAATGCATCTCTCTAAGGAGCTGTAATTGCTTGCAGGGAGTAGAATCCAAAAGAAGAGTTGCACCGAAGAACCTCTGCAATGCTCATTCCAGAGCTATGCTGAGCTGTGAGGTGCCCTGGCCCAAGAGTTTGATTTGTCCCCTCGGAGTCTACAAAGATTCTTTGCAAGAAACTATCCTTAGTTTGTCTTATGCATATACCACTAACCATTTAAACTCATGCTTTCTTTTATTCATTGTTATGTGCTAAATTAACAGAGTTATGCATGCCATTGTCTTTCCATGTGCTAGACCAAATATGCTACCTTCTTATCAGTTAATTTTGAAACTGACATCTTGACAATAGTTTTGCTTTCTAAACCCCTTGCCTATTGGGAGACTCTGCACCAAGTATATCTGATTTCATTGGCAGTGATGGTTCCCACGGGAAATTACTAGGCTGGCATTATAGCTTTCACCCCAGTCTCATGAGCTTCACTTAGATGACTCAAAACCCAGGTTGCACATCCATACTTGAGGAGGTGTTGACAAATTTCTTAGGCTAAAAGGCTTAAAGTCGGACTCAGGAATCTGTGGATGTCATGCTACCCATCAGGTTTCCATGGAGCCAGCTGGCTAGCCTGACCCAGAAGCAGCTCCAACTTCATTGTGCCCTACTTTCCACTTTCAAATCTTCAATTTCCACATAAATTTCCAAATATTCTTACCAATGTAAATCATGTACTCCTAATTGCATTATGACCTAAAGAAATACTTTTCTTGCAAAGAAATTAGTTATTTGTTTTTTTCCATGATCACATCAATTTCCAGTTTATTCTGTTAAGGGATATGGATAATGATAATAAAATGGGTGTAGATTGCCTTCACTGGAGCCTATGGAGCAGGATATATTTAGGATTTCAGACTTTTTTACATTTTAGAAAAATAAATAAGCACATAATATGTATATTGCATATTATAACTCAAAGAGTCCAAGATACACCCTATAATCAAATGCATTAATATTTTTTCAGATAAATTTAAGAACATGTAGAGTAAATGGAAGAATTAAATGTTAAATAGTCCCATGTAAGTTTAAGTTAAATTTTGATTTCAAATAAATTATAAAACAGCTTTTAGTTTTTTGAACATATGGATTGCAGAATTATGAATAAAGGATTGTGAACCGTTAATAATAACCAATGAGCATTTAGCAGGTTCTTATATTTTCACAGTAATAGTATGAATTACATGGTTCCTTACTGTCTTCATATAAATAAGGAGGAATCAAACACTCAAAAACATTTCATAGATTTGCCCATCATGCAGTTAGTAAATGGCCGAGAACATAATAAAAATCAGTGTCTTATCCTAAAACATGACATTACACTAACTCCACAAGGGAAATTGGGAAAGATGTGCAAGTTAAATCTTTTAGCTCCCTCATCTCTTTGTCTGCTTAGAAGTGGCCAAAAGTATAGACCATGAAGTCAGATAACTGGATTAAAAGTTAAGGCTTGGGGTGGGGTTGTGGGGTCAGGCAAGAAGGGACCAATTGGGGGAAAATGGGAGTACATGTAGTACTTTCAAAAATAAAGATTTTAAAAATTAAAAAAAATACCTGTCTCAGAAAGCTTGGGAAAAGGCACTTCAAAATCTCTCTAATGCTAATTTCTGAAATGTAAGGCTAAGGGTCCCTATAATGTAGTGTTGTTAAGATGACTAATTAAGGTAATGTCAGGTGGCCTAGCAGAGGGTGTTCACAAGTCACCCTCAGCTGCCTACTCACTGGTCCTCATCACCATCCCAGGCCTCATCACTGATTCCAAAAGACTGAATCACAAGCCACAAAACTCTGCTTTCTCCTGGTCAGACAACCATCCTTCCCCCACATTCACATGACACCACCCAAACTTAAGAAACTGCAATAGTTTGAACTTATGTGCTATCCACAGTCTGATTTGAGGTCCTTTCTGAAACCCTTCCTCTGGCTCTAAACTATGTCCTCATCAACAGACTCCTTCAATTGCTTCTCTGAATAGCTCCTTCTGAAATTACACTGCCCTTGAAAAAAAAAATAGTTTCTTTCTTTTATTTCTCAATCCAATTCATGGGACCTGGAGGTATGCAGACTTTTTCCTTGTTATTTCCAGACCAGTTAAATAAATTCACCAGAAAGTCACATGGACAGCCTCTCCCCACATTTACTGTGTCTGAAGCTGCACATATTACTCTTACTTCTCTCCTGTTATTTGATGACAACCCTCCAGTTATGAGCAAGACGCCATTCCTTCAAGCAAACTCAAAAACCTAAATCAGAAAATGGTCTCAATCTCTTCCCCTTCACCAAGTTTTTCATTTTACTTGGATAATATATACATGCTGTAATACTTCCAACATTTACCAAAACAGGGATTGGAGGCAGCCACTTCCTCATTCTCTGTTCCCTTTGTCAACAAAACTCTGCTGGAGCTATGTGTAAACACTGCCTCTACATTTCCTCCCAGGCTCTGTTGAACCTCACCCAAATTTCACAATTTAGCACCACAATTCCACAGAAACTGTCAATGTGATGCCTGTGACCAATTCTTCATCCTCATTTTTACCTTGTTTCCCAGTATCTGACCATGTTGATCCCATTCTTCTTGAAACACATCCTTGATTCGGTGGCATGATACCGTATTCTTCATTTTTTTTCCTCCATCATGAGTATTCACCTTGTCACAATTTCCTTCTGCTCTAGTGCCTACAGATGAACAATTGACCCCACAATTTGTTCTAATGCCTACAGTTAAGTAATTGGTCCTATAATTTGCTTTAAAGCCTACAGCCAAGGATTTAGCCCTATTTACCTTGCTTCCAAGACCAAAATCATTGACTTCATTTCTCTTTCATCCCACAACTCATCCATTAGCACATGTAGGTGGTTTATATCTCAGAAAAACAAAAACAGTTTCTACTACCAGTAAGCCATTGCCTGAGATCAAGCCCAAAATATTCACCTGGACAATCGAGGGAGGTTTCTGACAAGCCACCCAGCTTCTTTTCTTTCTTTATTTCCCCATGGTTTTGTCTCAAGTTCATGCAATTTCTCTGCCGAAAATCTCCATAAATCATTTGCTCATTAGCATACAGTCTGTGAAGGGCCTATATGACCTTTCAAAGATGCTTACACATATTTATTGAATATCTAGCATCTTCAGGGCTCTATATTTTGATGGTAGATAAGAAAATCCTTTTCCTCATGAAAAGTTTACACACGTTTCTACTTCCTATAAGACACTATCCTAATTGAGATCAATGTTATTAATCCTTTGATTTCTAAAAGAGCATTTTTGTGTTTCCCTTACTCCCTTTAAGCCATTCCCCACAGTGAACCATAAAAATCACCCTCAAGTACAAATCCTATCACACCATTTTTGTGCTGAAAACGTTCTAACAATGACTCCTTCTAAACTCAGTAAGATTTCAAGTCCCTAACCTGATTTACCAGTTTGCCTTTCTATCCTAATCTTTTAATAGTATTATTTCATGACCCACCCCCACCCAAGAAAAATAACAAAACATAACAAGAAAACAACAAAGACCCCTTCCCAGCCCCCCATTAAACTGCCCTGTTGGTTCTTGGTTTTAGGGCTATAATCCTACTAAACAAATTTTAGCCCATTGATTAGTATCTTTTATTACACAGCTACATATTGATAATAGTAATTCTACCCGAAACATCTCTTACATCTTGTGAAAATGAACAAAGGAAATATAAATCAGAATGGAGTCAAGAAGTCATAAAGGAAGGACTCTCAAGCATGTATTTACTCACTGTACTTGCACACCCAGCAGGAAGAAAGAGGATTTCCTTCTGACCCAGCAACACCAAGCTGCCCACTGCTTGCAGCCAATAAAAACCTGCCACAGCCCTCCCCAATTGCCTCCTAATATCTAATAAAAGCTGACCTTCTGTTTGTCTCCTCTATTTGCCTACGGTTGGCTATAGTTTGATGTCCCCAATTGCTATCCCGCTGCTATTCCTGAATACCTTATTGGCTAAATACCTTACTATTCCATTTTAAAGGTTGTCATCCTTTTTCCGCTTTTGGATTTTAGCAGAATAACCCTGTTTGTGTGGATTTTTAATGTTTAATTAGTTTATTTGTTTGTTTATTTACTTATTTATTTTTAGAGAGAGAGGAAGGGATATAGAGAAAGAAACATCTGTGAGAGAGAAACAGCAATCAGTTACCTCCTACATGCCACCTACTAGGGATCAAGCTCTGTGGGCCCTGACCCGAATACACCAGAGGCAGGAGGCCTACTCACCATGGGCATGCATGCAGGCAAGGACATAGCAGGATTACTAGGTTAAAGGCACCTTTGCCCTATGCATGTGCAAGGGCAGTGACTCAGTAATAGCAATATAGGTACTAAGCAAGCACACCCTTAGGTAACCTGTTTATGTTAATATAGCCTGAGCTCTTTTGTTTGAGCATGTATGTACGTTACCACTGACCAGCCAGTTTGGGCTGCTTTGTTCCTAATAAAGCATGTCCCATTTACCTACTGTTACCTGTGTGTTCTTCCAATTTCCTGCACCCAGAGGGGTCAAGTCCCTGATTGAGGAACTTGCCCCCAACAGAGCCCAAAACCCAGGCATGTGCCCTGAATGCGAATCAAACTGATGGCCTCCTGGTGCATGCACTGTTTTAAGGTCTCCTCTCAGAATTCCATAGCAGTAGACAGCCTGTGTACCCACAGTACCCTGAGCATGGACCCAGGAATCACTCACTGCTACCTATTGGCTTGTCACTGCCAGGATTGCAACTTCCTTGAGGCCAGGAGCTCTGTGTCGCTTCAGCTGGATTTCTAGTACTTAGTACAGTACAGTACTTGGAGTAGTAGCATGGGTACTTAATATTTACATAAAGAGAGGCAAAATAAACAAATGAATGGTGAATAAGATCATGGAAATCGAAAAGGCTTTATGTATGTAATATAAATATATTTATGTTTAAATATAATGCTTTTAAAATTCACCATTGACTATACTAGTAATCTTTTTATTTCTTCTTTTTCATTTTGATCTACTCAATAAGTATTTAATGGTTGATTTCTTCCTGCTCAGTAGTGGGGTTGGAACTTGGTAGGTCCCATATAATTGTAAGATAATTGGCCAGTCTTAGATAATTGGGTGGATCTTAGATAATTCCTCCCTTCAAATCATGTTCTCTGACTGTTCTCAGATTTGTATCATATTTGCCACCGTCATCTTCAAGCTCAATCATACTCTAAACCTAACTCTATCATGCAATAGCGAATACTACATATAACTAATTGTTGTTGTTTTAATAAATTAGTATGTTTTTCTCACTTATGAGAAACAGACAAATATTTTAGAAAAGGAGATTGAAATTTGATTGAGGGGTTTTTCTTTGTATTTACCAAGAGGAAGAAAAATGTTTATTGTACTTTTTATCATTTTATAACATGTCTTATAAAAATATAATACAATGTAATTTATTTCTATAGTTTCAAAGGATTCACCTGGGCCTTCAACACAGGTTAGAATCATAAGACCCTTGTCTATAAAAATAAGACAATAGTATTTCTATTCTAATGTATTTTTTATATAAGAGAATGGTCTTTAAATCTGCTCTTATTATAAGAATGTTTCATGATGGTGTTCTGATTTAGCAAGTCACTCTACTTTAAAATGTGGTCACATAACTAATTTACAGAAATTGAAGAGCAAACTTCAAATTGTTGTAATTGTGCACTGGGAAAAAAGCAAATTCATCAATTGTCACTATCTCTGATTTCCCCATCATCAATTTTTAAGATGATTGCTACTTAATATAGGCAAAGGTTTGTGATTTTTAAAAATTTGATGTGTCATCATTTTACAATAGTAACATTGAAATTAATTTGATAAAAATATTAGAACTTTATGGAGTACTACATTTCAAAAAACAACAACACATTTAAATAATTTAGGAACAAGGAAAATATTTGCCTTTAAGGTAACTTAAAAAGGCAAAAATAAATAAATAAATAAAACAACCCAAAATTTCTTACAAGGAGAGAAAATGCTGGAAGTATGTAATAGTTGAATACACTGCTTAACATATTTATCACAATGATAGTTTGACCTCTATAGATTGCCTCAGCTTAGTGAATTATCAAATGTACTGAAGAGATCTGAAGTTTTCTTTGAACACCACCATAAACTCCAAATTTTATAAAATATAGGTATAGTTATCTAACCCAACACATTATGCTATCTGCTTGTCTCACAGGAGTGGTGGGAAATCTAATTAAAATGGCCACAGGGAACCTCTAAATAGGAAGCTGCATGAAATAAAAGTAAAAAATAGAATTTTTAGTTAAGCAACAGGAATTATGTGGGGTCTTGAATTTAACGTTTCTAATTTTCCCGTGAACCCCTCCCACCCTCTCCTTTTTCAATCAGTGGACTTTCACATTATTGGTAAATGTGATGCCACTTTTCAAGCTAAGTTTATAAACTTATTAAACACTCTACAATCAGCATTACTAACTAGCAGGTGTGAGCCATGATTTCAATTACTCTTATAATGTAATTTTTAAAGTCTAATATAAAAAAGCTCAGCTTCCACAGATGTTTGAGTTGAACGCTTCCACTTATCAGCCTCATTCTAATTGCAATTGAATTAATACAATTTACTTTGATTTATGGGCAAAATGCTAATTTTGATTTGGCTGCCCTTCTGGGAATCTATAATAATAAAAGCATACTATGCAAATTGACTGAATGACCGCACAGCAGAACGACCATCTGGACAACCTTCCGAACGACCATGCTATGACACCCACTGGTCCCAGGGCAGCCAAGGCGGGTCCCATGCAATTGGTTGGGGGCCCTGCCATAGCCCCATGATTGCCCTGCAGAGGGAGGCCCAGGCCACTGGCCAGCGGGGTGATTGATCAATTGGGCGGCTCCACGATTGCCCCAAAGAAGGAGGCCCAGGCCACTGACCAGTGGACTGTGGCAGGTGGGCAGGACCTACCTCTTTGGGGCAATCGATCACAGGGCTCCCGGACTGTGAGAGGGCACAGGCTGGGCGGAGGGGACCGCCCCCCCCAGTGCAAGAATTTCATGCACTGGGTCTCTAGTTATATATAAAAGCAAGCTTTACTTTCAATTCTTTATCATTCGAAACTGTGGGATTGTGGTGGAGGAAGCAACTAAACATCCTATTGACACAGGTGATATCCATGAAGTGGGCCCCTCTCACCACCCTAACCTTTAAAGCCTTGTTTCTAGTCTACTGAACAACACACATTTACCTACAAGAGATAGATCTCTTAGACTTTGAATATAGTTTCATTTAAGCTTTGATCATTACCCCATAACATCATTACACTACTCTTCACCACTGTCTCTTCCTTCATTTCCCTTTCAAACCTCACATGGCTAATACGTATTTGTGTTCAGCATTTGATACAAAGATATAATCTTTCAGGAATTCTCTTCTAATTATCTGAAATTAATTTAGCAACAGAGCTACTACTGTAACAAAAGAGGTATTTGCAGCTATAATTGGTAAGTGGCCTTAAAGGTGCAGGGGAATTAGAGGGCGAGGAATTTGGACTTCCAGCTATCCCACATCTACCCAGAATCTTCTTGCGTTGCATCCCTTGGGTTATCTCTTTTATTGTACTGAGGAAGAAGGCAGTTTCCTTATACTCTCATCAGTCTAGTAAGTCTCATCCTTTGGTTTCCATAGCTTTTACTCTTTTCTACTGTCTTTGTGTATTCACATGTCTTATACTCACTAGCTAATGAGCTTCTTAAGAGTAGCACTAGCTTTCTTATTTTTATCCCTAAAATAAAGCCTAATACCTAGTACCTAGCCAGTAGATATTTAATACAGGAATAAAAGAATAAATTAATAACAAATTATGGCAAACCAATAACATGATGCATGTTTTTATAGACTATTTGACATTCATGACTATCTTTCTTCAGGGATGGAAGGATATAGTTGTTACTATGAAATTGCTATTATCAGACCAATTTGTACAGTGCATGGATTTAGTTCAAATGTCTTTTGTCAGTGTGATGAGAGTGTTTCCATTTCATATAAGTAAATACAGAATAAAATAAGAATATTTTGCTCTAAACCCACAAATAACAAGGCAAAACTGGAATACAGTGATCTTGTATCTTAAAAATTATGACCTCCAAAATAGGACTTTCCATTCTAATGGGAAATAACCAAAAAATGTATTGCCCAGTGCCCAGGGAGAAGTAAATTCTCCTTCCACAAGCTGCTGATGCATATCCTACAAAGTTAACTACTGTAAAGTTGGTCAATAATACCAATCTTTTAAGTAGATAATTTATAGTTGTAGAGGAAGAATGTATCCCTTAGACCTGTATTATTGAGTTCATGTGCAGTTAACAGTACATTTTACCAAGAAAATCCCACAAAGATTTGGTATTGGCTAGTTTGCTTTGTGGTATTTATTAGGAGAGATGAATGTATACATGTATGCAAACTTCCATGCCCCTATAAGAGAACAGTTTGAGACAGGGACAAGAAAAATAATGTTTGGTTAGGAGAAAATGGAATTTATATAAACTAATTACATTTACTTTTATGTTATGTTTAGAATGCACCCTGAAATACTGTTTTCTATGTGTAAATGTAATTCCTGCATGAAAAGCTTGAGAGCTGACTTTCTAATTACTATGTGTTGGTTCCAGACTAACAAAAACTCTGGAGAATGAAGCTTTAGCGTTGGACCAAAGTACATTTACTGTTGAGTGCGTGTTTCCATTGTAAGTTTTAGTCCATTGTTAGTTATTGTTGGGTTTGGCAGCCAAGGTCATTGGTAAATCTTGATAACAAGAGCCCTTGTAAAAATCATATGTGTGTATTTAAAGGACTGGCAGTATTCACCTACCACTCTCAGCACTATTTCAATGCCTCCAAAATTGTCTTTGAACACTAGTCAGGCTCTTTTCCAAATCATGACTGAATGATTTTCCTTTGATTTGGGTGTAGGTTTTGAAGATATAGTGGTAATTAAATAACATGGACATGGGTTCTTTCGGCCCAAACTCATACCTTGCCCTTTTACTCTTGGTAAATCTCAGATAGAAATTTGTAAATCATTGTCTGTAGGCACACACATGCAAGAATCTTTTGTATTTTGACAAATACTAAAAAAAAATTAACAACCCTTGTTAGAAAATACATTTTTCTATAAAGAGTTCCCCTTTTAAAATTAGTTTTCTGCATTGATGCTTTGTATGTCCATCCTTTAATCTCTCCTCCTAATGAGAAGGATTTTTCTTGCTACATTTGTTTTTTGTTGGTTTCGTTTTCGTTTTTATTTGTTCGTTGTTCTTTTGCTATGTTTGTTTTTTAAGAGTATGGCCTCTGCCTGGCCCAGGATATTCTTCTATGATGCTTTCTAATTTCATGAAATTGGGATATTAGCTCTCATTTCTGCTACTGACATTTGTCTTCCAATTTGGTGATTCTTTGTTATCAGCTGAATATTTATCATGGTTTGAAATATTTATCCAGACATAATTTTTATAGAACATATTGTATCAAATCATAAAGCCCAACTTGAAATAACCCATTAAAATAGGCTGCTACTAATTAGGACTTTCATCTATCTGTTAAATTTAGAGTTTAAACCTCCAAGAAACATAGCATAAAATCAATACTCAATTTGCTAAAATTCAGTTCACAATTATCATCATGTGCTTTGTCATAACAATATGTAATGGCAGCAACTGGGCCACTAACTGCTAGGTTCACCCAAATTGCCAGTGAGCCCTGATGTCTCCAGGAGCCTCCCAATCCCCTTGGCAGTGTCAGGTGCTCCTCCTCTGTCAAACTCCGTTTCCCCGTTGTGGTCCTTGTCACTCTGTATTATAATTGCTTTTTTACTTCTCTCTATCCCCCATTAGACTGAAGCTCTTAATAAAAAGAAATTATGCCTGTGTGAAATCCCTAGTGTCTAACACAGGTGTTATAGTTTCTGTTTAATAAGTATGTTTGCATAAAATATTAATATCAATTAAACAGCCAATTAAGAAAATATGTAATGAATCGCATGTGCATCCTCTGCAGTCAACTGGTACTAATTATTTGCCCTTTTTGAGAAAATATTATAACTGAGTCAACTTCTATAAGGAAAAATCTAGCTGTTTTCAACTAATCATGCAAATAACTAACATTCTTCCGTCACTGAAAGCATTGTTTTAATTGAATATTCAATCCTGCTATGTGTAATTTGTATCAAGACACTTAGTGGCAGAAACTAAATGAAGACTAATAATTTACTCTCCACAAGATTAGTATATGAATTAAATATAATAAATATGTAATAGTGTCTGATGTACAGTATCATTTAAACAACTGGAAGTCTTTTCTTTATTTTTTAATTTGTATAGTTTGTGTATTTGTCTATATGTGTGAGCAAAGGTGTGTATGTTTTTACCTACTTCGGAAAAAGTAAAAAATAAATAAATTAAAAACAAATAACTGGAATATTCCCTTAATAAGAAATACCATTTCTTTAGCCTTTCCTCTTAGAAAAATAAAACAAATAAAACCCAGAGTGCTTTATAGTAAAAGCATCCTATCTTCAGTTTTTTCTTATCTGCCCTATGCTGACATTGAGGTTGGCTGAAAAAGTTTAAGGAGCAATGCTAATCAAACCCAAAGTGGAAAAGAGAGGCATTTGCAACCTCCTGGGGCAGCGATTCTTTTCTGGTGGCAATTCTGTCCCTTCTTGTCCCACTTAATCTCATCATGAGGGAAGTAGAAAATGTTCCCCAACAAGTAAACCTTGATTTGGCTCCTGAAAGAAAGCAGTTTAAATTAATTAAGCTGGCATCACTAAACTTTTTCCCCAAGTCATGATTTCTTGAAGATTCTGGAGGAATAACTATATAACTACCTATAATAATAAAAGTGTAATATGCTAATTAGACCAGACATCCTTCTGGACGAAGCTGGGGCTGGAGGGAAGCCTGGATCCCAGGTGCCATAGAGAAGCTGGTGCCAGCAGCCCAGGGAAGGAAGGCCTACTCTTGCACCTACTCTTGCACGAATTTTGTGCATTAGGCCTCTAGTGTGTGTGTGTATGTATATGTATGTGTATATATATATATATATATATATATATGTATATATCTTATATGTTACATACTAGATATATTACATATTAGATATAATACATATTATGCATAATCAGTTCTAGAAAACATGCAAAGAACAATCTATAAAAATGCAAAAAAATGTTTTCTAACATTAGTTTATAATTCTCTAGAAAAGTAAACATCAGAAACTTTCATGTCAGATATAACTGAGGTCTGATATTTGGGGAAATGAGGCCAACCAACCACGTGAGTAGGAAGTCAGTTTTGTTGTGACTTTTAAGGTCTATTTTAAAGACTTTCCTGCCCTGAAATAGCTCCTACACTGGAAATTCCTATTAGATATCTTAAGCCCCAAAGATTTTGGTCCTCACATTTCCCTGTTAAATTGAAATTGTCTTCGAGGATGTAAGACCATAGGAAGCATCAGCTAACACCTGATCAGGGACTGCTTTCCAATCTGGCAGACAGCTAATTAAGTGAAATAGTTCATATGGGAAAGTAATTTGAGGATGGGGTGTCCATAAGGAGGAGAGAAATACTGACTGAGACGAGGGATGCTAAAAAAAATATGGTCAAACTGAAATTTATCCTAGAGACTCATGTATTAGGAGTCAACACCATTTTCTTTCCACTCTGAAGTAGTGATTTTTAACCAGGAATATATGCCAGAATTATCTGGGATAGAGGGTTTACTAAAACCATGTCCTAAGTCCCCAAATTAAGTGAATGCATCAGAATATCTGGTGGATAGATCAGGACTGCATATTTAAAATCTCTCCAGATGATTCTGCTCCATACACCATTGCCATAAATGGCTAGCAAGTTTATTACATTGGGGTCAATTCCGTTCAACCAAAATTCATTGGAAACTATGTAGAAAGGCCAATGTTGGTGTAATGTGCATGTAATAGATAAACTAGACACGAATCTTATTTTCAAAGAGATTATAATTATCAGGAATAACACATCATGAGCATTGGAAATGCAAGGAATAATCTACTAAGTATTATAAAAAACACTACAAATGAAATGCAGAGAAATCAATTATTTTAAGGGAATATTACAAAAAGGCTTTCTGGAGCAAGTGTTCAGGCCCCTTTCTTGTTCCCCTTACTTCCCCTGGTCTCTCACAAAGGACTTCATTGGCAGTCTGTCCAACAGCCTTCATCTTCTTTGTGCCCCTAAGCCGTGTAGGCTTAAAACCACAAAAATTGGGGGTTGGCGGCACCCTAGATTCTAGTAATTATCCCATAGACCTTGCCCCAGGATAGGGTACCCAAGCATTCCATCCCAATACCTTGGGCTTCTACTACAATGTTCACCCCACCACCAACCCAACACATATACTGAGCAAGTTCACAAAAGGTTCACTACCATATAAAGTAGAATGATTGGCTCTGAAAGACAAGAGTGAATAAAACCTCCTCCTTATTTTGAGAAATACATAAACTATTAATAATTGGATCTTGGTGTTAGGGTTCGGAGGCCATGCTGTTCCTTTGCTTCTCTCACGTTATTTTAGGAATGAGCGTCTGTGGGGTATCAGCCCAGTCGCCGGGCTCAGTCCTCATGGTCCTAAAGGAACGACTGTGGTTGTTACATGTGTTCTCTAAGGACTGACCAACTGTTCCTGAATTCCATGGGCTGAAGTTCTGCCTCACTTTAGAATTATTCATAGGGACCTCCAAGTATTCCTCACAGATATATGCCTCCTCAGTGCAAGGAACGAGAGATAATTCAGTGGAGTGGACAAGAACGAAGCATGGGTAGATAATTTTTTTTAATACTCACCCGAGAATATTTTAGTGATTTTAAGAGACACATTGATGTGAGAAACACCAGTTGGTGACTTCTAGTATGTGCCCTGACCTGGGGTCAAAACTGTAATCTAGATATAGGCCCTAGGCCGGGCCTATGGAATCAAACCAGCAACCTTTTTTAGTGTATGGGTCAACGCTCCAGCCAACTGAACCACCCCACCAGGGCAGGAAGAGAATCTTAAGTCAGCATTTGATTTTGCAGTACGGCTAAAATTCCAGCACTATATCTTTTGGGAAAAAAAAAAAATTGATATCTGAATGAAGACTGGTAGACAGTAAAAGAGAAGTATCTTGTCTTAATATGTTCCACTTCTAAGTTCCCCCAAATCTCTACAGCATACTACAATTGCATCTGTTCAGCCACCTAGCAAATATTCTATATTTGCAAGCATTTTGCAAGCTGCTACCAGTGTTTAATCTTGGGATAATGCCTTCTTAATGTGCTAACCCCAAGAGTATTTTGAGAGCCTAAATATGAATTATTGGTTGTAAAAAGGAAATTTGGCTGCTTCTAATCATGTCTGTCTGTAACCAAAGACATGACAGCATTGAAATACAAGGTCATGTCTGTGCAATCAAAGCCCAGTAAGGGTAATTCTGACCACAGCAGTATCAAGGGAGAAGGATACCATAATTAATGGGGAATAGCCATCATTAGCAAAATATAATTTTGAAAATTATTTTACATTTTACTGGCAGCACAGCGTGGCAGAGAGGAACTTGTATAAAAATTTGAATTATCTTTCCACTATCTAGTTTTGGTACTTTACTTTTGTTAACAGTATGAAGGAAATACAATGATGCTCATTCTATGAAGCATTATTAATATTCTCCTATATTTATTTGTTTATTAATGTACTACTTAAAAAGTATTTTTACATACATTGTTTTTATTGAGACTAACGACAGTATTTTGAAGCAGGCAGGAAAGAAGATTCATTTATATATATTATTGTTGTCAGTGTTCTCTACTATGGAGTTGTCTTGTTCTTAAGGGCAATTGGTTAGAGGCAAGATTATTGACTCAAATACTGGTGTAATACTTCCTACTTTAAGGTATCATTAAGAATTTTTTCTTATTTATAAGTGAAAGGAATCATGTCCCACACTGTATTAAACAAAAATAAATTTACTGGCTCATAGACCTGAAAGAATTAGGGGTAGATCTGGCTGTCCTTGCATCTGAGGCTTCAACCAGGTCATGAAGATCCTATCTCCAGTCCCTTTCTTTTGTTCCTTCAGGGAGCAGCCTCCCTTCAGGATAGCCAATTGGCTTCAGCAGTCCCAGTCTCCTAAACCCACACTTCACACTCTGCAGAGAGGGAAAGTTTTTTCTTTTCACAAGTCCCAGCAAGTGCTTCCTTGGATTAATTTTGTTCTGAATGCGCTACGTGCCCTACTCTGAACTGAATATTGTGGCAGGACCAGATGGATAGGCTAATTAGTTTAAGTCAATATGGCTGGTGTTGGAGAAAATTCTACCCAAACATGAAAAATAGAGGGATGGTTTCTCACAGGAAATTTGGAAGACTATCTCTAGCAGGAGGGAAGATTTGATATTGAGAAGAATAACACAAATGCCTACTACTAATGTTCTGCCTCATTTAAGCCTCCCCCCCACACACACACACACACAAAAAAAAGCACACTATTACCTGCTGGAAGGAAAGTATGTGGTTGTATGTGGATCCATGTTTTATAAGGATAAAGCACCTGGCAAGTAGTAATCATATGTCTGTTTAGTTATGTGTAGGGTTGTGTTAATTCCCTCAGATTGATTCTCAACTGTGTGAATGGCTGTGATCTTAGACCCTAGTTTGGAAGGCAACTTATTCACTAATAGTCAATGAGACTTCATTCCAAGCAGAGTTTTTCACAAGTTGGTTTCATTATGCCAGAAAAATAAGAACATAATTGCAGTACCTCTAATTTATAAGGTGCTTGGCAGGGGGGTGGAGGAGGGGGAGAAGACCAGACTGTTTTGTGAAACAAACAAAAAAAGTTCCCAGTCCCACCTGATGTTAATTTTTGTTCTTTTACGTTCTTCTCTTACTTCCCACATTTCACTGTCCCTTTTTTACTGCATTTCTGTTTTTCTTCCAGTCAAGTTACTGGAAGTTTCCTTAAGTGCAAGACATTGTACATAGATCTAAGAAAACAAAGACAAAGCCAGATTCTTGTCTTTAAGAGATGGACAAACACACAGATAATTATAATTTAGTCAGATAAATTCTATTGGCTAGCTTCATTTGTCCTGCAATGAAGACTTACCCTGTTCCATTCCCAAAACCTTGTATGATTAATGACCTCTTTCTGTGTTCCCAAAGAGCCCTGCGCAACCTTCTACTTACCTTAGTGTGTTTTAATTGTCTTTATTTCTTTGCCACCATCAGCATTAAAACCAATTAGAGACCACGAACTCCATAAAGACAAGGTTCTTAAGTATAATTTGCCCTCAGTAAAGGATGTATTTTTTCTATAATCTCATTGTAATTAGGGATCATCCTGATCCAGTCTTGTTTTCTCAGGAAGACAAAGTCTATTAGGGGAGAAGTGCGGGTTAAGTCATCTGTCTCCTGTTCATGCCAAGAATTATGTTGATTGATCTATGTGATCTTCTGGAGAGATTCCCCTGCACACATCTTATATCCTTTCCCCCCTCACACATACAGAGCACCAGTAATTCATTCCCGATACATGAGCTATCTGGCTAGGAAATCCAACATCAAACTAAAGTCAAAGATGGATAATTTGCTAAGATATCTCAAGTGTTCTCACTACAAAACAAAACAAAAAGTAACTGTGTGAAGTGATGGATATGTAAATTATTTTGATTGTAGTAATCATTTCAATATATATATATATATATATATAAAAGTATTCCTTTTATATATATATATAAATATATATATATAAATATATATATATCACATTGTGCACCATATGTACCTATAATTTTTTTTTGGTCAATTTTACCACAATAAAGCTGAGGGGAAAATATAGAGTTTGACTATTTCCAATGGCTTTTTTTTTTTATCTCATACAATATGAAGAAGTTTGACAAGATAATCCCTAAAGTCCTATTGAAATTCAATCATTCTATAACAGGTTTAGGAAGATTAAATGGTAATGATTTAGGAAGGAAGGAATATTGAGTATAGTCTAAACTGTACTGAAGTGTTTGTATTCTAGTGTATTGCAAATCAAATTCACTGTAAAATCACCCAAGGAGACATAAATAAGTTTGCCCACTTTACCTAAATATTTGATACTCCTTCCTTTTTTGAAGGAATGCTTTTAGAAAAGCCATATCTCCGTACATAGTACTTATAATGGATGAATGACTATCTCTATGTAAGACTTTGCTTTAAAAATGCATTTCTTCATTGTGATACTTATTCACTTTTACTGTATAAAGTGTACCCTTTATAACATACCTGACAGTTAATTGGTGCATTTGAGATTTATTCGTATGGCCTTCTTAAGTTCCAGGTGTCATTCATTTTGAACAACATTTCCTTCTTGCAAAATACCTTGTTGTTGTTTTTTACTCCCAATGAGAACCTCTGTATATATTGTTCTGTTTGCATAAAACATTCTGTCTTTCCATCCATTTGTCTGTTTAATTTCTTCTCAACATATAGCTTCACCATAAGTACCATAGGACTCTTTCGTATAATCCTTTTTATGGATAGCTCATAGAAATTTCCATAGCACCCTGCTCTTCTCTTGATATTTTGCATTGTGAATGCTTACTTATTTGTGTGTACCTTACTGGCCTTAATTCCATGACCTATAACACAGTTTCTGTATCACAGACTTTATCACAGTGCATGCTACTTCAAAGGCATGTCCTAGATATTTGTCACATGTGTAAATAAATAAAAACAAATGAATATCCTTGATTAAATACAAGTTAACAAAATCCAAATGATTGATTTATTCTTAATTACTAGATTATGACTGAAATGCACTAGAAGAAATTTATATAATTGACTATGACTTTCTTTAGTTTATACTTTAGAATCAAGGTGTAGCATGAGAATATAACACTTTCTCTCTATAGTCCGTGTAACATCTCTTTTTCTTTAAAACAAAATATGGTTTGTACTTTTCCATTTGTGTGGCGAATCCATTTTCCCAAACTACTTTATTATAGTATAGAATAATATTTTATTCATTATGTCCTCTAAATATTGTAGACTTTCAAATCATGACAGCAAAACTAAAGACAAACAGTAACTAATAAATATTCACCTTCATGACATAAATTTAGTCTCATATGGGCCTAGAAATAGCAAGCCTGATATTATTACACTTTCTGGACTTTACTAACAAATAACATTCTATGGTTACTTATAGATTCTTCAGTTCATCTAGAATTTTTTAAATAAAATAAATACTATTGCCCATTTAACAACATAGGGTTAGCAGTACCAACCCCCACACAGTTGAAAATCCATATATAATTTTTTTCAATTTTATTAAGCTTATTATGGTAATAGTGGTTAATAAAATTATATAGGTTTCAAATGTACAATTGTATAATACATCATCTGTATAATATTGTGTGTTCACAATCTTAAGTCAAATCTCCTCCCATCACCATATATGTCTGACCCCCTTTACCCTTTACTTCCTCCCCCACTCCCCCCGACAGCCTCTTTCCCTCTGGTAAACACCATACTGTTGTCTGTGTTTATGAGTATTTGTTTGTTGTCTGTCTTATTTATTCTAAGATCCATATATAACTGTTGACTCCCAAAAACCCCAATCAATACCAAAAATCTGTGACACTCCAAATGATGTAGAACAATGCATACAGTCAGCCCTCTGCATCCATGGGTTCCCAATCAGGGATGGAAACTACTGTTTTCAATCTGTGAGTGGTTAAATCTGTGGATTTAAAACCCAGGGATATGGAGGATTGACTGTATAATTATTGAAAAAAATGTGACTATAAGTGGGCCCTCGCAGTTCAAACATGCATTTTCGAGTCAACCATATATACCTCATAGCATGCACTAAGACATTTACTTGTAACAGTTGTGATTGAACACCTTGGATTTGTTTGCAAATATACCCCACCTTTTACAAAGGCTTACAATTGCTGACCGTTAAAATGGCTACGACTTCATTCTGGAGAAAAAAGAAAATCTGACTTTTCTGACCCTCCATTAAAATGAACACAGCAATGTGGTATTATCAAGAGTTTTTTTGTTTGTTTGTTTCAGATAGACATTTATTAATGGAATATTAGTAAAGGCATAGAACCTCAGACAAAACTATAGCTTAGAACTAGATCCCCCATGTTTAGTAATAAAGGCTCTTTGCAGCCAGAAAACTGATGGGGGGGAAACACTATAAAGATGTTAGTATGGTAACTGAATAAATGGGTCTCTAAAAGAATCAAATTTAATTCAAATACTATAATAGTTCATCTTTCATTACACCTAGTTATTAAAAAAATAATTCAAACGCTTTCAAAAAATGAGCTGATTGGCCTTTATGCCTCATTCCTTAATGATGAAAAAATAAACACACATAATTATGGTATTCTCAACCCTTTATTCATTCAAGAAATATATTTTGAGTATTACGTCTGTGCCAAACGTGGTTTCAAGTGATAGAGGTAGATCAGGGAACACCAATGACAAACTTGCCATGCCTACTTATTCCTTTAAGTACTGACTTAAATGTCAAAGGATATTTTTGCTGTATAAATGTCCCAGTAATTTTTACATTAGAATAGCTTTAAAAATGTATAAAAAATTGTACTATTTATTTTGAGAAAAGCTAATACAATCTAAATATATTATACATTATAATAAACAAATAATATAAGTATATATGCAATGAAAGCAGATTCTTGTTTATTTTAATGGTATGGTAATGTTTTCTGAAGACAAGTGGGACAGTTCACACTGAATTATTATTTTTCTACTAGAGACCCAGTGCACAAAATTCATGCACTTGGGGGTTCCCTTAGCCCACCCAGCCTGCACCCTCTCACCGTAGCCCTCAGAGGATGTCAGATTGATGGCTTAGGCCCACTCCCCCTAAGCTGGCAGTTGGACATCCTTAGCACTGCCACAGAGGCGGGAGTGGCTCCCACCACTGCCGCTGCAGCGCTCGCCAGCTGTGAGCCTGGCTTGCAGCTGAGAGGCACTCCCCCTGGGGGAGCGCACTGACCACCAGCGGACAGCTCCCGCTTTGAGTGTCTGCCCCATAGTGGTCAGTGTGCATCATAGTGACCAGTCATTCCACCATTCAGTCGATTTGCATATTAGCCTTTTATTATATAAGATTATCTTCACAATAGGATGCAGAGATTTCAAAGAAGTATGGCTGTAACTAATATCAGATGTACTTTCTTTTGCTATTATAAATTATATTAAATGTGTAAAAATAAAAACTTTCTCCAAAAACTGAGATGGTTCACATTTTTGAAAAGGCAGAATCAAAAATATTTTGTAAAATCGATGCAAGTTAACTTTTAAATTATTATTTCATTCACAAAATTCTGCTTTTACTTATAAAGTATTTACACTAAATCTTATTTTGTAGATAGCCTGGCAAAATGTTTTCAACTAAATATCTCTATGAATAGATGTCTCTAAAGCAGTAGGCAAAGAATTTAAGAACAAGGTAGGAAGTTAACCATTTTTAATAACCACATGGCAGTAACCCAGTCCTCTAAGAAGCATTTTAATGTAATATTTTTTATTTTAGACATTTTAGTGAATAAACTATTATCCTGTTTTTTAAGGATTGCAAAATAATTTTTAAATTGCTATTTTAGAGTAAAAAACTATCTGATTCAAGAGTTTCAGAGTCAATAGCAAGAAGGATAATGAAAAAGCATTTTTTTTTTCATTTGGTTCTTCCATCATCATGATTTATTAGAGAAAGGCATCAGCAACTAACATATATCGGACCAAACTAATTTCCATCGACACCCACTAAAATTCTTGATCTGCACCTCTTTCAAACTATGTTATTTGCATCATTTCTGTGTTTTTGAACATTTCCTATGCAGATTTAATAGTCCATTCTAGGGAAAGCCTTTATCCCCAAGACTCATTCATATTTTATCTAAGGTTGGGTCAGAGGAATAAAAATAACTTTCTTATTCTTGTACCATTGCTATGCTGACAACTGGTTAAATCAGAAAATAAGACATGCATACACTATATTTTCATGTAACATAATTATAATTGCAGAAACCCAATAATAATTGTTGAAAGAAGATCATTTAGTACTTTTGAAGTCAGCTTGAAATTCATTGAGTTATAAAAACTATGTTTACTAAATAGAAAAAGATTATATGCTAAAGTATATTTAACATTACTTAAAAGCATATCAACTAAGTTATATCTGAACTATGCTTACTTGAAAATCTTCTAATCATTCTTGCACCTTTATTTGTTCTTATATTTGCTCCTCCTCCTCCTTCTTTTTTTAAACATTTGTTTATTCTTGACATAGACTAGGTAACAACTTCCAACCACTCACATTCCTGACTTTTTAAAACCTGTTTCAAGACATCTTCTCCAATAAATCTGGTGAACTCTAATTTCATTCTGACCACCATTATTTTGAGTTGCCACGGGACTTTATATGACAGCCAGCAAGAGTTTATCACAGTTTTATTTCATCATGTTTATTTAATCACGTCTGAAATTCTAACTATGTAATAAATTCAGGAAGGTCAGGATGTCTCTTTCAATTTCATTATTTATCTAGTTATAATTAGTACAGAATTGTATAAACACCAATAAGATAGCAAATTATTGCTAAATGAACATTTATTAAATTGTTAAACTTTTCCTTTATAAAAGAATAAAATGAGAACACAAGATATATTAAATCTTTTTTTTTTTTTAAATTGACATGAACTCTGAGCCCCGGGACAAAATGAGGGAAGAAAAGAGATCTTGGGGCCTCTGACTTCTGCAGAGCACAGCAGGCCTAGGAGGATGTTGTCTCTCTTCTGCTATGTATTGCTAGGCTGAGTCACCTAATATCAGAATAAGGCACTGTTAGTAACGATGCAGAAGGCTGTGGAGTGCGGTTTGCTGGGATTCCACACATACAAATGCTTGGTACTGAGGCATCCTTGTATGTTTCAATCAGTGGAGCATACCTGCAGGCACCAAATGGCTCTAGATATCCCTCTAACATAAGAAGATTAATTGCTTCTGCCTACATCCTATGCTAACATATGGGGAAATACACATGACTTAACTCTCCTGACTACCTTCTAAGGGCTCGAATCAAGAAGTAGAATTATTTTTCTATCATGCAACTGAAAGAGACCTACTCCTTCTCTTGTCAAAGACTGAGAGCCAGGGGCCTCCCCTTGTTTCCCAGGAAGAGACTCAGCTCTGAAACCCACTGACTGCCAGCCAAGAGGGAAAGAACCATTTCTGTTTACTGCTTGGTGAGTGATAACTTCTTAGTCCCTGCACACAGAAGCCTATAAACACCCACTCATCTGAGGGTTAGTTAGTATAGATAGAGTAGTCTAAGTAGACAATGGAAACACCATTTCTTTAAGGGGCTCAGTGACTTGAACAATAGTGATCAAACTGACAAGTTGGCATAGGTGTTTTCTCTACAATTTAATAGAGATAGTTTTAGAATCAAAAATATTATTTAATTCAAATTATTAAAGTAAATTAAGAATCTATTGCAAAGGAATTATTTGGGAAATATATCCTATATAATAAGAGAGGAATATGCTAATTATCCATTATGCTGTGAGGTGTAACGACCAACTGCGTAACAACCAGATCACGCATCTGCAGGAGGGTGGGGCAGTGAACTACAAGCAGATGTCAGAGAGCTACAGGAGGGAGGCAGAGAGCTATTGGTGCACTGATTCGTGCACAGGGCTACAAGTATATATTGCAACCCATTTTATCTCATGACACACATAAACCAATTACTAATATTCTGCAACACACCAAAAATATATTTTTGGCAATGTGACCAAAAATAGGTATAATTTTGATTGATTTACAAAAGTAGTATAATAATAGTAATTACCTATACTTTTTTCTTAAAAGTGACTTTTTAAAATAACAGGTGACTATACTTGTATATAAGGATTTCTGATACAAGAATTAACCAATCAGATACAACCTTATTATGTTATATAGCCAATAAGATGTAACTCTATTATAGGACTTATATATTTATGGTTCAAGACAGGGCATACATACCAGACCATAGCTATTGTTGTACTGGCTGTTTTCATTTTTTTTATTTGACAATCTAAGGGAAAAGAGGTTAGTGCCCCTGAGTATATAGTCAGGTGTTACATGTTTTAAAAATTCTTGCAGCACAGCAGTGTGCTGCTTCTCACAAGTTGAAAATCACTAATGTATATGTATATAAACACATAGACATATACCACACATACACATATGTATATACAAACTTTAAAAAATAAAAGAAACATATTAACAGGATAGATATGTTGGAATAAAATGAAGGGTCTAGAATGCCAATAAAGATAATTATTTAACAATACTACTGTGAACTGAATTGTGTCACCTCCACTGCCACAATATATATGTTATGCTCTAACTTTCGATGTGAGTGTATTTGGAGGTATGGCTTATTGGAAATAGAAAGCAATTAAGGTCAACTGAAGTCACAAGGGTGAGGTCCTAACCAAAAAGGATTAGTGGTTTTCCAAGAAAAGGGAAATGGTGAAATTTTCCTCTTTCTCCAGCACGTAAGGACATAGCAGGGAGGCAGCCATCTGTAAGCCAGAAAGAGAGTTCTCATCAGAAATTGAACTCTGATGGAACTCAACCTTGCGGGCACCTTCAAAACTTTTAGAATATAAATTTCTGTTGTCTAAGCAACCCAGTCTATGGTATTTTGTTATGGCAGTCTAAGCTAGAACAAGCATTGAGCACAATTTTTAAAATGAATAGTGAGAATGAAAGCTTAAGAAATAAGGAAAATATACCACTCTATTTTCTATTTGAATTATTGAAGTTTTAGAAGGAGAAAAATGCCAAATGGAGAAAGAAGTTATATTAATAAGAGGACTAGCCCTAAAATTAGTTTATGGCATAGGATAATATCTGAAGAAAACAAACGTGGACCTGTAGCATGAAGCCCCTCAGCATTAAGGAGAGATACACAGGGCCCACTTCCAGTTGCACCTGGGTGGAAGTGTTTTTAGTTTAGGCTCCATGTAAATGTCCATCAGTATGTTTCTTAAAACACAAAAAATATGGGCTTGTTGAGTTCTTCAAATTGATTCTTCAGGTAGAGATAACAGCATTGTTGCACACAGTATTCTTGACTATTAAAAAAAAATGTGTGAGGATCTGGCCAATTGGTATAGTTTGTTTATTTCTATCTTCTCATGATTCTGTAAAAAATTAAACTAAGAAAAGTGTTATGTTTTATATCAAACACACACAGCAATTTGGCATCATGTTAGAAAATTATTAGGTGTTACTCCAACTCTGAAAAATTTCTTTTTGAGTACTGAAGTGTATAAACAGAATGCAAGATTATAAAGGGATTTTCAAAAGGCAAAAGCAAAAATGAATCACAACTGTCCAGTGCTCTGCCTCCCACACAGGCAGGACTATAAAGGAAAGGGATGCTTGTTCAGACACAGAAGGAGCATGGTCAGTGAATCCTATGCTGTAAGTTGTACTGTTGGCCCGCCTCTTCCAAGAGGACATCTGGTAATGTCTGGAGGTGTTTTTCGGTGTCACAACTGAGTGGATGGTGTTACTGGCATCTAGTGGATAAAGGCTAAGGATGCTGCTAACCATGTGGACTAAAATCTCAATAGGACTGAGATAAAAAAAACAAACCTGATATCATAAAAGGAGGGTAGTAGCATAGTTTAAGGATCACAGCACCCAGGAATTTTTACAGTAGGGCTCAAACCAAAAAATTTTGAGCTAGTGTCAAGCATCAACAAAAACACCTTCAAATTAACTGGGCCATTGAGGGAGGAAGCATGGTGATGTCAGTGATTCGTAGCACCTCCATATGCACACTCACCCTCACTTATGAGTTCCCTCTGCTTGAGTTTGCATTTCTAGCATTTATCATTCCATTTTTCCTTGTTTCCAAAAGCGTTAGCCAGCAGTAGGTTGACTTCACATTTTGCTTAACCTTTAAAGTTTTGTTTTTAAATGTTACTTTCCACATTGTGTGCCCGAGTATAAAAATAAAGACTTCTTGCTTTCAGTTAAGGGTTAATTCAAAAATTGTAAAGACAGTTGCAACATTTGCAACTTCCTCTTCTTGGCGATAGAAACAGCTGACTGCTTTTAAGAGGATATGTTCTTGGACAAAGTTGCTCATGACAAGTTCGCTTTTACTCACTGTCAATACCTATAGCCAAGAGCTGAAATTTTTACCATAGACTTGGAGGTAATGCTAGGGCTTGTCCAGAGATAATGCTCAGCACTTAAAGGTCTCCAGAACATGGAATAGTTCTTTCACTTTTAATTTATGACTGCTGCACAAAAATAACACATTTCCTTAATTTCTTATTGATTTTCAGACAGAGAGAGGAAGGAGGAGAGAAAAACATCATTTTGTTGCGCCACTAATTTATGTGTTGGTTGATTCTTTTTTTAAAATTTTTTTTATTGTTTTAAGTATTACAAATAGTAGTACATATGTCTCCTTTTTTCCCCCCATTGACCTCCCCCCGACTTCCCCTACCCCCCAGTACATGCCTTCACCTGCCGCCCTCCCCCTCGCCCCAGTGTCTTGTACCCATTGGTTGTGCTTATATGCATGCGTACAAGTCCTTCGGTTGGTCTCTTACGTTGGTTGATTCTTATATGTGCCCTGACTGGGCATCAAACCCACAACCTTGGTGTATCAGGATGATGCTCTAACCTACTAAGCTATCTATCCAGGAACTATTTTTTAAAGAACATATCCTTTCAATATTGACTTAATGATAATGAACCGGACACATCAGACTTCTAAGACTTTCACCTATGACTATGTCCTCTAACATTTATATTTAAATAGAGTGAGAGACAATTAATTTTAGTCATAAGTCCTATTTCCTAAAAAAAAAAAAATTGCTTTTAATACAAAGTCTGAAGCTCACTTGACTTGAACCAATGATTCTGCTGGTTTCTGTTATAGGATTGCTGCTAATATAATTTTCAGTGTTTTGCATGTTCAGTGGTTTTATTTGTAAATATGTTATAATAACAAAATAAAATATATTAAAACAGTAAAACTCATAAATAATGTTTCTTTGAAAATAAGAAACAGAGACAAACTATGATTTGTTTAATAAAGGAAAGAAAAAGTTGAACATAGTTGGGGGAAGAAGATTCAGATTGTGGGGAAAAAAAGTGATAAGGGTAAATAACTATTGAAGAAGATAAAATTAAAAAAAATAGTTTGAAACAGATGAAATGCATAATTTTCTAGACAAATACAACTTATCAAAATTGTCCCCAATAAAGACAGAAGTCTAAAAGGCCAGTCACCAAAGAATAAAGTTGTAACAGAGCACAAAACCAAAAAAACTTAGGTCCAACTGGTCTAGGTGAATTTTCTTCTTAAAATAAGAATTGATGGATAACTCATGCCAGAAATTACATCTTTCTCAATGGGGAGTTAAAGGGGCATTCTTGATAATGCTACAAATAAAACACAATATCCCATATCTCTGCTCTTATTTAGATTTTATTTGCAGTATCTTATAGCCCAATTATAAAAGGGAAAGCAGTTAGAAACATAAAAGTTGTAAAGAAAGATATAAAATGTTTTTTTAGATGATACTATTATAGACATAGAAAACCCCAAAAGTTAATGGGAAATGAACTGTAAACAACAAGACAATTGAACAAAGTAGAAAATTATAAAATCGACACAAAAATCAATAGCCTTTATAATAAAAAGAAAAACTTGTTACAAGATGTAATAGAAGAGAAAACTACAAGATGTAATGAAAGAGATTATGTGACAAAACAGAAGAGAAGCAAGTAGACTCAAAAAGAAAAGCTTAAAACCTATACTTCTGAGAGACACGAAACTAGATTTGGTACAAGCCTAGGCCAAGTCTTGGTACAAATGGAAAGATGTAGCTCATTCTTGAACATTAAAAATTAATATCATAAAAATCAATGCTCTCCCCACTCCATAGATTTAATGTAATCTTAATTAAATTATCATCTTTCAAAAGTGAAATTACAAAAAAGCAAGAATAGATAGGAAATACTTATTAAATGGGGTCTAGCTTTTCATACATTAAAATATATATTTTCTTTAATTAAACTAGTGTGGTTTAGACACATGGACAGAGCAAAATTAAATAATAAAAGTTCCATTAAAACAGTTTGGAAGTTTTTTTTTTTAAGTTAAACATTAAATTTACCATATGATTCATCAATTCCACTCCTAGATATATTTCCAAGAGAAATAAAATGTGTATTATATCTACTGCAATACATGTGAATGTTCATAGCAGCATTATTCACAGTAGCCAACAAGTAGAAACAATCCAAATGTTCATAAACTAATAAGTGGATAAAAATATAGTATGTCCAATCCTAGCTGGTTTAGCTCAGTGGCTAGAGCATTGGCCTATGGACTGAAGAGTTCTAGGTTCGATTCTAGCCAAGGGCCCATGCCTGGGTTGCAGGTCAATCCGCAGTAGGGGGCATGCAGGAGGCAGCTGATCAACGATTCTCTCTCCTCATTGATGTTTCTCTCTCTCCTTTTCCCTTCCTCTCTGAAATAAATAAAAAATACGTTTTAAAAAAAGAACAAAATGTTTTTTAAAAGATCTCCTAAATGAAAATGAGAATAAAATAACAAAAAGAAAATAAAATAGTAAATGGGCAACAGATATGAAAAGATCAAACTGTTTATCAATAAGGGACTGGTGAGCCCTAACCCGTTTGGCTCAGTGGATAGAGCATCGGCCTGCAGACTCAAGGGTCCCAGGTTCAATTCCGGTCAAGGGCATGTACCTTGGTTGTGGGTACATACCCAGTAGGGAGTGTGCAGGAGGCAGCTGATCGATGTTTCTCTCTCATCGATGTTTCTAACTCTCTATCCCTCTCCCTTCCTCTCTGTAAAAAATCAATAAAATATATATATTTTTTAAAAAGGGACTGGTGAAAATAAAAATAAGGACTGCATATAGATTGAATATGCACACAAACGAGTATTGTGCAGCTGTTAAAAAAATGTAGTATATTTGACTTCTAAGATGGTGGTTCTCAAAGGATATTCTCCAGGGGAACTTTGCAATATTTGAAAATATGTTTTGTTGTCACAACACTGTGGGAAGGTGCTACTGGCATCTACTGGGAAGAGGGGAGGGGTACTGCTAAGCATCCTAAGTACAAGAGAGCCCCCTCATAACAAAGAATTATTCAGCCCCAAATGTCAATAATGTGGAGATTAAAAAGTCCTAAACTGGGATATATTGACAAATGAGTAAAAGCCAGGGGAAGAACAATGTATATACAGGATGGGGTAAAAGTAGGTTTATCATTGTATGAATAATAATACAATCATTAATAAATAATAATACAAGAATAAACTCTGTTTTGCATATTCACATCTGTAAATCTACCTTTGACCCACCCTGTACTATGCTTCCATTACCTGATATCAGTAACAGAGAATGTAAATATATGTAATTATTTGATGATATTTTTTGGAAAAAGACAGTATTAATCATCAGTGTTTGTAAACAAACACTGGAGGGAATAAAAACTGAAAAACAGAATTTTCTGAATATTCTTTATACCTGTAGTAGGCATTAGGATTTGCCTACTACAGGTATAAAGTAAATGAGTGACTATGTTGATTTCATTAGTAACTAGGGTTTGTAGAAAAGAGATGCGTGTGTAATGTTAAAAGATTAACTAAAAATCTTATAGTCCTGCATTTGAATGGAAGTATGAATCCAAATATGCAGACACACACATACACACACAGAGACAAATATAAATACGGGTAAGTATATGTACAAATGTACTATTTTTGTCACTGAAAGGTCTAACAACTAATGAGCACCTCAAACATCCATTGCACTCTGTAAATTATATTAAAAAAAAAAAAAAAGAGAGAGAGAGAGAGGAGGCCTGGTCAGGAAATCTACAAAATTAGTTTAGATGAACTTGTTATAGCAGAAAGCAAGGCCAATAAAGGCATCAATGAGTTTAGGAAACAACTTGAAGAGGATCAGACAGTGCCAAAAAAGTACCACAAATCAGAATGATAAGTACTTTGACTTGAAAGACATAAATATATTTTAAATCAGAACTTCATAATGATATTAAGAAAATGTTCATCTATCTCTTCTAAGGAAAACTTGAGAACTAACTAAACTGATTTTTTTAATGGAATCAAGTATATCTTCTGTTTTTCATGAATGAACCTTAGGAGAACCCTGTGGTTCTCATCTGGGAGTGATTCTGTTCCCATGGGTAAATTGGCAATGTCTGGGGACATTTTCAGTCCTCATTGCTGGAGAAAGGATGCTATAGCCATCAAGAAAGAAGGGGCCAAAATGGTACTAAGCATACTACAGTGCACAGAACAACCTTTCAGAACAATGAATTATCCATTTGGATAACCAAATAGTTGAAGAGATAAAACAATTTTAGAAATATTTCAGTTAATAAACAAAGTAGCAATGTTTGAAGTATAATCCCACCTTTTTGCAATCTCTAAAAAAATGTGGATATTTGGCTGGGTGGCTCAGTGGCTGAGTGTCGACCCATGAACAAAGAAGTCATGATTCAATTCCCAGTCAGGGCCCATGCCCGGGGTTGTGGGCTTGATCCTCATAGTGGTTGTGCAGGATGCAGCTGATCAATGATTCTCTCACATCATTGATGTTTCTATTCCTTTCTCCCTCTCCTTCCCTCTCTCTGAAATCAATTTTAATAGAATAAACTAGTGACTAAGCAGAGAATTATATAAAAGGACAGAAAATGGAGAGAAGAATATAGAGAGGTCTTACAAGAAGTTTGTGTATGAAACTGGAATATCCTAAATTTCATTTAGGATATTTGCATTGATCATTAATGGTTGTTAATAAACATAAAAGAGCCCAACCATCCACATGGTGTAATTGTCAAATTAAATCCATGTCTGATGAAGAAACATAATAAATGCCACCAGCTAGATGTAATTTGCTAAATCCATGCTTTAAGAAATCCCACTAGAGAGTATCTCAGTTTCTCTAATAAGTAAACTGCAAAAAAATCAATGAGACAAAGGAGACACATCAATCAATTGTAATAGCTGGAATATGCTTGGATTTTAATTAACACATATAAGCAGTAAACAATTGATAAAGGTATTCAGAGAAATTTGAAATAAAATAAATATTTGATTATGATATAGGAATTATGTAAATCCTTCTAGGTGTGATAATGATATGGCTGTCATATTTTTTAAAGCATTCTTATCTATTTGAGATATGGATTGAAATTGCTACAGAAAAATTTTAAGGTAGTTGCCTTAAAATAAACTAGAATGGAAAGAGAATATATGTAGGAATATAGGTGAAATAATTTGAAGCTATGAATTTATGATACGGTAATTCAGTCTATTTCTGTTTTTTTAAAAATTTTGCATGAAAGTTTTAAAAGTTTCCAAGTTGTATTTATTTATTACTATATTATATTAAGGAAAAAACAGCTGATAAGATAACAAGGAATTCTTTTATAATGTATATCACCTTAAAAGAAATCTTACTATTATACTTGCTTCAATAAAGCATTTTAATCATGCTATATATAATTAAAATTTTAATTTTAACTTTCTATTTATATTAAAGTAAATTGTTTTAGCATTACTCATTTTCAAGAATCATTTTAATTGTTAAATAATGGTCCTTTAAATAGATATCACTTGTTTACTTTTCAGTCCCTGTTTAGCATTATTTTTCTACTTTTGATATTATAAATAATGCTGAAATAAATCCTTTTGCATATGATATAATTTCTTATCCTAACTCATTCATTATAGGGCATACAGGTCTGGTATAAATCCATCTCTTTGGAAGAATTCCCAGAATTTAAATAACTGAGTATAAGGTCTCATTATTCTAAAGATTATTGAGTCATAAAGACAGATCACTCTGCAGAGATTATGAGAGCTTTTGGCTGCAAAGAATTGAATATCCTCTAACAATTACTTAAACAAGAACTGTTTTGTTTGTCTTATATAATAAAATGTTTGGGGATAGTACAATGGCACCATGATGTCTTCAATAATGCAAATTCTTCCTATTCTTCTGTTCTGCCATCTTTAGTGCTGCCTCATGGTTACAATTCATTTGCTCTAGTACCATATCTAAAGTCCAACTGGTAGATAATGAAAGGGGCAAAAGCATCTTTTCAAGGTTTGATATTAAAAGTAGTTAAGCAACTAATTCCAGCAGCCATCTTTTGAATTCTCATTGATGAGAAACATATTACAAATATATACCTAACTAAAAGTGGTGTAGAAAAATAGGGTGTTTAGTTTTCTAGCTTTCATAAAAGAGATAAGATAGTTAGGAACGGATGCGGAGTGAGCCCCATCATGATACATTACCTCCACAAGAATACCAAAGTGCTAAATGACAATCAATTATTGGTACTGTCAGTCACATTTCATTTAATAATTATCCTATCTAATAAAGAGGGAATATGCTAATTGACCATCACACCCTCATGAAGATAGAGGCACACACAGCCAATAAGGAGGGAATATGCTAATTGACTGTCACGCCCTCAAAGATGGTGATGCCCACACAAGATGGCGGTGCCCAGTCCCTTCAGCCCCACCGGGGCAGCAGGCGTGCAGCACGGCTGGGCCTGCCCCCAGGCAGGTCCAGCTGCTCCGCACGCCTGCTTCTGGAATCACCCAGTCCCCTCAAGCCCCCAGCTGCCCAAGGCCAGCCTGAGGCACAGGCAAGCCTCAGATAGCAGTTTCCCAGCCACCCAGGGCCACCCGAGGCTCAGGTAACCAGGGCCAGCTGAGGCTTGCACTGCTGGCAGTGGCAGTAACAAAGGTGTGATGAGGGCATCACCTTCCCCTGATCACTGGGTCACCTCCCGCTCCTGAGGGTTCCCAGACTGTGAGAAGGCTAGGCTGAGGACCCCCGCTCCAGTGCATGAATTTTCATGCACCGGGTTTCTAGTATATAAGATGATAGTTTGATTTTAAGTTACATTTATTTGGTTATTAATGAGATTAAATTTGTTTTTTATCACTTAATTTGATTTGATCTTTTCTAAATTATCTTTCCATATGTTTTGTTATTACTATGTAGATATATGTGTATTTATTAAACAACTTATATCAACAATTTTGGGGTAGGTAGATGTTAAAGTGATTGAGACGGTTGAGAACTCAGAATATGAAGTTAAATATACTATTTTAATGTGATGCTTAAATCAGGCATTAGTGATTACACAAACTTAGCATAGTGCTGGGCAAATAGTAAACATTCTATATGCTAGTTTTTTAATTTATTGTTATTGTTTTTGTTGATAAAATAAGTGATCATTGGAAAATTAAATGTGAGAAAAGGATCTTTGATATAATGTTTTTCTAATCATTCTCCATGGATTATGCCTTAGCTCTGGGTTCTTCTACACATTGGCCTTCAAAAGTTTTGCATAATATGTCTCATTATATAATGAGCTGTTATAATTTCACTGTCAATATGGTTAGGATCAAATAAACTCATTAGTAATGAATTGTCAATAATAGGCATGAGGTAATATTTAATGTTAACCAAGTTTCATATCCTCATGGATGCATATTTCACAAAGTGTGATATCTCTATTGGCAACTGTCTGATGGGTGAAATATTTTAGCAAAGGAAGATTTCCAGAACCCATCAAACAACTTAAAGATGGTTGTGTAAATTGCCACCCCTGTTGATATGAATTTCTTGAGATTTTTCAACTAAAAATGCATGAGAACAAACAAATGTTTTACACCTGTGCTGTAAACTTGAAGAGATTCCAGCCTTAATCACATGCATACTCCTTTGAAAGTCATACTATACTTGGCTTCAAACCCAGAGATGTCTACAGATGACAGAGGCAAGTGTTGAGACCATTGTTAGTGTTAGTTGCACTTATTAAAATATCTCAGTGTGCCAGGAGGTAAAATAATATATTATTATTATTATTTTAATTTTAGATGCTAGATGTTTTAAATGGAATATGAAACATCTGTGAGTCACAGTGACAGATTCTTGAGGATGATTAAGCATGATATCTATTAAAAACCTATGTGAATTACAAAAAAATAAAAACACACCCAAACCACCCTGTGCTAAATAAACTAAATAAATGTGGTGAAAATTTAGAATTTTTTAATCTTCAAATATTTTCATTTTGTTTTCTTAAGATTTTATTTGGTCAAAGTGACACAGTGTCTGAAAAGTAGGAACAACATTAGAGATCTTCCAGTTTCATACACAAACTTCTTGTAAGACCTCTCTATATTCTTCTCTCCATTTTCTGTCCTTTTATATAATTATCTGCTTAGTCACTAGTTTATTCTATCACTCTACTTTAAAATTGTTCAGGATGGCCAACCAATCAAATCCATTTTTCTGAATCTATTAGCTATTTTCCAATCATCATATTGCTTGGACCATAAGCAGCATTCACTTTAGTGATATATTTTCCCTTGGCTTCTTGGTCATTTCTCTTTTGTGCTTCTTCTCTTATGTCAGGCTACTCATTCAGTGTCTTCTTTGGAGCCTCTCTTTCTCTAGTTATTGAAATTCTCCAAGGTACAGTCTGAAGTCTTTCTTCTTTTCATTTTTATACTATTTACCCAGGTACTTACAGCAATCATATACATGTCAGTAATACCTGTAAGCAGAGACATAACAAACTTGTATCTTCAGGCCAGATCTTGCTCTTTAACTTCATAAATCTATATACACAGCCTCCTTGGTAGCATCTCTTAGTTGTCTCAAAAGCATTGTGATCTCTAAATCTTCTGTATCTATGTCTTCTTTCAACCTTGTTTTCACATGTAATGGAATCCCTATGCATCTACTTACTCATGTCAGTTAATAAGGGGCAACCATCACATCCATTTCCTTATTTTTCAAAATTCATCCAATTCATCAAAAATTCTACAAAGAGGACATACATATGGGCAATAGAAACATTAAATAATGCTCAATGTCACTAATAATCAGATAAATGCAAATTAAAATCACAATGAGATATCACCTCACACCTGTCATCATGGCTATCATCAATAAGTCAACAAACAACAAGTGTTGGCAAGGATGTGAAGAAAAGGGCACCCTCTTGCATAGTTGATAGAAATGTGGCTTGGTACAGCCACTGTGGAAAGCAGTATGAAGTTTCCTCAAATTTAAAAATGGAATTGCCTTATGAACCCTAGGTTTCACTTCTGGGAACATATCTGAAGAAACCAGAAACACTGATTCAAAAGAATATATGTACCCCTGTGTTCATTGAAGCATTATTTATAATAGCCAAGATTTGGAAGCAGCCCAAGTGTCCATCAGTAGATAAGTGGATAGAAAGTGGTACATTTACACAAGGGAATACTACTCAGTCATCAAAAAGAAGGAAATCTTACCTTTTGTGAAATCATGGATGGACCTGGAGAATATTATGCTAAGTGAAAAAAGCCAGTCAGAGAAAGACAAATGCCATATGATTTTACATATATGTGGAATCTAATGAACAAAATAAACAAAATATAAACAGACTCATAATTGCAGAGAACAGACTGACAGCTGCTAGAAGGGAAGGGGGGTTGGAGAAATGGGTAAAAAAAGGTGAAGGAATTAAGAGAAAAAAATCCCTCATAGACACAAACAACAGTATGGTGATAACCAGAAGGAAAGAGAATGGGGAAGGTAGAAAAAGGTAAAGGGAGATAAATGGTGACAGAAGACTACTTGACTTTGGGTAGTGAATACACAATACAATATACAGATGGTATATTATAGAAATGTATACCTGAAACTTATGTAATTTTATTAACCAATGTCACCCCAATAAATTCAATTTAAAAATCCTCTCAGATATACTTGTTAAATGTTTTAAATATACCTGTAAATTTTCACTTAATTCTGAACATCTCAATAGCTAACATCATTTTCTTAGTCCAAGCTATAATAGAGACCTTAAAAGAAATCTAAATCACTTACCCATGTGCATCGTTGTGGCTGCCCTACAGTCCCCTGTCTACATTCAGTGAGAACAATAAATGTATCATGTTAATCATATAATGGTATTCAGGTAAAACATTTATAGGCTTTCCTTTTCTCCTAGAATCATTGACTTATCTTTATCAACCTTTCATTGTAGCCCTTCACATTAACCTGTTTCCCTAAAGTCTCAAGGCCTTCACCTCCTCCATATACTAGTATGTAAATGAATATATGTGTACATACATATTCTCATATTCTTTGTTTTCAAAGTAATAAATTTTTATTATCTTGTAAGACTATTGATGGATGTTTATAACTCCCATTATTCCTTAACCTCATAAGGACAGGGTGTGTGGATGATTTTATTTATTTCTAGCACCAAGCCAAGTGTTTGGGACCTTCTTTGTATCTAAGATATATTTAATAAATAATAAAATACCATCAAGTCATTTATCCCTACTTTACACAGATTTTCATATATATATTATCTTTTATTAATGAAGGCATTTAGCAATGAAATAATTTTCCCTTGGAAACATTCGTATTAAAATGAAAAAAAGTACACATTTTCAATAATACACGCAGCAATAATCTATCAACATAGAATACAGAGAAAATGACCCTTTATTGTTTGTTTGAAGTTAAAATTCTTAGAGTATTGTGAGATGATTAAGTTGTGTTTTGGAGATGGTCTATGTGAAGCACTATATAGTTGACCTGTTGACTTAACATATATTTTCACTTTAGATTATATTGTGTGACTGTCAGTCTGCCATGGGGAGAGAAAAATGGGAAGAACACACTATGTTGAGGTATGCAATTTTTACTAAGATCCTGAAAACAAAGCTCAGCTGAGCAGATTAAATTATTGGCTTGTTGGCATATAAATCAATGTTATTAATATTTAGAACCTTACAAACCATATAGTGTTTTAAAAAGTAAGGAAGGCAAGCATACATTTTCCAACTTTTCCACTTGCTGACTATATGGATATTAAAAATGCCCACATTACTTATTCAATAACCACATCATCAGCAAAAAAAAGGATATATATTAACACACATACACACACACACGTGCACAGACACACAAAAGACATAAGAATAGACCTTTCAATTAAATCAGTGAGTTTTTGTTAAACTGTGGTGAGTTTTGTTAAACGGTCCTTGTTTTTATCATTTCCCCTTGGCCTGCTAATACTGCCATCAGGAGGCTGGCCCTAGTCCATAACCTGACATTTGGGAATCACTCAAATAATGTAAGTGAGGACTCGACCTACAATAAAATATTTCCTTTTCCCATTCTTAGTAATAATTCTAGGAAATGTTTTTAGATTTTTCAGGAACAAGTTTAAAATAATTTCAGTATCAATTGGATGAGTATTTAAAACTGAGACAAAAACTTGAAGTTGGCCTATGTACTGTAAATAGGAAACACAATAGGTAAGGTCTTCCATTAATGGAAGAATCAGAACTGTAAACAGTGAACATAGCTAATGCATGCTCTTAAGCAAAGTTTCATCATTAATGCTCTTAAAAAAGCAAATAAAACTTAACTGCTTTGTGATTAAGTAGGATTGCTTTAATGTCTTTGAACTCATCAGTATGGCCCAAGACACTAGTGTACTTTTAAGCACATAGTGTGCTGCCTCACAAATATACTAGTGGCCCAGTGCATGAAATTCATGCACTGGGGGCGTGTCCCTCAGTCCGGCCTGCACCCTCTCCAATCTGGGACCCATCAGGGGATGTCCGACTGCCAGTTTAGGCCCGACCCCTGTGGCAGTCAGACATCCCTCTTGCAATCCAGGACCGCTGGCTCCTAACTGCTCACCTGCCTGCCTGCCTGATCACCCCTAACCACTCTGCCTGCTGGCCTGATCAACCCCAACTGCCCCTCCAGCCGGCCTGCTCACCCCCAAATGCCACCCCCCACCAGACAGCTCACCCCCACCACCACCCCTGCCAGCCTGCTCGCCTACAACTGCACCCCCCTGCTGGCCTGCTTGCCCCCAACTGCCTTCCCCTGCTGGCCTGATCGCCCCTAACTGCCTCTGCCTCAGTCCCACCACCATGGCTTTGTCTGGAAGGACGTCCAGAGGGTCTCCCAGAATGTCTCCTGGTCTAATTAGCATATTATCCTTTTATTAGTATGGATATTATCATGGATAAGGAATATTCATAATTAGAAGAATTAAGAACAGAACTACATTAATTATCTACTGGGTGGGTAAGTTTAACGATGTCATTCCCCAGGTTTGACAGTAATTTTATTTAAAGATTCTTATAAATAATCTCAAAGTAGGAGTGCAAAATAAATTATCAAACCTCTTCTAGGCAAAAGAATGCTGAGTCAGTGGGAGTGAAGTGCAGAGAGAATCATGAAGCTGTGTGGGGTATGACAAATGGCAACTGAGCTCCTAAGTGGGCAAGTGTGAAGTAAAGCATTAAAGAACAATTCTAGGTATGTAATAATAGATTATGAGAAACCATTTATGATCCAGGAAAATGATCTAAGAATTACAATATTCCCTTTCATTCAAAAAGTCTTTGCCATACCTTCACTCACTATGGACTCCTTTAACACTGGAGTTTTCTTAAAAGGTCACAAGATTTTGTCTTCTCCCTCCTATAACACTATCTAAGGTAATCTTCTTCCAAACCTGTGGTTTTAATATGCCTAATGGATATTTTTTCAATATTTTCCCCTTTGGGTTCATGTTTTTTGCCTGATGAGCATTCCATTTCCCTTCATTGGTAACATATTCAAATTTTTCATGGCACAACTGTCACCTTCTCTGCTCTTAGCCCAAGTGATGCTCCATGTAGCTCCAAAGAGGCGGGTTTAGGCTATGAAAGTCAGCAAATCCGATATCCTGCCCAGGTTCAGTTCAGGAAAGAGCAAGCAACCCACTCTCAATACAGAAGTTGTGAGATGTTTGGTGGAGGTTTTTGGAAAAGAAAATCATTTTATCTTGTGTAGGTTTTGGTGACATGAAAATATGGGTTCTAACAAAAGTCATTGTTAAGAGAAGCCTGTAGCAGATGATAGCCTTCAAATGTACCCTGGAATGGGCCAAACCCGAGGAAATGACAGAGACATGATCTTTTGGTACTCTAAATAAATGTCTACATGAAAGTAGCCCTATATCTTATCTAATAAAGAGGGAATATGCTAACTGACCATCACAAAAATGGCTGTACCCACAGCTGAGGCCAAGTTCCCATAAGGAGCCTTAAGGAGCAATCAGCAGGGACCTGAGGCTATGCACTCCCTTGCCCCTGTGGGGCTTGATGGGGGACCTCAAGCCATGCCCCCCACCCAGCAGGGCTTGACAGGGGACCTCAAGTTGCACCTCCCATCCTGGTGCTGGGGTAGGGGACCTCAGGCTGCTCCCTCCGTGCCAGGCCAGGGGACCTCAGGCTGTGCCCCCCACCAGGTGGGGCTTAATAGGGAACTTCAACCACGCCCCCCACCCCAGCACCAGGCTGGGGGACCTCAGACAGCCCACCCTGCCCCACGGGGCTTGCCAGGGTACCTGAGGCTGCACCCCCCTGCCTGGCTTGGCTTGACAGGGGACTTCAGGCTGTGCCCCCCACCCAGCAGGGCTTGATGGGGGACCTCAAGGTACACTCCCAGTGCTGGGTCAGGGGAACTCAGGCTGCGTCCCCACCCAGCAGGGCTTGATGGGGGAACTGAGGCTGCACCCCCCTGCCAGTGCTGGGCCAGGGGACCTGAGGCTGCGCCCCCCTGCCTGGCAGGGCTTGACAAGGGTGGGACTGGCTGGGTCTGGATCTAATCCAATGTGGGGGGGTGCTGGCTGGGTCTGGGTCTCATGTGATTTTGAGGTGCATGCAGGTGGGCGGGCACTTGACTCTGGGTCCCATGGTGAGCCCCAGGCTCTGACAGGAGGAAGGTTTTCATATACATTTTACTAATTTTCTTTCATCTTTGACACTTCTATTATAGAGAAAGGGCAAATAGCAATATTAAATTATTTCCTCTAATTAATCCCCTTTTAATGTGCACGAATTTCGTGCACCAGGTCACTGGTATCATATAAGATTAAATTATTCTTTTCTACATGAGTTTGACTTAGGTTTCTGTCATTACATCGTAGGTAAATGTTGATCATATACTGCATGAGTTATTTGAAATACAAACCTTCCTTCTGATATTTAGCAATATTTCCAATTAAATGGTTACTCCCTCCATCTGTGTATCCTTTGAAATGTCATAAATTATGCATTTAAAAGTGAGCTCACTGCTTTGCCCCCAAAGCATGTCTTATTTCTTATATTCTGTATTTTAGTGTGTAACATTAACATAATCTCATACCTAATCACCAATTCTGTAAGAGTCATTTTAGCTCCATCTTACTTACCCTAACATTTACTGAATTATTAAATGGGAAGACTACTTTCATAATTACAATTTATGCACATTTTCTCTCTTCCTATGGTCACTACTTTAGTTCAGCTATCAGTATCCCTTACCTCTCCCAGCTGTCCTTTCTTTTCATAATGCAGACCCATCCCTCCTCATACTAATATTTTTGACAAAATAAAAATTATAATATCATCTCCCTGCTTGAAATATTTCAATGATGTTCCAGTATTTTTGAAATGAATTTTAATTGCTTTGTCTAACACCTTGAGAACTTTATCCTTAAGCCTTTCCTAACTCTGTCCAAGTCTGTGCGACATAAATATACACCCCCTCCCTTGGCACACTAAGTTGCTTAGAATTTCTCAAATAAATCAATATTTCTTGTACTATGTACCTTTCCATTCAGGAATTTTTTTTTAAATGTCTCCCAAACATTCTCACATCTGGCAAATACCTCTTCAACAGCAGAACACAGTTTTACTAGATACTTTCACATGGATTCTTTTGGATCGCTGACGCTGGTAGATGCTCCTTTTCAGGAGTTCTACAATATTCTATAAAACCATCCTGTACTTCTAGGATATTGTACAATAATACTTAGGTTTCATGAAAAATTTCAGCAATTCATTATTACAGTACACTACTATAGACTGGGGGCTTACTGGCATTAGATACATCCATCATGTCTTACCTTGTTCCCCAGCTATCTTATCACTATTATACTAAGCATCTCAACTAAGCATTTTATTTTTAATTTAAAATATAAGATATAATGGGGGGGGAGGGGAAGATCCCAGATTCTGGGTCTAGAATTCTCATTTTTTTTTCTGCTATGTCTTCTTCAAAATGACAAATTAAGCCTTATTGAAAATATTAAGTATGCTAGAATCAGGAATAAAATATTATTAAATATTTTGGAACAGATGAGGAAACATTTATTTTATTAAGAATCAAATGTACTTACTAATTTATATGTAGTATTAATGCAGTTCCAATGTTTTGAAATATTTGATTAGCGGTCTGCTTTTCCCTAGTTCATATTCTCCATTCATTATCAATCTTTTACCTATCTTCTTACCTACTTGTCTTTGAAATTGTAAATCAAACATGTTGGGAGTTATATTAAAGAGTCTGAGATTTAATTATTAATATAAATACTCATTTCTATTAAAAAAAACATTCTGCCCCATATTACTCTTTGCACACATTTCTTCAAACTACCACTGCAAGGTTTCAGTGCAGATGAACTTCCATTTGCATGTGAAAATTCCAAAAATATTCAATGAAGGTCAATCAATTCAGGTGAAGACTTTATGTTTAATTTTTGTTATAAGGTAGGACCAGCCTGCAGCTTGTCACTTACATTAAGAATGGCTTGCCTTAGCCAGTTTTGATTAGTGGATAGAGCATTGTCCCTTGGTCTAAAGCAGTGGTCGGCAAACCGCAGCTCACGAGCCACATGTGGCTCTTTGACCCCTTGAATGTGGTTCTTCCACAAAATACCACGGCCTGGGTGAGTCTATTCTGAAGAAGTGGTGTTAGAAAAAGTTTAAGTTTAAAAAATTTGGCTCTCAAAAGAAATTTCAATCGTTGTACTGTTGATACTTGGCTCTGTTGACTAATGAGTTTGCTGACCACTGGTCTAAGGGGTCTCAGGTTGATTTGCTTCAAGGGCAATAACTTGGGTTGCAGGCTCAATCCCTGGCCCTGCTTGAGAGGTGTGTAGGAGGCAGCCAATCAATGTGCCTCTCACATAGATATTTCTCTCTGTCTCTTCCCCTCCCTTCCACTCTCTCTAAAAGTCAATGGAAAAAGATCCTCAGGTGAGGATTAACAACAACAACAAAAATAATTGCTTGCAGAAAGCTACTAAAACTGTTAAATATTTCCAGTTTATTCTGGTGATATTTTAGAATTCTGTAAAGCATTGGCCTTCAGACATGTTAATCATATGTCCCGTATAAGGATTTGAAAATTAGGTAACCTCTTGCACATTTTTTAAAAAATGTATTTTTATTGATTTCAGAAAAGAAGGAAGAGCTAGAGAGAGATATATCAATGATGAGACAGAATCATTGACCAGTTCCCTCCTACATACCCCATGCCAGGGATAGAGCCTGGACCTGGGCATGTGCTCTAACCATAATCAAACCCCATGACCTCCTGGTTCATAGGTCAACACTCAACCATTGAGCACACTGCCTGGGAAGCCTTTTACACTTTTTAAGTTGACATCTAAGATTATTTCATATTCAAACTAGAGCCTGGTGCATGAAATAGGTTTCTCTCAGGAAAAGTAAAACTATTTTTAAGTGAAAATCGACATATGGCTTATGCCATTGTCATAACCTTCTCTGTGTCAATGCTAATTCTTCCATTGGTAGACAGAGAGATTAAGAGATAAATGCATATTTGGCATATATATGTGTTATATGTGTATAGATATGTACATATACATAATATATGTAAAAGTATCAACATCCACCTTCTCATGATGCCTCCAATGCAGTATATGGCAAAGATGTCCCTCAGAAGTCCTTTGGCCTTCTCTGCTAGCTACCCATCCTGTCTCTCCCTTTTCCTATTAAGTGCCTTTTCCTTGCCTTCTTGTCTCTGTGATGGTTACCTACCAGGCTACACACAAACCCAACTATTCTAGCCTCCAAGCCAGCCCTTTCCCACACTTAAGATCTAAGGTGAGTTGCATTTCTGATTGGATGTGACGTTTTGTCAATCTCCAAGTTTTTCCAATCAGGGATCGAGTCCATCCAGCTTTCCGCTCTTCTATTGGCCTGTGTGGGTGGGGTGGAGGTGGAGAAAGAAGGGTAAACTGAGGTAGCACTAGGCCTTCAGTGCACATGTGGGAAGTAGCTGGCTGGGACCCTGGCTAAGGGTGAGCTTAAAGACCCAATGTTTGGTTTTAGACACAGTGACAGAGCTGGCTGGCTTTAACCTCTGGGCAGAAAGCCTTTGTCTGGGGTCCTGGCCAAATACAAGGCCCTGGAGATTCCCAATGGTGTCTGTGACTTTCAGAGTCACAGAGACGGGTTCTGCAACTCCCAGTGTTGTGGCTGTTGCCATGTCCACACCTGGACAATCATCCTGGGGACCTGGGTACATGGTGCTAAACCTGTTGATGGCAACTTTGCTGATTGTGGAGGAAACTCATCAAAACTCAATGACATCTGTCAGCATTCAGTATGAAGTCATTGACAATTACTGCTCATGTGAGTGAATGTCAGATAATGGCTGTATTGATTTTGTGTCTCTGTTCTTATGTTTATAAATCAGTTCAATGCTGGTATATGGATCACTTTCTTATCAAGTGGATTGGTTTATTCCATTCCTCTTTTGCTGGCTTTTTCACTTCATCCTTAGTTTCCTGGTTACTATCAGTTTTCTCACATATTTGTCAAGAATTAAAGAATATCTGGATCAATTACCTGATTTTCCTCATAAAGATGACCTCTGGGCTTTTGGACTCCAGCTGCGCCCTGTTCATTGTTCTTGTGTTCTTTGCTTTATTCATCATTTTTGAGATTTGTCTAATCAACTGTGTATGGACCTGCTTCAAACATCAAAAACAGAAACACACCTGATATTTCTGTGTGCCTCGTCTTGGAAACACCTCCGCGGTGTGTTTTGCCAACCTATGAAATGGCAGCTAAGATGCCTGAAAAAGAACCGCCATCTCCTACATACCTGCTTGAAGACATCCTGCCTTTGTCAATAAACCCTATACCAGATTTTTGTCTTGTTTATCTTATATAATAAAAGGCTAATATGCAAATCGACCGAACTGGGGAACAATTAGTTGCTATGATGCACACTGACGACCAGGGGGCAGATGCTCAATGCAGGAGCTGCCCCCTGCTGGTCAGTGCATTTTCTGGGGGAGCACTGCTCAGCCAGAACCTGGGCTCATGGATGGCAAGACGCAGCGGCAGTGGCGGAAGCCTCTCCAGCCTTCGCAGCAGTGCTAAGGATGCCCTGGGCTGAGGGACATCAACCCCCCACCTCCCCAAGTGCATGAATTTCATACACTGGGCCTCTAGTTTTACAGAATGCTACAACACAGGCATCTTCAAACTTGTTTAATATAAACTATATTTTCCTTGGTTTACACACTTATTTTTAAACCCTAACAAGCTTTTTGGACATTTATTAAAAGTCAGGTTCTTTTGTTATGTCTATTACATTTTAGTAGTTTTTGAAGACAATCTAAGTTAAGCAAGAGCAAAGTGCCATTCCTTGCCTTTAATTGGGATTTGGAAGGGGTGTTCTCTATACATTTTATTTTTTTTAAATATATCTTTATTGGCTTCAGAGAGGAAGGAAGAGAGAGAGAGAGATAGAAACATCAATGATGAGAGAAAAATCATTGATCAGCTACCTCCTGCCCCTACTGGGGATTGAGCCTGCAACATGGGCATGTGCCCTGACTGCAAATTGAACCTTGACCTCCTGGTACATAGGTCAGACACTCAACCACTGAGCCATGCAAGCTGAGCTTTTTTTTTAACTTTTCAGTTTCTATATATAATAGTTTGCATTTTAGTTATTTGCTGCCCTGGATATTTTCAGGAGGAATAAATTAAAAATTCAATGCATAAATATTCAGAGATACAAGATCTGAAGTTTGGTTTTCAGCTATGAAAATAGGAAAAATATTTTAACTTGATTGTGGAAGATGATAGTTGCATGTTTCTAATTTGTATATGTTTCTATTTGTGTGATAAGACACTTTAATAAATCTCAAAATTAAAAGAAAACAAAGAAAGTGTTGGTAAGAAGTATTGAAAGGAGCAGAGTCTATTTCATTTCAGATATAAGTAAGATCTATGCAGTTAGGATAAAATAAAGCTCTGCCCCTTTAATACTATTAACACTTTGTTTGATTTGTTCCTGCAACCATCCTTGAGGAAGAAAACATTTTCCAATTGCCTCTTTGTTTGGTACCAAATTTTTATAGCTCCTGTCAGTGGAATGGTAGCTGAGTGAAAGTTGCATCCTTCTTCTGTAAAACAGGTGAGGGGTGATTGTGAAAGAGGAGGTAGGAAAAGGAAATCTGTGCCATTAGATAGTTCTCAGGCAAGCTAGTTTTAGAAAATAGTACCTGTGGGTTAGGAAATTAAATCCCTTAAATCTATCCATGTCTTTGGAACCCCAGAGTCTTCTTCCTGCATGACAGGGAAAGGCATGCAATCATTTGAAGATTGCTGCCTTATAAAAAGACTCAGGAAGACTTCTCTATTTGTTACCCCAAGAATGAGAACAGGATAAAATAGATGAATAGAAAGTTATGAGTGAAGTATGAGAAAAATAGGATGTGTTGAAAGCTATAATATTTTATTGGAGAAAAGCAGAACTGAGAAGGATAAAAAAGAAACAGCAATGCTATGGTGAAATCAGAACAGGTTGCTGAGCCAAAAGGAAGATAACCTTCCAATTCAGCCTTGCACTATTGTTAATAAATGTTAGACTGCCTAAATTTATAAAAGCCAAATGTTACCTATAAAATAATCTCAGTATGAAGTGGATTGTAGGTTGAATATGGGGAGATTATGTACTGATTAGGTAATTCTTTGGTTGATTTACCTATCCATTTTTAATTATTCATTGATGACCTTCAGCCATTTTGCCATCAATTAAGGGAAGCCTTCCTATATAATAAAAGGCTAATATGCAAATTATCCCCTCAGGAGTTTGAAGGCTCACTATGGTGTGCAGTGACCACCAGGGGGCAGTGGGAACGAAGGAAGGCTCCGGCCAGCAACTGGAAGGCCCCGATTGGCCCTGATCGCTGGCCAGGCCTAGGGATCCTACCTGTGCATGAATTTTGTGTACCAGGCCTCTAGCAGTGGAAATAAAACATTTTACTTTATTTTTAAATATATTTTTATTGATTTTTTTACAGAGAGGAAGGGAGAGAGATAGCGAGTTAGAAACATCGATGAAAGAGAAATATCAATCAGCTGCCTCCTGCACACCCCCTACTGAGGATGTGCCTGCAACCAAGGTACATGCCCTTGACTGGAATTGAATCTGGGACCCTTCAGTCCACAGGCCGACACTCTATCCATTGAGCCAAACCATAGGAGACTGCAGAAGAAAGTTGTTTTTCTGGAACCTGGGGATCAGAGCAAGGAGTGACCATCAGAGAAGCAGCTCTGGGGCAGCCCACTCCCACAAACCGGTATTGAGTACCACAGGGAAAACGGGGAAAGCAGGATCTAAGCACAGTCTAGAGAGGACCTATAGACCTGGAGGTCAATCCAGAAACACTGCCACCCAGGGGTTGAATCACAAATTGACTCTTGTGTAATAACAAATAAAGGAATACAAGAGAGTAAAAAACACTGCCTGCTTAAAAATCAGGACTGGCTTACAACAATGAGGAGCAGTGGAACACAGGGAACTGCAATACTGTCCTGACTGGGAAACAGGCATGCCAAACAGAACAATAGAGGAAGTGAATGCCCTTCACTACTGCACATTTTATTTTTATTTTTTAATCTTTTAATGAAGGAGCTAATTTTTTTCTTTTTTTCTCACTTGATTTTACCTTTTTAATTATTACATTTTTATTTTCAATCAGTATTATTACTACTACTATTTTACCATTTTTTTTAAAAAAAGTGTAATTTTATTTTCTCTTTATTTTATTTTGAGATTAGTGTTCTACATTTTATTTTAATCTTTCCTTTAGCATCATTCTACTCCATCTCAACTCTACCTTTATGTCATCAGTCTCTTCCTAACTTTTCCCCTTTTGTTATCCTGTTTCTCTTATCCTTCTCCTGCTTTAGAATCTCCCTATTCTTTTTTTTTACCCACTGTTAAAATTTCACCCTATTTATATATCTAATTTCCAATCCCCTGCTCCAAGTTCACACACACCTCTCTCTTCTCTGTCTTCAATATCCAAAAAAGGTTTTTCTCTCTGTCCTTTTGTTGTTGTTATTGAATGTTGATTATATTGATTTTGTATGGTTGTTTGTGAGATTGTTTTGCTTATTCTGTTTTTGTTTTGTTTTGTTTTTGTTGTTCTTTGCTTTTTTTTTTTTTCTGTTTTTCCTCACTTCACTTGATATTAATTGTTGTTTATAGTTTGTATCCATCTCCAGGTACTTGTTGCTGGCATTTGCTGGGATTAGTGGCTGTTCTATTGGAGTTTTCTCCATATATATATATATATATATATATATATATATATATATATATATACATACATATATATAGTTTGTTCCCCTTTTCTTTTTTATTGTCTTTCTTTTCTCTCTTACTTTTTATTTTGTATTTTTTGCCTTTTCCCAATTTCATTTTGGCACTCCTTTCTTTTTTTTCTCTCTTCTTCTTTCTCTTCTATCCCCTAATTTGCCTTTCTCTGGTGCTCACCTTTAGTAGGGGTTATTAATATTGTGAATACATTTCTGTTCAGTGCCTTGTGTGTTGTACCTGGTTGTGTTGTTTTTTTGTGTCATTAAATCAATGCAGGAGAGAGAGAACTTCATAACCAGACACCCAGAGAAGAGAGACCATTGGGAGACAAAGAAACAGCCTGTATATAAAAGAAAAGCAGGCATCACTAGAAAAGGAAGCAAACGAAATGGAAGCAAGGAACCTGTCAGAAAGAATTCAGAGAAATGGTCATAAGGTGACTGAAAAGAATGGAAGACAAATTCGACAACATGAGTAAGAACCAAGAGGAAATAAAGAAGAACCAAGAAGAAATGAAAAATGACATCGCTGCTGTAAAGAACTCAATAGAAAGCATCAAGAGTAGACTAGAAGAAGCAGAGGACCACATCAGTGAGCTAGAAAACAAGGTAGGAAAAAATACCCAAGTAGAGCAGCTTCTAGAAAAAAAAAATTAAAAAGCAGGAGGACATCCTAAGGGAACTTTGGGACAACATGAAACAAAACAACATCTGCATAATAGGGGTTCCAGAAGGAGAGGAAATGGAGTAAGGAATAGAAAACTTGTTTGAAGAAATAATGACAGAAAACTTCCCTGATATAGGGAAGATAAAACCCACAAAACTCCAAGAAGCTCACAGATTCCTAAGCAAAATCAACCCCAAAAGACCAACACCAAGGCACATTATAATTAAATTGGCAAATACCAACGACAAAGTAAGAATCTTAAAAGTGGCCAGAGAGAGAAAGAAAGTTACCTACAAAGGAACCCCCATCAGACTAGCAACCGATTTCTCAACAGAAAGTCATCAGGCCAGAAGGGAATGGAATGAAATATACAAAGTCATGCAAAGGAAGGGTCTGAATCCAAGAATACTGTACACAGCAAGGCTATCAATCAAAATTGAAGGTGAAGTCAGGAGCTTCACAGACAAAAAAGGACTAAGGGAATTTATTACCACCAAACCAGCAATGCAAGAAATGCTAAAGGGTCTGCTGTTAAAAAAATAAAAAGAAATAGGAAGTGAGGAAGGAACACAGGGGTAAAGAATAAAAATGGTGACAAGAACCTATTAATAATAACTTTAAATGTAAATGGATTAAATGCCCCAATCAAAAGACATAGGGTAATGGATTGGATAAGAAAACATGACCTATATATCTGCTATCTACAAGAAACCCACCTCAGAAAAAAAGACATACACAGACTGAGGGTAAAGGGATGGAAAAAGGTTTTTCAGGTGAATGGAAATGAAAAAAAAGCTGGGGTAGCAATACTTATATCTGACAAATTAGATCTCAAAGTGAAGGACATAACAAGAGATAAGGAAGGCCACTTCATAATACTAAAGGGAGCAATCCAACCAGAAGAAATAACTCTGGTAAACATATACACACCCAATACAGGAGCACCCAAATACATAAAAAAAATCCAGGAGGATAACAAAGGAGAGATTGACAACAGTACAATCATAATAGGAGACTTTAATACCCCACTATCACCATTGGACAAATCCTCTAAACAAAAAGTCAGCAAAGAAACATCAATCCTAAATGACTCACTAGACCAGATGGAATTAATTGACATCTTCAGAACATTTCACCCCAAAGCCACAGAATATACATTCTTCTCAAATGCACATGGCTCATTTTCAGAGAGAGACCATATGTTGGGTCATAGGCAAAGTCTCTTCAAATTCAAGAAGATAGAAATCATATCAAGCATCTTCTCAGAACACAGTGGCACAAAACTGAAAATCAACTACAATAAAAAGAATCCAAAAAAATCAAATACATGGAGACTAAACAGCATGCTTACCAGAGAGATCAAGGAAGAAATAAAAAATATCATGGCAACAAATGACAATGAAAACACAACAATCCAAAATCTATGGGACACAGCGAAAGTAGCCTTGAGAGGGACGTTCATAGCGCTACAAGCATACTGCAAAAAACAAGAAACAATGGTAATAACTTACCTAAACCTACAACCCAAAGAGTTAGAAAAAGAGCAACAAGAAAAGCCCAGCATAAGCAGAAGGAAGGAAATAATAAAGATCAGAGCGGAGATAAATGACACTGAGACCAAAGAAACAATATGAAAGATCAACAAAACCAAGAGCTGGTTCTTTGAAAGGATAAACAAGATTGATGAACCTCTAGCCAGGCTCACCAAGAAACAAAGAGAGAGGAGCCAAATAAACAAAATCAGACATGAAAGAGGTGAAATAACAACAGATCCCACCGAAATACAAAGGATTGTTAAAAAATACTACGAACAACTCTGTTCCAACAAATTGGACAACCTGGAGGAAATGGACATATTCCTAGAAAAATATAACCTTCCAAAACTCAATCAGGAAGAATCTAAACAGCTCAATATGCCAGTAACTATGGAAGAAATTGAAGCAGTCATGAAAAAGCTTCCAGCAAACAAAAGCCCGGGGCCAGACGGCTTCACAGGAGAGTTTTACCAAACATTCAAGGAAGAACTAAAACCTATCCTCCTCAGACTATTCCAAAAAGTTCAAGAGGAAAGAACACTTCCAAGCTCCTTCTATGAAGCCAGCATCACCCTAATACCAAAACCAGATAAAGACAACACAATGAAAGAGAATTACAGGCCAATATCCCTCATGAATGTACATGCCAAAATCCTCAACAAAATTCTAGCAAATCGGATCCAGCAGTACATCAGAAAGATCATACACCATGACCAAGTAGGATTTATCCCAGGAATGCAAGGATGGTACAATATCCGCAAATCAATAAACGTGATACATCACATAAACAAATTGAGAGATAAAAATCAATTAATGCAGAAAAAGCATTTGACAAAAAACAACACCCTTTCTTGATAAAAACTCTCAACAAGATGGGAATGGAAGGATCAGACCTCAACATAATAAAAGCTATATATGATAAACCCACAGCTAAGATCATACTCAATGGGCAAAAACTAAAACCATTTCCCCTAAGAACAGGAACAAGACAGGGATGCACACTCTCACCACTCCTGTTCCACATAGTACTGGAAGTATTTGCCATTGCAATTAGACAAGGAGAATAAATAAAAGGCATCTAAATTGGAAAAGAAGAAGTAAAGCTGTCCTTATTTGCAGATGAGATGATATTGTACATAAAAAACCCGAAAGACTCCATCAAAAAACAAATAGACTTAATAAGTGAATTCGGCAATGTAGCAGGATACAAAATTAATGCCAAGAAATCTGGCATTTCTATACACCGATAGTGAACTTACAGAAAGAGAGACTAAAAAAGCTATCCTATTTACCATCGCACCAAAAAAATTAAGTTACCTAGGAATAAACTTAACTAAGGAGGTAAAAGTCCTATACGCAGAAAACTACAGGACACTGAAAAAAGAGATAGTGGAAGACGTAAACAGATGGAAGAACATACCATGTTCAAGGATTGGGAGAATCAATATCATTAAAATGTCCATACTACCCAAAGCAATCTATAGATTCAATGCATTCCCCATTAAAATACCAATGGCATATTTCACAGACCTAAAAAGAACTCTCCAAAAATTCATCTGGAATAAAAAAAGACCCTGAATAGCCACAGCAATCCTGAGAAAGAAGAACAAAGTTGGTGGGATTTTAATACCAGATTTCAAGCTGTATTACAAAGCCACTGTTCTCAAAACTTCCTGGTACTGGCATAAGAACAGACATATAGATCAATGGAATAGAATAGAGAACCCAGAAATCGACCCAAATCACTATGCTCAATTAGTATTTGACAAAGGAGGCATGAACATACAATGGAGTCAAGACAGTCTCTTCCATAAATGGTGTTGGGAAAATTGGACAGATAGATGCAAAAAAAATGAAACTAGACCACCAACTTACAACATACACAAAAATAAACTCAAAATGGATCAAGGACTTAAACATACAACAAGAAACCATACTAGAGGAATCTACAGCCAGAAAAATCTCTGACATATGCTGAAGGAACTTCTTCACTGATACTGCTCCTAGGCAATGGAAACTAAAGAGAAAATCAGCAAATGGGACTACATCAAAATAAAAAGCTTTTGCATAGCAAAAGAAACCATCAATAAAACAACAAGAAAGCCCACTGCATGGGAGAACATATTTTCCAATGATATCAATGATAAGGGTTTAATCTCCAACATTTACAGGGAACTCATGCAGCTTAACAAAAAGAAGATAAACAACCCAATCAAAAAAGGGCAACTGATCTAAATAAACACTTTTCGAAAGAAGACAGAAGGAAGGCCAAGAGACATATGAAAACCTGCTCAAAGTCACTAATCACCAGAGATGCAAATCAAAACAACAATGCAGTACCATATCACACCTGTCAGAATGGGTATTAACAACAAATCAACAAATGACAAGTGCTGGCGAGGATGTGGAGAAAAAGGAACCCTTGTGCACTGCTGGTGGAAATGCAGACTGGTGTAGCCATGGTGGAGAACAGTATGGAGTTTCCTCAAAAAACTAAAAACGGAACTCCCATTTGACCCAGTGATCCCACTTCTAGGAATATATCCCAAGAAATTAGAAACACGAATCAGAAAGGATATATGCACCCCTACGTTCATAGCAGCACAATTCACCATAGTCAGATTTGGAAACAGCCTAAGTGCCCATCAGCAGATGAGTGGATTAAAAAACCGTGGTACATCGACACAGTGGAATACCAAGCTGCGGTAAAAAAGAAGGAGTTCTTACCATTTGCAACAACATGGATGGAGATGGAAAGCATTATGCTAAGTGAAATAAGCCAGGCAGAGAAAGATAAATATCACATGATCTCACTCATCTGTGGAATATAATGAACAACCTAAACTGATGAACAAAAATAGATCCAGAGACAGAGAAACATCAATCAGAACGTCAAACCTCAGGAAAGGTAGGGGAGGGTGGGAGTAAGGGGGAGAGACCAACCAAAGGACTTATATGCATGCATGTAAGCCTAATCAATGGACACAGACAACAGGGGGGTGGGGTCATGAATGGGAGGTGGGGGGTAATGGGGGGATAAGAATACATATGCAATACCTTAATCAATAAATAAATTGAAAAAAAGAAACTAATGCATTAACTGAGTTTACCAATAATTGACTAATTGTATTTTATACCATGCTAAAAAGAACCAATGGCAGAAATTAATTAGAGCCATGAAAAAAGTTAAATATTTTTGTACCACAATTGATATATCTTCATAAACATTGGTGCACAATCCTATATAATAAAAGGGTAATATGCAAATTGACCCTAATGGCAGAACAACCGCTAGACCAGTCACTATGAGGTGCACTGACCACCTCTGGGTCCCTTCCCCCGGCTGTCAGGCACTGATCACTTGATAGCTAATGGGGAACTGGGGATGGGTGGTGGCAGGGGGCGGGGCTGGCTTCAGGCAGCTGGGGAAGATGGCCTTGATCACAGGCCAGGCCTAGGGGCTGTACCCACACACAAATTTTGTGCGCCAGACCTCTAATATTAACATAATAGGTGCCATTGATTGAGTACTTACTCTCCAAGTTAGGTGTTCAGTCCTTTAACTCCATTTACCTTCAAAACAACTCCACAACTATATGTTATTACTATAATATTCCATTTTAAAGATAAAGTTTAAGTGACTTGCCCAAGGTTATAACCAATACGTGGTAAAATCAGGAATTAAACTCAACTATTCTTAAAGTAACTCTACTTCTAAAAATCATAGCATATATTCATGAGCATACGGAATGATAAGGATGATGGTGAGTGAACATATAAATAGAACTTACATTGTAGGTTTTTTTGTCCTCCTCCTATCTCAATAGGCCTGGTCCTCAAGTTTTAGATATTCTCAGTCTTGGCACTTGATATTTTGAGCCAAATAATTTTTTGTTGTGATGGGCTCTTTTGTGCATTGTAAAATGTTTAGCAGCATCCCTGATCTCTACCCACCAGATGACAATACATATCTTTGGCTGTCACAGCTTCCACTCCAAGTTGTGACAACCAAAAATGTTTCCAGACATTGTCAAAGGTACCCTGGGGAGTGGGATTGGGGGGCGAGGGGGAGGGACAGTTGCAAAATGGCTTCTATTTGAGAAATGCTGATTTACACTTAAAATGGTCATTTTCTTTATCAGCTGTTCTGATTCTAATTTTGAGATTCCTGTGAGCTTATAATTGATGTTGAAGACTTGAATCTAAGTAATTAGAAGAATTGAAGATATATCTACAATTCATGAAAAGAAATTGCATCATAAGACATGTTTTTAAGTTTTATTATTCAACCAGTTCTTAATCAAATTGCTTGGGTGAATATTCTTAGGTCAAATACTTGTCTATGCATAGTCTGTCATTTCTAATACAAAAATCACAATATCCACTTTTTATAATAGGATTATGGGAATAAGATAAAAAAATAAACACGAAACTTGTTTAATTGCAAAGCTATTAATCATGGGGAAATTGGGGGAAATCAATGACCAATAAAAATATCAGAAAGATGTTTGATTCATGCCCTCATTAATTTTTTACTTCATTGTTTTCACTGCATTAATATATCTTCCTAGGTAGTTTTGAATCTCTATTTATGTGGGAATATATGTGATTAGTAGAGGGATTGATAATTTCAAACAAGATACAGTGTTGAAGGAAAGATATCAAAAGCAATACTAACATTATTGAGTTTTCCTTCAGCGTGATGAAAAGATTCTGTGAATTTTTATGGACTACCACCAGAAAGAATGCCAAGAGTAGGAATGAAAATCCTTCAGCAGCTATATACACCATCTCATAAAGTCAAATATGTTGCAAATTGGTAGAATTACAATGCTACCATAACATATGCCCTGGCCTCAAGGTGATGTCAATGATGCTGGTCGAATAATGACTAGAGTCCTGAAAATAGAAAAGTCATCCATCTTTGACAATCAACGCTAAGTTTGTTAGGTAGTTATATCAATATAATTAGTTTATTTCTATATATATAATATTTCATGATATTATATACTTAATATAATTGATTTTATATAATTATATAATGCCAAAAATAAAACAATATTAGGAGTCACACCTTGGTGTTAGGAGTAAGTAAGATTAAGACAAAGGGAAGAGAGATTAAATTCTTGTAGAAATCATTACCTCCAGAATTAACATGCATCTAAACAAATAAAAAAATTTCAGAAAGTTTCAGATGGACTGAATAAGTCACAATATATAATCTTTAGATGCTGAAATATAATACAAGAGAAGTATAAATGTTGTGCCTTCAATCTTACCAAGATTAGGTACAAAGGTAATATTTTATTTGTATAGACAAGTCATTTGTCATCTTTGTCTCTAAACTTTTAAAATAGCAAACAAAGTTTAAGGACATACACTTCATGTAAGTTGCAAACAGTTCTTGTACAACTAAAACAAAGGGTATTTTTCTATCAGCTGAGAATCCACACAAAATATAGCATCTTATATATTAAAATAAATAATTGATCTATATTAATGACTCATATGTTTGTTTTATAGGAACAAAATGGAAATTATAATTATGTGTTTTGACAGTGATCTGATCAGAAGAACTCAGTGTATAATGATTTTCCTCAAAGTATCACTTATAATTAAGATGAACTTTCTATAATACTGGCCTATTACAGTCAGTTGGCTAAATATGATCATTTTTAGAAGTTTTGATCAAGCAAGATATTTAGGATAGTTATAGAAATTAGAACTATGATATCTTTAAATGAAAACTTGAGCGTATTAAATATGCCCTTCTGAGCAGGCAAGCATGAGAAATATTAAATATGGTTTGCCTTTCACAGCAGCTTCTTATTATACAGAGATTCAACCTCTAATGAACTCTATTTGTTGACTCATGCAAGAAAACAAGGTAATTATATTATCTCAACCCCATGACTTTTTAAGCCAGGGTTTTAGAGCTATTACACCCAATATTTAGAAAGAAATATATTAAAAAATAACCAAGCTACTTTGAGGAAATTGGGGCATAACCTTTTCATATTAAAAAATATGAAAACTCATTGAATTGGAAAAAATAATACTTCTAAAGGGGCATTTAGCTCACTAGATAAATGTAAAACATTAACATTGCTCTTGTAAAGTTATCACAGTGATTAAAAAGAACATAAAAAGTGCAATTCTAAAATTAATTGACTCATGTTTGATATAAAACATGGGCCAGAATATTTATTTTAGAATATTTTTGTTTCTATGGACAATTTAATATTATCTCTGTCCCTTTTTAAATAGTTTCTCCCCTGAATATGACAATGAAATAAATAACAATATATTTACTAAGCATTGATAATATACTAGTTCCCTTTTAATTTCCTCCAGTGGGATCAGAGGAGAAACTATGTAGAGATTATTAAACAATTACAAATAATCAAGAGTATTATATAAGTATAGCTACTATACATGCATAGGAAAAGTATTATCAAGCTGTTTTACAAATTTCAATTCTTGAAACTGAGGTCAATTATTATGTAAACATAATCTTTTACTAACTTTCTTTAAATTAAAGAGAGCTAGATCACAATATTGTAATGAGTATATTCTTGTTTCAGAGCCTGTGAATTGTCATAAAAGTTTATTATAAAATATATACAAAGTACATTGTCAAACTATGAAATGAACAAAATTTATGCTTTATATTACAGTAGTAAATATTGTTATAGCATTGAATAAAAATGTCAAAGATAATGTTGACATAGATTAAATAAGAATGAAATTAATAGTATTAATATGATTAGTAATGTGAATTTAAAACAACATTTTTAAAATGCTTATTTTGTAGGTAGAGTAGATATAAAATATACACTGAAATCTAAAAGCTACTTATTCTACCTTTATAATGAGCATTAGAAAAATGTTAACAAAAAAACTTTTCAAAAAATAAAGGTTGTTATTAGCATAGGTAAAGGCAAAGACTTATCAAACTCTGAACCCCTTATATAGGAAATTCTGGGAAGCATGGACCATTTTTTAAAAGCAGGTCTTGTTTATAGCAAGGACATATCTCAAAACTTTCTGAAAAGCATAAAATATAGAGACCCTGTTATGTGGGCATAATGCAATATAACTAGGAATTAATAATAAAAGTAAAGCAAATTATCCTGCCAATTAGAAGTTAAGGAATAATATATTCCTCAGGTTATATGAGACAGAATAACTTCAACTGTTCTTTTAAGTTCTGTAGAGAACAAGGAGATAAAACAGAGCAATGTTAAGTTCACAATCATCAGATTCAAGCTGAAGTCACGTGAAGCTGAAATTATCTGACCTTTTTAAGCTTAAGATGCTATACCTATGAAAGGGCAATAAAACCAGTACCAAACTGAGGATGTTGAAGAAAATTCGCTAGTTTAAGCTAACAGTAATCCTATGTCCAAGGATTTACAATGCTAACCTCTTTTTTTTTAATGTTTCCCTCCTCCTTCTTTTTCCATCTCTTCATGTTATGGAATAAAACCAAATATGGTCAAATGTGGAACTAATCATCACTTTATTATTTGTTCTATTATCTAACAAGAAATATGAAACATCTTCATTGAAATCAGGAGCTTCAGAAAAAAGTAATCATCTTTGAGGAAGGAAGGAAGGAAGGAAGGAAGGAAGGAAGGAAGGAAGGAAGGAAGGAAGGAAGGAAGGAAGGAAGGAAGGAAGGAAGGAAGGAGGGAGAGAAGGAAGGAGGGAGAGAAGGAAGGAGGGAGAGAAGGAGGGAGAGAAGGAGGGAGAGAAGGAAGCTATTGCATAAGAATATATATTATACTGAAGATTACTATTTGCAAATTTTACTCTCTAAATTTAATGCAAGGGCAGTCACAATTCAAACAGAACTATATTGGGAATTCAACAGTCTTATTATGTTAAAAATATACGTCTTCCTTGAAATAGCAAAAGTAATAATGACAACAATAGCACTATCTAAAGGCCAGTACTGTTTTATTTTACATGCATTATCTCAATCCTCAGAACAAAACTACATAGAGGCCAACATTATTATTGCCATTTTACAGATAAAGCAATTGAGACCAGAAATATTTGACTATTATTTTAAATGTCACAACTAGTATAAAATGAACCAAGATGGCAGATCCCAGAGATTGTGCTCTTAAAAGTTATAACCCAGAGACATAGACAATAGGGTGGTGAAGGCCTAGGGTGGGGTGTAGGGGCAAACTAAGAGAGGTGAATTGGGGGGGATGAGAGGAAGGGGACATACATAATATTTTCAACAATAAGATTTTTTTAAAAAGAAAGAAAAAAGTTATACTGTACATCTAAATACAGAAAGTCATATGTCTTATCAAATAATAAGTTACTCTGCCATACAATAATTGAAATATTATGGTACTGGCAAAGAGAAGGGTGGAGTTGAATATATTTCAAACTGGCCTCAGAATGTATAAAAAAATATGTGAGAGATAATACTGCATGGGAGTCTAGAGTCCAATGAGAACAAAAATCAGAAATAATTTTCCCAGTGTTTACTAAGGAATTAAATATTTGCTACAAAAATAATTTTATTTGGGACATTGGTGCTCAGAATTCTAATGCCAAGTAGAATAAAACTCAGCTGCTCCTGTCTTTAAGTTTGCAAATCAGTACTAATTCAGTAGTGATGAATTAATTAACTCATACTGAATTCATTCTTACAAAGGCAGTGAAAATACAATTTATTTCTAATGGATGTGGTGCCTTATGTTAGATATTATTTTCAAAACACAAAACTATGCTCAGGAATAATTTTGCTTAGATAAGAACAGTTTCAAATGTCCTAGAAACATATTTATGTGTGTTTTTCTTTTGTAGTCAGATTTTATTTTGCAGGAATGAGTGTAACAATTTAATGGAACAGCCTTGTTTGGCCAGTTCATATATAAATTAAGAGGTACTATCCTCAATGAAGAGGACTTGTACAATCGTAGGAGTTGGAATTGCTTACATTATTTATTCTTACAAAAACTATTACCACAATGAACTAAAGCTGCTGAAATTGTTCACAAGAAACCTGACTTTGTTAATAAACGTGTATACTTTAATAAAGTTGGAAAAGTTTGTTTAATATCTAAACATCCCTATCTCACTTTGAATGAAGATGATCTGGTATAATTTATTTAAACAAAGTTCTTAGTATTGAAAATGAAAATCTTTATTAACATATAGTGGAATAAATTCCCAGGAGAACAATGACTAAGGCTTTATTGTTATCATTTTTAATTATATCCATTGCCTAGAACAGTAATCTATCCCATGTAAGTGCTCAAAAATACTTGTTGAACGAATGAATGATATAAACAGTAAATATGTATTGGGTACTTACTATTTTCCAAATTTTGTGCTAAGTACTTTCAGTGGATTACCTTATTTATGGCTCAAAATCACCTAATTTTGCTATTCTACATCTGCAAATAAAGTTTAATCATCAGCTTTTATAGTAGCTATTTTAACTGGGGCAAGTCAATGAACCTCTTTCTCTCTTTGAGCCTCTCTCCTCATCTGCAAAATGGAGATAATAAGCTTATCTGGCCCGAGTTGTGAAAAATAATGACTAAAAAAACAAGTATTTATCATGGTGCTAGACACATACTTGACAGTATATAATCACTAAATACATTTTAATGAACCTTCAAAGCACATATTTTTCACATCTGATGACAGTCAACTAAATAGAAGTTGGACATAATTGTCCTTGCATGAACAAGTATAAACTTGTTATTTCAGGTTGCTTAGCTAGAAACTATGACTGTTAACTGTTTTAGTCAATAAACCATTCAAGATCCATTTGTAGTAGGGATATGAGTCCTGACTATTGTCTAGAAGTTGTCTTTTGGTTAAAAACAAGAAAATATCATTAAAAAGACTTTAGGCTATAAGTCATTGGCTTGAAAAAAAAAAAACAAGACAAGAAAATGAAGCAGAGACAATAAGTATCATCTTCAGAAAATCTGCACAACCAACATTCTCAGTATTCTAGAGAACAATGTGATAGGAAAGTACAAGATCAAAGAGGACTCTGGATCAAAATCAGTACAGAAGAACAGGGTGCTGATATAAAGAGGTTTCAGAAATACCATAAGCAATTTATTTTACATATATTTCCTTTTTGTCAAAGTACATGACATTGTCAGATAGTCTAAATGCATTACTTTGATAAGAAAAATATGCAAGATTCTGATAAGAATGTATCATGTATTTTCATTTTCTAAGAAGTATATGTAAAATAATGGTGAGTCTTATAATTGGTTGCATTTCATGTATTTGTATGAAGCAATAAGAAATTGTATATAACACAACTCAAAACTATTTTTCCCTCCAGAAACAAAAATGTGTGACTACTTGATACCTTCTACAACAATTGCATGGTGATGACATTAGCACCTTCCAGGGGACTTTTCTCAAAGCTACATGTGCGTTAAGCAATTCTTTCTGTTATAAATGTTGCCAGGAGATCTGAAAATGTTGTGTGCAAGTTCTTTACATCTCACTCATATCAAATATGCATTCTTGATAGAACAAATATGTGTTGATATCATGTTCCAGACCCTGTGAGAAACTGAGATTTCAATAGTGAGCAATCAATGACATTTTCCTCCCTCATAGCACTTGGAATTTAAAGCCCCATGGAGAACACTGACTTTTGAGGTGTATGCAAATCAAGGACATCAAAGAAGATATTCCTAAAGAAGAGATACTTAGGTGGAGATCTCAGATGAACCAAATGGTTCTAACTCTGTGGATAGGGTATGGAGGATCATTCTAGATGTTCATGTTAATAGTCTTACTCTATTGGCCATTGTGACGATTTGGTTATACAACGTGTGTGCTTTGATCAGCTTCTGGAACATAGTAAGGGCTCACTCAATACATACTAGCTGTTTGTATTCATCTAGTTATACCATTCCCCTTCTTCTTCTAATTATCATTATTAGCAGAAATAGTAACATGATAAAAAGTCCTGAGATTGTGTCTAATAAAAGAGTCTCAAAGAGCAGTATAACTCCAGTGGAAAGAGAAAATGGCAAGTTGTATAAGATGGATACAGAAATAGGTTGAAGTCAATCCAGCCAGGGCTTTGTCTGCTATGGTGTTTTCATTCTGGAAAAGTTTCAAAAGAGGGAGTGAAAAGAAACTGATTATATTTGAACTTATGTAAGATGACTCCTGCTCCAATGAGTCACAGCGATTGGAGGGAGTCAGACTGGATGCAGATCCATCAATTAGATACCTTGGTAGTTGTCCAGAAAAATAACAAACTAACAGAAAGGTGTCATGGAAGATACAACATCTACATGGGGCTCAATAAACAATTGATTATTTTTGTATACTTTGAAAATACAGATGGGTGAGTGAACAGTGGACATAGCTATTTTTATTAAGGTGGGTATCTATACTAATAAAAGGATAATATGCTAATTAGACTGAGAGAACTTCCAGGAGACCTTCCAGATGTCCTTCTGGACAAAGCCATGGTGGTGGGGCCAAGGCAGAGGTGGTTAGGGGAGAGCAGGCTGGCGGGGGAGTGGGGAGGGCAGTTGGGGGCATGGAGGCCAGCAGTGGGGAATAGTTGGGGGTGATCAGGCCGGTGGGAGGGGGGCAGTTGGGGGCGAGCAGGCTGGCAGGGAGGGCAGTTGGGGGCAATCAGGCTGGCAGGGGGGAAGTTGGAGGCTAGCAGGCCAGTGGGAGGGCAGTTGGGGGCAATCAGGCCAGCAGGGGGACAGTTGGGGGCGAGCAGGTTATCAGGCAGAGTGGTTAGGGGCGATCAAGCAGGTAGGCAGGTGCGCGGTTAGGAGCCAGCAGTCTCGGATTGCGAGAGGAATGTCCAGCCGCTGTTTTAGGCCCGATCCCTGTGGGATGTCCAACTGCCAGTTTAGGCCCGATCCAGGCAGTCGGACATCCTCCATGTACCAATTGCATGCACCAGGCCACTAGTTATAAATAAAATTCTTGCAATACCAGAAGCAACATACACTTGAACTAAATGTATAAGTTTAACTGTCTTTATCAATTTCTGACACTCAATAAGAATGCTACTTAGTTATTCTTATTATAATTACTACTACTATGAGCTAAATGAGATCCTGGGATATGAAATGTATAACATGTGAGGCATCCAAGTTCCATGGAAGAAAACCATGTAATATAAATTTAAACATATTTCAGAGCCACAGCTGTGTCTTGTAATATTTTATATAAAATATACTAGCTTTCCAGATGTAGACATTTGATATGAAGTTGTTGATGGATTCATTTATAAATTAAATGTCTTCACCAATATGACCCATAACTCCAGCAGTATCAGGCAACAGCACATTAACAATAAGACTCTTACTTAGCTTGAATCCTAAGAAAAAATATAGTAAGTAGATGGAAAAAAAGGAAGAGATACATGGACAGGAGCAGACTGATCAGATCTAAGTCACATCATAAGAGTTTAGTTTAAAGAAATTAAATTAAATGCCTGTGAAGTCCTTTTAAACAAGTAAATAAAAGCTAATTAGATACTTCTCAAATAAGGTTGATACAGCAAGATTTGAGAATCTTTAGTAAGGTGATAATTAAGAATTAAATGTATTTCTTATTACTATAACACCCAATCATTTGAACAACATTTACGCTGCAGTTTGATGCTCATGGATAGACACGACATACTGTCTGCCTACGGGTACACACAAAGCAAGTCACATAGTGACAGTTTCCAGGAGACCATTTACTCAGCAAATGTAACTTTTATACTTTCAGAAAAAAAGTTCATAATTTCTGAAGTTAAATCTTTCATTGTAGTGATATAATTGTTTGCTTTTATGCATGTAGAGGTTTCATTTTATTATGTTACTAGAGGCCTGATGCACGAATTTGTACACAGGTGGGGTCCTTTGGCCTGGCTGGCAATTGGGGCCGATCGGGGTTGTCTTGCCCAGTCTGGAGGGAGGGACCACAGAAGGTTGGCCAGCTGGGGGAGGTTGGCTGTGGGAGTGCAGTTCTTGTGTTGAGCATCAGCCCCTTGATGGTCAGTGTGCATCATAGCAACCAGTCGACCAGTCAAGTGGTCAAATGGTCTTAACAGTTGTTTAGGCATATATATATATATATATGTATATATATATATATATATATATATATATATATATATATATGTATATGTATAGACTAGAGGCCCAGTGCACAAATTCATGCATGGGTGGGGTCCCTCAATCTGGCCTGCAAATGGGGCCTATCTGGGCTGTCTCCCCCAGTCTCTAAAGGGGTGATCAGGGCCAGCAGGCCAGGGGGGAGGGACTGTGGGAGGTTGACCTGCTATGGGAAGTTGGCTGTGGGAGTGCACTGACCATCAAGGGGCAGCTCCTGCATTGAGAGTCTACCCCCTGGTGGTCAGTGCATGTCATAGTGACTGGTCGACCAGTCGTTTGGTCCTAATGGTTGCTTAGGTTTTGTATATATATTTCTAATAAAGAACTATGTGGAGGGACAGACTCCAGGCTGACAAGCTGACTATTTCAGGGATGGGAGCAGATATAAAGAGATATAACAAAGGCATGTGATATTTTTACATAGATAATTCTCTGTATGTATTATTTCACTTCATACAATAATCATATATTGCTGTTATAATTTGCAAGACATCAAGTAAAGTTAAAAAATGTAACAATCTTTCAATACTGATTTCAGCCAAACATGAAAATCACTAGACTAAAAACAGGAGTGTCTATCGACTGATTATTGACAACTTCTTCAATAAGTTACTTCAACCTCTAGCTTTCTATCTGTTAGAAAATACCAGAAAAGTGAATCAGTTTCACTAACCTTCATGTCATGTCATTTACCTCTATTACCCTATTTTAGAGGCTTTAAATATGTTAAAATGCACAGCACATGTACCTCATTCTCTCTCTCTCTCTCCTTCCTTCTCTCTCTCTCTCTCACACACACACACACTCACAGATGATAAGCCAAAAATAGGTCAATTCCTAACTGAGTTATAGGCATTGATTTTTTGTTTTAAGCCGCAAGCATCTTCTTTAAGAAAACTGAGTATGATTAAGCCCATGGATGTTAGGGCCTCAGTGCCCAAATTCAAGAGATGTCGGGGTTGCTTAACATCTGTAGGGCCTGGACCCATTATTCAATATCTTTAGGCCTCATATCTAAAATGGTTGTAATAGGCAGACTTGCCTCATATGGTTATTGTGCAAATCCTGTGAGTCAACACATCTGACACTCTTATAACAGTGCTTCATATCTATCTAATGGGTCTGTTTTTATCATCTTCTCTGCTTCTGTGAAACTCCTTCCCTGACCCTTGAACCAGGCGTGATTCTTCTACCAGTCAGGCAGCAAATCTCTAGCATATTTTTAACTCTACCTTCTTTCCTTTTTCCCACCTTTTTATTCATGAGTTCTGTGTAATCTTCAAATATATCTGAATCTCTAGATGGAGGTGTAAGTGTAGTATATGCAGCAAAGTATACTGCTTTCCTAAGCTTCAATAGAGCACATCTGGAAGTAACTTTAATATGTTCAGGATATGAATGCATAATCTTATACCCAAAACAAAATAGCATTTGTGCCAGTTACAATAAATTTGGGGTCCCTTGATTTCAAAAATTTTAAAGGGTTTTCATAAGTAAACCATCTTGATTCTCAACTTCTTGGTTCTACTACTGCAAGCTGTTTAACTCGGGTACTTAACCTCTCAGTCCCTTACCTGTAAACCAATGAGAAAAATCATAGGTATTACATGGGTTGTTGTGAGAATAAAATAAAATATGCAAAGTATTTCAAACAGTTTCTGGCTCATGTAAACAGTCAGTAGTGATTAGTTATTAATATTACCAGTAATACTATTAATTTTATTTTACCAAATGATATATCACCAAGCAAAACCTGGGTGACATGACAACATCTGAATTCTTTTTGGATAGGGTCGGGGACTGTTATGCAATATAATATAAGCAGTTTCAAAACAGTAGCATCATCATATAATTTTTATAGGCAGCATAGATCAATAGTTTACTAAGTGTAACACTCAGCACATAATAATCAATACATTGGTTTACTTAAATGAATAAAATGTTATGTTTCTCTACAGAAAGTTTTTACAGCCTTGATATTACTGATATATATAAGTGCGCAGGTTCAAATGCCATCTTGGTTAGGTCATATAACCCATTTTTGTGGGAGGTTGTCCTGCATATGGTAGGGTGTTTAGGAGCACCCCTAGTCTCTCTCTGCTGGATGCCAGTTGCACATCACCTACCCCACTTATTACAATGTCTCCAGACATTTCCAAACAGCTCCTCTCGGTAGACAAAATTAGCTCAGGTTGAGAATCACGGCTCTATATTGATCTGCAGTGATGACAGTATTAGCTAATCATTGACATCAATTACAATACATAACCTATTGAAAATTAAATTTATAAAAAGCTTTAGGTCATTTTTATGACTAACCATTAGTAATCTACAATAATTAGCCCTTTGAAGGTTTTTTAACCTGGTGTGTGTCCAATGTGAACGCAAAATTTTTTAGTTTCCTGAAGATTTAACATCAACCATACTGGTTTTCCTCTTTCCTTTAATTGATGTAAACAAGAGTCAGAATTTGGAGTTTTCCCACAACAAGACAGATAGCACTGCAAACATGGATATTGTAAAATCACAATAACTTTGTTATGTGAATTTCCCCCAACTAGTGCACTTTTGTCTGTAAAAAAAAAAATACCCTAGCAATCTCTGTAACCCAGATTTGGTAAAACAAACAAACAAACAAACAGAAAAACCTGCCACTACCCTCTACAAGCATGAAAAAAGGCAATGAGAAAAATAGAGTAGGCTTTGGGGATTGACAAAGGAACAAACAATTATGGAAATATATTTGGGAATGAAATCAAAACTTTTTCAATGAATCAAAGAAGTATTTGGCATTTGATTGTACAGTTTCCAAAGTATGAGTCAAAACAATTACAAAATAAAGGTAAAGAGGATACATAAATTTAGGATGAAAAAGAATGTTTTAAACACGATGCCAGTGATAGAAACCATAATGAATGGGGATCTTACTTTACACAATGTGCTTTAATATATGCACATACATGTGATATTTCTGGAAAAAGAGTGACATTTTTCATCAAGTTCTCTAATACTTTAATAACTCCATATAATACTATACTATACTGTATCACTAATATTTGCTATAGTCTGTTCTATAATAATACATTTTTTAAAAAATGCAAATTTGTTTCAAAGCAGTTGATTCAAGGCATTTATATATAGATGATATAAGCAAATATATCTATATCCTTATAGATATTTTTGCATGTCTAAAGATGTAAATATATTTTCTTATGCATAATTTTATTTGCATGAACAATAGGTGAAGACAGAAAATGGTACCCACCTGAATGGAGCCAGGGAAAAAACACACTTAGTAGCTCTATCAGCTATCTTAATTCACTTTGTTATCAAACATGCCCTTCATATCTTGGTGTTCCATTTCAATAACCCTCCTTCCATCACTGTATAATATCTCAGAAACTCTAATCATTCTAAAGTCCACTTCTATAAGTAGAACTTAGGTATTTTTCAATATTATATGCCATATTCATTGTGCCATTTCTATATTTCTTAACCATTCAATACATATAAAACTGGGCCACACTTTCATTAGGTTCCTAGGATTGTTTTCTTAAAATGTCACTGGTGGAATTTTGAGTGCTGCACCCTGACTCCATTTTCCCACAAGTGCTGTGGATTTCATTGCACAATTTTGCATATTGCAGTGTTTTTTAAGAATACATATGTGAAGTAATAGAAAACCCAACTATAGTTTAATGATGCAGGTGGATATTTCTACTGCTGTTGGGTTTAGCTGTTCTTGCAAAATGTTTTTGTAAATAATGTTGCATGTAGAATTTTTAGCATTGAATGGTACAATTCAGTTCTGAAACATTTCCCTTTTTATAGAAGCAGAGAAGACATTGTTTTTATAAGGGAAACAGTAGAAAAAGAGAGATAACAAATTATGAAACTGTTCCCTTTCCTTAATCATTTTATAATTAATTTCTTATCCACTCTCAAGGAGCTAGAAAGTAGGACGAGTGATATATTACACAGAAGGTGGCATTAGCTCCTTTGTCACTGTCAGTAAGATTTTGCATAAGCATCAGCTGCTGAGATGTGGATGGCTCAGCATGTTCTGATCTCCTGTCTCACACAGTGGTGTAACTACAGACACCCTCAAATGATTGGCAAGGCCTGAGCCTACCTGGATTCTGGTATAGATCAGCCCTTTACTACAGTAATGAAAATATCACTCCTAAGCCACATAGTATCTTCCCTAGCCTCATCTTTAAATTATTATTTTGTTTACAAAAATAGTAACCAGATCCCTAGCGGGAAACAGTTTATAATTTTGCCTCTGTATCATCCTAATTGTGTTATCAAGAAAATAACAATAATTTTTCAAGTAACGTTGTTCATCTCTGCAGCTTAGATATTAAAGTTACTGATGTCTTTTATTTGGAAAAGAACTGGGGAAGGAGTCCATACACATGATATTACTCTGTTCCTTTTTTAGATCCCTTTTTCCCATAGGGAAAAAAAAGGGAAATGATTGCATTCATATATGGAATCTAAGTAACAAAATCAACTGATGAACAGAGTGGATCCAGAGACATGGAAGCATGGAACAGAGTGCAGAATCTTAGAGGGAAGGTGGCGGGAAGAGCAAGGGGGTGGGAGGTAATCAACCAAAGACCTTGTAAACACTGAGTCCAAAGAGTAAAGAGAAATAAAAATTGGGGAGGAAAAGGAAGCAACCACTTTCTTCTATTCCTAGCTCCTCGTTAATAAAAGAGTAACTTAGCTAACATGTGAAAGCTACATGCTTGCCCATCAATAGATGAATGGATAAATAAAATATGATACACACACATACAGTGAAATGTTACTCAATAATAAATAAGAGCAAAAGCTTGCCATTTGAGGCAACTGAGAGTATATTATGCTAAGTGAAATAAGTCAGACGGAGAAAAACAAAAACCATATGATTTCACTTATATGTGGAATCTAAAAAAAAGAAAAACCCACGAAAATAAATGAATCATTAAAACAAATAGACTCACAGATACAGAGAACAAACTGATGGTTTGTTCTCTGGGGAGTGGAGTGGGGTGATGGGTAAAAAAAGGTGAAGAGGAATGGAAGTACAAATGCCCAGGCTAAAAGAAAAAAGTGGTGGAGATGTGACTTAACAGCATAGAGAAACGAATTGATATTATTATATAATCTTGTATGCTGACAGATGGTTACTAGACTTATTGTGGTAATCACATCATATGAAATAGAAATGTTGAGCCACTCTGTTGCTACCTGGAACAATATAACACTGTATGTCAACTAAACTTTTAGAGAAATAATTAGAAACAAAATGTGGGCTGTTCATTGTAGTAATTAGAATCTCTGCATGTCAGTTATCTCATGTTTTAAAGAATTACACCAGAGTTGTAACAACTTAGATTAGATTCAGGGAATGGATATTTATCAATTTTGCTTCTTGTTTGTTTGCCTTTTCAGAATGTTGGACCAGATTTCTCTGTTTAAGGACTAACCCATCTCAGGAGGCAAAGCACTCTTGCAGCTACAGAAGCTAAAACTGTCAGCTCATTTTGCAGCCTCCTATATTACTCAGGGGCAATCCTCTTACCTGGACTCTGACCATTAGAGGTACCCTCCACAGATCTGAAATCAGAAGATGGTGATATAAAGCAGTAGGGACTACACAGAATTCATGGTGAAAAGAGGGAGACACTGGCAGCAGCTATGCCTAGTTCCCAGAAACAGCAGTTCCATGCCCACTGTGCTGTGTAGGTGGAGTCAGCATCACCAACTACAGCTTCAGGTGCCCAGTGAGTGTGATTATCGTGAAACTTCACTGGGTCATTTCCTTTGGCATCAATTTGGACACCAGTACTGGCTGTGTCACCTCAAACCAAGCTCTCCAGTTCAACCGTTAATGAATTCTGCTCTTCTTAAATCAACCAGTTTCTCTTGCCTTTGTCAATAAACCTTGACTGATTCAGCATGCTGAAGACTTAAGCAGTACCAGGCCTGTGGTTATAGTAAATATAATATCCAAGAAGTCGGAAATTATGTTCAACTTATTCAATGTTACATTTCCAGCACCTCGCTCATGTTAGCAGATAGCGGGCACTTAATAAATATTTACAGGATGGAAGTTTCCTATTATTATCTCAGAAATAATTGTCAAATGAAAATTTAGTCATGGAAAAAATGTAGTCATTGAAATAATTTTTAAAGATTAATGTATTTTGATAGTACCTGACACTACTTGGTAGCTTAATATATGCTTTAAAGAGACATGATTTAACAGTTTGGAGTTATTTCATATTTACTACAACCACTAATTTACTACAACCACTACTAGCCCATCCTCAACACACACACACACACACACACACACACACACACTCCTCAGCATCAGATACAAAGTTACAGGGACATAATACATTATATTTTGTTCCTTTTTTATTAACCTGATATACTTTCCAACTGCAGTCTACCAGTAATAGAACTTAACTCGAAATTTTTAACTTAAGATGGGAAGGGAGGGCTTTATACAATATTTGCTTCTGTTTTAAACTCAATATTTTCTTAAAATAAAGCTAAATAAAGAAGATAGGCAAGTGTGTTTATTCTTCATCTAAGTGCTGATAATCAGCATTGTGACTGAACTGGACTTTTAGAAACTGGGAAAAAATGTCTTTTTATATAAGCAGAAATCATGTTTAAAAGGAGTCTCCATTTACTATTTCTGCCCCACTTCATCTCCAAATTGCAGAGTTGAAACAAAGAATTTGATTCCTCTTCTTCCAAGAGCAACTACATCTGGTCACATACTAAACACTTGCTATTTTTATCTCCTTAGTTCCATTTTCATTGTCGATATTCTAGCTGAAGCACTTATTACCTTACATCTTTAGAGAATTATAATATTCAGATTTTTATTTTCAGTTCCAACAGACGGCTGGCCCTGTCTATTGTATGTATTTCTGCAGATTAAATCTTAAAAATACTACTTCTCCCAAATTACTCCCCTGCTGAAAAGGCTTTCTGACATTTTATTACCTACCTTTTAATTTTTAAATGCACTTAGCATTCAAGGATCTCCACAATCTAAGTAAAGATAACTTTCTAATTTATTTTTATATACTATACATATATACTTTTATAATCATCAAAATAGTTCATGTACTGTTTTATAAAATTCCTTTAGAGAAGATCAAATCCACATTTGCAAGTCTTATTCTTCAATCCCAGTCTACTTTTTAAAGCCTTATCACTAATGGACACAGACAATAGTATGTTGATTACTAGAAGGGAATAGGGAGAAGTAGAAGAGGGTGTAGGGGGATAAATGGTGATGGAAAGAGACTTGACTTGGGATGATAAACACACAATACAATATACAGATGATGTACTGTACAATTGTATACCTGAAGCCTGTATAATTTAATTAATAACTAATGTCACCCCAATCAATTCCATTTAAAAAAAAGGCTTATCTAAAGATGATCTCTTCCTGAAGTCATCTGTTTTATGAATGCCTTTAGCTTTTCCTATGTAGCCCGTGTCAGATAGCATTGTTAGCCTCCAGTCCCCTTTAGCAAGTGATAAAACATTACATTTTATATTTTTCTAATTTCCCATATCACCTAATCCTGCTCAATGCCTATAAGAGGCAATCAATAAATATCTGTTGATTGATTTTTCGATGCAACCTGAGTGCTATTTTTCCTGATGAGCTGGAAAATGAAACATGGAGGTTCAATGGACTTGATTAGAGATGAGGCTCAGAATACAAAATCAGATGTGGTGCATTTTTTTTCTTATCTTGCACTTGTGGATAACGCATCTGTATGCTTGCTCATTCTTTTATTGGTAATTCTAAGTTTCTTACAGGAGTTAGAGAATGACGCCTGCACTATTTCTCCTTTTAAATGTTCATTTAAAAACGTTGTCTCCTAAAGCCTGCTAGGACTATTCCAAGCACCAATAATGCACGAAGAGCAAGCTATTCTACTCAGAGATACTGCTTTGCAGCACATGGACAGAGAACTCACAAACCATCAGTAGATGTCAGATAGTGACAACTACTTTAAATACAATCTGCAGGGTTTGGGTAAGGGGCAGAGACCACTTAAGGTTCAAAAGTCTGTGGATGTGATGACTGAACAGCAACAGGAATGACGGGAAAGAGCTCTGAAAAACTCCAGGCAAAGGGGTCTGTAAAAAGTCCAAAGGCCTTTAGTGATCAATGAGTTTGAGCTGTTTAAAGGTAAAAGTCCTGATTTTTTCAGATAAAAGGCTTTTCTTTACAGGACACAGGAAGGATAAGGAATGAGGGGAATGGCAAGTAGGGAGTTGAGCTAAAGAGCAAGATACGCGGGTTATCTTTGCAGATCGCTGGGAGGAGTTCAGGTTTTATTTTAAATGCAGTTGAAAGCCACCAAAAGGTTTTAATCAGAGGCTGATATGAGTTATGGTTTAAAATTTTGTATCTCAGTTATAGTTTGTTAAATATAAAAACAGAGAAAGGAAGACCACTTAGGAAGTTATTATAGTGCTCCATTTAGCACAAAGGAGGATGACAGCAGCGGAGTTCTGGAGATACTGAAAATTTCAATATACATGTGAGTGGTACAACCCACAGCGTCCTGATGGTTTGAATGTGGGAGTAAAAGAAAAAATCTGGAATCAAGAAATGCAAAGGTCCTATCACTTAGTGAGAACTTTGCATTTAATTCTCAGAGAGAGAAGAACATCAGGAGGGGTTGAGAATGAATGCCTCAGAACTCATTGCAATGATCTTTCTAATGAATAGATTCTGTAAATGTAAGGGGAAATGAAAAATAGTATGATCTAAACTGCACTAGTAAAAATAGTGTAAAATCCTTTAAAGATTTTTTGCACTACATATGGCTACTAAGTCTAAATAGGTAGAAGTCTTTGAGTGGAAATAAGTAGAGAGGAGAGTAAGAGTTTAGATGAGAAAGGGGGTTGTGTATCACTTGTGGTTATCAAATGCACCTCTCTTTATTTCAGTACTACTAAATGCAAAAAAAACACCATGAATTGGGAATAATACTATCTATCCAAAGGTAATAAAAAAATGCAGGACTATCATACTTAAAGCAAAGGACTCAGGATAGATTAAATTGATCACAAGTAAAAGAAAATATGAAGTTGATACTGGCTGGCCTCAAAAAGCAATGAGAGTAGAAAGATGAGTGGAAGGAAGAGGGTTTTCAGTAATTTTAACAGATCACACTGGGAGGCAGAGGTATATGCTATCAAGGGAGAGCAGATGAGCAAGTGATGTGTGCATTGACACAGGGCCTCAAGCTCAGAAGGGCACTGCCATTGATTTAATGTTCTGCTGTCATTGTCTTGATGGTTTTAATGATTTTTAAACAAGGACTTTGTGTTTTCATTTTGAACTGCATTCTGCAATTCGTGTACTTAGTCTTGCCAGATAGTCATACGTAAGAATAGAAGGTGATATTGGGGAAGAGTTAACAGTAGCTAAAATGATCCAAGATCTTATTATTTAATTCAGTATACACTGAGTGGCCAGATTATTATGATCTCTGAATACACAATAATCTGGCCACTCAGTGTATATCTATCTTATATAATAAAAGGCTAATATGCAAATTGTCCCCTTGACCAGGAGTTAGACCAGCAGGCAGGCCTGCCAACCGTCCATGTCCCCTCCCCCTGGCCAGGTTGGCTGGACCCCACCGATGCATGAATTCATGCACCGGGCCTCAGTGTACTATGGTCCCTGGAAGAGTTAAGATTTATATTTTCACCTTCCAAGTCTATATTCAGTGTACTTTTTAAAAGATTAACTGCTTCTTATTGCCTCAACCAAATCTGTTGATTATTTTATTGTGATATTGTAAATGATCTTTTATACAAATACTCTATGCATTTTGAAAATAATTTAAATATAATAGGAGAAAATTTTTGATATAGAATTACTAATCCAAAGTTACTGCTAATATTTAAATCAAACATCCATATTTTTATGATTTTTTTATGTCAAAATAGATACATATATTAATATATTCCACTTATATTTTATCATTTTTTTCTTAAACTTTTTATTTTCTTTGCAAATGTTCATTCTAAGATATTGGCTTATAAGGATTCATTGTGGTCTGCCTTAACTCTAGATTACACACTTAATCTTTGCACAATAATGATTATTGCTATTGAGTAATAATATTTTAGCCTTGAATTTTACTTTTCTTGATATAAATCTTTCTATCTACAGTAATATTACCTTTAGCATTTCTTTGGTTTGTCTATATATTTTTCTTATCTTTTAGTTTTTGATATTACTACTTTGTTTTGTTTTGGGTCTCTACTGCAAAGGCATATTATTGAGTTATATTCCTATATATTCTTCAACCTCCTCACATTTCTTTTGATAGGCTTCCATTTATACTTTTATAATTTTACTTACCTTTTTCTTTCCATTGTTTTCTTCCTCCTAGCTTCCACCATGCTGGCCAAGTTTATGCAATGTTTCTACTCTCCAGATTAATTTTTTGTGTGCTTTATCTATTTAGCATCTGCTTATCTTTCAGATTTCAATGGAAAGTTACTTTAAATATTCCCCATAACAGATACCCTCCTCTGTTATCTACTCTCATAACTCCTCATACCCCTTTATATTTTAAAATTACATATTATGTGATTGTTACAGGAGACTGAGACCAAAATTGGTCAATTATTCTAAAAGATCTATTAAAGCAGGAATTTATAAAATAACCCAAGCAAGTATTTCCTGATTTTAAAATCATTTTTAAAATTTAAACTTAGTTTCATCTATTTTCTGATGAAGGTCCCTTTTTATTTTTTTAAAGTAGAGCAGAGACTTATACATGGTAGGCAGGGAATCTGCAAGCAGAACTGCTTTCTTATTACCTTTTCCAATCAGGGAGAGTGGTTCTATCCACAACTAATTCTACATAACAATGGTTTTCAGTGATTTTTTTCCTTACCATGTTTCTGAAATCACTCAAGTTAGTTTTCATAAAATAAACAGCTCTCAAAGTTTATCCTCTATTTCATCAAGTTGCACCATCACAGAACAAGCACAATGTGCAAACACATTTGAGAACGAACTCAACAGATTTTAGTTAAGCATAAAATACAACTGATTGCAGCAGAAATTTTCTGTGTTTTCTGAAAAGCAGCTAACTGCACCTGCTCAGAATGCTAAAGACTTATCCAGTTAGGGCCATGGAGAGAAGGGGTTTCTGGTTTTGCTTTTGTGTTTCAATCATGATAATGATTTAAATTGAGAAAGGTTAGGATAGTTAGACCGGTAATTAAGTCAGAAAGCATGCTTGTTTTGCTCAGTAATGTACCGTTAGCACCTAAGTTAGAATCAGACACATAGATGATACTGCATAAATATTAGTTAAATAAATGACAAGTGTTTTTTTGTTTGTTTGTTTATTTGTTTTTCTGTTTTACTCTAAAATGCTCCAGGCATTTTTTAAAAAATAACCTACAATTTTATGCAATCCTGAGCATAGAGACCACAGAGATTATTATATCATATTTTCAAAAGGGTACTGTTAATATGTTAATGTTTATAGATACATATTCTTCTTTTATTAGTGACTTTTATATTGTTTTAAACTATCTCAATACCTATTTCAAATTTAAAATATGAGAAGATCGAACTCAAGGTCAGAAAAGTTTCTTGTATATTCAACTTTTCCCTCTATGTTTACCTGTTACTCAGAATCTGACTGGCCCCGTAAGACACTGTACAAGCAGACTTCTGTACAAGAGGCTTTCCCCCAATACATCACAGACTTCTAGCTTGAAGGCGAGATGATATATCTCTCACTCACCATTTCACTTCTATATCTCTTTCCTCCTCACTCTTCCCAAACCTCAGTCTTCTCTTCCTCTCTCCTCCCCTCCCCACCTCATCCACCTTTTCTCAGAGCTGCCAGTGTCTCTCTGTCTCCTACCTGATCATCATGGTATCCTCATGCTTGATCTGACCCAATATCCTGTCTTTTATTCCCTGGATAGCTTACACCCCATCTCATAGTAGCCAGCCCCACACATAACAATGCTTTACATTATATCGGAAGTTACACTTCCAATAAAATCTCTGTTACAAACAGTCCACTGTCCAATATCGCTCTCCACCATTCCAGGACACTTACTTTAATGGCCTCAATCCAATATTCCTTTGCCTGTAATCCACTGATTTTTATCAGTTTTTTAATCCATCACTTTCTTCATGATCTCACTTCTCTCCTTAGATAGCTTAGTGTGTACTCTTTATAACCAGTACACTTGTCAACAATCTTAAATCCTTTTATTTCTTCCAAGTCAAACTCTTCTGTCAAAATCGTAAAACTAGTTGTACCCAATCAGCCTAACATTGCATCAGACAATCATGAATTTTTACCAATTGAACTCAGTTTACATTATGTCACATATTTAAGTGGACACTTAGTCCAGAAAATCCTAATGAGCTCTGCTGCTTATTATTTACTGTGCCACCCTAAAATACCTCTGAAAACTTCAGTATTTCCCCAAATCAAATTCTCAACTACTGGCCTTGCTTAATGCTTTAGAGAGAAATTGATAAAATATGAAGCTATTTTATTTCCTTCTTATCACATAAAACAGAAAAAATGCCTACCTACTTCTTCTCACAAATCCTCTTCATTCTCAAACGAAAGTACTTTGTCTATGTTTTAACTGTCAGTCTTTCCCTTTGTCATCTAGTTTCTATCCTTTCTTACTCCACTTTAGGCTCCACTCCTAAAATTGTCCCTTTTCTCTCCAACATCTTCAGTCTCCCCCTTTCTATTGGTTTATTCCCACCTATCTACCCACAAATGTGTTTTCATATAATTTATATAAAATGAAAACCTCCCATGGCCTTATGTCTACATCTGCAGGTAACTTTTTTCCAGATTCTTAAATAAAACTAGCACCCTTCCCCTCTTAAAAAGGTTCATATCAAGGTCAACAATGATGTCCATTTGACAATGAGATCCAAGGTATACAGTATATCCTGCCTTTATATTATTCTGCCTCTTTTATTATTTATCACAGTTATTTAAACTCTCCTACTAAAATACTTTCTTCATTCTCTGAAAAACCCTGGGGCATTTTGGCAAGCCTTTGCTTCTCTTCCCTTGATTTCTTTTGTCTAGTGTTTTTGTTTGTTTGTTTTGTTTTTAAAAAAATGTATTTTTATTGATTTCAGAGAAGGAGAGAGGGATAGAAACATCAACGATAAGAGAGAATCCTTGATTGGCTGCCTCCTGCATACCCCCTACTGGGGATCAAGCCCAGGTCAATGCTCTATCCACTGAGCCAAACTGGCTTGGACTAGTGTTTATTTTAATACTATCTATATGCTAATTAATTTTAAACTATACCCCCAACACTGGTCATCCCCCAGAGTTAGATATTTCAGTATCCAACTCTCTAATGATATTTTAAATATAAAGCCATATAAAATTACTGTAGCCCCACTTCTTTCATGACAAAATATTTTTCTTCCTCAGATTTTCACATCTCAGTAAGTGGGAGTTGTTTAGGTTACAATTCATCCTTGATTATTTATTTCCCCAGTTGCCCCCACCCCTCAACACACAAACCTAAAAACTCTTCAGGTTCTGTTATAGCTCAGCATAATCTATTCCTCTATCCACAACTCTAACCCAATCACATTCACTTCTCAGCAAGAGCTTCCCCACTGTCCTCCCTACCTCGGTTCATTGTCCATACAAAAGCCAGACTGATATTTTAAAATATAAATCACACATATAGCTCTCCTACTTAAAAACACCTAAACAGCATTCTATTTCCCTTAAACACACACACACACACACACACACACACACACACACACAAACAAAAATCCTAGAGCTGTAACATGTACCACATCCCTAATGTGTTCTTCCTACTCACTGATATACTCTTTCCTCTTTCTCTTCTACTCTAAGTGCACTAAAGCCAACCCAACCTGCTTTTGTCCCTCCATGAAGCCCATTTTATTCCTGAATTAGTGCTTCGACCTTTTGGTTCTTCTGTCTAGATCAGTCTTTTCAAATATCATCCCCTGCCACTTTCATCATGTCTCAGCTCAAAGGTCACTTTCTAAGAGATGCCTCCCTCAACCACCCTGCACTCCTGACACTTTTAGGTTAGAGACCACTCTGGCTGCAGTGCAGACATGAATGCAGAGAAAGGGAGCCCAACTGGACGATCGTTTAAAGTATCCAGGTGAGAAAAAGGCCAAATCTGTGTCACAGCTAGTAGCATTGGCTTACAACCTTAGATTTACCAGCTTTTTAAATCCTTGCATATGTCCGATGTATTTGTCCACCTCTACAGAGTGCAGAGACTCAATAATTCTCTTCCATATTTGAGATTTGAGATCTGTCAGAGACTGGGTTGATCTCTGATCAAATATTTCCAGACCGGACAAAAGAATAAAGGGGAAGTTTTAGAGTTGCTCTATTTTCACTTGCCAGCCTGGAGTAGCAAGGGAGCTGTAGCCAGAAAGAGCAGAGACATAGTGCTTAACCTTTCTGCCAAATCTTTCCTTTCTTTTCTTTTCTTTTTTTTTTTTTAACTTCTCAGCACAGCAGGCATTAGCTGGGTCAGTGGCACTCTTTAGAGTTGGCACCACTCCCTTCATTAGGAGCCAGCTGTAGCCCTGCCCTGCTTTACTTAAAAAGCCATCCATGCCAAATGCCCCCTGGAGGTGGCACCCTGCAGGGTCATCCCATGGAAATGACTCCAGTGTTTGGTAGAAATCTGAGGGAATAATGAGATCAATTTGTTACTTCTCATCAACTGCTTCAAGGCTGCCCTTGGCTCCAGCTTTTGCTGATGCAAATGAAAGAATGTTAGTGGGATTCCTGGTGCAGCTACTACCAAGTGGTCTTGTCTTCCTTGCAGAGACTCACTAGATGGTCGATGGTTCTATTATGATGTTCGTGACTAGAATTTACTTTATAGTAATTCTTCAATATGTTCCACATTGGAGTGGCTTTCTGATTTCAATATTGATAATGGTTTTCACTTGCATGACATAACTTAATCATTTTAGTGGAAATGCAAAAAAAAAGATGCATAAAGCTTAACTGTGTGAGCTCTGATTGCTATCTATAATATGCATCTAACTGACCATTGAAAAGAGCAGTATTATATCCATGGGTTCATGACATCACACCCTTTGGTTCTTTCCTTGCTCTGATAGGACATCATTTATACACATTGTTTTAAGTTTATAACACAAACTCTGGAAATTTTTTTTAATCTGCAATTTATCACAACCTGTTAGTTTTATTTGTTCAAACATTTCAGATATTTACTTCAAATATCTGTATTCAAAATAGAATAATAAACTTCCCATTCCAAAAAGTTTCTGAAGAAACTATCTCTATATATATATATATATATATATATATATATATATATATATAAAAGCCTGAGTGACTGGCCCATGTCTGGTAGCTATTATGCGCACTAACCATCAAAGGGCAGATGCTCAACACAAGAGCAGAAATCACAGGCATGGAAAATGGAACAGACTGATGAGTCTCAGAGTAAAGCAGGGAGGAGGGAGAGTGGGAAAAGATTAACCAAAGATCTTATATGCTTACTAGAGGTCTGGTGCATGGATTCCTGCACCGGTGGGGTCCCTTAGCCTGGCCTGTGGGATTGGGCCAAAACCAGGTGTCCTGGATTGTGAAAGGGCATGAATCTGTGCACCGAGCCTCTAGTTTTATATATTCTTTAAAAATGTGAATCATTTCAAGGGTGACACAAAAAGGTGATTATTTCAGTTGTAACTAAAACTCAGCATATTAAAGTTAGGATTATGTTTTCTATGTTTTACATAAATAAATACATATATACATATGTGTATATATATAGCATTTAACACGTTAAGTGCTGTCGGTCACCGGTGACTGACACTATACTTTCCATCCTAAAGACAAAACAGGCTGGGCGCTTAATGTGTTAAGTGTGTTCCTATTAAAAATATTTTAAAAGACCTTAATAAAATACAAATTCACCCTAGCTGGTGTTGCTAAGTGCTTAAGCATTAACCCATGCACCAAGAGATCATTGATTCTAGTCCCAGTCCAAGTTGTGGGCTTGATCCCCTGTGAGGGATGTGTGTAAGAGGCAAAGGATTGGTGATTCTCTCTCATCATTGATGTTTCTCTCTCTCCCTCTACCTTCCTCTCTTTGAAATCCATAAAAACATTTTAAAAAATACAAATTCAGAGATTTATAAAAATAAGATTCAGCACTTGATTATCCCCCACCCTCACACAGTTCCCACTATAGAGTAATTCTGTAAAATATTGATTCCTTACAAACATTATATAGAGGCATCCATGACATTTATATAGACAGCTCATATTAAATACATTTAATGCCATGCCTAGTTGAGGCTCCAGTGAAATATATTTCAGTAAAACAAGAGACAGAGGAGTGAATTTGTTTTTCATGGCACACTTAAGGCTTTATACTCTTAGTATATAAATTGATTTTGCTTAAAAAAAAACTTGGCTCTTGAATAATCATTTATGCTGATGGAATCTCAAATGCTCATGAGTTAAGCTTGCCTTTTAGCAATGGGTTGCTGCCTTGTATTATGCTTACACACATAATTCTTCTTATTACAATGACCATCTCATCAAATCCCAATCTTACAATCATGATGAAAAATGATAATCCTCAAATTACTACATTTCTCTTTCCACTTGAGTGATCTAATTGAAAGAATTTCACATCTACATTCTCCATGGATACACAGGAGAATATGTAAAACATATAGAGAGCTGACTAAATACCTAAATATCTGTATAGCTGCTGAACAACACTCATTTTCTATACATTTAACATATTAATTCCCTGATACTCCCCCACAATCAAGCTAACTTAGGCTGCTGTCCATATCAGAAACAAGCTATAATTTTTCTTGTATTTTAAAACATATTATTAATCAAATTTAATTATGTGTGGTGGAAGCAGTATGGCTGCTGGATTGAGACAAAGCTGAATGTGCACTTTTGTCAAGATGTATGCTTTCAGTCAAGTTCTTCACTAGCTTTCGTTATCAGTAAGAGAAAAACCATTATAGCTACTTGTCTGAAGATCATGATAACAAATTTCTTTTGCATGTCCATTTGTCCCAGGCAATTAAAAAATTTTTTTCCTAGGTGGTTTATTTCTTGTGTTCATTTTAGCAAGTCTTGACAGCCATTAAAAAATTACTTTAAACCTGGCCAGTGTGGCTCATTGGTTGAGCATTGACCCAATGACCAGGAGGTCACAATTCAATTCCCAGTCAGGGCACATACCCAGGTTGCAGGTTTCACCACCGGGTTGTGGGCTCAATCTCCAGTGTGGGGTGTGCTGGAGGTAGCTGGTCTATGATTCTCTCTCATCAGTGATGTTTCTATCTCTCTCACCATCTCCCTTCCTCTCTGAAATCAATAAAAATATATTTTTTAAAAATGGCTTTAAAATTATGATTTATATACCTCATTGATCAAAATAATTATTCACATGCAGTAAGACAATGGCTCAGGAAAACTTTCTTTTTGAAGGATGTATGATTATCTTAGATGTCTGCTTGGAAAGATTAAAATACTTTAATTGACTTGTTGGTTAGAGAATGCATTTCACATTTCTTAGAACAATTGTTTGGAGCGCCAGGAAAGAGCACCACTATGAAAGCCCATAGGAATTTATTTGGGCCAGTTACTTCCAATAAAGCAGTTGCACTCTAGTAATTATTGTGACAGTGAGAATTCCAACCCATTCCCCTACATTCTACCATGCCCTACTTCCTTAAAGTAATGTGTGTTTTTTTTCTCATTTAATATTAGAAAGGAAATATAGACTAAATTTTAGAGCATTTAAAAATTATAAAGAAGTTATTGAAAGAAAACTTTTTTCAACCCAGAATCAATCATTTTTAATTAACCTTTAATGTACTTGAGTTTTTTTTTAATTCAATGTATTCTTACATACATACACACAAGCACACCAGAGTTGTATTTGCTGATTTTGAAGGTTTTTCCCCCCTCTGACTTAAAATTTACTATATTTATTTCACAAAACATGAAAATAGATGAGAATAGATTGTAAATCACCCAGAGGTATCCACTGTTACAGTGGATTTTATTTTATTGTTATTGTACGCATCTACAGATACAGAGAATTTTATTCAGGCTCAGTCCTTGCCAGCAGCCCTGGTATTTGGATTTACTTGGATCTGCTTATTTGAGTGTTGGTTAAATATCTTCTTAATTTGTAATAGAGTGAACATACTTTACTGTCATGGGAGGGACTGAGAACTTCAGAGGCCATATGGACTGATAATGTCAAAATACTCTAGCACCCACCTCTAATTTCCTCTATGCAATGAAATATAAAAATAGTACAAGAATGTAAACCCACCATAAATAATATCATTTTACTAATGAGGACTACTTTTATGATTATTTTGAAATAACAAAGATCTTTTTTTATTTTCAAAAAAATGTGCATGAGGAAACTCCATAGTGTTCTCCACAGTGGCTGCACCAGTCTGCATTCCCACCAGCAGTGCACGAGGGTTCCTTTTTCCCCATTTGACCCAGTGATCCCACTTCTAGGAATATATCCCAAGAAACACCAGTCAGAAAGGATATATGCACCCCTATGTTCATAGCAGCACAATTCACCACAGCTGAGATTTGGAAACAGCCTAAGTGCCCATCAGCAGATGAGTGGATTAAAAAACTGTGGTTCATCTACACAATGGAATACTATGCTGCTATAAAAAAGAAGGAATTCTTACCATTTGCAGCAGCATGGATGGAACTGGAGAGCATTATTCTAAGTGAAATAAGCCAGTCAGAGAAAGATAAATACCACATGATCTCACTCACTTGTGGAATATAATGAACAACATAAACTGATGAACAAAAATAGATTCAGAGACAGAGAAACATCAATCAGAACGACAAACCTCAGAGGGACGATAGGGGAGGGTGGGGGTAAGAGGGAGAGATCAACCAAAGGACTTGTATGCATGCATATAAGCCTAACCAATGGACACAGACACCAGGGGGGTGAAGGCATGGGTGGGGGGGGGGAGGGGGAGGAGGGGATAAGGACACATATGTGATACCTTAATCAATAAAGAAAAAATTTTTAAAATTTGCATGCATATTGCTTTTTCTCTAGGAACCTAAGCAACTTCTTCACAGTTAATTGAATTCATCCTGAGGATTTGGGAACATTATAGCCTTTTCTCACAGTGGCCTCTGCTCTGTGGCTGATTTTGGTCTCTCACACTGGGAATATTGAATTATTCCCAGCAACCAATGGAATGCATTTTTAGTCAGTTGCTTCAAATGGCAGACTAAACTGCTACTCTTTTTTCCAATTACTTGTTTTATTTTTCTGCTTGCCTTTAGCAAAAAATGTACTGGTTGTTTTTGTCTTTCTGTACATATTCATTAGCATCAGACAGGCCATATCCCTTCCACATTTAAATACAACGGCATCTTAAATTCCCTTCTCTCCAAGAGAACAAACTGAGCAACTGAGCGCATCCTTTCTCTTTAACCCCGCAGCTCAGCTGACACTTTCTTGGGAAGACTGATTTAAATGCCCCGCCTACTCTGTTCCCACAATATCCATGCCTAATTCTAACAAAGCACTTCTTATGCACTGTTGTAAAGGTCTCTTCCTCACAGTATTGCAAAAGCCAAGATGTTAGCTCTGGAGTATTCACCATTATGTAGCAGAATATTTGACAGAGAGAAGTCATTGTCAAAATAAAGCCAATATTCTAAAAAGAATAATTATAGTTGCAAAGGGAGACTTGTCAGTCCAGATATTTTAGAAAGTCTTAATTCACATAAGAATTGTTGTGGCATAGTATTCATCCCAGGTAAGCAAGACCTTGGGAAGCAAGATTTGAGCAAACTCAGTGGAGAACTGCAGCAAGGATGATTTAGAACCCAGCCTCCTCCTCTCACGTCCTGACCCAGCCCTGCCCTCTCTCCTGACCACCACCAATCAGTTAATAAACTGCCTGTCTTGACACCAGGAAACCTTACAAGGAAATGGTCTAGCATATAAAAATGCATGACTGGCTCACCAGGAAAAAAATTAAAAAATTAAGACAGGTGGCAGGAAGATCTACCAACAGCTCTCTCTCAGATATCCATGCTGTTGCTGGGTTCACAGATGATGAAAAAGCCACAAGTAAAGGCTTTCAAGGAAAACAAGGCAGGTCTTGCACCCACACTAATTAACAATCAACATAAGAAAAAAGTGAAATCACAAATTGCCTACCTTTGCAGAAGAAATGCAAATATGATTTCAAAGATTTTGTAGTGCTAAGGCAAACCTCACTTTAAGGAACCTACTAGAAGGGCTGGTGTGTGTGTGTGTGTGTGTGTGTGTGTGTGTGTGTGTGTGTGTGTGTTGGGTTGAGGAACAAGGAGGCAACCTAAATTAATAGAGGAGGCTTTAAGCAAAGAATAATAAAGTCTCAAAAAAAATGACTAGGGGCCAGAGGAGAATTATTTTGATTTTTAATGCTGATTTAATTATTATTTGATTTTATCATCCTAGTAAATAAATACCCTGTTTCCTTTTATGTTAAGGTATTTTTAAGAATAACCTGTCCATTGAAAATCTCAAATCATATTCATGAATATAAATACTTTAATTATTCAATAAATCAAATCTTTCGCATGTTCATAGTTGCTAAACTCACCATAGCTTATAGACACTTATATTGGAACACAAGCTTGGAAAATGTTTATGGTTTCTAAGTGCATTTTTTTATTATTGTAATTATCCTCCACGAAAACTCACTAGAAAATAGCAATAATAATTTGTACAAATGGAAGGTCACTGCATATTTCATAGCTCTGATACTTATTCTAAGGTTGTATTTTTCTTCCCATTCACAGACCTTGCTACTTTCCTCCTAGTGGAGTCCCTTCTTTACCAGTGGAATGATGATTAATGAAGTAAAGGTGCAGACTTTATTGCAATTGCAATGCAGCACCATCTCTAGTGATGCATTGATATCTGTGGAGCCAGTGATATCACAGTGGAGCACACCTCCTCTGCACACCACATCACCAGTTGCTGCACATACACAAGGGTAAGACACATTACCATTGCACCATTTCAATCACCTTTTAGTGAATCAAGTCATTGATGAATATTGACCCATATAATAAATATTATAGGTAAATGGGAATATTTCTTAAGAGGATGGGATTTGAATTGAGCTTGATAGAATAATAGGATTGTAGAAAGCAGCAATGAATTCTTGTTTGGAAAGATAGAGTAACTAACCTGAATGAAGGCTCGTGCAGAGCATAGAAGGCAAAGAGAACACTTGGGTCTGGTTTGGCTAATGCACGGACTAAGACCAGGAAAATATCAGAAAAAGCCATATGTGCCATAATAACATGCCACTGAGAAGTAAGTTTAAAATAGTAGTACAGTCATTTTCTATAGATTTTTAAATAAACAAGGGCTCGTAATATATCTAAGTCAGTGCAATACAAAACAACTATAATGTGATCCATACTTAAAATTTAAAATTTTCTAAAAGCCACATTAAAATGTTTAAAAAGGTAAACTAATGTAATAATTTAGCCCAATATATCCAACAGATTATCATTTTCACATGTAACCAATATGAAAATGATTCATAAACTATATTGCAGTCTTTTATTTACTATCTTCAAAACAGAATGTTTTTTTTACTTTATTTTTATTGTTTACAGTATTACAGATGCCCCCATTCCCTCCCTTGGCCACCCTCTCCCACCGCTCACCCACACCCCCCCTTTCCTTCCAGCCACCACCACACTGTTATCTGGGCTTATGGGTTACGCATACATGTTCTTTGGCTAATCCCCTCACCTTCTTTCATCTAGTTTTGTACTTTCAACCCATCTCAGCTTGGGCCATGCATATTTCAAGGGCTCAAGAGTCACAGGTGTTGAACAAGGCAGTTCTCTGATATAAATTGGTCTTAGGCAGGTTTGTTCTTCAGACCCTCACTGGTGGGGCTTGATAGAAAAATGGATAACCAGTGTTAATTATCCATTCTTTGAGGTAATTGCTTCCATAAAAAATGGCCAATGAACTATTTACATCAGAATAACCTCAGATGCTTATTAAAAGAATATTTTACCAAGGTTTATTAAATTAGAATCTCAGGGTAGAACAATTGAATCAGCATTTTAAAAATAAGTTAACCAAGTATTTCTAATGTAGATTAATATTTGAAAATACAGCTTTTAAAAAATACTTTCCAGATAAATGTCTATATAAAACCATTAGTATTTTAGAGCCAAATCAATTCTAATCACACTTTACCTTGAGAGGAAGCATAGTAGAGAGAGAGAGAAAAAAGCTATACATATCTGTCATCTTCTCAAAAGCTCAAACCCCTAATTTTCCATCAAAGCATTGATCACTGTCTTACACTATAATATCACATGTTGATGCCTTCTCTGGCACCACTAGCATATAATCTTCATGAAGTTTGGGACTGGTGGTTAGTATCCATATAATATATAGTATGTATTTATTAAAATAGTGTTGGCAAAATAGTAGGTGTTCAACAAATATTTGATCAAAGAATGATTGAAATTTCTACTTCCTTCTGGCCAGTTACTTAAATATGTGAACTAAATTTGCCCATTCATTAATTCAAGATAATATTCATCTTGAAGAATTGTATGAAATGAAAACTTACTATATACACAGGGTCTTTATTTAATACAACATTTTCTTGCTGCTTGTCTATTTTTCCTGTGAGAGAGAGAGAGGAGTGAATTCATGAAGTCATAGTTATGAATAAACACCTGCATTCCCTTTCCCAAGGACATTGCATTTTAACAGCAAATATCTGATGAGATTCCCTCAGTTCATAAGGAGTTTCTCTAATAGTTATTCTGCCTTCTGACCTTAGTGAGGGGTCATAGGAAATTCCCAATAATGTTAATGTGGAGAGAGGCATCTAAGATTCTCCCACCCCTTTAAACCTGGTTGCACCCAACAATTAGAAGTGAGGAACACATCTGTTTTCTGCCAAAGATTTTAACTACAAGTTGTCTGGGAAAGTATTTTCTTTCAGAACACAACAATGTTAGGATTTCTGTTTTGATACATTGTTGTTGGTGAAATTTCTCTGGTTTGCAGGGATAGCTGGTCCTGCTCTCTGCATTGATTCCACTGGTATTACAGAACAATACAAATGGGCAGCTGGCCCCTCAGGTAATGATAAAAACAGAGACTTCTCAAATGCAATATGGACTGTTTTCCCTTTCCATCTCTATTCTTCGCGATTATAATCCATTTATAGAAAATAAAACGTGTCTAACTCAGCCCCTAAGCAACCACCACTCTTTTTATGTAAGGAGGAGATCTTTGTTTTGGAGAAAAAACAACAAGACTTTAACTATGGGACACATTTCTTAGGAACAATAGAATTAAATTCAGATCAGTTCTCCACAGAGTTTCTATTCTGAACAAAGCTTATCAGAAAGGGGCATATGGAGACAGTAAAGGCTTGTGAATTTAATTGGATAGAAGTGAAAAGAATTCTGCTTCTTTAGAATTCTGATTTTTAAAAGACCCCAAATTAATTACTTCACTGGAGTTGAAATTCAATTGGTCTTGGTTACTACTGAGCAAGGGGGGAAAAAAGGATATCTGGTAGCTACATGTAAGTATTTTGAGTTTTATAGCCTCCAGGATGAGTTTAATGGTCTGGGAGAGATGCCTTAATGCAAGGAAGTCAATGTTTTGATGTAATTCACTGTAGTCACTAACTAAAGAATACAATTTGTCAACTATTTCCTGTTTCACAACATTCTTCACTTTATAGCCTTATTCACTCAAGTGATAACATCATGCTACTTAATCACTGGTTTTCTTTTCAATAATCAACAAAGTCAAATCTGTAAGATACCAACACTACAAAAGTTCCCTTTCCAATCCTTTGCTTTGGGAATAATCTGACACCAATAAAATATGTGGTGCCCTGATAAAAGTTCCCAAGACTATAGCAACTTTCACTTGCAGTTTGCTAATTCATGATCATTACATGATCATTACTGAAAGTAAGCATCACATTTCACACGCCAACATCTTTCTATAAAACAGGCTGTTTTCTTTAGGGTGTGATTGTTTTCTGGGGGCGGGGGAGGGAACAGGGTTTGCAAGGTTGAGTGCTCACTCATTTTTCACAGGGTCTGCACATTAGGTTTCTCTCTTTACTCACATATTCTCAGTTTGGAATGGCCCTTTAGACACCTAATTGCAAAACTCAATCACCTCCACTCACATTTCCAGAAAGGCCTCTCCATCTGTGGGTATCCAGGAAGGACAAAAGCCACACTTTTGATGCTGTAGATTCTTATCCACCAAGGCTACACTAAAGCCATCTACTAGTCATCTTACATACCCTTAAGGTGTCTGGGTGGTTGCATAAAATTCCACTCTAGGTGGTCCAAGAATACACAAATATTTTTACACATTTGTGTGTGTGTGTGTGTGTGTGTGTGTGTGTGTGTGTGTGTGTGCAGGCTTGTACACTTGCATTCTTAACCACCAAATCTTTGGAACATATTTTAAGAATAATAAATGTCAAAAAAATTAGTTACTTAATACATGTCAAAGAAATTCGTATTTTGGTTATTAGTGAGGCTGAGGATATAAATAATGGAACAGTGGTTTTAGACACAACTTGAATTGACATTTGAGTCTGAAAACCATACATTTTTTAAGAAGAAAAAAGTAACAAAGTGATATGAAGTTTGGTTGGTAAGGAAAGTGACAAGACCTTTAGGAAAGAAACACATTTTTTGTGTGCTATAAAATCAATGGGGGTATCAAGCCTGAAAAAAAAATGCTTTTCATAAATGTCAGAGGTTATTTATTGATTGGTCTTTTTCCCCCACTACTGTTTATTTTTTGACTCGCAGAGGCACTTATATAGTTTTCTATGTCAGCCAAGGGGTGAGAAAGTCATGCCATATGCGTTTCTGTTTATGTATTTTTGTGTCTTGCTTTTATTTCATTAGCTTTTCCCCTTTTTTTAAAGAAAAATGCGTAGGATATTATAAATATCTATCATGGGCTATTATGTCAGTGACTATCGTACTTGTTTAATACCACACCTCCTCTTCTTCTCCAAAGAATAAAGACCAAAGGATTGGGTAGTAGCAAGGGAAAAATGTCATTGAAACCACATTAGTTAGTTTTATGTTAGGCTATCACGAATTTTTATTTTTTCATTTTTCTTTTATTTATGTCCTCATTTGACAAATATTTAGTTCTTACTATGAGTACAGTACTATGTTATACTCTGGGGAAGCATATGAACTAAGAGTCATTTATTGAGAATGCAAAGATGCTTCATACACATTCCTTGACCACATGAAGCCCAGTGCTAAGCTTATAGATCATTCTACTGCAATGCTCTATGAAGTAAAGATGTGCTTAAAGTATCTTTAATGCAGTCTTTATTCTTCAAATATTGAAAAGCTGCTATATTCTGGGCATCAAGCCCTCGCTGAGCTAAGAGTTTTGGGGAAGACAAACATGCCAAGGGACAACTGCCATGCAGCATGGTGAATATCAAGAGAGTGCTGCCTGCAGAGTTCTCTGGGCTGATCAAAGGCGCGCCACCAGAATGTGGGGACACTGATTCTGACTTGCAGAGTCCACAAGTCCCCTGGCTTCTTCGTGCTCCCCTGGGTCCTATGTTCCCATGCATCTCTCCATGCACAAACTCTTATGATGTGATGTTCACCCCACAGAGGTTATAGCCCTAACTTCTCAATGATGCTCTCCCCCTTTATACACGGGAGCAGCCCAAAAGCACTACTCTCATCACTGAGGACGTGAAAGAAAACAGCTGCTAAATGGGTCCACCCTGAGATTTCAATGCCTTACAACAAGGATGTCCAACTCGCGGCCAATGGGCCACATGCCTCATTTATCTGGCTCGTGTTAGCATTTGAATTGGACATGCTTGCCTTACAAGTACCTAGTACGTTGCTTGTTTTTGTCATATTTGTGCTAAAATTTAAAGTGAATCCAGATCTTCACATAAGGGCCAGTGGTGCCTCAGCTGGTTACAGAGCACAGACTGTCCTTTGGATCCCAACTTCAGTTACTGTCTGAAAAGGGAGGGCTGAGGAAGGGAGTGAGAAGGGAGAGGGGTTAGCTTGGTTCTTGCTCAAGCATTTACATAGCTAGGCTGCAATGGTGATCTCTAAACACCGCAGAAGCAGCCTAGGCAAAGGAAGCAGCAAGGGTTTGCCTCTGAAAGCAGGGACAGCAGGGAAACCACAGCCCACACAGAAGCGCCTTTATTTCACAGGAGGCCACTAATAAACCACTCAAACAGAAGCCTATTTGATGGAGAAAGAGAGAATGTGTCAGGGGGCAGAAAAAAATTCCTACAAAGAATTCAAACTGAATTTCAGTAATAGAGAGGTAATGTACTGAGAAAATAAGCTTGCTGCTAACAGCAAAGACACTGCCAAGAAATACATGGGAATTAGTGCCAGGTTAACACATAAATCAAAATTTGGCAATTATGCAAATGAGAAAGCCAGAGACTTTATTTCATTTCCATCTGATTCCAGAATAAAGGTCCTAATTTTGATGAATACATAAAGAGATTTTAAGAAACTGAGATGATGAATTGCAGCAAACTAAAGATATCAATCTCCCTCTGAAAAAGGAAGATGATTAAAATATTTTATATATGTACATCATATATATTCTAAACAGACATATGAATGCACATACTGCTATAAATGTATTCAGTATTTAATTTATACATATTTAAGGGCAACTCTCTTTTTCTATAGTACTTTTTTCTGACATTTTTACACAGCTCTTCAGAGTACATAAAGCTGATATAATTATCTCCATTTATGAGATGATTAGTTTAATATCATAATTGAGTAACACAAATGTTTCTTATTTATCAAAGTGCAGCTAATCACAGTAAATTTCTATTCCTTGAAATGTAAGATTACACACTGCTTTGAAAGGCTTGGGTGGGTCAGATAGGATAAGAAGTGGGTCATTCAGGATTAATTTGTAGTTGCTCTATTAGGCATCATTTCTTAGAACTGACATAGAACTGCTACAGAAAAACAGGGGCATATGTTTAGGCAAACACAGTTTAAAAATGCATAACATTAGGCAAACAAGTTGAGTGTTTCATTCATAATCTCATATCACATTGCAAGGCAGAATATTTAATTCTAAGAGTCTAACTATTCTCTTAAGAACTAAGGATTAAGAGCCATTCATCCTGGTTTTTGGCATATGGACAAGCAGATGGATGGACGTGAGAATTTTGGAAGGCACACCAAGTCGATGCCAAATATGATGGAAATTACATAAAACAGAGACCAAATGACACAAAGCAAGTGTTTGAACTCATAAAATACTTTGGAAAAGAAAGACATGAACATGTACTTTTTGAATAACTATGATACTAAACCGCAAAAAGGCATTTGGTTTGCTAGCCAGTGAAGCTATATAAAGGGGAGCAGGCCCTAACCAACTTGGCTCAGTGGATAGAGCATTGGCCTGCGCACTCAAGGGTCCCGGGTTCGATTCTGGTCAAGGGCATGTACCTTGGTTGCGGGCACATCCCCAGTAGGGGGTGTGCAGGAGGCAGCTGATGGATATTTCTCTCTCATCGATGCTTCTAACTCTCTATCCCTCTTCCTTCCTCTCTGTAAAAAGTCAATAAAATATATATTTTTTTAAAAAATAAATAAAGGGGAGCAGAAGGGTAAGTCAGTTGAACATGCATTAGATACTAGCAGATCCAAAGACTGTTGCATCAGTTACAATATGAAGGTTTATGGCATAATTGTAACCCATGCTGTTGGCAATCCATACAAAAGCACCTAAGCATTATAGGTCAGAATTAGCAATCCCCTTTGTGTTTTATGATATGTCTTCAAGTTTTGCTTTTGCAATTATAGAAGGCCAAATTGCACTCTTGGAAGATAGAGCACAGTTAATTTTTAAATGTACAACTTCTGCTTTCCATTTAGATTATATGAATGAGGATACAACACGATGCCAATTGTTTCAGAAATTTTGCGAGATTTAATTAGTGCCAATAAAATGGGCATAAACACTTATTGAGAACACAAATCCCGTGGTGATCTACTGTGCAGGACTTCTTCTTTCCTGGATCCCTCTTGCTCAATGAGCCTCTCCAGTCACTTGGCTTTAATTCCCCATCATATGTTGCTGACTCTCGATCTACATCTCCAGTCCAGAACTTTCCCCTAAACTTGAAACTCACACACTATGGACTTGGTATAGCCACTTGTTTTTCAAATCTGTGTTAAAATGTGGCATGCACTAAACCAGGTTCCTTCCCTACAAGCCATCCTTCAGGTTCCTCCTTCTTGTTGAATGAGCATTAGGTAGACCCAAAGACTGTTAAAAGCAATCCCATTCTTCCAGCTGCTCAGAGGGTTGCTATGGAATTACTATAGACTCCTCTTATCCTACAACTTATGTGAAATCAGCAAATCCTAACAAGTGTTTTCCAAGTATTGCCTCTCTTGACCATCTCATTGTATGGTATCATCTCTCACTGAAAAATGTATAACTCTCTGGAACTGTAGCATTCTTTTAAAGGATTCTTGGCTTCCTCCCATTGATTCTCCACAAAAGCCAGAATGATCCACTTTACTAGTACACATGCCAGATTATGGTATTCATGTTGTTAAACCCTCCCTTGATTTCTCCTGCCCGCTCTAATGCCTCCTCTAACCTGTCCCTTTATAATCTTTCTGACCCCACCTACTCCACAATCCCTGCCTCTCTCCACTTTGGCTCCCAGACTGTTTTGCTGATCTTCAAACAAATCAATTATGATGTTGCCTCAAGGTATTTGCCTTTACTGTTCTTTGGAAAGTGTTTTTGATATATAACCGCATGGCATCCTCCCTGACCTTCCTAAGATCTTTGTTCATATGTCAGCTTGTTTTAGAGGTCTTTTGCTGACTGCCTGAGATACAGGCCACACGTCACCATCACCATCCCCAGGAGCTCTCTCTAGCCCCTTTGCCTTGATTTATATTTCTCCATAACACGTTTATCACCTGATACGTTGTAGCAACACACATATGCGCACACACAGTCTTTCTTCCTTATTTGGAAATCCTGTATTCCCAAATGTGCCTACTCACTAACATTTATTTTTATCTCAGACCTAATATTTGCAGTGTTTTCAGGGCCACTCATAGCACGCGCAGAGCTGCTAACAATTTTCTACCCTGGAGGCTCATTCTCACTGGAGGTAAAACTCTCCACCTTCTTGTTTCAGCTGGAATACTATAAACAAGTGTCCTTTTTGCAGTCTATTTTGTGCCGTGTTTTACACATTTTTGTGACTATTGTTGGTGATTTTTCTGTTTAAAATTGCCCCAAGTGCAGTGCTGAAGTGCAGTGCTGTCCAGGGTTCCTAAGCACAAGAAAGCCATGATGTGCCTTACAGAGATGTGCGTTTGATGAGCTTTGTTCAGCCATGAGTTACAGTGCTGTTGGCCATGAGTTCAATGTCAGTGAATCAACAACAGATATTGAATAAGGTGTCTTTAAGCAGAAACACACATAAAACAAGGTTATGTATTGATCGGCTGACAAAATTGTGATCAGAGCCTCACAGGAACCTACCTTGTACTTCCCCTAGGAGCAAGGATTTAGTATGTGCTAACTCAATGTTTGTGGTGACTTTCTAAGACATAACTACTGTGACTAAGGAGATTGAAATGCATTTTTTTATTTTGACATTCTTCCCTAGAACGCAGGGGATTCTGAAGCAGAGCCTTTCTTATTTTCCTCAATAATGTACCTCCAGTGCTTTACCCTGAGCCTGAAATATAGCAGGTGCTCAGAGGTAGTAATATTTTATTACATTATCTAATCCTCCCAACATGTCAGTGTTGCAGGAGTATTGCACTCATTTAACATACGCCAAAGAGGTCAATCACTTGCTTAAGGTCACTCAATGGTAATTATCAGGGCTAAGATGTGAAACCAGGAAGTGTGGTTGGGTTCCTAGTCACCTCGGCATTGCTCAAGATGGAATGGGTGAATTACCTGTCTGATTGGTGAATAAAATGAAGTGAGAAACAAATCAATGAATTCAATAACAGTGAGTTTTGGGTATATCTCATTCTAAACTGAATGTATCTTTTGGTGACAGTCAAGCCCATAGCACTTGTTATTAAACTAAATGTGACATAAAAATTTATTATCCCTAAATTAAAACACTAAATAGAGGGCAGCGATGAATATAAACCTTAATGCAGCCTAAGTAGAGTAGATAACAGATCAAAGATATAAAGTCAGAAAATGTGGACTCCACTCCTGTATCAGGCTATCTTCTGTGTGTTACACACACAAACACAGTCACACACATATACTATCTGTCCTCATTATAAAGTCACCAACACCTGGATATTCAGATTTTGCATTGTTATCCTAATAAAAGAGAAACATGCAAATTGACCATACCTCTGCTACACCCACAAGCCACGCCACCAGCCAATCAGGAGTGAGTATGCAAATTAACCCAAACAAGATGGTGGTTAATTTGCATATCCAGGTGCAGACCAAAGACTGAAGATAGTGTAGAAGAAAGCCGAGTGCTGCAGAAGGGAGCGAAGCTGTGGAGAAGCAAGCAAGCAGGGCGGCAGAGAAGGGAGAGAAGCAGGTGGGGGGGAGGATAAGGGAGAAGGGAGGGAAGCAAGCAGGGCAGGGGAGAAGGGAGGGAAGCAGGCGGGGGGGTGGGGGAGAAGGGAGGGAAGCAGGCAGGGCAGGGGAGAAGGGAAGGAAGCAGACCACTGCAGGAAGCCCTATTGCAGGAATCTTCCTGCAATGGGCCTCTAGTCCTATATAATAAAAGGGTAATATGCAAATTGACTTTAACAGCACGACGACTGGGAATGACCGGTCGCTATGACATGCATTGACCACCAGGGGGCAGTGGCTCAACACAGGTGCTGCCCCCTGGTGGTCAGTGCACGTCCACAGGGGAGCTCTGCTCAGCCACAAGCTGGGCTGAAGGCTGTGAGCACATGAGGTGGTGGGAGTCTCTCCCGCCTCCTTGGCAGCGCTAAGGATGTCTGACTGTGGGGAGCAGGCCTAAGCCATTAGTCAGACATCCCCCAAGGGCTCCTGGGCTGCCAGAGGAATGTCTGACTGCCAGCTTAGGCCCGATCTCCCCGGGGAGCAGGCCTAAGCCAGCAGGTGAACATCTCCTGAGAGGACCCAGACTGCGAGAGGGTGCAAGCCAGGTTGAAGGACCCCCTGCCCCCCCACTGAGTGCACAAATTTTCGTACACTGGGCCTCTAGTGTACATATAAGGATATCCTCTCTGTTTGCTTTTCTGGATAATTAAAACAATAACAGGGGACAGTGACTATAAAAGAAATTTGAAAATGGCTAAATGTTATGAAATAATATTAAAACGATTATTGTGCAGCATGAATGATTCTTGTAAGTATTTGAAACAATTTATCCAGGAATTCATAAGGAGGTCATTTTAGGATAACTATGCTTATTGTTACAATAAGAAAGCATGTAAAATCAGACACACAGAAATGAACATCACTCAGACACAAGAGTTTTGCTTTCCCTTCAGGCTAATGGGATTGATTTTATGCACAGTGCTCACCTGATAGCTCTATTAGCCCTTTTCTTTCTAGAAATGAGTGGGACTGATGTACAAGTAAAATCAAATAAAGACAGGACCATTGACCCAACTGCAGCCTGACAACTGTGACACAGGACACGTTCCATTCACAGACCTTGAGCTTTGGTTTTGCCTCCTGAGGCCTTCTGAGCTGTCATTTGACTTAATTGTTTCTTTGTGGAGTAAGAACCGATAGTTGACCATGATTTGTGTTGATTTTCAATAAAGTTGCTGCCAGGGGTATTTTAGCCAAAACATCAGCCTGACAGCTTTAGTGGCACAGTGTATGTGACACTAATAAAGAAATGAAAAAAAGATTTCCTTGTATTGTGAATTTTCTCCACTTTCTTTGGCAGGTGGAATTCTAAACACTGCAATAGGCAAACCAAGCCTACTTGTAGGTCATTTGTGCAAATAATAAACATGTACTCAATTAGTTCCAGCAATTAGAAAGCATTCATTGTCACTACCCTATCTTACAACGTGTGAGTCAGATGGATGTGTCTGCTGTGTCCTTGTCATCTCATTGGAATGGCACTAAAACACAAATATGATTTTTTTTGTTGTTGTTATTTCTGGATCATGAATGCAGAAAAAATTCAACCACAAGATTCAACATTTAAAGTGGTATGTGACAGCATTAATTTGCTCTCCTACCATTTATGTGAAGTTAGGAGGATTAGGGATGTGTTGCATATGTGTAGGAAGAGCTTTGTATATTGAGAATAAAGAAAGCATAGGTGCTATGATGTCCTGATGCCAGGGTGGAGCAAGAGCAGGAGAAATTTATTGGAACATAGTGTGTGTTTGCGGGGGAGGGGTGCACACGTACTTGTTTAATTTTCAGAGGGAAAAAATCAAAACCATTATTTAAAAGATTAACATGTGGAGAGCTAGGCTAACAGAGGAAGGAAAGAGAGGAGGAAAGGAAGGAGAGAGCAAAGGAGGAAGTTTACAGCTGAACAAACAGAGTAAAAGGCACTGAGGAAATTTTGAGATTTTTGCCTGGGTTGCAGCTATTTGTTTATCTAGGTAAGATTTCATAAATTATCAGCCCCATGACTTGCTTTGTTGACAATCATGTTTATGACTTTCTTACAGAGCCACGCTGCCAAATTTTATATGATTCATTGTACAGAAAGGAGTCACAAAAGCTTATTTCATTGTAAACATCTCAACACAGGTGGCTACAACATCAAGACTAAGGTTTAGACCAACATATATAAAAATTAATTCACAATAATAAAATATTTGAAAGTCAAATAAATGTTATAGAAATCCTGGTTACAAAATGCTATCAGAAAATAATAAATTCCTAGTTATCCTTTACTTTTCTTCTAATTGACCTGTCTTATTTCAATTCAATATGTTTATGATTAAGGGTCAAAATAAGTTGTTTTCTGTCACTGTGGCAATGCTCATCTGATTCAATTATTTTGTGTGTAACAATCAGCAAGTCTTTCAAATGTTAATCCTTATAAAATAAAAGCACAACATAACATTTTCAAACACCCCACACATACCCTAGTAATATGAATCTAGTTAAGGTTTTCACAACTTAGCTGTTGACTGCCAGGTAGCTGCACAGCATCATAGCATCAAGCTTTACTCATCCAGTTGGTATCCGAAAGTCCAAGTACCATTATGTGAAGGAAGTTTAATACAGGGGAAAGGGATGGTTCAGTATATTGCAAACAACTGGTTGTGTGAAAGGCAGACATATGGACATCCCAAAAAATTTGTGGCCAAGGGAGATATACTTTGATGGCAAACCATTTTCTTCTAAAATAAGTAAAAAAGGGAAACATCCTTTCCCTAATACAACCCACTGTGTATTGCAGAGGAAGCAAGTACAATTCGCACCTATAAAGAAGCACAGGTGGTGTTGCTTTTACAATTCAGTTCATTCATAAGCAATTGATTTAGCTTAATTTGGGCAGCACATTAATCCTATTATGAAAAAAACAATAAAAAAACTTCCCACTTGTACCAATAGCCTGCATCATTTTTATAGCCAGTTGTATATTGCTAGATATCAGATTGCTATCATAATGAGCAATGTCTAAACTACTTTTCACAGATATCTATTTTAATTTTTATTTTTAAATATATTTTTACTGATGTCAGAGAGGAAGGGAGAGGAAGAGAGAGATAGAAAATCATGCTAACATTTTCAAATACTCAACACATACCCTAGATGAGAGAGAATCACTGATTGGCTGCCTCCTGCATGCCCCACACTGGGAACTGAGCCCACAACCTGGGCATGTACCCTGACCGGGAATTGAACTGTGACCTCCTGGTTCATAGGTCTATGCTCAACCACTGAGCCAGGCCAGCAGGATGCAGATATCTATTTTAAATGGATGTAAACTACTTTTCACAAATATCAGTTTTTTATTCTCACTCAAAGATACGATTTTTCATTACTATTGATTTTTAGAAAGAGAAGGAGGGAGAGAGATAGAAACATCAACGTGAGAGTGAAACATCAATCATTTGCCTTCCCTAAGCCTCCCAAATGGGGATCAACCCACAATCCAGGTATATATGACCTGACTGGGACTCAAACCTGCAACCTTTTGGTGTAGGAGACAGTGCTCCAAGCACCTGCGTCATCAGACCAGGGCACAAATATCTGCTTTAAATGGACATATATTTGCTATGCACAACTACCTCATATAGAATATTTTTTCCTCTTTGTAGAATTTTTTTCTACAGATGAGACAAGGGTGGTTATTTCTTTCAGCAAATTATATGGATATGTATTTTTTAGGTTAAATGATATGCATGTTTTCAAGTATTTTGATTGTGTCTAGAAAGTTTTATCATTCTCCACCAATACTAGAGTTAAATCAGTTTTTAAGGATTTACTAATATGATAAGAAAAAGGTCATTATTTTAGTGTAATTTGCATGTCTTCTTTAATGTTTAAGTTTGGGCATTTCATCATATATTAGCACTTTCTATTTCTGCTTTCTCAGATTGCCTATTCACATTCTTTGCCCCTTTTATTGAAGGAATATGACACTTTGCCTTTATTGATGTGTGTGTGTAGTTCCACTTTTCCTATTTAATAAAGTAACTAATTTTTCATCATAGCATTCTACATATTATCCCCTACATTATAGTTTTTTAAGGTTTTATGATGTACTACAGCCCTGATGCATGAAATTCGCACAAGGGGCTCAGCCCTTGCATCCCCAGCTGCCTCAGCCGGCACTTGCAGCCCCGGGCTTTGTCTGGAAGGTCGTCCGGATGGTCATTCTGCTGTTCAGTCTAATTAGCATATTAGCACTTTATTATATAGGATAATAATACAATTTTATATTTCTTTATTGATCAATAATGACTTTTATATCACAGAAACATTGAGAAATTTAATTAAAGCAGTGATTCTTTCCTCAGGGTAAAATATCCATTGAAATCTTTATAAGGAGAAAAGGTTCAAAAAGAAGTCTCATGAGTTACCTGAACGCATTCACGGAGTCTGTAAAAAAGGAAATCCTTTCCCTGTTGTCTCTTCTGAGCCATGCCCGTAACGCCTCCCAGTGATGCTTTCGTAAACATCCATTAAATGGACATAAATTTGATTATGTACAGCCATCTCATATGGAATATTTTCTGGTTCTTTTAGGATCTAATTTATTTCCATATGTCCATTTATTCAGAATACTATTACTATAATTATATATTATATAAATAAATTGCCTCTTTTTTTCTAAAATGTTTAACCAGTTATATGCCCCTTCAATTAAGCTAATATCCATTTTCCTATTGAAAAAAATATTTATTTGATGGATATATTTGAGATTTATAAATTTATTAGCTTTCACATGTTAAATTTTCCCCTATGGGGAAGACAGAATTTTAATATCTTTTAAGTCCTTGACAAATCAAACTCATACATACATGAAAAATATTATCAAGCAATAGGATAATGTAATTGATAGGCATCCATTTAAAGCTATGTATTGAAATATATACAATACTAAGGGTATACCATTCTTAGATGTTCATTGAGCATTTACAAAATATAATCACAATCTAAATAAAAATTAAATACAAAAAAACTCAAGACCAATACATATAAAGCTCAAATTATCCTACCTCAATGCAAAAAAAAGCCAAAAATTCGTTTTTTTAGTAAAAAAAATAAACTTAGACATTTAAAAGTAAGCACAAAGCATTCTCTCTAATAACTCTTACATCGAAAAAGCATAATTCCAAATATGATTAGGATATAAAGAGTAGAAACTATGAGTTGCAGTTAATAAACAAAGCCAAGTTTATTCTGAAAAATCTTTATAATGGTAAAAAATGAAATTTATCAATAATGTTGCAATAGAATAATGAATGACATAGAATGATTGCTGTGCTAAACTCAGTTACAAATATTTACAGTAATAATCCAAATTTTACAAATTAATAGTCTAAGTCAAGCATGTCAAACTCAAAGGTTAACACAGGCCAAATAAACAAGGTTTAAGTTTAGGTGGGCTGAAAAAAAACAAATGCTTCACTTTTCATAGAAAGGTAGGTTTATTTCAACAGAGACATGCTGACTACAAAGGGCTGAAATAAATGAGTAATCATTAACATAAAATAATAGAACATTTTATAAAAATAATATTTTTTCTTGAACATTAACTTACCAGACACTGAATAACTGCACAAATGAATAAGCGTAATGCAAATAAACCTACTTTTCTTGTTCTCTGAAAGCAAAACTTTCCTGTTGCGCACACCAAACATGTCAGTCCAAGACTAATGACGTGGCTATTGGCTGCTACAATATTCCCTGCTGGTATTAGTGGAGAGAAATAGTGCAACTGCCCATAAGACACTTAAGGGAAATGAATGCAACACGCTTATAGTTATCAGTCATTAGGGAATGTTGTAGTTTGTTATTAATAATTATGTATAACAGAAAATTGTAAAAATTAAGTTATGAAATTTTTATTAAAAGGTTTCTTATATACCGTTATATTGCCTAGGCCACAAAAAATGCCCACGGGCCACGAGTTTGACATGCTTGTCCTAAGTGAACAATTTACTCTTATATTTTACCAGGAAAATAAGGGAATGAAGGATTTCTTTAAGGGCTAAAAATACAGATGATTCTTTCTTTTATCTTAAAAGTGTGCTTTAATCTTTCTACAAAAATTCTACTTCAAAAAGAATTAAAATTAATACAGTCATATGTGGAATAATTAATTCTGAACAGATTTGTATGTGGTTTATCCTAAACTAGAGGCCCAGTGCATGAAATTCATGCATGGGGGCAGGGGGTCCCCTCAGCCCAGCCTGCACCCTCTCCAATCTGGAACCCCTCAGGGGATTGGGCCTAAACTGGCAGTCGGACGTCCCTCTCACAATCCTGGACCGCTGGCTCCTAATCGTTCACCTGCCTGCCTGCCTGGTCACCCCCAACTGTCCCCTCCCTGCTGGCCTGGTCGCTCCTAACACCCCCCAACCCGCCAGCCTGGTCACCTCTTACTGCTCCCCCTACTGGCCTGGTCACCCACAAATGCCCTCCTCCACCAGCCTAGTCACTCCTCACTGCCCCCCCTGCCAGCCTAATTGCCCCCAACTTCCCCCCTTGCTGGCTTGGTTGCCCCTAACTGCACCCCTCTCCCCTGCTGGCCTGGTCGCCTCTTACTGCCCCCCCCCCCCCCCCGCCAGCCTGGTCACCCCTAACTGCTCCCCCTGTCAGCCTGGTCACCCTCAACTACCCCCCCCTGCTGGCCTGGTCACCCCCAACTGGTCCCCCTGCTAGCCTGGTTGCCCCTTGTGGACCCCTGCCAGCCTGGTCACCCCACACAGCCTGCTTGTTCAGTCATTTGGTAGTCCCTCACTAACCCCTCTGCCAGCCTGGTCGTAGGCAGCCATATTGTAGGGTGTGAGGGTTAATTTGGATATTACCTCTTTATTATATCCTATATAATAAAAGGCTAATATGCAAATTGACCAAACAGCAGAACGACTGGTTGCTATGACATGCACTGACCACCAAGGGCAGATGCTCAGTGCAGGAGCTGCCCCCTGGTGGTCAGTGTGCTCCCACAGCGGGAGCGCCACTCAGCCAGAAGCCAGGCTCACAGCTAGTGAGTGCAGCAGCGGTGGTGGGAGCCTCTCCCGCCTCCGCAGCAGTGCTAAGGATCCCTCAGGAGCAAGCCTAAGCCAGCAGGCGGACATTCCCCAAGGGGTCCGGGACTGCGAGAGGGTGCAGGCTGAGTGACCCCCCATCCCCCAGTGCAGGAATGTCATGCACCGGGCCTCTAGTAGGATAATAAAAGACTAATATGCAAATCTACAACAGAACAACCAGTGGAAAGACTGGTTGCTATGATGTGCACTGACCACCTGGGGGCAGACGCTCAGTGCAGGAGCTTCCCTCAGCCTGCGGGCCCCAGGCCAGCCAAGGTGGGTTCCAGCGGGCTCCCCCTCCCCCCCAATTGCCCTGCCAGTCGCCACACAGATTGGCCCTGATCGCCAGTCGGGCCTAGGGACGCTATCCATGCACAAATTTCATGCACTGGGCCTCTAGTATTCCATAAATGCAATGAAAGGATGATAAGTGTTAACTTCTGTGGAGGCAGTTTTCTGGGCTGCTCTTCTCCAGAGACATAAAAGCAGAGTGGAGGGGAAAGAGCAAGGGAACAAGAGAGCGGGGTAGAAAGGAAGACAGTGAGTAGGCTACATAATGTCATGATTAGCATCATGCTCAATTCAAGAAAACCTAAGGAGGCTTCAGGGAACCAGTTTTTACACAACCAAGATCTACCACAGAAAATGAAAGTATTTAATGAAATACACGTAAAATATTCTAGGTCATTTAATGGATGGACACTTCCATGACAAAAACAACAAATTCTGATTATGACCTACTCTCATCCTGACTAAAGGAGGATTTGGCAAGTTAATGGCCTTATTCTAGACAGTTGAATCTTTATTTCAAATTCTTTCTTAAGCACAAAAGGAAATATTGTGTTACTGTTGTCCTTTTTAAGGAATGATTCACTTTGAAAGGCTTATCTGTGTCATACAGTATTTGAAATCTATTCATGTGTATTGCTCTTTCAACAGCTACATGAAGCTGGTATTGCTAATTCTATCTTCAGAATGAGGGAATCAAGCTCACAGATGGTCAGGATCTTCTTCATGGTTGCACAGATTCTAAATTGCAAGATTAATTAAATTAAAATTCAGTTTTGGCAGTTTTGAAAACCACTGCTCACCCTGCTATTACTTACTCCATCCTAAATATTTGTCTCACCCTCTGTTTCCTTTTCTGTCTCACATAATATTAAACTTGATCAGTATTTGTATGGCAGTAATGGAGACACACAACTTCAAACTCTACTCCTAGAGAGAACCTTTTCTTTCATTGTTAATATAAATGTTAATACAAATGTAATTTAAGAGACTATGTTTAGTGCAAATGTATCTTCACAACCATGCAAATGTTATTTATCATCCAAGACAGCTTAGCTTTCAACATTTTCATGATGAAGGGCCAGCACCAATACCCATGCCTTACTCCTGAGTCTCTGTTTAAATTATTAGGGTCCTCACATGTTTAGAAAACTAAATGTATCTTAACATATAGTGTCCCATATCAGCAGTTAGTATTGTAAATAGTTTATTTTCTGGATTCCTTAAGCAGAGAAACTTTGCCTTCATAAGCACTTTGCTCGGTACTGAGTAACTTTCATGCTCTTGACAAAAACTCATTGAATGAGAAGTATTTGCCTCTGTGCATACACTGGCATACTAACTCTCCTCCTGGACAACGATCTGGGTTTGTAAGATATTCAATGAAAGAAAATGAACTTTTATTTGTTGATGTCATTCCAAAGGCATTTACCTCTAAAGACCTATAAGTGGTATCTGATATGAAGACAACGTCTGCTATAATTGCCACATATGATGGTGGGAGGGAAAGATAGTCTTGATTGGTCCCCTACAGTAAAGGATTTTTACATAATTCGGTATTTATTTTCATATAAGGACTTTTCTTTCTCCTATGCAATTTAATTTCCTTGTTGACCTTTTCATTAATAGCAATGTCTGTGGTTTATTTTTTTAATATGAAAGTGAATGTGAGAATCACTTAAAGGGCACTCCAACACCCATCAAAAAATGTATAAAAAGCAAGATGCTCCAGAAATATCTTTCTGTTAATTAGATACAGCTGACAAAAAAAAAAAAAAAAAAGATCCAATAGTCAGTGCTCTTTATAAAAGCTCTGGAGGTTTCAAAAAGCAAGCCCTCAGAGTTTCCAGGAGGATGTGCCCCTTAGCAGGATACTGATCTCTGTGACTCCTAAACAAAGCTAGCCAGCAGACAGGTGACTTTGACTGGGAAAGTGATGTGACCTGGGGGAGCACATGGTGCATTGCTGCCCTGTGTGTCCTCCTGTGCTACAGTGGGTCTCAGGGTTAGAGGAGGCATCCTGTCATTCCTTCATGTCCTTTCCTGCCCTCTCTCTTTCTCTCATGACCATGGCTCCCAGTTTCCCTCAGAAAAATTATACACCTTTCTCACCAAGGCTGCAAGCCACCTGGTATTCAAATACAGAACTAGTAGAAAGCTAATTAGGGAACAAAACTAATTTTAAATAACACTTTACATCTGATGCACGGTTTTCCCATCTAGGATCACATGTTACCCTAATCCCCCAGTTTAATTTGGCATATGAGGGTGATGGCAGCACCATCCAGATGAGGAAAGGGAACTGCCCAGAACTAGAGCCCTCAACAGGCTCCGACCACATGGAACCCTGGTGTAAGGGAGAGATGGGGTGGGCATGAGCCCATTCTCTTTCCTTTAAACTATGGTGCCTCTGATTATCTGCCTCAGAAAATCCTGCCTATCCGTTAAGTTGATGTTTGTTGGTTTCTCCTTTAAAGAGAAAATAAGTATAACCCAGAGGAGAGGGAGGCAGAGCCTTGCACACTGTCTCCAGCACTGCTGCCTGCCAGCAGATTATGTTCAGATGACTCAGAGGATGTTCACTCTTCTCTGGAGATGCTTTGTGCTAATCTTGTCCTAGTTTCCCAGCAGAATAGTTTATTTCTCCTATTTCACCATGTTAGCAAATGCAAATGCAAAGAAAGAGTGCACAGCCTGTGGAAATTTGACATCTCATGATTAATGTCTGGCTGCTCACTGGACACTCACTCTTCAATTCACCATTGTGAGGGCAAGCAGGCTTAAGCAAATCTACTAATGCATCATTTCAATTCCTAGATAGATCTCTTTCTCTCACTCAATATTGCCACTGTTAATAAAGCAGGCAAATTAAGCACTGCCAGTAACAGGGGGTAAAATGAAAGTGCAGGCATAAAACCTCACAATTTACTAAAGAATATCCCATCAGAGTCATTCAGCACCACTTTCCAACGTTCTGACACTCAAAATATGCTATATGTAGCTGTTTTAGGGGTGTGTTTGTTTATGGAGAGAGAAAGAGAGAGAGAGAGAGAGAATAGATGACAGATAAATAGCCAGAGATAGAGTGACAATGCAAAAAGACAGATTGCAAAAGCTCTTGTACACCTCTTTTCCTTCATAGTTGAACTCTAAATCCAATGCAACAGAGGGTCTCTGAATCACCTAACACATCCCAAACTGCCACTTCAGACAGGACCTCGAATTGATGTAAGAATTTTCAGATATGACCTATATGGAACTATAGAAGTCACCACCCTTCTGTGCACTCTCCCTAGAGAATCCAAACTCTTCCACCAAGAGTATTCAACCATTCCCTCCTTACTGGCACCTTTCAGGAAAAAGTGACATGAATAATAACTAAATTTATTGAGCACATTCCTTGTGACAAGTCCTGTTCTAAACTGATAGGTATGTTAGTCCTTTCGTTCTCTTTCCAATTCTGTGAGGCATGGCCTATTATTATCTTTATTTTACAGAAGAGAACTTTGAAGCTCAGAGATGTGAACTAACCCGCCGAGGATCGCAGACAGAGTTGAATTTAAGTGAAGCGATCTGGTTCTAGAACCTGCTGGTTAAACCATAAATATCTGAGTTCAGCAAGGCAATCCATTACGTGCCCCTCCTTTCTGCATGTCACAGAGCTAAGCAGACAAGAGCAGCTGGATTCTGCCTTTGTGTCCTTGCATGCTCTTGCTTCTTAATTTGGAATTGTGAGGTTGTTGTTGTTTTATTTTGTTTGTTTTGTTTTGGGTTTCTTTTTTGTCTTTTTTAAGTGTGTGGTATTTGTCTCAGGCATCCCTTGTCAGTTCTTTCTATGGATACATAAAATGGAAAGCCCCTTAAAAAAATGTATGATTATCCAAAGTATGAGGGTAACTACTCTAGATTAATTTCTTTCACATGGCTACAAATTAATATAAGAAGAGGGTGCATGTTGTGTTTCTGTCTAGTTATTTTGGGACTTGGCACTAAGCATGAATTCCATCAAGTCTCTCAGCTGTCCTTGATTGTTGTAAAGTTCTGTGACAGTTTTTATGAACTAGATCTAATGTACAATTCTAATTTCTAACTAACTGTATAGAGATAATAAAAATGTTCAAGTCAAATGTTATATGTTTCAGGTCAATGGGTAGCTAAACCTCTCCTGAGTTTGAATCAGCGACTTCAATATAAAGAAGATAATGGATGGGGAAGCATGTTATGAACAACAACCGTAGATGATTGTCACTAATTTGAAGTTGCTGGTGCTTTTTTCCAATAGGATTTAGCCAATCTTTACTTCAACTGTGACAAAATAATAGGAATCTTTATTTCTCATTTGATTTCCAACAAGGCATTGGCTTGTAAATTGAATACCCTACATGAGATTTTTGAGACTTCATGAAGCAAATAAAAAGGCAAAGAAAGGAAGAAACAGAATATAAATCACCATAAAACAATGCATTTTTGAACACAGAAACAAGTACAGAAATATTTTTAAAGGGCACATTAGTACATGTGGTTAAGGTTTCTTAATATTTTAATCTTTATTACCTAGACTAGAACTTGACATTGATTACAAAGCAATCTCGATTCAGAGAGAAAGAGAAAAAAAAGATGCTAAATTTAAAAGTTTTTACTAATTACATAATATATTGACCGTATATTTTTAGACATAGGATGACATGGCAGAATATATTTTAGCCTTCTGTAAAGTTATTATAAATAACTGTGATATGCATTATTTTCAAAATCAGATTTTTAACAATGTATTGTCTCCTTTATTTATTTGGATTGTTTTAATTTAATAGGAAACTAATTAGTATTAACTGACAAATAATAAAACTTTTTGTCCCTCCCACAGTATATTTTTCTACCAGACTATAATTTCAAGTTATTAAGCTAAGTGCCATTAGGTTCTATGTAAAAATGCATATATGTCATCTAACAACCTATGTATGATGAGTGAGTCTTTGTTTTAGATGAAAACCTAGATGACTACATAAAAAGTAAGTTTCATTTATGTGGAAGCTAGACAAGTTTAGAATGGAGGATGACAACGTCCGGGGAAGACTTGGAGTGGATTTACCTCTTTGGAGAGAAACTCTAGGTGGCTAGAGATAAAAAATAATCCCGGGTGTGAAATGAAATCTGAATGAATGGGGACTACAAAATCCTTGTTTATGAGTATGAATAAAACAAGTTTATGTACCTAATAAATTTTACTAACATTATTATTGTTAAATTTAACAAACTGGCCATCTAAGTAATAGCTAGGATGGTATCTTTAATAATAGCTTGTATTTATTGATTGCCTAGTACATGTCAGAGGTTTGATCTATCTGTCTATCTTATCTATTTTATATAGACTTATTAACCTCAATACTTCAAACGAGGTGTTTTGTTTTTACATAATTGCTAACTCAGTGTTAAGGTTTAATAAAAATCATGTATTGCTATGTTATTATTAGGCCATATCATTGTAAGAAACAGTTGGGCTGCATTTATTTGAATGGTTTGAGCATAACTGAAGGGTGCCTGGATCTACATAGGTTAAGAAACAAGTGATGTCATTCCTAGGCAGGCAGTGGGTAATGTTTGAGACATAAAATTCAGGTTTTGGGCCACTGCGAAACCAAGCACTTCAGCTATCAAGAGGTGATTTCTTGGACAGTTTACTGGAGTTTTCTTACAGCCCAAATGCTAATATTTCTGATAATTTTAGCACATTCTCTTTTCCCCTCTATCACACTCAGAGGCTGCCGACCCCTTTGTGGTGACTTGTACTACATTGGATCATGGAATCATTCATATATTTTTGCAAGGTTAGTTGTCTGTATCTGAAGGGATGTCTATCTTCAAGCCAGACATGAAATTGCAAAGGGGTGACCATGGATCCAAGACTGGTCTAGAATATGAGGACTTTCTTTTAAAAAAAATAACACACAAAATTACCTTTTAAGAATCCCTTTATCAAGGTTAAAGACACTGTGCAGAGTCCGGGTATTAGTAAATACAATAAAATTTGCTTAAATTTCTAACTGTTAGCAATTAAGTAGAAACACATGTTTTGAACATCCACAAAATGGGTTTTACACTAGTAAATATAATTCTAATTTAAATTATTTGTACTTGATTAAATAGAAATCTTTGAAAGTAAAAAAAAAAATGTCAGGGTTTTTTTTTTTCTTTCTTTCCTTTATATTGATAAACTCACTTTCCCTTTATTGTTTTCAGCAGTTAATAAGGAACAATTGTGCAATCACTAGATTTAATTACTGTAACTCAAGTTTACTGGAGCACAAAAAGGAGTTAATGACATGTGTAGCAATAGAGAACACCACAGAATATCTGGGTGTAGTATCTTTGCAGGCAGACTAGGAACACACAGGTTAAAAACAAAAATGCTCAATGAATCAGGATCTCAGGTAGAATTACAGTAAGTTCAAGAATTTGTTTCTGTTCAATGGGATATTTGTAAAATTTAATATGCTCTTCAGACCATGTTTACTTTTAAATTTTATTGTGAGAACCTCCTATATGTCAGATAGTTTACTAGACTCCTAGGTCTAAAAGAGAAATACAATCAAACATTTTTTAAGTGGATGGTGTAATGTAAAGATGAAGAGACAGAGGGAGCATACAAATCTTGGGACTACAGAAGAAGGAACCTCTAAGTCACTTGGAGAATTAAAGATCTTAAATGAGGGTGATTTTACAAGTAAATAAAATAGGGTAAAATATAATCTACATAGACAGGAAACTATGAACAAAGACCAAGTAAGTGAACAAAAAAAGTATTGTTTTTGTCTAGCTGTGGATCAGTGGGCTGCTGTAGGAAAAAAAAAAAGCCCAAGCAGTGTGGTTTAGTGGTTGAGCTTCAACCCAAGAACCAACAAGTCACTAGTTTGACTTTGGTCAGGGCACATGCCCGGGTTGTGGGCTCAATCCCCAGTAGGGGATTATGCAGGAGGCAGCCGATCTGTGTCTCATAGATGTTTCTATCTGTCTATTCCTCTCCGTTGCTTCTCTCTCTAAAAAAATCAATAAAAACATATTTTAAAAAACTGTGTAATAGGTATTAACAAGATTTTAATACAAAGAGAAAGTTTGAAATCAGATTATAAAGATTATAAGGAGGCTAGGAGTTTGCATATTATCAGGAAGAGAAAGGAAGACAGGAGGTTTTTCAAATCAGGAGTGTGACATAAGATTGTTCTTTCAGAAGACAGCCCTGGAGTCACTCAACAAAAAATGAAAGTTGCCAGCTTTGCCCATATATTTCCTCAAAGGAGGAGCTGCATTTTTAAAAAAGAAATTAAAAACCTTTATAATGCCTTATAGAATACACTTAATAACATTCAGTGATTATTACATATCTATGTTTCTTCTACAATTAAGTCATGAGGACTGTTTTAATACGTTATTGCTTCACACTATTTAGAATGTGCATTTCTTTCCAGCTCAATAGAGCATTTTCATCAGAAATGAACAGGGAGGGCAGCTATTCTCATGGCAGTTAACAGTATATGAACTTTTTGGAAATACATTTAAAAATGGAGTATCTTTCTCTAGCTTATTAAAAAAAAATAGGATGGAGGAAATGTTGCTTTCCATTCCCATATATTCGCCTATCTTGGAAAAAATAATATAACCTTTTCCTCACTCATTTTGTCAAGTAGGATTGTTTTTTTATTTAATCCTCACCCAAGGATATTTTTCCATTGATTTTTAGAGCGAGAGGAAGAGAGAGGGAAAGACAGAGAGAAATATCGATGTGTTTCATCGACTGGTTGCCTCCTGCACGCACCCCAACTAGAGACCTGGCGGGAGAGGATCCTGTAACCAAAATACCCTTGACTGGAATCAAACCCAGGACCCTCAGTCCACAGGCCGATGCTCTATCCACTGAGCCAAACCGGCTCGGGTCTGTCAAGTAGGGTTTTACATAAGAAACTGTAATGAACTTAATTTGTGACCACTTTAAGAAAAAAGATGGCATAAAAATGGGTCCACTATAACAGCATATTTCTTATTTTAAAAGGGACATTATTAAGCAACTTGAAGACTGTTACTTTTAAAATTTTACACATCGGTTGTGATTACTCACTGGCCTGTGCTTTTAAAGAAGTGACTGAAATGAAGAAGTTAGTTAATGCAAAGAGATGTGCCATGTAGTGTTTCAGAAGAATGATAATGTCCATTTACAACTCTTTTGATAAACATCGAAACATGTCAGGTCTATGTAGTACTGTTCTCTCTCATTTGAATAGAAGAAGACTGTCAGAGACAACATGGCATGCAAAGAATGCAAAATTAAATAACTAAACATTTCTAGTAGCACAAATATTTTACAGAACATCAAAGGATGGTGTTGTACTTTCACTTAAATACCAGTTAAGTAATAAAATTTTTTTAATTAAATGGAAAGAGCAACATGTTGAAACTTCAATGGAATTTTAAAGTGACATATTTGTATATCAATCAAGCAAAATAACAAGCTGTTCCTTTGTACAAAGTACAAGTACAAACAAATAGGAACAAAATTCCAATATGATGATCTAATCAATTGCAGAATTTTATAAACTAAATTTTACCCTCTCTTCTTACCACTCACAGTCTTTGCCATGTTTCAAACTGGTACTAGAATGAGACTTACACAGACACCGAAACCTTTGGTATGGAGCAAGAGGCTTTAATAATCCATCTTTACAGGTGACCTCATAAAGTATTACAAATCATTACACAAAGTCTATTCTTCTATCTAACAGGTATCTGTATTTGTAATACATACAATGATGGTGAAATAGTCTCCATATATCTTGATTTTCCAGTACTATTCTAAGACGTTTACTTCTGATCTGTTCAAATTGCCTCTTGTCCAGAAGACTATAATCTGTCTAAATCTGTGCAAATATTACCCCTTGGCAGCAGATAGCACATGAGTTATATCCACAGGTGGCCGTTCAGGTTTTCATTTACACAGAACTGCAATTGACCTACTATTTATTGGTCTTTCTCAGAAATGTGCTTTCACTATAATTTGGAGAAGTGAAGACTGATAGTCAGCATATTTAAACAACCATATCTAACATCGACTCTGATTTATGGCTGCACAAATCAACAAGGCAAATAACCAAGAACAGCTTGTTCGCCAAAATAAACTATTTATTTTAAATAATTCTGCTATAAGAAATCTACTAAACATTCGGGAAAATATGCATCTTTAAGAGTTTTCTTTATTTCAAAAATATGAACAGCAGTGCTGGAGGAAAAATCATCAGAGTTAGCCTTGCAGCATGCCTCAATAATTCAGTATTTCAAAGAAACCAATAATGGCCTCTTAGAACATGTATGAATCATAACTCGATTGACTAAAATGACAAAACCTATACTCCCAGACTTCCAGCAACTTTCATGTACTCTTCCCATCCTTAGTGTTCTCTGTCTGATAGCCAAAGATTTAGAGTATGATAGGAGATGTAAGTGTTTACATCATCTAGCCCCCTGCTATCTTGAGTTTTAGATGTGTTCATATTTTTCAAAATGTGATGGAAATTATTCATCTGCTATCTAAAGCTAAGGACAATATATCACAAAAGAGGAAGTGAGGCCTTAAAGGGAAATAAGTCACCAAAAGCATGCACTTTTATTCTCACCAAGCACAAAGGGAACAGAGGTTAGGAAGTCAAGTGAAGGGACAAGACTGCACATAATGTTGAGAACTGATTCCATACACAGATAAACAATTTGAAACTTGAAATTTGATTTAATAAACACTAATATAGCATAAAGATTTTATATCTCTTACAGCGAATCAGTTTAATCAAATAATTTCAAAATTGTGTATGTCAAGCCTACCCAATTTAAGAGAACTGATGACAGGTGACTGATATTTGTAGATATAAAATTCATATGCATTTTTATAAATATAAAATGACATACACATAACAGTCTCTAATACATATTCTCCCAACTCATCATTGAATCATATAAAAATGATGAAAAATTAAAATAAGATAAAAAACTAAGAAAGAGAGATAATCTTTTTAGGTATTGGATGATTCTCCAAACCATCAGACAAACAGAGCCTAAGACAGTCCTAGATGGAATAAGTTAGTGTCATGAAGTAGTGATTCCTGAAAATAGTCAGCCAAACCTTTAATAGCTCCTTTATTTCAAAGATCCATACAATATATCACAAACAAACAAACAAAAAACAACAAAATAAAATTCTGGCAGTCATCATTCATTCATGGTTCTCAAACATGTATGCAAGATCACGAAATTAACATAAAATCTTATCGCACTTAAGTGAAAGCATTTTTATGGACAAAGCAAATCAATATATAGTTCTAATTTGCATACTCCCAAAGTACATATAAATTCCCAAAATGTTCTGTGTGTAATAATATAGAGTAACAATGTATGCACACAAATGAAAAGTATCAAGATGTAAGTATCCATTATAAAACTGAAATTAAGAATTGAGCTCTAGAAAACTATAAATTTAATATACATCTGTCAGTTTTGAGAGATCAAAAAAAGGAAAAGGCTAGCATGAATTTTTGTAACTTATATAGTATTATTAAGAGGGCAATATATTAAAAGTTGCATCATAGAAAGACAATTCATTTTCATACCAAAGTCCCATAGCACTTAAATATTGTTTTGCATTGATCGACAAAGAGAAACATCAATTTGTCTCACAAAGCAAAAATAAATTAATGTAATGGAATTGAAAATTAATTACAATTGTCTTTAAAGGTTTTATAAAATTAACTATACAACACAAACTAAATATCACCTCTTCCCTAATAAATCTAAGGCTAAAATAGAAAACAAAATAGCAAGTAAAATCTATTTGAAAATGATCAATAATCAATTCTGTACCCATCAGAACTCATGGAATGTAGCCAAAACTATACTTTGAGAAATGCCATGGAGTTAACTTCCTTCATTATAAAACAAGAACGAAAAAATTTAAAACTAAACATTATACTCAGTAATATAAATAGTATAAGAACATATATTTAAGGGAAGATATAAATAAATAAAGATTAAATAGGAAAAATTAAAACAGCAATAAGAAATCAGAAAACAGAGACAAAGTGCTATGTTCAATACTTCTTAAAGCCATTTTAAAAGCAATAACATATAATACATGCAAACTTCTTGAAAACAAAATCAAGAGAAGAGATAGGTATACTAGACAGCACTATTTAAAATAATGGTTAAGACCACAGAAAAGTAAGTAATTTATAAAACTGTAAATAGAAAGGCTGCCCTTTTACTTTACTTTAAAATCTAAAATTTCTATTTATATCACTCTGAAGATATTGACAATCTCTTAAAAATAAATTTTTAAAAAGTAGAAAATTTCAAATCTGTTTCATGAGGATTGTATAAATAAATCCCTGACCATAGAAGTTATATAAAAATTAGTTAAGAAAGGTCCTGTGTCTTCCCCAGAAGATTCAGGATCCTAAAAATTTTAGAGATGACATAAATATAATAAATATATTTTTTAAAAGCATATCCTTAACTTCGCCCAAAGATATGCTTTTTAAAATTTAATTTTTTAGAGAGAAACGAAGTGGGGAGAAAGAGAGAGAGAGACAGAGAGAGAGAAAGAGAGAGAGATCTACATGAGAGAGAAACGTGGGATTGGTTGCCTCCCCTAAGTGCCCTGACTAGGGATTGAACCCACAATGTAGGTATGTGTCCTAACCCAGAATCAAAAGCACAACCTCTTGGTGCATGGGAGCTCCAACCAACTGATCCACCAGGCTAGGGCCATTTTTATATTCTTTAAACTATTACAGAATGAAGAAATTATGAAAAGCTTCACACACATTTAGCTAAACTAATTAAATACTAGTAATAAATACAACAAAGGAAAAAAGATACTAATTCATTTTATTTACATTCTAGAGGCCCGGTGCATGAAATTCATGCACTCGGGTCCCTCAGCCCAGCCTGCACCCTCTCCCAGTCTGGGAGCCCTAAGGGGACATCCGTCAGTCAGACATCCTTAGTGCCATGTAGGCGGGAAAGGTTCCTGCCACTGCCGCTGCACTTGCCAGCCATGAGCCCAGCTTCTGGCTGAGTGGCAATCCCCCTGTGGGAGCACACTGACCACCAGGGGGCAGCTCCTGCATTGAGCGTCTGTACCTGGTGGTCAGTGTGCGTCATAGCTACCAGTCATTCTGCTGTTCAGTCGATTTGCATATTAGCCTTTTATTATATAGGATATAGATATAAAATACTTATAGCCAATTTATTTCAGCCATATATTACCATGATATTCCATGCTAATATAAAGTTTCTAATAGTAAAGTGATGATGGTTGAAAACTAGAAAACCTCATAAAGTAAGTCTACTTTATTAATAAGTTAATAAAGAAATTATCGCCATAAACATGACAAAGCTATGCGATAAGCTTCAATATGTATTTCTTATCAACCCATCATCAATTGGGACAATAGACTATTGCCTTAGCATGCTCAATAATTTCAACTAAAAGCAAGTGCTCTCCTTGTCAATAATGATGGACTACAAAAGACCTGCCTCGCTTCTGTCTGCAAGAGTGGATAATATAGAAGAGGAAAAATAACTGAATCTTAAAAGTTTAGAGATAGAAGTGTCTTTAACACTTTGTTTTGTTTTGTTTTTTGACCCATCCATGCCCCAGTTCCTAGATCTCTATTACCAAATCATCTTTAATCTTGCCAATGGCTGTCACTGACTTTTTCATGGTGGTGGAGGGTGGTAATGGCTTTGTGCTAGTGGTTTGCCAGATCTGGTTGCCCAACATTTAAATATTTCTAGATACTTCTATAGGCTGACACTTGTGGCCTGCCCTCAGCAAAGAGATCAGCAACTGATTAAATGTGAGGCTGCCTTCCTTATTACTGCTTCTACTACACTAAGAATTTGTCACAGCAAAACCCCTAAATCTGCTTTTCTCCCCCTTTTTTTATTTTGCATGGTCCAGGCAAGACATTCTATTTCAAGACTGTGGTTGCATTTTTTAACAGCTTTACACAGGTCTAGTTGACATACAATTTGCTGCACATATTTAAAATGCATGACTTACTAAGCTTTGGCATGTTTATACACTGTGAAACCATCAACACAATCAAGTCTGTGAACATATTCACCGCTCCCAGAAGTTTCCTTAAGGCCCTTTTCAGTCTTCCTACCAGCAGTCCCCTCCATCTGCAGGAATCTTTTCTCTATGACTCTAGATTAGTTTCTATTTTCTATAATTTGATACACATGGAATCATATAGAATGTTCTATTTTTATTTGGCTTATTCCAGGCAGCAAAGTTACTATGAGATAGATCTATGTTGCAGCATCATTAGTGTGTACCTTCTTATTTCTGTCCCATTCAATGGATAAACCACAATTTGCTTATCTGTTAATCTGATGATGGGCATCTGGATGGTTTCTAGTTGTTGGATATTACAAATCAACCTGCTTTGTTCATTCATGCATAGGTCTTTTTATGAGCATATGTTTTCATCTCTTCTGGTTAAACACCTACCAGTAGAATGGCTAGGTCAATTGTCTAGGCTCATGAAAAACTTTTTAAGAAGCTGCCAAATTATTTTCCAAATTATTTTACCAGTTTATATTCCCTCTAGTATTGTATGAGAGTTCTCAATTTTTCCACATTTTAGCCAATTCTTGTTTGAACAGTTTTTCCATTTTAGCTTTTCTCTCAGTCTGTGGTTTATATTTTCATTCCCTTAACATTGCCTTTCCAATAGTAAAGTTTTTACTTTTGATTAAGTCTAAATTATTCAATTGTTTTTACGGATCATGTTTTTTTATAATAATTAAGAAACCACAAATATTTGCTCTTATATTTTATTCTAGAAGTTTTCTTTCAGGTTTCACATATAGGTCTATGATCCATATTAAGCTGGATAAGGTATGAAGTGTTTTATGTTTTTGCATATGAATATCAAACATCATTTCTTGAAAAGACTATACTTTCTCCCCTGAACTGCCTTTACATCTTTGCCAAAAATCAATTGTCCATTTATGTGTGGGTTTACTTCTGTATTCTACTCTGTTTCATTGACTATTTGTCTCTCTTCATCACAATTCCACACCATGCTGAATACTAATGCTTTATAAGTCTTGAAATAAGGTAGTTTTCCCTCCAATTTTACAAATTTGTTTTGGTTATTCTAGGCCTTTCAAATTTCAGTATTTTAGTATTTCAATGACAATATTTCATTCTACACACGCGCATGTGCACATACCCCCGCCCCCCCCCACTCGCTCCCCCGCCACACACACAGCCTGCTAGGATTTCATTTGGGATCATGTTGACTGACTATATATGGAGTAGGGCAAACATAGGTTTACAGTTGTTTGTATGGAAAATAATACAATAACTAATAAATAATAACACAAGAATAAACTATGTTTTGTGTACTCCCAACTGTAAACCTACTTTTGACCCACCCTGTAGATCAATCTAGGTAAAATTGGCATCATAATAAGAGTCTTCTGATTCACGAACAGTTGTGCCTCACCTATTTTCGTGTATTTTTAAATTTTTATTAGCAATATTCTGTAGTTTTCAGAGTACAGATTTGGTCTTAGATATTTTTGTCAGATTCATACCTAAGAAATTCATAATTTTGATGATATTATAAACAGCATTGCTTTTATTAAAAATTTTTTGTTAATATAGAACTAGAACTGATTTCTTGCATAATTTTATGCCCTATTACATTATTAAATTCACTTATTCTGAGAGTCGTTGTGGCTGTTTTATAGATGCCATTAGATTTTCTACATAGATGGTCATGACATTTGCAAATAAAAGTAGTTTTATAGTCTTCTTTCAATCTGGATACCTTTGATTTCTTATTCTTGCCTTTTTCCCTGGCTAGGATTTTTACATTATGTTAAGTAGAAGGTAAGAACAGACAACTTTGTCTTACTATTGATCTCAGAGGGAAAATATTCATTTGTCATATTATGCATGATGTCAGCACTCAATTTTTTATTAATGTCCTTCATCAGGTTGAGCAAGTTCCCTTCTATTTTCAGTTGGCTGAGTTTTCACTAAAAAGGCATGTTTGATTCTGTCAGATGTTTTATCTGCATATACTGAAACAATTATGTTAATTATATCATATAATAAATTATACTGATTGATATTCAAATGTTATAGAAACCACATATTTTTGGGATAAACCCCACTTGGTCATGATCGTATATTTTGGGGTATAATATGTTAGAATGTGCATAGAACCTTTGCACGTATGTTTATTAGGTGCATTTGACCATAGTTTTCTTTCCCTAAAATTTTATTTCTCTGTTCCTGGTGTCAATGTAATGAAGGCCTGATTGAATTGGAAAGTGTTTTTCCTCTTTTATTTCTCTTCAGTTTGTGTAGAATTTTTATTATTTCTTCTTTCAAAGAATGGCAGAATTTACCTTGATGCCATCTACACCTGAAGTTTTAGGTACATATTGAATTTCTTTAATATACATAGGGATGGGATATTCAGGTTATCTAGGTCTTCCTGAGTAGCTCTAGTTGCTTGTGTCTGTCAAAGGATTTGTAAATTATGTCTGTCAAATTAATTTGCAAAAAAGATATTTGTAATAGTCTCTTAATATGCTGTTAATATGTTTAGAAAATAATGATCTCACCTCTCTCATTCCAGAATTGATATTTTAGTATTTATTTTTTGTTGTTGTTGATCAGTGTAATTAGAGCTTAATCAATTGAGTTGCTTGTCTCAAAGAAACAGCTTTCACTTTCATTTTCTTTACAATTTTGTATTTGATTTCAAATTCTATCTTTATTATGCCCTCCTGTGTTGAGCATCTGCCCCCCTGGTGGTCAGTGCGTGTCATAGCAACCAGTCACTCCTCCATTTGGTTGATTTGATTTTTATCTTATGTAATGGCATATTACAAAATAACACCACATATTCTGTTCTATGCTTAAATAGTAACAGTAACAGACAAAACCAAAAACTAGTGCTATCTGGGTAAAGAAGTAGGATGTTACAAGCATAATAACAATAGCTACCATTTGTTAAGAGTATAATGTGTATATATATGTATATATATGTATATGTATGTATGTATATATACATATATATATACACACACATACACACACACACACACACACACACACACTTAGTGGCCAATTATGATCTCTGAACACATAATAATCTGGCCACTCAGTGTATACTCTCTCTCTCTATATATATATATATATTAGAGGCCTGGTGCATAAATTCGTGCATGGGTGGGGTCCAGCCAGCCTGGCCATGGGGAGGGGACATGGGCGGTTGGGCGGCCTGTCTGCTGGTTGAACTCCTCGTTGAGGGGACAATTTGCATATTAGCCTTTTATTATATAGGATATACACTGACTGGCCAGATTATTATGCATTCAGAGATCATAATAATCTGTCCACTCAGTGTATATATATTTAATTTTATTTTTAATTTTAGCCTCTCTATGGTACCAGTCAGACTGTGGCACTTGTTTACATTTCATTATATGTGAGCCTCAAACTCAATTAGAAGAAATCTTTCATCAAGAGTTAACCATATGTCTCCCAATAATAGGAGGAAGATTCTACCATCCATAAAAATTGTATCCTCCAATAGAGCAAGCCATCTGGAAAGCTGTCTTCTTAGAGATTGTAGAAAACTATAGAAATGTGTTGGCCAGTCCTCAAGTTTTCCTGAGCTAATTTCATCCTGCACATTTTCATTTGGTGTGTTCAAAACCTTTCATTTGTATTTTAGTTTTCCCCTGATTCTTACTCTGCAGGGCTTCCAATGTTGAACTGAGCTTAGGGTTTCTCCCCTTTCCATATACAGGGATTCCCCCCAAAATGTATACACACTGTAACATCTGATAGCTCAATTTTGAAAATAAAATACATTTTAATAAACACTGCCTTTATAATTATTCAAAGTATGTGTATAACTTTTGGGGGACACCCTATATATAATAGGCAAAAAGTCTAGTATTGAATTCACTGATTCTTAACTAATTTTGAGGCATTAACAATTCTTAGCTTTGATTAGTACTTATTTGTGCTTCCCAAACCCAATTACTCCGAAACCTTGGGGGACGATGTTCTATCTACCATGTACTTACATCACCTAACACTGTCTCCCCTCACACAAAATTCCCTAGGCTTAAGGTATGACTGTTGTGCCAACAAAACCATGTATTTATTCTCATTCTTTCACGGAATAGAATAGGACTATCATTGTTTTAGCGGTAGAAACTTGTTAGTGCCTGAATGTTGGCTAAGAGTCACAATAAACCAAAGCATAATATTCATATCATCAACAAAATCCCAATACCATTTTGTTAGTAAAAGCCTGCACACAGAAATTCTCTCAATTTTGAAGTGAGCCTGAAATTACTTTAGATACCAACCAATCTCTGCATGGATTACCCCTTTGCTCCCTACATATGACATCTAACTCTTGAAGTTTTAGATCACTAGTAAACCTTCTTGGGCTACAGAAATGTATCCTATCTCTCTAAGACCCGATTCCATATGCTGCATCAGTGATTCTCAGCCATGGTTGATTGCTTCCGCTCACCCCGAGGGTCATTTGAAAATATCTGGTGACATTGTCAGTTGGTACAACTGGAGGGCAGGGATAGCTGTTGGTTTCTATTGGATACAGGCCAGGCATGTTTCCTACAATGTTCAGGTCAGATCCCATTCTCCCCCATTGCCAAATACCTGGCCCTCAATGTCAACAGTGCTGAGGTTGAGAAACCCTGTTCTATTTTATTTTGCATGAAAATGTGTCCCTGGGAAGTACATCCACCTCAGCATTTCTAAGTCCTTGAGGGAATGTGCCCTGGTTCTAGTGCTCTACACACTTATCTGAGCCTGCCCAGATGTTAACTGTGTCTCATTATCTTATAGATAAGCAAATGGGTTGACTTACACTTCGTAGTCTGCCCAAGTCATTGTAAATTTCCATAGTCCTCTAATTCCTCATCTTTATTTGTTTTTACATGCTGCTTCATATACCAGCTATGTCACTTACCTCGCTTGCCCTTGATGGCATCTGAGTCTTCCTAGGCGTCAATAAATGCAAATTCAAACAGAGCACTCTTCCAATATTTTGCCCAAACTTGCATGCTTATCTTAGCTTTCTTGGTCTCAAACACAAGCTTATAGCAGGTAGAGTAGGCCAACTAAAATATACCAAAGAAGAAAGTGATATAGCTCAGAGTAACTCATCTAAGTCTGCTTTCTGAGAGTGGGAACACTCTTGTTTGAGGATGGCTGCCAGGCCATCGCACTGCATCCTCTTCCGGCAGAAAAGTGCTACCAGCAGCTATAAACATTTCTCCATCACTTTGAATTCCATGTTTTTCACTCAAATCCACCACAGTAATTCTTTTCTTTTTTAGAACTACTGTGGAAGTGAGAGAGCATGGAACTGTTTAGCTTCCTAATTGGTCAACATCATTTCAGAACATGGACTAATAAATTTTTTTTTTAAATGTGAATTCTAACTGTTGGGAGGGTTGACAATAATGGATAAATAAAGTCTGTCTTAATAATTAAGCCAATGAAAATATACTGAAACACAATTAGAATTAATGTTCGGAAAATGTTTCTGGTTATGAAGGCACAGATCTGCATTGCAGGAATAATAGTAGAAAACAGGAAGAAAATATTGAAAGGGAATATTTATCATGGTCCTACTAAGAATAAAAATACAATAACTGTAATATGTGTAAAAATACATTTTCTCCCATATGCAGAATATTTTAGTGTAAACATGTTCACAAATAGAAATCAACGTAAGTCAAGTTTTATTATATCCCAAGATAAAAGATTTAGAACTTAAAGTTAATTCACTCCAATTATTCTTTTAAAATAACACAATTCAGATAAATTCATCAAATAAGTTTTATTAGGGCACTGACATAAAAATTCTAATGTTTGTCTATATCCTCAAACATGTCACTTATCCACCAATAAAGAATCATTTTAAGAAACTAAAACAAAGAAGAACTTTATTTACTATCATGGAGTAATGTCAAAATATACTAGATGAAACAAATAAATACAAAAGCATACAAACAGAATTTAGATCTGTACAGCTAGTATAATATTGAAAAGAAAAACATATTCGTTGTTATATGCACAGAAAATATCTAGAAGAATACAGAGCAAAGTGTTAATGATATTTTATGGTTCTCGAGAGCATAAAAGGCAATGGAAAACAGGAGAGTGTGTAAGAACCACTTTTTATATATCTTTTAACTTTACACCAAATGTAGACATGGGGCGAAAATGATAGCCAAAATATGTTTAAAATATGAATGATAAAATGGAATTTAACCTAGTCCATTAACTAAACAGCATGATACAAGCATTATAGAAATAAAAAAGTTTAATAGTAGAGAATGTGTATTCATATATATTGGTATATATATGAAAACATGTGTGAGTACATAATCTATACACATAACACATAAATACATATGCATAAAACTTGTATATATAAGTATTTAATACTGTGTAAGTTAACAAATGAAACATTTCATAGCTGTGAGTAAATGACAAATGAGCTTGGGAAACAGGTAAAAATTTTTGACAACAAAGTTAATAGAATTAATGATTTGAATTCCAAAAATAAAACAATGAAACTATTAGAGAAAAATTAAAATAAATATTTATTTAATATTTTGGAGATAATTTTTGTACCATACAAAAATGCAGAAACAATGAAATAAAATATACAATAATTTGAAAAGATGAAATTAATTTTCTAATTATACAACCAAAAGCCCACCTAAAATAATTAAAAGATGAATGACAAGCTCTGAGGAAAACATCTATGATGTTTATAAAAGCTAAAGGATTAATACACAAATTTAAAAACTATTATAAGTCAATAAAATTATAAATTGATAAAAATGAACATATAATACAGAAAAAGTATACAAAGGTCAAACAAACATAAGAATTATATATATCATTAGTAGTCAAGGTAGTGAATATTAAAAAAACAAAATACCATTAGATCTTTATGGAACAAATGACCACCAATTTCTTTTAAGTGTTGCAATAGAGAACATGGATTGAAATATAAATATATAATTTTACTTTAATTATTTTTTTAAAAGACATAAGTGCACAGGTGGTTGTCTTGTGTTTGTTCATTCCAAAAATATTGAAACAATTACCCAAACAGCAATGGACCCCATGTAAAATAATATGATCCACTAAGTTAAATTATGTTGCAGATGGTTGATTATAAATGTATGAATATACTCATTATTGAGTTAGTTTAAGTATCAGGTATGAACAATTTATTTTTATTAATTTTATTGGTGTGTCAAAAATACAAATATGCTAGTAAAATGATAATAAAAGTTATTTGAAAGTATTTTCCTTCTTTTTGCCCTTACATATTTTGTCATCTTGAGCATATATTATATTAATGAAAAAAAAGTCAGTGAGAAAAATGTATATTTAAAATGTGCTACTCCCAAATCTATACCATAAAGTTAATTTATAGTTTTATACTTTAAGTAGTGAATAACCTTACTAATTTTTCAAGATAAAAATGTGTAAAAACTTTCCAAAGAAGAGAGTCTTATTATTTTTTTAAAGGCATGGAAGTAAAATTTGAAAATGTGATCACTTATTTTTTCATTTATGAAGTTCCTATTTTATAGATGTGGAACGAGGCACTGGAGGTATAATGTCAAACAAAAGCAAGCATATATTACCTTCCCTTAGGTAAATTAGATTCAAATAAAAGAATTGAAGGACATTAGTTAAATCATTATGTTAAAAAGAGGTGGTAGTGAGCATGAATAAAATAGTGTTGTTTGACATTGCCAGGGTTTCTGCAGTGGCTTCCCTAGGAGGTGATGAATGGGAGATGACTAACTGGAGTATGTATCATTCAATGGCTGCCTTATCCAATGATGCTGTCCAAGGGAGAGCATGGCAAACAAGAGTGGATTAAAGGAAGCCAGTGTAGAGAGTGCGAAGGCTTCTTGGATAGATACTGGCGATCAAGAGGAATACGAAGTGAGGAGAATCTATGAAGGCAGAGGCCAGATTATTCAGAATTTTTGAGGTTATAGGGTTTTAGTTTCCATCCTAAAAACAACAGGACTCCACTAAATAAATGAATTTAAATAAAGGAGGGTGACATGCCCAGCTTTTGTTTTGAAAGACGCCCCTTGTAAGTAGTGAAAAAAATAAATCCAATTAAGCAAGAGCTGATATGGGGAGGCTAAATAGGACAAGAAGGTGGCACTAGTAAAGTTAGAGAGAAATGGGTGGATTTGAAAGATACTTCAGAGGTAAAGCCCAACAAAACTTCATAATAGATTGCTTATGGATTCTGAGGTTGAAGATGGGGTCAAGGATGAATACTATGATTCTGACTTGCAGAAATGTATAGCTTCATTTACAAGACAGGAACCAGTGAAAGAAAAACAGGCTTGGAAAGAAAAGCTGTGGTGTGGTTTGGAAATGGGTATAAGGCATTTCTTACTTTTGAAACCAGATGCCAAACAGAAAATTGTTATACATGTCAGAACTCAGAGAAGAGGTCAAGCAATAGGGAAATAACATATATTTTTTGCATGGCAATGGTAGTGCATGCTGTATATGTAAATTTGTTAGAAAGAGAGAATGAATATAAATATATAGGGCATAAGAGGAGGTATAGGAGGGAGCCATAAGGATATGAAAAAGCAGCCCTAAGGAAAATAGGTAAAGGAATTTGAGCTTTAAACGGATATGGAAAAGGAACATGAAGAAATAAAGATGAACAAAAATAGACCCAGAGACACAGAAGCATCAAACAGACTATCAAACCTCAGAGGGAAGGCAGGGGAGGGGCGGGGCGGGGGGGAGAGATCAACCAATGAACTCATATGTACATGGGTACAATCCATGGACACAGACAATAGGGTGGTGAAGGCTGGGGTGGGGAGCGGGGACAGGATGGGAGAGGTCAATGGGGGAAAGAGAGGGATGTTTAATACTTTCAACAACAACAACAACAAACAGAAATAAAGAAGGAATGGTCTGAGTATAGAACTCCAGGAAGGAAAACAATTAAGGAAGAAAAAAACAAGAGTTGAATGTTACTGAGATATCAAAGTAAAGCAAAGAGTAAAAATAGAGCATCCCATTTAGTGATGATAAGGTCAGTGGTAATGTGAGCAAGAGCTGTGTTGATGGCTTGATAGGCTCTGATGACAGGTTATGGTGGGTTGAAGGAGACAGTGACGGATAAGGAAATGTAGACTGGCATAGAATTTTTTGGAAATATTTTCTATGATGAGGGGAATAAGGCAGAGGAAGATACCAGGTAAGGAGAAAACTGTATGTTGTTTATTTTTGAAAGATAATACTCCAGTGTGTATAAAGCCTATAAAAATTACCTAAATCAGGAATCAGTAAACTAAGGCATGAGGCAAATCCAGTCTACTCACTTTTTGTAAATAAGGTTTACTGGGACACAGAGGTACCCTTCCTTTATATATTTTCTACTAGAGGCCCGATGCACGAAATCCATGCAAGGGGCTCGGCCCTCACAGCCCCAGCTTCGTCCAGAAGCTCGTCCGGAAGGTCGTTTGGATGTCCGATCTAATTAGCATATTATGCTTTTATTATTATAGATGCTTGCATTCATGCTGCAATGGCAGATTTAGGTGGCTGTGACGGAGATCATATGTCCCCTTAGTCTAAAATATTTACTACCTGATCCTTTACAGAAATAACTTGCCAACCCCTGATCTTAGGTCAAAGAAATAATTTTGATATATCAGAAGCAAAATGCAGTATAAGGATGATAAGGTAAAATTACATAGAATGTCAAAGAATATTAGTGGAGGGATTCTTTCAGGTGTAGGTGATATTATACCTTAGGAAATAGTATACTGATATAATTCCCTATAATTTGAAGGTAATTCTCCTCAAATTCTATTTAAAAAACAACAATAAATCTTAAAAGCATTAGCAATTATGAACAAAAATAAATTGATGAAACTAAAATTTAAAAAAATGAGGAATTTTATATATTTAAGGAATTTTAAGGAAAATGTGCATCTAATGATCTAATGATTTTATTCTGGATTATAAAAGCAGGGATCAAACACATGCACCTGCCTCATTTACTGTTTCTAGTATAGTGGTCTACAGTAACTGAATGAACAGATATATAACTAGAGAAGATGTTTAAGAATAGTCATTATTACATAAAATAAGTCTTTATATGTGCTACATTTTTAATAAAATGGGTATTCTAAGAAACTATCCTTTAACAATCTGATTCAAATACACAAAAAAGGAAAACAAATCTGGATAAAATTTATAATGTTTCTCAGTATTATGTCCAAAAAAGGTACTACAAAGGCTGTTTTTAGTAGATATTTTTAAATTCCCAGAAAAATAAAATGCCCATATTTTAACTATTTCTGTTAGAAAAGATAAATTATTAAATATAACTACTGATAAAAAGGGTATACAATTGAACCACCTTATTAAGAGAGATTTTAAAATTGTAAACAAAACAAAATAAACTCAATGAGAGCTGTTCTAAGAAAGACTATTATGAAAGGAACTACAATAATGCAAGTAACATGTAACATTAGTAATTTATACTTTCAATAACTAAAACTGCAAGCTTATTTTCCATTGTCAGAATTTGATCATTCTTGTGATTGATTCTGTGACAGCTCTTAAAGAGCTCTCCTATTTCTGTATGTGAAGCTAAGGTTTACCTTGGAAAGTTTGCAAGATATATATGAGGGAAAAATAAAATATATTTTGAGAAAACAAAACACCAAAAAGTGGGGAAAAAAGACATGCCTCACAAAAAAAAGAGAATAACAGCATGCCAGAAAGAGATTTTTAGTAAAACTTCTAGTTCATCCTGATGAATGCTTATTTTATAAATAAGACTATAGGTAAGATAAATGTTATCAATTTTTACCTAAAATAAAATGTTTTATTCATTATTATAAACACAGCAATAAGTCCCATGTTAACACCTACTAATAATATAGATACATAATACATTTTTAATAAACTAGTGAATGAATAAATAAAATGACAAAATGGATAAAATCACAGGAGGCAGTCTGTGTTAAAATTAGAGAAAAATATGTTCTTAATCACCATAATTATTTAATATTTTTTTCTAGAAGATTTAATCAATAAAATAGAGAAATTAAGTAAATAAAAATGTAACTACTAGAAAGTTAACACATTTTCTATTTTACAAAATTATTTTTAACTAGAAATTTTCAAAAAATTAGCTTAATATGTAATGAATTGATTTGGTGAAAACATTGGTAATAATTATATATATATATGTTCTTATATATGTATTAGAATTTTAAAATAAAGCAAATTAACTCATCCTTTTTGGGGATGTAAGAAATGGGTAATATAAATGAAGCTCTATGCAATTTTTATGCCATTCATAACATTCCTTTTGACGACTATAAAAATTTAATTATTTCCTTATGGATTCATTGAACCACATAATCTCAGTCAAAACAAACTGTGTGTGTATATGTTCAGAAAAAAATAAAAAGACAAAGAGAAAAACATGCAGAATTTATTTTAAGTACTAATAGCAAAGAATGACTGAGATAATTGTTTTAAATATATGACATTTAGTAGGAGGAATAAAAACAGATTTATAAAAATTAAAAATGTATTTCAAAACTTTTAATAGTGTAAAAATATAATACTGACACAAGAATATAGGAGATTATGGGAAGAATACAGAATTCACAAAAATGATGTGGCTATATGAAAATTACATTAATATTAGGTAAAACACACTAAAATTGTGTTTTAGTAAGAAAAAAAACACAAATTGGTCTATGTTTCACATGATATACTGAAGAATATTTTAGGTAGCTTAAAGAATTAAATATAAAAATAAGCCTACAGAGGAAATAATAAAAATTCAGTGAGTGTTCACTTACAAACTGAATGGAAAGAGCCTTTCGAAAAAAAAAAAGCTGTGAATGAAAACTAGTTTACTGTAGACTCATGGACTATTAATATACCATATTTGAAAGTAAGAAATTCGATAATACAACGTATACAGAAAAAATCTACTGCATTCAATCTGAAAATATAAATATTAAACATTAAATATATAATGTGTCTACTTGTTAAACTTAAGAAGAGTAAAAAACATTGGTGTACAGATGGGAAAACGATGACTCTTGTACAATACATGTTGTAATACAAATATATTTTTGAAAGAGTTATTTGTTAACATGAGTTAACTTTAAAGCTTTCATTCTTTTGACTATGAATTTTCTTTTCCAATAATCTATCTAGATGAGGAGGTAATTAAGAAATATTTATAACAGTGAAACAAAGCATCATCAATGTCTAACAAAAAGAAGGCATAAGTAAAACATGACACATCTTAAAGATGTAATTTCAAAATATAATATTTAAAAAGTGATTGTAATCACCTCAAAATTTGAACTTCAAAGTTATAGTATATAAATGTATGTATACTGTTTTCAATGTCGTTATTTTTATAAATATCCATATAGATATATACATGCATATGACAGAAGAAAATGTAGCAGATTTTAAAAGTATTATTACTGCAGAATGGAAATATTTTATAATTATTTTGTTTATTTTTATAAATAACCTCATGCTTTCAACATTTTCTTTAGAAGTATTCATTTATAATTAGAAAGTAAAATGTCAGGTTGACCCATAAAATTATACTTGTTCATAATTCAAAATCACATGTATCTAACCATTTAGCATTAATACAATAGAAATAGTCTGACAACATTAATAAAAGGATATATTTGTGTTTGTGATTAATCACTATGTTCCAGTAAATTCTCAGTAAGAAATTCAATGGGAGAGAATGGATGCTGTTGTCCTCACCAATCTTTGTGTTTTGAGTGGAGAATTGTACACACATTCCTGAGGTTATACTAAGGTTAAAGGGCCAAAAGGTTGAAAGAGTAATTTAAAATTCTTTTTCTCCAGTCCTCTGAGAAGAGAGACCATGAATAGAAAACTAATGGAATTACGATTTGCAATAGGTTAAAAATTTACATTTACATTTTGTATTTTTTTTATCTTTCTAGTTTCATGATTAGAGTCTAAGCAATAATTCCCCCAGTAAAAAAAAAAAAAAAAAATATCTGATTAGAATACTATAGACTATATCTCAAGATGTAAACCTAATTGATAACCTTGCAACTGGAGAGGAGAAAGGGACTAAGAAAGGCAATATCAGGATTAATGTCTGTTATCACTCTTTACCACAGGTCAGAAATTACAGTGGGAACAGCTGCCACTGAACTGGCATCCCTAAATGCAAAGGGAAAACGAGTTCCCTGTGTGGCATGGACCTAGTGCCAGCATTTCATTGCCAAAGACAACATAGGCATGGTTATCATAAGGGACAACACTATCAAAATAGTAATAAAAACAGTTTAATTCAAAAGCCATATTTGATGCTGGCTATTTAATCACAGTGTTCATAGATAAAAAGTACAAAGAGTGGGGTAAAAGCCTCGGGAAGAGGGGCGTCAATGTGAGAAAAATGGGACACCTGCAATACTTTCAACAATAACGATAATTTTTTAAAAAATACATGAGGACAAAAAAAGTATGTGAGCAGTCTACTAAATTCTTAACTATATAAATTATTATCTTAACCTGTATAAGTGGAAGAGTGCTAAGTCAGGTGAAAAGAAGTCTTAACTTGAATCACCATAAGCAGTTCACAGACTTGAGGCGGTTTACAGATCCAGAGCCTTCTGAATGAATGGCAGGTCAGATCGCCTTGAGGAAAGACCCTACTAAACTATCAAACATTCAGACTTCTATTCCTGGCCTTCCCCAAAAGGACATACAGCTGTTTACCAAGCTGACTGTGCATTGGGGAAAGTAGAGTGATCTTTGGAGGATTGCTGGAACTGCCTCTAAAGTGACTGATTCCTGGAGATCCAAAACATCGCTGTGGTCCCCTAGTCAGAGTGAGGTCTCGTGGCCACTAATGGCCTTTTAGTTCAAGTCCATTTCACAGTGGGTTCAGTGGGCCCATAAACCCATCCTGTGGTTATTTCCCTAGTTCCAAAATGCATAATTGGAGGAGACATATTCAACAACCGGCAGAATAGAAAATTTAGAGTACTTTTGTCTTTCCAATCACAAAGAACTCAATGTTTATTTTGTCTGTAGGCAGTTTTGTTTGTTTGTTTTTTCTTAAGGACATGTACCCAGTGGAACCTTCTATTACATGGCACACAACAGTAACAAGACATATTCCATGGGGATATTTAAAAAGAAATGCATTTCAAATTAAAATATATTACAGGTATTGGGACAAAAATAGGAATTGTATAATATACTCATGCAAAAATAAGAGTTCAGATTATATTTAAGCAAATACACATTCCAGAGAAATAGTCTTCTTAAAATCACATATGAACTTCTTATTCAAGAATAACCTATATATTGTTTAAAAATTCCCACTTATCATGAATAAACGCTTTGGGGACATTAAAACTGCCTTCACTTGTTAAGAAAATGAACCTAAGGACTCTAAACTTAATCAGATTGGAAATTTATAAGTTCTTTCTATAACCTATTTCCTCTTTAGAGTTAATACCAATAAAAGAATTATAAATGCTGCTTCTTTAAAATGTGAATAATAGGTTCAGCCAATGGACTATTTTACAATCCTGGGGTATTACTGAAATATTTACAGCTCAGACAAGGGACTGAAAGGTCAGGTTTATTATTCACGTTAGTAAAAATGTAACCACAACACTTGTTTCTACATCAGGGAGTATTATAACCATCATTAGAATAATAATAATAACAATGAAAATAATACAGCCACATTGGATTTTGCATTTTTCAGTAGACAGTAGGGCTTATGGCTAATAATCATTTATATTTACACTGAAGCTTTTTATGAAGGAGTTCAGAATGGTTTTTGAATAGTAGCTCATTACTCATTTCAACAACTTAGTTGAAAAGTTATTATCCCAGTTCAATAGATGGAAAAATGATACCACAGAAAGGTCAGACTTCTATTTACTTGTCCAATATTGCAGAAGTAAAGTGAGTCAGTTTCAAATCTGAGACCTCTTTTTCACCCCCTGATCTAACCAATGGACCAATGCAATTGTGGTCTATGCTGTGGTTTGACCATCAACCTAAAAGTAGTTTAAGACTGACCTCTTTGCTATTACTTTTACAGACCTACACGCACAGAAGAAAATAACAATTTCTCATGTGTGGAGACCACACTAAAAAGACTCAGGCATAATTAATTTATTATTTTTTTCTTTTTTAAAGTCTTATTGGAAACACTTAACCATAGTTGATGTCAATTAAAATTTATAAACATGAAATACTTAATAGTGAAATGCATCATGATCAAATGTATGCTAAAACAAACAAGCAATGTTTTCAGGACTTTATTTGAACATAAATGTATTTAATAGGAGTTAGTTAAAAGAAAACAAAAAATCAACTTTCAAAAGCTGCCTTCACCACAAATAATTAGATATGTAGGAAAAAATTAAAGAACCAATGTTTCAGAAAAGTGACTTGAAAGAGGAATTGAAAAAGTAAACATAGAATTTATACCCAAAGTTGCTTTTTGTTTGTTTGCTTGTTTAAACAGTTTTAAATAAATAAATTGTTTAAACAGTTTTAAATAAATTGAAATAAGGTATAATTCTAATGTTTTATCTAATGATGCTTGATTTTAAAAAAAAGACAGCAAAACAACAATCGTTTTTCTTTAAAACTGAAAATATACAGTGAATATAAATTATACATTAACTTTCCAAAATAAAACAATTTCATCTTCCTTCTTTGTCTATATCATTTGGCTATTTCAAATTTAGTGTTCTATTGTTTTGCTATAAACTTAAAAATAACCCCAAAATGGAATTAATTCACAACTATATTCCCATTTGAAAGTATAGATGTGCTTACAGAGATCTTAAGAGTGAGTTTTCTTAAACAAATCCATTATTTTCTCTTGTCTGCATCAAATACTCAAACATATTATAAAAATAAATATACATTTTAATTTTTAAATTCAATGAGATTTAAAGATTCCAACCATTAAAACAGTAATTACAATTGTAAATTTGTGCAAAAATTTTTGTTTTGCTGTTATATTTACTTTGTTTACCTTAAAATTTTCTTTTAAACCAAATTGATAAAAATGATTACTGCACCTTACTTTCTTCTACTAAAAAAACTTTATTATTTTTTTTTTAAAAGAATAAAAATGAACCTTCTTGCTAGGTTTAATGATTACAACTTTACCCCTAACTCTGAGTTTGAGAATTCAGTACATATACAAAAAAAATGAAGTAAGGGGGAGAAGATAAGCTTCCAAGAGATGGTGATATAGATGTCTGAAAATACAGAAAGCAAACACAATAAACGGAGGTAATGACTGAATTAACAAACCTATTTTGATTTCTTTAAATACTTTAACATCTCCCCCAAATATTTACTTTTGAAGCAATTCATGTGAATTGAACAAGTTAGTAAAGAACAGGACTTATGCCCTAATTGGTTTGGCTCAATGGATAGAGTGTCGACCTGCCGAGCGAAGGGTCCCAGATTTGATTCAGGTCAAGGGCATGTACCTTAGTTGCTGGCACATCCCCAGTAGGGGGTGTGCAGGAGGCAGTTGATGGATATTTCTCTCTCATCGATGTTTCCAACTCTCTATCCCTCTATCCCTTCCTCTCTGTAAAAATCAATAAAATATATACTTAAAAAAAAAAAGAACAGGACTTATTCAAAAGTATAATATATATTACTCTACTGTGTGCAATATATGTTTCAGGTTTTTAGAAATATTTATGGGGGATATATGGATGTTTAATTTTACATGGTTATTTAAGTGAAATTATATCTCAGTTACTTTGATGTTTATATTTAAGAATACCATTTATATAATATTAAAATATAAAGATATCTCATTTATATGTAAAAACGATAATGCCAAATTTTATCATAATCTTAGTAATACATGTGTTTATTATTTATCTGATATTCAGGCCTCAGCTTTTGCTCAGTGTTTTCCTTTTAGTCAAGTTTATTCGTACTTGTTAAAAGAATTTTTTAAAAAATTGTCCCAGTTACTTTAATATTTTATTAACATGTATCAGCTTTGTTATCATTGCATTCCCAAACTTTACGTTTATGGGTATTATATAATATGTAAGATCTGACTTAAAGCCCAACTTCTGTCTTTTAAAGGCCTAATCCCCACAGCCACATTTGTTTAGACCTTAATTGCTCTTGACAGTGAAAGCATTATTTTTTAAACCATTTAGCAGGAGTATAAATCATAGCCTTGGCACATATCAAGCAGTTTCAAGGATATTAAAGCAGTTTATTTAAAAGCCAGTAATTTTGGTATCATAGAAAATACTGTGCTTTTTCGCAACCTGTCTTAACTTAGAGTTAAAATTTCTGTACTTTGAGAGCATGAGAAAAATACCCTCATAATTCTTTTTCATTTTAAGAATATGGAGATTTTATTCAACTGACCAAATGAATTCTAGTTCTTTGGGTATTATAAAAGGCAATTTTAATTTTTAAAACATATTCAACCTCACTTTCATGTTGCTCTTTGTTTCTGATCCAAAGGCATACTAATTATTCAAAACTCCCAGTATCTAGTGATAAACAGGTTGCCACTGTTTCATTTTGTTTTGTGATTCATGAAAAGCTAGAGACATGAAAATTCTGATGAGTCACTATTCCCAAGGATATTACTCAACAACTTCCAAAGCATAAAGTTATCTATAAATGTAGTTACTGAGAATGAGGATGACTAGATTCTATTGAATACAGAAAAGTGTCAAGAAGAAAAATCCAGAAATGATGTGAACATTACTGGGGTGTTTCAAAAGCTATATATTCCTAAGACATCTCAACTTGGGATCCTAGAGAGTAAGCAATTATTATAACCTTGTCTATGAATTCTGAATATGACCTAATTTCAGAAAAAGAAAATGAACCCTTTATCGTCACTTTAAATTGTTCCTAAATCGGCAATGTCAGGCCTTTTTGACAGCTGTCACTCTGAAAACACTATTCACAAGTGACTTTAATTGGATCAAATTCAGACTATAGATTTTAAAAAAAGAAGTAATACTTTAAATGCTGTCAAAACAACTAGTTATTTGGTAGAATTTAAAAGATATGTAAATGTGTGGGTTTGTCTTTGCATGTGTGCATATGTGTTCATGGGTGTGTGTAATGTACTTGTCCCTGAAGCAGACCATTTTTTTTTTTATTAACCCAAGTTCTTTCTTTTCTCATTGACAATGAATATAAATAGCTCAGTTTCTCAAGCATCTCTCATCTTGCGCTTATAGTCCTGGGATTGGTCAGAGAAATTTTACAAAGTTTACTAATCTGAGAAACGTTTTGATTTGAGCTATACTGTGCTAGTTAAATAGGCTCAATTCATTGATGGGTCACAGAGGAATGAAGGAACCAGTCCAAAGTCACACCAAATATGACCATGTGTAGTTTAAATCCTGTTATGTTTTGTCTTTTACAGAAAGAATAGTAAACTATCTAGACATAAGATACTTACAATTTTAGAGAAGATTAAATATACATCTTCAGAAGTATGTTCCTAACAAATTCTGGCAATTTAAAACTTTGTTTTTCACTAATATGTCAAATCTTCAAAATGCACAAAAATTTTAATAGAAATATATTTATGTTATCTCTCTCCCCTCCTCCTTCCTTCCCTCCATCTCTCTGAAAACATACAAACACACATAGATATATACACACATAAATACACATTATGTGAATATACAAAGTATAATTTCAATTATAACATTTTCACATAATACAACAGTAGACAGCCGCCAAAATAAAGGCTATTTTCTATAACTTTATATTGGCAATGTGTAAATTTAACTCAATGATACTGATTCTGCTTCACTTAGAATCCGCTTTGAACATATTATGCTCTTTAGTTCTTCGAAATTCACTCAGTGTACTTCATAATGTCAACTTCTAAATTGTAGAAAGATGTTAATAATTTCCTTAGGTCAATAGTTTGAACCTGACCTAATACATTCAATAAATATAAACTGTTAGTAATGGTCTATACAACCCACTGCACAGCAGTGAAAGAAATAATAAAAGCCCCTAATAAGAACCAATATATTGACATCTTACTCGACTCTGAAGAATATAACCAAAATACCAAGTATTTGGAAAACATATAACTAATGTCACCTACACACCCATTTTCCTAACGGCAGTACTTTTAGCACAATGGGGTCATTAAACTTCATACTTCAATAACTTAACTCTTAAAAATCTCGGATGGAGGATCTCATTCATTTTTACCGATTTCTTTTTTTTTAATTAAAAATACAAACTTGAAATGTTCTCTCTTATACTATATTCCCAATGACAAACTTTATAAAGGTCCTTGCTATTTCCAGTTGATAAACACATCCTAGAAGAACTAGGTATTCAAAACTGTTTTCTATATCATCTCTACTTAAAATTTTGGTAAGCAGAATGAAGTGACTTCACAATCCTATATATTTTGTAATGAGGTAAAGCTATGTAAAAGTTCACAAGCTAGCTTCAAAGTATGCATTAGCAAGTTTCTCTTTTAATCACACCTTATGAAGTGTTAGGCAAAGCTGTGTCCTTTTGGCTTGAAGTTATCTTTTCTGATAACATATTGAGAACAGACAAATGAAATGATTCAATTCAACCACGCATACTGATCCACTCAAAGTATGATGATTGAGAAGTATGTATCTGTTAAGAGTTGTGCCATATATCATATTAATTATTCATAACAATCTACTCTATTCTTCTTTTATAGATAAGTGATTTTTACTGTCTAACTTATTATAATATTCTCCTTCAATTTATTAGCAGAGAATGTGCACATGGGCTTTTCAAAATTAAATTTTGTAAAGAATAGAGCCCAACTTACTAACTTTGTAAACTGCATGCTATATTTGTGTGGTGGCTCACAGACATCATTCTAATCATAAATGTTAATATTTTTATTTTCTTCTTAAAAGAAATACACAACATGAATATTTTCACTATTTAGATCATAACTAAATATGACATTCATGTGTAAGTGGAATTTTCAATTTAATGAAACTTTTTTCAAGGCACTATCTTGGAAAATTAGCATTTGGTGCTAAGTGTTCTAGTTAAATATTTATGGCTTTGTTGGGTACAGTTTAACATTTTGAATAAGAAAAAAGCTACCTCACAAAATTATAAATATATCAATGATTCTCTGTTGACATGTAAGCATTATAAAAACAACACCAGACTAAAATTTAGCATACCTTTATTGTCTTAAAAAATCATTATCTTGGGCAAATCATTCCTCTTGCTTGGGTTCATATTGCAGAGAATTTTCTCAACAGGAGAAATTTTACTCCAGGGTGACCAAGAAGTAAGAGAAAATTATGGTTTTCATAACAATTTCTAAAAATTTGCTTTCCCTCATTTGTTATATCCACCCATCACTATGAACTATCAGAAATGGACACTGGTGGCTGCAAGGTTGGTTTTTGCATGCTTATGTTTCAAAACAATTTAGTAGTCATTTAAATGTGGCTTGATTGGATCCCTTCTAATGGAAAGTGGAGTTATGGTCTTAAATGTATAGCCTACCATTTTCTACTTTTTAGGGCACGCAGAGTTTGGTCTACTTCAGTAGGACTGCCATTTTAACACAACAAATTCTTATAACATTTAACTAAATTCTTCATTACTTATTGCCTTAACACCATGTCCATCCCCAACAATGCCACTGTAATTTCATAATTATAAACTCAAATCTCCATAGAGTATATAGTATCAAACTGTGGTTTTAAACACTCATGTTTTCACAGAATAAAATGAGTTTTTATCTTTTTCCGATTATGTAATACCTAGGGTCTTTGAGAAAATAATCTGGAAAAGTTTTGGATCCACTGTTCTTAATCCAAGTTCTTTAAGAATCTCACCATTCTATTATAAAAGTCAAGAGAAAATGAATGAATGGACATGGATTTTTCCTTTCTTTTTATATCACTTGCCTTTAAATGGATCTCAAATTATAAGAAGAATCTAGAATAAAATAGGATGAACTTGTTTTACTAATATTCACATATATTCTATAAGTGTCAGACTGTAATAAAGACATCTTTATATAGACTTTTATATGAAATTTGTTATTCTCTTTAATGTTTAAGGGCAATATACAGGTATTTTGGGGAAATTTATTATCCAGGGTTACTTTTCTCATTTTCAGTCATGGACTAAAAAAGAGAAAATGAACTCTGTGAAGAATAGCTCAATATTGCAAATTATACTGAGTTGGAGATTATTTCAAACTCAGTGTATGTCTGAAAACATTTACATTAGCTTCTACATTTAGACTATGGAAAGATTTGGGTATACGTTATCAAAGAACAGATTATATTTAACTGTTATAACTAGTATTAAAAAAGAGCAACATCTTTAAATACTCATTAAAACTTTATTTTGAAAAAGTAATCATCTAAAATTGGATATTAAGACCACATAGTGCCAGAATTTAACTTCTCTTCACTCTTTTATTCCAGCAACAAGGCCCTGGCAGACACGGTCTTTGCACTTTTTGATCAATTTTACCAAGAAAAGAGTAATTTGTATCCAGTATTACTTACTGACAAGTTGAAATCTGTGGCTATTTTTCTATTCATAAACATGTTCCTATAAGTGATCTTTAAAATAAATAATCAGAAACTGAGTCCAAACTTTTTCTCATGGAAATGAAAAGCGTATAACATGAAATGCCTTCATTTGAGGCCAATGTCACAGAAAGGCTAGTACCCAGAACTCAAATCTCTCTCTTTTTATTTATATACATTTGCATCACGAAGTTTTGGATAAGTTTAACAAGAATACACATCATTTCCTTTGGGGATGACAGCAACACTGACAAACAGCCCCTGTCTTGCCTGCCATTATGTTACTGCTAAGTCATCCACAACATCATGACCTGATTTTAGTTTCCGGGGACATAGCCCAAAAATGAAACTTAAGTTTCATTCTGATTACCTACAAATAGCCAGCACATAAGAAAACCCTTGAAAAGTGACCTATGTCTGATAATTAAAAAAAACAAAACAAAAACATGAAGGAGGAGTGGGGGAAGGAAGGAAGGAAGGAAGGAAGGAAGGAAGGAAGGAAGGAAGGAAGGAAGGAAGGAAGGGAGGGAGGGAGGGAGGGAGGGAGGGAGGGAGGGAGGGAGGAGGACATATTTAAAAGCCTCATACAATTACACAGTAGGCCTCTGACATTCTCTATGCTGGTATAATAACTAAGTGGCAAGTAACAAAAAACAGTTATCCTTGTGAGATCCCTGTTGCATGCTTTAATTAAAACTAAAAGTTTACAACAAAATCAACCCTTGGGATAAATTGCTCTTTGGTTTAAATCTTTATTATCTCCTGGAATTTTGGTAAAATCACTTTGTTTTTAACTTAAGCTGGCCTCTCCTTCTCTACTCCATTACAAAAGTCAAACAAGAACCAGACATAAATCTTAGAATAGTTTTGTTTGTGTGTATGTGTGTTAAGTCCAACCCCTGTATACAAACTGGTTTAAAAAAAAAATAGATGTTGTAACATAGTACTTTATTCCAACTTAATCTCATCCTTGAACGAACTTCCTTCAAATTTCAACCATAAAAAAAAAAGCAGTCAATTTCCTGGTGGTCGTAATTTAATTAAGTAACCTTTCACACTGAGCAAAACCCAAAAGCAAAAGGGTCATTAATCTTTCTAGTGATTAGAGACACCTCTAGCGCTGCAAACATTTACCTCTCCTTTCCCGCAGTAGAAATGCTTTTAGGAGGATCATGGTTCATACCTCGCATTCCCTGGAGCCAGAGATGGTATATGTGCAGGGCCCAGATCCATTAACGGATATATCCATGGTCTCAGAGTTTGTAGGCTTGTAGTCCACGTAATACTCCTGTAAAGGGGAATTCATCTGTCTTTCAGACTCTCTGGTCTTTTTCCGCCGTCTCTTCATGAGAGAGTGCTGCTGGAGTTGTTTCATGCTGGCGGGGTAGCGTTTCCAAGACACGTAGATAACCAGGAGGATCATGGCCACCGAGAGGAAGAGAGCCACGCTCCCTGCAATAATTTTGTGAAATGAAACATGCTCATACTCCTGGTCTGTGCCCGGGATCTGAAAGCCCGGGGAGGGGCTGGGTGTTTCCAGGGTGGGCTGGATGGGGTCAGATTTGGAGATTGTCGGTTTAGGAATCATCAGAGGCTTCTGGGGAGTTTGGGGCACCAGGTGGGATTTTTCTGTGTTGACCACCGGGACTTCAGAGCAGATATTATATGTTTCCACTGCATCACTAACCTTTTCACCCTGGATATGCTTAGGTCCCGCACATATCATGGTGCTTTCCTTATTTCCTTTGAAATTCTTAAGCCAATAAAATAGAGGACAAATACTCCGACTGCATTCCCACATATTTCCAGACAAAGTGATGGATATTAATGATATCCACGCATTGACAGTTTCCTGGGAAATGTTGGTAAGCTTGTTGGAATCCAAATTCAATTTTTGCAAGTTGGGCAGGCATTTAAATGTGCCCGGCTCGATTCCTTGGATGTCATTCCCTGATAAATCCAAGTTGTGTAAGGAACTCCAAGTCCACGTCAAGCCTTGGCTGATGGAGCGAATCCTGTTCCATTGTAAGTAAATTGAGCGGAGGTTGAAGAGACGCGGGAAATGAGCAAAATTGATCTTTGAAAACTGATTGTGCTCCAAGTGGAGTTCCTTTAACTTAAGGAGGCCAGCAAAGGCATTTCGGGACAAGCTGCGGAGACGATTGTAACCCAAATCCAGGAAGTCAAGATTTCGACAGTCTTGAAAAACTCTTATTGGCACAGTCTTTAATGAGTTGGATCTCAAGTGCAAAATGATGAGTTTCCGAAGGCCTTTAAACTGTTCCGATTGCAAAGTCTGAAGCTTATTGTAGGAGAGGTCCAGATTGCGAAGATTAGGAACTGGGTGAAAGGTTTTATTGTGCAGATAGGTAATTTTGTTGGAGCTTAGAATTAATTCTTTCAGTCTACGAATGCCTTGAAATGCATCTTCATCCACTGAGCTAATGTAATTATGGTCAAGATAAAGCCATATAAGCTGGTTAAGGCCAGCAAACTGATTGGATTTGAGTTTCTGAATGCTGTTGAACCTTAATGATAAGCCTTGTGATCCTCCAGAAATGTTCTCTGGGATATCTGCGAAAGCATGAGACTCACAGTACACAATTTTGCCATCACATCTGCAGTTCTTTGGGCAAGCTCTCTGAGCCCCCGTGAACATAACAAGCAGCAGCGTAGAAAGTAGCGCCAGCACCACGCGCATGCCTCGCAGCTGCGTAATTAGACGGAAACCTACAATGTTAAAAAGAAGACAAATGCACATTGTAAAGCTATTCAGATAAATCATCCCCAGCTTACCAAGATCAAGAGCAATTCATCTAGTGCAGTGTTGGGACAGTTGATTTCAGAACCATGCATTTAACATTTAAAGCTTTTCCTGTCCTTAGGGCTGCATGTTTCCTATTAGGCTTCATTCGTTCTTCCTTGATTTTTAAATTAACACAGTGCTGTAGAACCCTGAACAGCTTCCCCGAGTTTCAGGAGTTCATGCATACATCAGCAGGGAAAAGCACTGAGCCTGGCTTACTGCTGAATGCCGACATTTTAATAACAGTAGTATTTGGCTAGTCAGTGTTGAATACCAAAACCAAAAGCAGGAGTACCAAGTCTTCTGGTAATGGGGGGGAAAAAATGTGACTTCCTAAACCCCAATGCCTGTACATCTTTCCTAGTTGAGTACGCAGGCTGTGATTTGGCAAAGGAGCTTCAGTCATATGTCAAGGTAATCCAAGTCTGTCCTGCCTGAAATTGTATCATTATTGCATAACAGAAAAACAATGTTTGAGCTCTGAAAAAAAAAATGGCATTGGGACCAGCACGGGCAGCCGAGGAAGCCTGGTATGAAGACTAATTACAGTCAAGGTACTCTCAACATTCAGGAAGAGCTGCCTTCCGTAGCTCTCCTGCCCAGTGATAGACACAGCTCAGGATCCTGACTGTTGATAACACAAAACACTCCAAAGTTAAGATCCTCAGGTTCTCATTAAAATATCTGCATAAGATGAAAAATAAGCTCGCCTAGTGTTCGTTTTACCGTTATGTTTAACATAGTTGCTTTTGCAAATGTGGGATATAAACAAGTAGAGAAACGCAAGCTACCATTCCCCTCCCCCCTATCCCAACCTGCTCAAATGTCTGACGGACTTTTTTCCTCCCCTACCTCCATTAACTTCTGAAAACCTACAAAGTTGCAATCTATGGGCACTGAGTCTGCATTTCCAAGTCTTAGTATCTTAAGGGATTTCTTTCTCCTGTCAACAGTGGATTTATTAGTTCTTAGCAGTAGGAAGAAGAAAAAAAAACAAAAACCTGCGTGCTGCGGTTTCAATATTTCCCTTAAATATTCATATTTTTTACCGAGAGGCAATCAGCCAAACCTCTAAGCAAAAAACAACCTCTCCTTTTATTCAACCAGTTAAGTCTCTCTTTTTTTTTTTTTTTCTATTTGAAACCCGATCTTGCTCTCTGTCCTCTTGCCAGCTACAGACTCATTGAAATACATTCCAGCTCTCCCAGACAGGAGAAGGGGGGGGTGGGGGCGAGGGAGCCAGTCACACTTGAAAGAAGAAGACGGGCAAATGACTGCTGGAAATTTGGATGCTGTGGTCAGGATACAGCTCCAAAGATAAAACAAGCCCTTGTGCGACCTCTGAGAAAGTAACGACCCCACCCCTCCACGAACGCAGCAAAGTGTTAACAATCTTCCTGACGGCGACCAGAAACACACGCACCGTTAATATTATCAAGATACAGAAGCAAACACAATGTTTATCTCATGCTCCATTCCCAAGCTGTGGCTACGCATACGGAAGAGGCAGTCTGAAAGAGATTTCTCCCGAGTCTAAGTCCGTGTTATGCATTTACGGATTTTAAAGAAACTACAGAAAGGAAAATGATCTAAAAATATAACAGCAACTGTAGTGAGTCAACTGGCAAACTCAGAGGCTGCTGCTTTTTGCCTGTTTCCCCAGTCTTTATCAGCTAACGCCGCGACTGAGGGTAGGAAACCTAGAGGATCAGCTTTGCTAAGGAAACAACAAAAGTTCACTTACCCATCCTTTGTCATCCAAAAGCGGTTCCCCCCTCTCTCAGCTTTCTTCTTAATTGGTCTCTTGTGCCGAAACCACCACCACCTTCATGACACAGTGCGGCTGTCACTCACACCATCCTGATCCCGCATGTGAGCTAGTAGCCCCATACAAACTTCCCGGGAGAGGACGGGCAAAAAAATATATATACATATATGAAAAAAAAATCAGCATGGGGTGGGAGGGGGGCAGGGAGAAAGAAGCTCTGGGGCGGGGGGAGGGAGGTGCGGGGAGGGCTTCTAGGCTCTGAGGACCATTGTGTAATTCACCAGAGACCCATCAGCAGTAATTGGCAATCTGTGCAAAAGAGCTACAGCCCATCTTGAAGGTAACCAACTTCTCTATAAAAAGACAGAGAGAGAGAGAGAGAGAGAGAGAGGAAAAAAAAAAAGAGAGAGAGAGAGAGAAGAAAATCTTCAGAATACCTGGCATTCCTTATTGTGCTGGCTTTTGCCATTCCCAGATAAAGCAATTCATCCTCTGGATTTTCAGTTCTTGAAGCAAGTAGGCCTCCTGTGCTGTCTGAGACCCCAGTTTAAAAGCCATGCAGGCTAGGTTTATCCATTTAGCTGGTCAGGTTTAAAGTGTTTTGTAGCTGTGCTGAGAGGCAGCCCTTGTCTAATTCAGAAGGCTTTCCAGAGACTGATGATGCTCAGAGCTTGTTGGTGCTAATGCTTGAGTTTGTGATACACTGAGTGCCCTCCGCTGGAGAAAACAGATTGCACATTAAAGACGGGAACAAGTGAGCCTGTCAGTGGTGTGCAGCCTTCCCTCTCTCAGAAAGGGAAATTAAAGGCACAGGATCATTTTTTTCTCTCTCCAATAATATATATTATGAAAGGTTTATGCAATGGAGTATCATTCTCTGATATCAGATATTAAGTAAAACACTGCTTCTCTAAATATTATGTAATTTGTAATTTTTAAAAGTTGCCTTGACCCGATTTATTTATTTTTGCTGCATATGCATGCATCACAAGGGAATTTATTACATTTTTTTCAATAACAGAACTAATTTGAGCTTTATTTTTGTTGCTGTTGGTTTGTTTTATTTATTTACATTTTTAAAACAAACCACATAGAGAATCAATCTTCTTCAAGGGGGAAAAATGTAATAAAATCACTTTTAAAGATAATTACATAGACAAATCTTACATCTAATTTTTAAATTCCCAACTTATGGTAATAAAATAAATTCTGCAATTTTGTGCATTGTGGTGAATATTCTAGATTATTACTTTCTAAAAGTGTACATTTTTAGTCTTAAATCAGTTATCTTTAATACTATATTACCAAATGTACAGGTAGCTAAGAGAGTCTAGATGTTAAATAAGAGTAGAAGTGCTAGCTTCGTATCATTAGCACAGTTACTTTTTAAAAACTTGTCTACATTTTTAATGTAAGTGTTTCTCCAGCAAGTCATTTATTATAATGTGCATTTCTATTTTAAAAAGCAAGTATGTTCTAGATCATTGTTGTATTTCTCTAAAATGTGCAGAATATCCTCAGAATTAGGAGAGATGAAATGATGAAATACCTGAGATATCTATTTTTTAAAACCTATACACTATATTTGAACCTGAACTGAAGTTTAAAAAAATAATATAGCATCACACTTCTATTTTGGTCATCTTCTTTACTTGTTTATTTCATAATCCTCTGGCTAATAATTTTGTAACAATCCAGAATGAACCAATGTAACACAGAGAAAGACTGCTTGATAAGTTTGCTAACCTAATTTACCATGTGTGAGAAGTTTAAATGGATTTTACATAAGCAACTAGAATTACTGGAAATAAATATTTTTAGAAATATTTCTTGGTTTTAGACTATCTTCCAAAATATTTATATGTGGGGAGGGCTTATCATATACGTAACAAAAAAAATTGACTCAGATTTAATAGTATGCAGTGACAGGCAATTATCCAAATACTAGGTTTTCTGAAAAAAAAAAAAGGTGGGGGGATAATATGCAACCCAAGCATATTGCTCTCCCATTAACTGATACCTGAATTTCTATTTTAAGAATGTTTACATTTGGCTTCAGGATTAATACCGGGTGAAATGCAAATGCACACCAAAAGAGGCAATATTATTTGGTTAACGAAGGGGGGTTATCTATTTAAAAAAATAAACATAAGTAATCCACATATAATTTGTTCATCATAGTGTAGTTTATATAGAAACAAAACCCCACCCAGATAGTCAATGATAGAGGATTAATTCTGAAAAAAAAAACAACAAAACAAAACAAAAAAACACCAAAAACTCATGAAATGGAACACGTGCTGCCATTAAAGTTAAAATGGTTTATTCACGCTGAGAGGAAAGCATGACCACAACCTGTGAAGTAAGGAGAGAGGTGAAGAGAGCACTGGGGAGGGAGAGTCTATGGCTCCACACATTTTTGTTTGCACTGTGCCAAAGTAAAAGGGAGATCATTTAAATGAATTTTACCTACGCAGCTAGAGTTACTGTGCATCACTGAAAATGAAGATTTTTAGAAATATCTCTTGGTTTTAGACTATCTTCCAAAATATTTATAAGTTATAGGGGGTACCATATGTGTAACAAATAGAATTAGTTTTTATTTCATCTTTTATGATTTTTTTCTTCTACATTTAAAATTTTAAATATGATGAATATATGGTGCCTATATGTACCAAAGACATACAGATATATGAATGAATTTTTCATTGTTTGAATATAAAATATGAGAAGAGCTTTTGATAATGGATTGAAAAAAAAAATCCAATGACATTACCCACAATTATGGTGTAAACCTGCATACATAGAAATGTTGTTTGAAGTACTAAAAGCTAATAATGCTGTATTATAAAGTCATTACCAGATCATATGTAGAATGTATAAAGAATGATGTTAAAAATCAGTTACAGGTCCCTTGAACACGCTGTGAGGACATAGAGGGTCAAGAGATTAGAGAGTGACAAATGATGTTGTGTGAAGATTTCTAGATATTACCTTCACACACACACACATGCACACATGCACTCACCCTTCCAAAGGGAACGTTTTGGAAGGAAGGAGAATGTCAGCTACTAGGTTTAATTGTAGTGAATGGGACTTCTATGGGCTACTTGAACATGGTAAGTGTTTCTAGCAGTGAGCCCAGTACAATAAAATGGTATCTGATTTCTGTCTGGGAAATCCAGGAGATAAGAAGAAATAATACTTTCACCAATAAAGATTTTTTTTAAAAAGAAGAGATGGGTGAAAAAATAAAAGGGAGAAAGAAGAGTAAAACTTGTGTTGAGATTGGCTTCTGGATTTCACTTGCAGAGTTTATCTTGATAAAAACGTGCAAAAGTGTTTTCCATGGAATAAAGGAGAAGTATGTGGGAGAGAGTGAGCTTGGTGTTGTTTTCATTCCTGAGGAAAACAGAAAGAGTCTATATTAGTACACTGCCCAAACAAACAGACGACAACAACAGAACAAATCAAGTTTGACAAGCATCACATGGATGAAAAAGAAAAAAAATGAGTCATCCTCATCATGGGAAATTTGACCCATTATGTCTAATGGGGCAAAAAGGGAAATATCAATGTGCCCGTAAGAAATAGAAATACCTTTGGCATCTTCTAGGCTCAGACATCTCAAACCTTTTTACAGTAGTACCAGTTTTACAACCATGAAGTTTCCTGGTTGTCAGAAATAGCAATGAGTAAGTGTGAGAGGAGTTAGGCAAGAATGAGAAAAGCTGGGGGACATCTGTAATAGTGTCAACAATTAAAAAAAAAAAAAAGAAAGAAAGAATGAGGAAAGTTAACTATGCTTCCTCTGTTTTCTACAGCAGATGGGACACTTGCAACTGGTCCTACATTTGAACATGGGGAGAAGGTTTGAGCTTTATATGAAACTAGAGGCCAGGTGCACAAAATTCATGCTTGGGGGGAGGGTCCCCTCAGCCCAGCCTGCACCCTCTCTAATCCGGGGAACATCCCAAGGAACAGGCCTAAACTGGCAGCCAAACATCCCTCTCACAATCCTGCACTACTGGCTCCTAATCACTCACCTGCCTGCCTACCAGTCACCCTCAACTGTTCCCCCTTGCTGGCCTGATCGCCCCTCACTGCCTCTGCATGCCGGCCTGATCGCCCCTAACATCCCCCCCCCCGCCAGCCTAGTCACCCCCAACCACCCCTCCTGCTGGTCTAGTTGCCCCTCACTGCACCCCTGCCAGCCTAATCACCCCCAACTGCCCCCCCCCTGCCAGACTGGTTGCCCCCAACTGCACCTCCTGCCAGCCTGGTTGCCCCTAACTGCTCCCTCCCCGCCGGTTTGGTTGCCTCTTACTGCCCCCCTGCTGGCCTGGTCGCCCCACGCAGCCTGCTTGTTCAGTCATTTGGTCATCCCTCACTAACCCCCCTGCTGGCCTGGTCGTAGGCAGCCATCTTGTGAGGGTATGAGGCTTAATTTGCTTATTAACTTTTTATTGTATAGGATATGAGCTACTGACTAATATGATAAATTTAATACTTCCATTTACTGATTTCAGACATCATGAACTAAGGCTAAAATAAGATATTTTGTTACCTCAAAGCATTTACTGATCTCACCTTGATAACTTAAAATTGACCATGGTAGAAGGATTTTACAATAAATAGAATGTTCCATATGTTCTATTTTCCAAAGATTTTTCATACATCATGGAAATCAACAAAATCTAAGAATGAAGGTGTGATTAATTTCTTGAGTGTCCAGACTTAAAGAAAGTGATGAAGAAAACATTAGTAATAGGGATTAAACTTAAAAGTATGCTGCATCTGTAGCTATTTAATTGTAAATAGCACAAAAATTGAGAACAGCATTTGCAGTATTTGAAAACTATTATGTGGATTGAGTAAAGAAGTCACTCATATTGCCCGGGCTGGTGTTGCTACATGGTTAGAGTGTCAGCCTGCACACCAAAAGGTCATGGGTTTGATTCCTGGTCAAGGACATGTACCTAGGTTGTAGGTTCTATTTCTGGCCTTGGTTGGAGCATGTGCAGGAGGCAATCAATGGATGTCTCTCCCACCCCCACTCCCTCCCACTCTCTCTAAAAATCAATGGGAAAAAATATCCTTGGGTGAGGATTAACAAAACTAATAAACGAAAAAATGTCACTCAGGTCATTAATAAATGAGCAAAATGTTAATATATGTCTATGTTATTTCACTTTTGTCTTACTCATTAATGTAAACAAAAATATCACACAGTATTCATGTGTGAATAATACTGAAAGAGCCAGTTGTTAAACAGTACACTAGGGTGTCCATATATTTATTGTCCCAAAAGCAAACTAGTCTGAACACTTAAATGCTAGTGATGACCTAGTTTTAATGAATAAGTTAAGTAGTCAATCAATTACTATTATTACAATAATTGTCACTTTCAGTACCATCAATACCTTCTTTCTTTCCTAAAATATTGTTTTTCCCAATTAAAAATTAAAATGGTATGTGTCAGTTAAAAAAATTAAGTTACAATTTTTAAAAAATCTCAACTCAAATTGAAAGAAAATAAAATGGAAAATTATTTTAGTTCATGCAAATGAACATTCTATTATAGTCAAATATAACTTGATTCAGAAATGAAAAGTATCACTGGTAGCTAGTTTCTTTTAATCCATTTCTCAGGTCTAACTTCCTTATTTCCATTCTAATTCTGGTTTCAAGATAACCCCCATAGCTCTAGCTCCATGTATATTACAATTCAGGAACTAATAATCATTTCATTGCATGCAGTGGCTCTAGTGGGGTATTTTTCTTATTCCACCCCTGAATAATTTTCTGTTCCACAGGACTGAGAGTCCCTAAGTAGTTTAGTTTACATATAGGCCATACATTCCATCTCTGGAGTTATGCTGGGCATAGCTTATAAAAACAAAACAAAACAAAACAAAAACCTGAAAGTGAGAGGGAAAAAAATGTGTGTATGTCTTCCAAACTATATAGTCAACACTGAAAAGTGGCTGCCCTACCAAATCACCTCATGCATCTCAGCAGGGACCATGTAACTAATTACTTCCAGATTAACACAAGCAAGAAAGAGGGTTTCTTTCCCTTCCTCTGACTAGAACTCTTTAAAACCCCGTTTAAGATACTGGATGACAGGGGATAATATATGTTACCAGTATAAATGGGATAAGGGGTAATGATGAATATTGGGAGCAAAAAATATACACCATGCAAATAAATACACAAATGAACCAAACATATCAACAAATGGAAATAACAATTAAGAACAAAAACAAAATAACAAAACATAACTATGTCCCAGTAAATTTCTTCTGTTCTTGCTCTACCCTGGCATCAGGACATCATGGTACCTATGCTTTCTTTATTCTCAATATCTGAAGCTCTTCCTACACATATGTAACATATCTCTAATCCTCCTAACTTCACATTTAAATGGTATGAGAGCAAATTAATGTTGTCGGTACTTTGTCCTACACACACACACACCCACAAACACACACACACACACACACACACACACACACACACACACACACAGAACCACCATACATACACATGCTTAAGAATAATTTACTCTTCAAGACACATTTGAATTATGCACATAATTCAATTTCAACACAAATCATCTTTTTTGAAAATAAGTAACCTTTGACCCTTTTTCAGTTTACCCATAATGATTTAACAGCAACCAATTTCTGGTAGTAGTGATAATTAGTTACTTAACTTGTTAAAAATTTAAAGAAAAGTAACATTTTATTATGTGTATTTAATTGAGTTAAACGTTGGAGACACAGACTTAAAAATAACTGTGGTTACTATATTTTAAAAAAGTAAGTCATGAGATAGGGATTTCATCAGATTAATAGAGTTTATAAACAAGAATGAGATCAAAATGATAAACTTAAAACAGAATAATTGAAAATAATTAAAATTAATATCTCTATTTATAATTTAAGTGGAAATTGAGGAGAGCTGAATGGGAGATTATTTAGTGATCTAGATAAAAGAATATAATATCAAATTTAGTTTAGGGGCTTTCATGAATATCTCTACATATTTTTTCCACCATATACCATAAAAAGAAGCCATTTTACTAATTGAAAATATTTTTAATAAAGCAATACTTACTCTGATATGTTTAACTTTACTTAATTTTACTTAATAATGTGCTGATAGTCTATTTCATTGACTTCTAAGTGTATATAGAAGGACATTGATATAAATAGACAGATATAGAAACTAAAATTAAGATAAGCCTGATGGCCTTTCAAAATCTCTCACAAATAATTAACATTAGTCTTATTAATAGAACTCAATGCAGGTGCAATGATTGCAGTTTGCTGATACAAGATTTTGTCTACTTTCCCCAAATTGTGGAAACATCCATTGGAAATTTTGTTACCAAAAAGTAAATCTTGGCTCAATCACTTATGATTATTTGTCTTCAATGTCTGCTGTTTTCCTAAACTTTGAGGTGACTTAAGAAATCATACCAAAAAAAAAAAAATAACAAATTCTGATATATAAAAATGCAGAACTTTGGTTCAGGAAAAAAAATTAAAAAGGAGAGCAATAGATCAAGGATTGTTTCCATGTACTATTTTAAAATATAGCAATATAGATAGGGGTAATAAGTTATAGGAAAGTCAGACTAGAAAAAACAAACAAAATATATATCTCTATCAGGAAAAGAAAGAGAGGTTAATCACCACATAATAACTATATTATCAGATATTATATTTTCAATGATAATGCACATGTTTTCATGCCTGTGTTTATTTTCTATGAGGAGGGGGTTGGTATGAATTTAAATATCAGGAATATTTTGAGAGCTAAGTAAATAATGATAGTAGAGCTACTATAATATTGCCGGTAAGATTCAAATTTAGATAGCTTTTACATATAGCTTTTAATAGTCAAAAAGACATTTAGTAAACAAGTACTAATCCCTGTGTTGCTGGATATAAAAAATTAAGTTAATTAGTCCTAACTTAAGTTCCTTATCTGTAAAACGGATACAATAGAAAAAATAGTATATCATTTCTATGGTTATTGTTTTTAATATGTTTTTATTGATTTCTAGAAAGAGAGGAAGGGAGAGGGAGAGAGAAACATCAATGAAAGAGAGACATCAATGTACTGCATCCTGTATGCCCCCTACTGGGAATCAAGACCACAACCTGAGCCAGTGCCCTGACTGGGAATGGAACTGGTGACCTCTTGGTACATGGGATGATTGGGATCTATGGTTATTTTGAGTATTAAATATATATACATATATTTCATATCAATATCCCTATATTAATAAGGATATACATTTGTATTTATATGTGTATTTGTTGTTTTCTCCAATAGATTTGATAATATTCTACTCAGCTAGTCTGTATATATTTTATATTTTTCACTATCAACTTTTTCTTGAAAGAAAATTCAAGCTTTACAGTTTTGTTTTGTTTTAATTGACTAACACTGTTAATATATTATTGGATCTACACAGGCCTTTCAGTCATACATGTATTTTTGTATTGGCACTATCAGCAAGGGGACCTGTGTATGGTCCAGGCTCAACCATAAAATAGCAAAATGACCTTAGTAATATTACAATTTCTACAAACATTTTTCCTCATCACCTCTAAATGAAGACATCAGTTTGTTTTAGGTGCTAACAGTCTCTGATCAATTGCATACTATCTGAATGACAGACAACACATAATAGGTTATAACTACCAGGAAAATTCAAGGGAATACAGTCATGCAGTGCAAATTGATGTTTCAGTCAACAATGGACTACATATATTATGGTAGTCCCATTTATATATATAAAACCCTAATATGCAAATAGACCAAACAGCACAACAACCGAAAAACCAGTCGCTATGACATGTGTTGACCACTGGGGGTATATGCGGAACATGGTAGTTGTCAGCCACAGCAGGATGGTGAAGCAGGAGAGCAGGGGCACCAGATCAAGGTGGGGCACCGATCACTGTTATTAGGGCAAGCCTCTGGTGGTTACTGAAAATTCTTTGCTCCCACATGCCAAGGTCCCACCCGGTGCTTGCACCTTCTGCTGGCATCGGCCCTGCTCGCACCTGCTACCATTGCTCGGCACTGGCCATGATTGCTCAGCACCATCAGTGGGTGTGAGCGGCGGCTGCCAGCCCCAATCACCTATCAGGGCTTCTCCACCTCTCCCTGCTCCTGAGGGGCAATCAGGGTCGGCAGCCTCCTCTAGCACCTGGTACTGACGCTGGCCCCAATCGTGAGAGCAGCGGTGGCAGGAGCGAGGCTGGCGGCAGACAGGGGACCCAGGGCTGTGGCGCAAGGGACTGGGCAGGGGATGGGCCAAGACCTGCCTCTGTGTCCACCACAGCCTCATGGCCCACAGTTTTTTCAAGGTGCACAAACTCGTTCACTGAGCTCCTAGTAGATTATAATGGAGCTAAAATAAGGCTATTGCCTAGTGCAGTCTTAGCCCTCATAAGGTTGTAGCACGATGCATGACTGTTCCCTGCTGGTCTCAGTCTATTGATAGCAATACCAACAGATAGAAATGTCCGGGGCACTCACCTGGGCCCCAGTGAGCTTCCCAGACATCTCTCCTTTCCAAACAAGTGTTATAGTTGGACTGATTATTATGATTGTAAGATACCCTTAAGTGATAATCATTAGGAAGCTTTGAAGAAAAAAAGAGTTATTACTTATAGCCTCTGGAGCATATAGGCCATCGAAGGGGCATACAGAAAGGTAGAGGAGACAGAGAAGAGAGAGAGCAGGGGAGAGAGAGGACACAGACCTGGAGTTCTGCATTTAATGGGGTAGCAGGTGGAGGTGCAGGTTTTTATTGGCTCACTCGTCATTGGAGAGTTTAAAACATAAGAGAGAGCCGAGTGTCATCCTTTACACCAAAAGGTTACAGGTCCCATTCCAGCCAGGGCACATATTCAGGTTGCAGGTTTGAAATCCTCTTAGTCATCCTGCTTCCTTTGCAAAATTGGACCTATCATGGATTATTCCACCAGCCATTAAAAATTCCTCCATACATCCCATGCATTACATCCTATATAATAAAAGCCTAATATGCAAACTGACCAAACAGCAGAAAAACAGGCAGAACGACCAGTTGCTAGATGCACACTGACCACCAGGGGGCAGATGCTCAATGCAGGAGCTGCCCCCAGCCTGCAGGCCCCAGGCCAGCCAAGGTGGGTGCTAGCAGGGGCCCCCTAATCACCCCACCTGTTGCCCCACAGAGGGAGGTGACCGGTGGGGGGGAGGCAGGGCTGGTGAGCAGATGGCACCAAACTGACCAAGGCAGGTGCCAGTGGGGGTTCCCCAATCATCCCGCTGGTCGCCCTGCATAGGGAGGTGACTGGCAGTGGGGGGCAGGGCCAGCGATGGCGCCAGGTTGGCCATCAAGGGTGCCAGTCGGGGCCCCCCCAATTGCCCCACTGATTGTCTCACAGATCGGCCCTGATCACCAGCCAGGCTAGGGACCCTACCCAAGCATGAATCTCGTGCACTGGGCCTCTAGTTAAATAATAAAGAGAATGTTTGAGAAATGTTAGTGAATTAGATGAGAAGACATGGTTAAAGTCTTCTATAAATGAATTCATGACTTCACAATGAGTCCTTTAGCCCTATACTTCTAAAAAAAAAAAAAAAAGCCTTTCAACTGAAAACAGAACAAAACAAAAAAATTAAACATACCTCAAATGCAAACTCTCCTTATTTGTAACTATAAAGAATCCAACTGAAAATAACAAAACCAAAAATGTAAAAGTTGATTTAGATGTATATACCAATTTGTAGCAACTTAAGCGTTAGTACTGCAGTTATTCAGGGATGTGAGCTATATAAGTTTCTGTTACAAGGTCTCCCACTGACCCTGAGAAACTCTCATCTAAAGCAGACAGCATGGAGGCACTACATAGCAAATGGACAAGTGAACATCCTCAGCAGCTGGGAGTAGATTCCACCTTATTCTGAAGGACAGTAAATAACAAGGCAATATGAACTTAGATGCACTGCAATTCCTATACCAGCTTACTGATTAACACATAATTACAATGTTAATAACAACAACCCAGATATTACCCTGAAACACATGTCTCATCAGAAAATTCTACTATACCAGAAGCAGATTTCTCATACACACACATGCCCCCCCACACAAACATCCAACACTTTTCCCACAAACATTTTTGTTTTTAAGCATTTTACTTGCCATAAATTACTGCCCATGAAAATACAGTTATATATTTTCTACATCTAACTTATTTGAAATTTAAGATTTTAATAATGAAAAAACAAAACAAACAATCAAACAAAAAAAAAAACACCAAGAAAAGAAAGCCAATGCCATTAGAAATTAGTAGAGGAAACTGAAAGGGTCTGCCATGGTTGGAGGGATTCTCAATTTTAGTTCTACCCAGATACCAGCTAAAGAGTATGACTTAGTTCTAGTTATTTAAAAATTCAGGATGTAGTTGTTGTTGTTTTTTAACATCTGCATATAGTCTTATAACATTTACTATATTTTCTAAAGGTAATGGCAAAAATGAATAGGGATTAATAGTTTAAAACATGCACTCCTGGAAACTTCCATAGGCTAACTAAAACAGATTTCTAGGGGAACAGGAATTTGCATTTCAAATTTAACAGAAAGACTTTCCTTCAATAGGTGGTATTTCCCAATTAGAGGGCAGGCAAAAGGGACTGCCCACTATGGTAGGCATGTAACTCACTTCAATATGTGGAATGAAAAAGGGGCCACATACTAAACCTGACAAGCTCAGGGAAGGCCTACATGGAGGCTTTACAAACTCAGAGACCTAAGTAGGATGGTCGGAAAGTAAACTTTCTAACTAAATGGGAGTACTGAAAGGTAGTCATGTCCTAGGACGGTGGTCGGCAAACTCATTAGTCAACAGAGCCAAATATGAACAGAGCAACGACTGAAATTTCTTTGGAGAGCTGAAAACTGACTTCTGTGCATGGGCCACGAAGTTTCAATTGCATTCTACGTGCGCGCCCGCACGTGGTATTTTGTGGAAGAGCCATACTCAAGGGACCAAAGAGCCACATGTGGCTGGTGAGCCGCAGTTTGCCTACCACTGTCCTATGTTGATGGTGTCTTCCTTGACAAAGATCAATCTTTACCTTAACAGAGCCTATTGTCTTTTTGAGCCTATGATAACAAGCCTTTGGAATGTTAGGTAATCCTCTTTTTTTCAGACCCACCCCTCAGGGCAAAATCTCACTAGAAAAGGAAGCCACAGAACCCTCCATTGTTCTCCCGTGTAGCATCTCTATGTGTTGTCAATGTCCATTATTAACTAACTCATACCCACCAATGTAACAGAAGTTTGTGTCTATCTGCTTTACTTTTTATCCATTCTCAGAGATTTCCTCCCTTTGCTTCCTTCCACCTCCCTAATCTATCACCAATGGATTTCATGTAACCCCCTTATGTTTTCCCCTTTGGCTCTGATGTATACAATAAATGGTAAACCTGCCATTTTCTGGAGCATTTTCTCAATCCATTGAGATTTTGCTTTCCCTGCAATTGTTGTTATTTTGGCTCAAATAAACTCATAAAAATTCTCTACAGGTTTGGATGTTTCTTACATCAACAAGCAATAGGACACGAGAGCTTGTTTCTGAGGACAAATGGGCTGGGGAGATGTAAGCTCTATACCTCAACACAGAAGTTAGAGTCCCACAGGCACCCTGTTTCATCCATTCAGACATGAAGCTCGAGGGTTCAGCCAAAGTACAGCTGGCAGAGAGGGGTCTGGAAGGGCAGCCTTTCATCTGCCCGGGATAGGCTACATGATCACACATCAGAATTGCTGCATGATCATAATGAAAACAACAAACATCTATTTAACTCTTACTTTATGTCAGTCACTCCTTTAATTTTTCTTGTTTTTGTTCAAACATATGCTCTAAGTACTATTGCTAATTTCATTTTACAGATGAGAAAACAGAAAAATATATTTGAAGATAAATTTCTCAAGATTGTACAATGATTACATGGTAAAGTCAATATTAGAACCCATGAGTAAAATTCCAAAGCCTATGCCCTTAGCCTCTAGGCTAGCCCAATGCAAGCTATTCTACATTAGTTCCTCTTGAGAGGGTGGGAGAACATAAGCAGAAGCTGTAAGCATCATTAGTATTGGAGGTAGATTCAGTCCTCATCAGGTTTGACTTTTACACTAACTAAAGTTGTATGGACAATGGTTAATCTGCAGAGCTAAATTAGAAAATGAACTCATTCTGAGTTAATAAAAGTAGGGAGCTAGTCTGGCCAGTGTTGCTCAATGGTTGAACATCAACCTATGAACCAGGAGGTCAGGGTTCGATTCCCTGTCAGAGCACATGCCCAGGGTTGTGGGCTTGATCCCCAGTGTGGGGTAGGGGGTGTGCAAGAGGCAATTGATCAAAGATTCTCTCTCATCATTGATGCCTCTCTCTTTCCCTCTCTAAAATCAATAAAAATATATTAAAAATATATTTTAAAAAGTATGGAGCTATATGACCTCTCTGACACTTTGTGTGGGCTGAGTCCTCTTCAAGGGGACAAGGAAGAATATTGACTGCTTCTAAGAAGGAGTGACTGAATTTTAGATCAAATGGATAATGGTATTGATATCATTGTGATTAGCTACTTATTAATAATAACTAGGGGGAAGCCACACATTATAGGCATACTAGAGGCCCGGTGCACAAAATTCATGCACTCAGTATGGGGGGTGGGGGAGGGGTACCCTCAGCCCGCAGGCCAGGCCGAGGGACCCCACCAGTGCATGATCAGGGCCAGGGAGGGACGAGGGAGGTTGGCCAGCTGGGGAGAGACCACGGGAGGGCTCCAGGGCATGTCCATCCGTCCTTTCTCACTCAGTCCAGATCAGTCAGACTTCAGCAGCAAGCTGACCTACTGGTTGGAGCATCTGCCCCCTGGTGGTCAGTGTCCATCATAGTGACTGATTGACCAGTTGACTGTCTGCCCTCTGATGGTTAGTGCATCTCATAACAATTGGTCAACTGGTTGACTATCTGCCCCCTGGTGGTCAGTGCATGTCATAGCGAATGGTTGAGAAGCCTTAGCATATCATTAGCATATTATGCTTTGATTAGTTGAATGGACAACCAGACAACCCGACACTTAACATATTAAGCTTTTATTATATAGGATTGTTTGGAAAGTTTCACCAGGAAGCTGCAATTTCATACTCCCTAGGGAACAGGATCTATTCCCTGCAAAATACTGGAGGAAGGGACTAAACAAAGGCAAGATAGATGCAGTAAAGTTGGGGTGACATAGGAAAAGTACTTGCCTATCAACCACACCCAGAACAGAGAGCAAGCAGCCAAAATTTGGGAATACATAGTCCCCTAATCAAAGGAGTTCTCTCTCTCTTGTGCTTGACTTTTGGCTTGTGAAGTTACTTGCTCCTACTTCCTTGCATTAACTTCTATTGCCCGCAGCCATGTGGGCTGCACACCCAGTGAACTAGTGGACTGCAGCAGGAAACACAGCTAAGCTAGCCTGATGCTATATTGGACCTAGCTCCAACAATGAAAAGGAAACTCTGGACACTGGCTCTTATTTTAGCTCTGCTAAAGCCTCAGATACATTTCTTCTATGGGAAATGGGAACTTTGGAAACTCAGGGATTTAATTCCACAGAAATAAATATTTCTATTATACTTCAGCCTTCTAAGGGGGCCTTTATAATTTCTTATTTCAGACATACTCCAAGACCCTCACCCCCTTGAGCAACCAGGGTAGATGAGCCCCATTCCTATCCTGTAACACTATCATTCATATAAAAACTGAACTGAAGGATGGAGCTCACACTGATGGAAGGCTAGTGGGCTGCGGATTACTAGACTTTTCATCATACCCTTTTTTTTTTTTAAACCAAGCAATCTACCGAATAGAAAATTAGAACACTTAGAAGAAATTTCTCTTTTGTTCTCAAAGTCTATAATTCTCTCTCCAGCCACATATTTTACAAATGCAATTCACTTACTATACAATCAACTAGGAAAGGCAAGAATATATATTCTGTGAAGAGCCATTTACTAAATGTCTACTTTTGCTTTGCCTGGTATTAACCTGAGAGCACAAATAAAAAAGACATAGATCCAATTTCAAGGTATTTTCTATCTTTCTAAAAGAAGTAATGCATATATTTTAAAAGACAGTTTAAAATAATACTTAAAAACTTACAATAGTTAAAGTAATTAAATGAGGATACAATCAGACTGGGGTGGCTCTAATGTCACAGTAACCTACGTAAGCAAACTGGAACCTAAGCCAGAATCTATACTGTGGAATCCAAGAAAATGAAACTTGAGAACTATCCATCACAAACAGCCAATCCCCAAATAAGACAACCTTAAGTGATAGCCAACCAAATAATTTTCTTAAGCTGCTTTCATACCTTCTCAATAAAAACCTCTCCCCCAGCTCCTGGTTTAGTGATGGTCAATTTGAATTAATTGAAATAGAAATAAACTCTGGAAATTTATTTTTTAAATTTTTAAAAATATGTTTTTATTAATTTTTGAGAGAGGACGGGACAGGGAGACATAGAAATATCAATGATGAGAGAGAATCATTGCTTGGCGGCCTCCTTGTATGCCCCCTACTGGGGATCCAGCCTGAAATCCCGGCATGTGCCTTGACCTGGAATCTTAACTGTGCCTTCCTGACTCAAGGGATGGTGCTCAAACACTGAGTCACACCGGCCTGGTAGCTCTTGAAAATTTTAAAGTGCCTCAGTTTATAGTTTAACACAATGCATGACAAAGCAGGGTGATAAAACTAAGTATTCAAAGTGTAGAATGTGAATGTGGTGAATTACTTCTGTGTGGCCCATGAAGCTTTTGACAGATTACACATCTGTAAGTTTAGAAGCCATTTGTCTCTCAAAAGAAGTGTGTCAGCAAAATTCTTGTAATTCAAGTTTTCTTAGGCTGCAAAGCAATTCCTTACTTATATTGTCCTCTTAGGTCAAATTGTCTGTAAGTTAATCACAGTATTAAAATATATCTGAGCTTTAATTTGTTAAATTCTTATTCAATGTTAACTTTTAATTGGAGTCATAAAAAGGTTTATGCTTCACAATGGATTTCCATGTCAATATAGACACATAATTATGACTAGATAGCATACAATGCATGTAGAAATGAATGTTATTATGTGGGGGCTAAAAAATCTTAATACTTTTCTTCCCTCCTTCTAAGTTCTTCTGGCTGGACTAATCATCAAATTAACAAAGACTTACTACCAGGAGAAAATCAAGTTTGAATGCATGAGCATGGGGAACTCACATAGGTATGGACATTCCTTTGCAGTTCCAAAGACAATGAGGCAAGATTGGGTATGTAAAACATGTTTGGACAAATGAGAAAAGGGTAATGGGTATTAGATTTCACAAGTGAGAATGGGCAATTTACTGAGGGATACCAGAATATACATAGCAGGCAAATGCTTTTTTAAAAAACAATATATTTTTATTTATTTCAAAGAGGGAGGGAGAGAGATATATTTTTAAAAGTCAATCAGCTTCAAGACCAAAATAATTCATTTATCCATATAATTTAAGATCATCTGAATTTACAAATTAGGAAAATGTAACATTTGAAGGTACTCAATAGGCTCTTTTACTCTGAAAGTATTAGGCCCTGAAAGCTGATTTTCTCCAATTTTCAAAATGGAAGGTTAGAGCAATAGTATTTTCAGAATGAGGTATTTGTCACATCATCTTATCAATGATGGCATTTTTCAATTATTAATCCTTTTAAACCAAAGGCTAATTGAGGAAAAATGTACCTTCAATAAGAGAGACATTATTTGACTATCTCAAAACATGAAAATATTATTTAAAAATGGTTGGACACTAAATTAGTTGTTCAAACAGTCTAATTACTCACTTAAAAAAACTCAAAACAGAATTATGACAAAGAAATTAGAAACATAATTTCATTAATATAACATTTAATTAGCATTACCCTTAAATAATGTAAAAATGATATTAAAGAAGATGTGCATTTATAAGCCTCAGTTCCAATACTTTCCTTAGACAGTAGAAACTATCGCTTATATTCAAGATCAGCCTAGAGTTAGTTAATTGTGGCTTGAGTGCCATAAAAATAATTCAAACTTGGCAATTCTTAATAAATTTAAACTCCATAATTTGTGTCAGCCTCAGAACAATTCAGCAGACTAAGAAGTCACTTGTCCTTATTCTTAATGTTATTAAGAAGAACACCTATGATATATGCTATATTCTATTACTACATTTACATGTGCTCCTTTATAGCCACGAGTAGAAAATTAAACTTCTGACATTCCTGCAAGCCAAGATGTATCAATTCTTAAATCAAGACAAGATTTATTAATCATTTCTGTACCATATCACAGATCCTCTTACAAGCTTCACACTGTTCCCCCATGGTGAGACCTTAGTTTCTATAACTAGAACCGCTTGGAAAACAATATAATATTATAAGTACACAGAGCATTTCAAGGGATTTCACAGACAAAATACCCTTCTTCATACTGCCACTGAGCTTCTGTCTAAAGGGAACTGACAAATGTCTTATTGCACTATTCATTCCCTATGTGAAGTTAACCCTAAGGCTGCCTTTAGAGACATATTCAAATAGAGTCAGGTGCAATTTCTTTAGGAAAACATTGCTTGCTAAAACTCTTTTATTCTCAGTAGCTTTTAAGTTCTTGAAAGCTTTATTCTAGGCTTGTAAAAGTAAAAGTTAAATGCCAGTTTAGCTTCAGAGAGAAAAGACCTGATTCCACTCAAGCTCTGTCACTGTCTGTGGACCCCAAACCTCCGTGGCAGCCTCTTGGTTACGTTACATATGGCAGCCTGCTTCAGTGATCTCCTCTGTGTTGACATTGGTCAACATGAGCTGCTGAGATTCTTCTTGAAAGAGAGGATTACAGATTTTCTTCTTTAGCAATGTCATTTCCATGGTCTGGGGTTATATATAGTTTTTCATTGGATAGGTGAATTTCTAAAAACTCATCTATGCAAATTTCCTATCATAAGGAACATTAAATCTCAAATGAACATAGAAGTTAAAATGACATTTAAAAATAGAGAAATGTTGATTCAAAATAGAAAGTTGATCAGGTTGTTCGAAAAATCTAATTTATTAGTCATTGAGGTGAAAGGAAAATTAACTTATGGCTCAATGGCTACATAAAATTAAAAGTAATTTCTCTATTTTAAAAAAAATGGAAAGCAGACCTAGCAAATATCTAAAGCAATTTTGGGAGGCCACTTATAAATATGTTTCATAAAAAAGTCTTGTAAAAATTGATAACAACATATTAATATTCAAGTAGATATGCCAGTGATGAATGTGAAAATACAATTTGTATTTGGTAAATGCAATCAAGAATTCTGAAAATGGGAATGTATCTTTTGTGATAAAATAAGTGCAAATAAAATAAAAAGAGTGCATTTAAGAAGCAATAAAAACATAATAAATGTTTAATATTTATTAAATATGTAGAATAATCATTTCCTGTGGGATATATAAATTAGCACAATTTCACAAAGTCTATCAATAACCATATACTAGTATATGTATGTACATATATTTATATGCTTTGACTTGGTACTTTTTCCTGTTAAAACTGAAGTAAGAGCAACAAACTCCTAAAAAGAGAAGATGCTCAGTATAGTCTCACCTATTTTTAAATTGGAGCTAATCACCTATTATTTTATCTGTTCTTCAATCAATTTCATAATACATTATTTAATCTTTAACTGGTATTTATTGATACTCTGTGGTAAATAAGGGAACATAATTTTAGATAAGTAAAGAACAAACCAAATGTATATCCATTATGTAATAATAACAATATAAAATTATATCTTTTCTAGATACAAGAAAAGATAATTCACCACATAAGAGTGATAAGGATTATATCTTTCTTGTCTCAATTTAAAAATTTTTTAATTACATATAAACATTTCACTATAAAAAAGACACACACACATCTCTCTCCTATTTCTCAGAAGAATAGAAGCTAGGCTTTTGTTATTTCCTTTATCAGGGTTTGGTAAACTCTGGACCTTGTGCCAAATCTAGCCAACCGCTTACTATCTAGAATAATAAAAGTGTAATATGCTAATTAGACCAGGAGACCTACCAGAGGACCTTCTGGTCAACCTTCTGGACCAAGCCACAGCAGCGGGGGCCAAGGCAGAGGCAGCCACCCTGGTGGCGACAGGGGCCAAACCCCTTGCACGAATTTTGTGCATTGGGCCTCTTCTTCTCTGAAATTAATATATATAAATTAAATTAAATATATATTAAATTAAATTAATATAATATATATTATAATTATATTAATATATAATATAAATTAATATATATTATATTAATTTCAGAGAAGAAGGGAGAGAGAGAGACAGACACATCAATGACGAGAGAGAATCATTGACCAGCTGCCTCCTGCATGCCCCCTATGGGGATCAAGCCTGCAACCTGGGCATGTGCAGGGAATTGACCTATGACCTTCTAGTTCATAGGTCGACACTCAACCACTGAGCCATGCCTGCTGGCCAACCACTTGTATTTTTGTATCACTGAGGGCTAAGAAAGGTTTTCAAATTTTTGAATGAAAATTTTCCTCACTGTTATTTTTTGGTAATTGTAAAAACCAAATTGCTTATCATAGTTATTTTGGAGTATTGGCTTAGTTGACATTTTTGTGTGAAATAACAAAACAAGAAATAAAAATTCAATGGGAGGATCAGTCAACATGTTAAATATTTCCATTTATGTATTTTAGTTTCCTGGTACAATGCAAAGATATTTAAATTGTTCCCCTTCTTGAAAAACCCATATTGTCCTATAACATCTTTACTTTTTTGATCATATAATTAGAAATATGAAATGCTGTTATGTTCTCTTTCCTCTACACTGTTAAACTATTCAATTGCAATGGCAATGTCCTGAGCATTTTAAGCCAATATTATTGGGGTGGTCTTGACTTGGCAACAACTGCTCTAAGGGTGGGAAAAAAACAAAACAAATCAAACAAAAAAAACACTGAGAGGGCTCCCCAGTCAAGGGAGAAGAGCCTGGGCTCTGTCATGGTCCACTGCCTTGAAATGAACCTACCCACGTTCTACACCAGGATAGGCTAAATAATAATAATAATAATAATAATAATAATAAAATAAAAATGTCTGAGAAAAATACAATGGAGTGGATACACTCAAACACAAAAATCAAGGTGAGGGTGCTGAATCAGACAGGCCATTTTGCAGAGAACATTTTAGTTTCTTTTAAGATTTCCATTACTCTATTCAATGCTATTGAAAAGGAACTTAAAACAAATTGGTTGTCTATTGCCGTTATTATTAGTTGTGATATGTGAACTCAAACAAGTGTGAAATTCAAGCATGCCATTTCTGTAAAGAAATTGTCTTCTTTTTTTCTGAAATTTAAGTAGTACACACAGTAAAAATATTTCAGGAGTACTATAATGATTAAAAAACAAAGAAAAACTCAGTTTTCTTGTACTTTGACCCCTATTCCCTCTCTCTAAATATAAATACTACTTAGCTTTTAATTTTTTCTTTCTGTTCATTTAAAAAAACCCAAACACTTTATAATTGGATCTGCATATATGCATATTATCTCCACATATAAACAAAAATATATTTTACCCTTACCAATTTCATCCTCTTGCTCTTATAACTTGAACATATTTTAAAACTGTTCATGATAACTTCAAAAATTATAGCTGACCTTTGAGAACACATAGGTTGGGAGCACTTAACACTCACAGAAATGAAAAATCCATGTGTAACTTTTTGACTCCCCCAAAGTTAATAAATGTTGGCCTTAAGTATTACCAATATACAAACAGTCCATTAATATATATTTTGTAAGTTATATGTATTATATACTATATTCTTATAACAATTTAAGCAGGAGAAAAGAAATGTTATTCAGATAATCATAAGGAAGTCAAAATATATTTACAGTATTTACTGGCAAAGCTCCACATATAAGTGAACCCAAATAGTTTAAACCTGAATTAGTTATGGGTCAATGGTTCACCAGAGGTTTTAGGAATCTATACTATAAAATAAATCCTTTTCCCTTAGACCTAGCTGCCAGTATTGGTGGTCCCTGCGATTTCTTAATTGATCACAGGTTTTGAGCAATCAAATAACATTAACTAATAATTACTGTGATTTTGAATAATCAAACACTTAGATTAAATGTCATTTCAAAACTTATCAGCATGAGAAATATTTGTTCTCTCGAGATACATCCTTTGCCAGTGTCATGAGCTAGTCACTGAGTTCAAACACATTCTAGGAAGGCAAAGTCACTTAGGCATGTGCAAGCAGCTGCAGAGAACTGGTCTGCCCCTCTGTATGGAGGGAGGTCTTTGGTGGTGCAACATTTGGAGTTGATAAAGGTCCTGCTGTTGACATGAGTTGGTCCTTCTCCATATCGTTCAAATCCAGTTGAAATTAGAATGCAATCACTTATACTGATTGTATGCTCCTTTATCTACTTAGAGATGCACAGAATAACTATTCACAGAATGAAGAAACAATCTGACACAGCTAACAGACACTATTTATATAGGTTTGTTTTGGGGAAAATAAAGCAAAAGCAAAAAACAAAGGGGTATAGGCTCCTGAGCAATGTAATCTGTTGTTAGTACAAACATCACATTTCTTGGGAAATCAAAAATCAGATTTGCTTTGATATAAATTATTCCCTAGGAACATTATTTTCTGTATATTTGCTTAAAATGTATTTAAATTTGGAGAGGGTAGAGAACATAACTAATTCAGTAGTCTACATTGGCATTTATTTCTTTAGCTTTGGATGAGAGATTTGAAAAAGTGCTTAGAATGGTACATTTTGTAAAGCCAAATACTTGTATATAAAATTTTAAGGTATAAAATGCCAATCTGATTTCACCATAAGGAAAAGTAAAAGGGAAATGAC